>CM045884.1:70133391-70365891 GCA_025169545.1 Anguilla japonica | reverse complement strand
CATTAGACGGGCCTCACGCACACAGGCAGGCAGGCAGACAGACAGACAGACAGGCAGGCAGACAGACGGACAGACATACAGACAGACAGATTGATAAATATACCTCATTAGACGGACCTCACGCACACAGGCAGGCAGGCAGACAGACAGACATACAGACAGACAGATTGATAAATATACCTCATTAGACGGACCTCACGCACACAGGCAGGCAGGCAGTCCACACGTGCGCTGCTCCGGCCCTCTGAAGTTCCTGCCAAGGCTGCGGGTCATTAGAGTTCTGGCAGGAGCGGCAGAGAAACGCCTCGGAAGGTTTGCTGGCTGCTCGCAGCAGGAGGATGGCAACAAAGGAATCCAGTAAATCATTCTTCTTGTTTCTTTTGTTTCTTCTCCTTTTGAGTTGCCTTTCGGGTTGCCTTTTGATGCAGTTCTGTTTCCTTTTTCCTTGAAAGGAAGGTTTAAATGTATATTTAATGTAGGGCCTGGCAGCATAACAAGTCCTTCAAGCAAGCAGAGTAATACATAAACATCAAGTAATACATAAACATCGGCTGAAAGAATACTGCTGACCTCAACAGGAAGACAGGGTTATTTTCTCGTTCTTTAAAGTTGGAAATACTTGAGAATTCATACATGCACTATAGTTCCGGAAGGAAATACAAATGGTTTCCCAGTAATTGTAAGCACCAATTTTAGCACCACTGTACAATACCTGTGAGGTCTTATGTTTGCAATGTTCTCAGGGTGATAAATATGTATGCCATCACATTCTAAATGCTACATATAGAAACCGCAGCATTGCAAGTCAATAAAAAATAATCAGTCAGGTTGCAGTGACTGACAGCTATAGTACAACAAAATCAGCTCAGATGTACATATGAACACTTTAATTAAAATACTTTTCATACATTGAAGAATATATTAGTCTATAAGTATAATTAAAGTATGAAGTCCTTCTGTGTGAGACTTCTAAAAAAATCATAGGGCACTCTTGTGCTCCCATTCCAGCGAATCCCAGATGGCAATTCAGCAGGCACTGTGACGCTTTCATTTATACTAAATGCTCA
Source organism: Anguilla japonica (assembly GCA_025169545.1). Lineage (NCBI taxonomy): Eukaryota > Metazoa > Chordata > Actinopteri > Anguilliformes > Anguillidae > Anguilla > Anguilla japonica. The sequence goes on along the minus strand of CM045884.1, from coordinate 70,364,824 downwards.
CAGAACTCGGTATTAACCAAGGAAAGCCAGAGACACTGTACTGCTACTGGTGGTGCTTTTCAGACTGTACAGTGTTTCGAGCTTAGAGCCTGTCCTCCCTCTCGTACCCGAGCCAAGTATGTCATGACTACACATCAGCTTGCCGACTGGCTCCTTATGGATTTTTCATGTGATATATAACAAATTTTAACACAGGCAAATGCATTTCAGTTAGCTTAGCCCATAAGAACCCACCATTTCTCCTTAAAGGAAAATTATGGGGGATATAAAACAGACCAAATGGACCACATGGAACACATTTCTGAATTTTTTTTTGAAATACTACTATATACTTCAGTATATGTCACTTAGGGACTTCATGAGTTAAAGTCAAGGATAAGCCGTATAAGGAACTTTCCAGAATATTTAAAGTGTTTGTGCCACCTGTGACACCGTGGGTTCTTATGGGTTAGAGAAAGTACTTCAAGCCAAACTACCCTTCAAGTGGAACAGTCTACAAAATCTTTATATCTTTATCAGCAGGTTGTGAGATAGCATTACATATTTCAACACTATCAAAACCTGTGTTGCTGTGACAACCAACTACCATTTAACACTTTGTTGATCCACAAATCCCCTTTAAAGCGTACCTCTTCCGGTTAAACAAAACTCATTAAAGCCAAAGCCAAACAATGAATTTCCAAGTGCGCAAGTTAACCGTTTGTCCATCGCATTTCAGGTAGTGTGGCTCGTGGTTTACCACGTTGGTCGGCAACAATGACCAAAAACTTCCATGAACAGCCCACTCTGCAAACCCGAAATTCTGCCTGGATGCTGTCCAGTGCCACTGACAGCACAGTGATTCTTTTTGAAAAGGTAATTTTTTTTTGCCTGCATGACTAATAACCTCTGCTGACTACACAATGTTCAGGCTATATATATATATATATATTTTTTTTTTTTAAATCAGAGCACTTTCATACACCACAACAGGCAGACAGGCAGGCTTCTTGTTCTCAGTCCAGCTTTGAGTCTCAGAACCAGCTGCTGTGCATTTTTCATGTTTTGGCGGCAGCGGCAGCACGCTCCGTTCCAAGGCCTCTCTCCTTGTCAGGGAACAGTCCCAGCCATCAGCGCCCATTCAGCTGCCTCTCTCTCAGTGCTGTGAGTCACTGCCCTAATGGGAAGTGCTCTCGGAGACGTGATTACTTCGATAAACGACATAATTGCTCTCATAAGAACTTATAAGAAAAAAACAACACGGGGGAGGGATAAAAGAGACATAAAACGTGCTCATCCTCCAGATGGACCAACACATCTTCCAGACAACAAACCAAATCTTTGGCATTAAAAGGCAGAGTTGCAGACTTCGCAATCCATCCCTTACTTGAGATGAGCTCAGTTAAGGAGAAATCTCTCCGGTCTACAGACTCCATCCTGTGGTCCTGTGCTTTGTGAAGAATGAGGGGACCAGCACACTCCTCTGCTGTGTGAACCTGTTCCAGTCAGTCAGTGTGAGGGAGATGGAGGCACACTCTCCTCTGTGTGAACCTGTTCCAGTCAGTCAGTGTGAGGGAGATGGAGGCACACTCTCCTCTGTGTGAACCTGTTCCAGTCAGTCAGTGTGAGGGAGATGGAGGCACACTCTCCTCTGTGTGAACCTGTTCCAGTCAGTCAGTGTGAGGGAGATGGAGGCGCACTCTCCTCTGTGTGAACCTGTTCCAGTCAGTCAGTGTGAGGGAGATGGAGGCACACTCTCCTCTGTGTGAACCTGTTCCAGTCAGTCAGTGTGAGGGAGATGGAGGCACACTCTCCTCTGTGTGAACCTGTTCCAGTCAGTCAGTGTGAGGGAGATGGAGGCACACTCTCCTCTGTGTGAACCTGTCCCAGTCAGTCAGTGTGAGGGAGATGGAGGCACACTTCTCCGCTGTGTGAACCTGTTCCAGTCAGTCAGTGTGAGGGAGATGGAGGCACACTCTCCTCTGTGTGAACCTGTCCCAGTCAGTCAGTGTGAGGGAGATGGAGGCACACTCTCCTCTGTGTGAACCTGTTCCAGTCAGTCAGTGTGAGGGAGATGGAGGCACACTCTCCTCTGTGTGAACCTGTTCCAGTCAGTCAGTGTGAGGGAGATGGAGGCACACTCTCCTCTGTGTGAACCTGTCCCAGTCAGTCAGTGTGAGGGAGATGGAGGCGCACTCTCCTCTGTGTGAACCTGTCCCAGTCAGTCAGTGTGAGGGAGATGGAGGCACACTTCTCTGCTGTGTGAACCTGTTCCAGTCAGTCAGTGTGAGGGAGATGGAGGCACACTCTCCTCTGTGTGAACCTGTTCCAGTCAGTCAGTGTGAGGGAGATGGAGGCACACTCCTCTGCTGTGTGAACCTGTTCCAGTCAGTCAGTGTGAGGGAGATGGAGGCACACTCTCCGCTGTGTGAACCTGTTCCAGTCAGTCAGTGTGAGGGAGATGGAGGCACACTCCTCTGCTGTGTGAACCTGTTCCAGTCAGTCGGTGTGAGGGAGATGGAGGCGCACTCTCCTCTGTGTGAACCTGTCCCAGTCAGTCAGTGTGAGGGAGATGGAGGCACACTCTCCTCTGTGTGAACCTGTCCCAGTCAGTCAGTGTGAGGGAGATGGAGGCACACTCTCTGCTGTGTGAACCTGTTCCCAGTCAGTCGTGTGAGGGAGATGGAGGCACACTCCTCTGCTGTGTGAACCTGTTCCACTCTGGAGGCCTCTCCTCTGTGTGAACCTGTCCCAGTCAGTCGGTGTGAGGGAGATTGAGGCACACTCTCCTCTGTGTGAACCTGTTCCAGTCAGTCAGTGTGAGGGAGATGGAGGCACACTCTCCTCTGTGTGAACCTGTCCCAGTCAGTCGGTGTGAGGGAGATGGAGGCCCACTCTCCTCTGTGTGAACCTGTCCCAGTCAGTCGGTGTGAGGGAGATGGAGGCCCACTCTCCTCTGTGTGAACCTGTCCCAGTCAGTCGGTGTGAGGGAGATGGAGGCCCACTCTCCTCTGTGTGAACCTGTCCCAGTCAGTCAGTGTGAGGGAGATGGAGGCGCACTCTCCTCTGTGTGAACCTGTCCCAGTCAGTCGGTGTGAGGGAGATGGAGGCGCACTCTCCTCTGTGTGAACCTGTCCCAGTCAGTCAGTGTGAGGGAGATGGAGGCCCACTCTCCTCTGTGTGAACCTGTCCCAGTCAGTCAGTGTGAGGGAGATGGAGGCGCACTCTCCTCTGTGTGAACCTGTTCCAGTCAGTCAGTGTGAGGGAGATGGAGGCACACTCTCCTCTGTGTGAACCTGTTCCAGTCAGTCAGTGTGAGGGAGATGGAGGCACACCAGGGGGCTGAGATCAGCTGCAGTACCGGATTAATAGAGGAAGGAGGGGAGATGGCGACGGGTGGCCCTGAGAATGGAGTTTTTATTTTATTTTTATTTTTTTTATAAGGGATCTGCCGTATCTACTTAATGACGACGCACTCTGTCAGAGTCACTGACGCAGCCCAGCTGACAATGGGGCCGCAGCACTGAGAAAATGTCTCGTCCTGCGAGACCAGATGAGTCATCCCCCTTTTGCGTCATTCTTTCGGAAGAGAGGGAGCGAGGGAGAGAGAGAGAGAGAGAGAGAGAGAGAGAGAGAGAGATCCAAGTCCAAGGGATTGCTCTCATAATTCTCCCAGATACAGGGTCTGTTTTCCCCATATAGACGCACCTACAGCGCACAGCATAACTCACTCATTCACCAACAGCAAAACATGACGGAAATTCTTCCACTGATACGGCTTCAAAGTATGAGACATCTGAACAGATTTACCCACCTCCCAAATTGCTCAATCAATTTGATGCTCAATGAAATGGGCCTTTATTTATTATTAAAGCATGCAAACAGCATACTGTTTCTGGCTTTCTGGTTGCTATTACACGCTTCCCATTCAGTATATAGTATCACAATGAATATTCAATACAAAAATAAAATTTTTAAGCTCGATATTTGAGGTGTTACATGTCATTGATGCATTATTTTGACAAATCATGAAACAATACTTCTTTTTTTCTAGTTGTGCTATCTTGGGATTAAATTTTTTTTCACTCTTTCATCAACAATATACTGCCTAAGCTGCAATTTTTATTGCAGGTTATTTTTTTTTTTTTTTATTTGTAATGAATTTTTTAAAAAAAAAAAAAAACTAAAACAATGTCAGGTAATGAAACTGATTGAACAATAGAATAAATTGCTTGCACTATAATTTACTTATTTTTAAACAGTGGCAAAATATCTTTCTGTGTAGTTATTGTTCGAGCTGGTAGAAAACCTTTGACTAACACAATCTTGACAAAATTACCATATCGATTTTGTTCAGACTGAGCTATATTAGTAAAACCCTCAGTGTTAATGCAACTCTAACAGAGTCTAAGTGCTCTAACAGAGTAACATCTCCATTAAGGTGAAAAGGCCCTCTATCGGTGTAGAAGAAGAAGGTCCTCGGTTCAAATCCTTTCTGTGTGGAGTTTGCATACTCTTCCTGTGTCCGCGTGGGTTTCCTCTGGGTACGCCGGTCTCCTCCCACAGTCCAAAGACATGCAGGTAGGTTAATTGGAGACTCTAAATTGCCCATAGGTATGAGTGTGTGAGTGAATGGTGTGTGTGTCCTGTGATAGATTGGCACCTGTTCAGGCTGTATTCCTGCCTCTCGCCCAATGCAGGCTGGGATGGGCTCCAGCACCCCCCCCGACCCTGCTCAGGAATAAGTGGGAATAGATAATGGATGGATGTATGGATGAAAATGTGTGCTGTGTGCAGAGTCATAAGTTAAAATTAGGAATGAAAATAAGAATATTTGGCATCTGTATATTTTACTCATGGGCACTTTATGGTACGGTGCTCCTTAATGAAGATAGGTATTGCTTATTTTCAGTTTTTTTGTGATACTGTACTGACCTCTGTTGTCAAAAAAAGGTATTGCCATTTACTATTCTTTTTCCCTGCAGGGTGGGCTATGCATGGCAAATTGCGGTCACTCACTCACTCACTCACTCACGGACGACCTTTGAGGGACGTTTTGTGGGACGCATGCGCAGGTGATGCCAGCTAAAATGTGTCTGCGGAAGTGAGTTGCATTGTGGGTCTGGACAGTTCAGTGCTTGTTTTAACAAGTTATTAACCAATCCTTGTTTGTTTTGTGGCACGCGTTAATACATCCTCCAAAAAAAACTGAAAAATGCATAGAGTGCATAACTATTAAATTAATGTCATATGATAACATTGATAAAATTTCATTCTGTGACTTAACTGGGTAGAAAATGATAAGGGGATAGTACCAGAATGTTCTATGATGTTATTGTTTTCTTTGGTAAGCTACTGCATTTTAATGATTACTGGATTATTTAAATACATTAAATGCTTTAGATTGTCTTTTTTGGGTGTGTGTAAACTGAGTAAATAGATTCAATACATTACAATCATTTAGCATAATCAATATTGTACAGTTTTTTGAACACATGCGAAAGTGATTTGGCATTTGTATTTACTTTTTAGATATATTGACAAATTTTGCCATGTATTAACATTATAGAACTCCAAACTGCAAAACATAAAGTAATATACAGAATATACTGTATGTGTATTTATTCAAATGAAATAATGAGCCTGTTGCTTTATTTGAACTGATGGTTGCTTCCTGTTCTAAACTTCTGGAGTAGTGCTTCCCAACCTCAGTCCTGGTTGGACCACTGTGTGTGCTGGTTTTCATTCCAACCATAACACCAATCCCAGATTTTTCAAAAGATGTTAATTTTTCTTAATTAGGTGCTTTAGAGTGATTATTTACACTCTTAAGCCACAGAAATGTCAGAAATAGTTATTCATGCCATAAATAAATGCCTGATGTTTTAATTGTGCTTATTACACTATATTACAAACAATTGCATAAAAAAGTAACAAATTTTTTCTTTTAAACAAAATTCAGCTGTTGCTTGTTATAATTTGTTTTGTCTTTAAATTCTTAATCTTCAAATGGCTGGTTATAGTGGCCATATGTCCACACTTTTACCTATTAGGAGCCTAATGGTTCAAATTAGTTTTTAATTTGATCAATTAAACATTTTTTTTCACCTTTTAATGAAATTGTTTGCAATATAGTACAATGTGAACATGGGACATTTATTCTTCATGACATGCATAGCCATTTCTGACATAATGTGGTTTAAGAGGGTAAATAATCCCTCTAAACACGAAAGCACCAAGTAAAGAAAAATTAATCGCTTGTTTAAATTCTGGGTTTGTGGTTGGAACGAAAACTGTCATACACAGGGGTTGTGAACCGCTGTTCTAGATGGCGTTATACAACCATGTACTGAAAATCCTAAATAATTATGTCACCCCAGTTTAAAGCGGCCAAAGAATAGGTACACATAATTTAAAGGTAAAGCATTAAAAACATTCTAAATGCAATCTAGTTCACAGTTTTGATTACTATAAAGAGTGAATTTCGTGAGACATGATAGAATATCCAACGGATACATACTCAATCTTATTTAGCAAGCAACTACATAAACGCCTCTTCACGTGCTGTCTCATCTCATACAATGACCATTCTGGTGCAACCAAAATTGTTGGAGAGAAGGAATGTGCGCATTGTATTTGATGGGCATGCCGTTGACCAGTGGTTGTTGTTCATTTCTTCAAAAGCGAACGTCAAACCCTATAGGCTGCAAGACAATATCCTACCGGCAGGTGGAACAAGAGTGGAGAATGTACCGTCAATAATTGGGGGCCGTTTTATTGAGGGGAGGTGGGGGCTTAAACCAATAGACGTATGGCCTGGTTGTGACTGTGTGGCGTAAATCCCAATCGTATTTTATCTTTGATCAGGGGGTGTGCACACAATCCGCAGGAGAGGCGGGAATAGCAAACCGGTCTACTTGGTTCGGTTGAGAAGGCGTCTGGCGGTGGGGGTGTATATTTGGTGCAGAAACGGCGAGAAGGGAACAGAGGCAGGATTTTTTCAATAACTAAAATACAGTCGAATTGAGCGGGTTAACGGGTTATTTGTTTTTAGTTTCTGAAGCTTTTTCACTGTACCAGGTAGGTTGTGAAAATGTATTATATTTGTCATCTTCTGAGAAATGCCTGGCTAACTAACGGATTATTTGTGGCTGGCTGGCTGGCTGGCTGGCTGGCTGGATATTTAGCAAGCTACTGTTCAACGACAGAGGACCACTAGCATCAGCAGGCTATCTATGTAGCCAGTTAGCTTGTTAGCTTTCTACATATATTAGCTTTCTTTAATTGGTGATATTTAAAATTAAAGTTTGTTATTGCCTTGAGTTGTATTGAAACTATAACGTGGTGGATTTGAATTTTTTGAGTATGAGTTCTCATCTTCTGAAGTTGGTTCGAGCCAGTCACCCACCCACATAGCTAGCTGGCTTGCTGTGTTAGTAGGGCGCACCACGTAGCTAACGTTAGCGCCAATGTCATGACTTGACTGCGTATGCAACACAAAACCTGACTGAACGAATAATTATCCTGTTGTATGTTTCTGTATGCTAGCTGGGCGTCTGCATGTATACCCCGTGTGTGTATCTGGTAACAAAACTATATCGAGCACGTTTTCCCGGCGACAATTGGCAGTTCGTGGCTGGGTGGATCTGCGCGCACATCACCATCGTTGCAGTTCAGACGCAGTTAGCTAGCCAGCTAACCGGCGAGGAGAGACGCACCTAATGTTAACATCATTGGCGTATTGCGCTATACTATAACGGTACTATATAGCTACTGTACTGCGAACTTTACATGCAGTAGTCTGACCCACTTTTGAATTGTGTTGCTGTGTATTACTAGCCACGGTGCCAGCTCAATCCAGCGCAGACGAGACCGTTATTTTTTTTTTGCTTGCCTAAGGTAGACAGCTAGCCACTGTTGTTGCTGGATTAATGCCGTGCAGCAAAGCAGACACTGGCGTTATGTCTTAACACGCACCTCGTCATGAACACAAATGCATGAAAATGAGCTCACATATGTATAGCTTGTCCGCTAGTTACTTGAGAAGGATGATAGAGGACAGGCTTCCCGAAAGTTTCCCTTTCCCTTTCCCGTGCGCACTCTCATCCTTCTCGAATGCAAATGGAAATCATCATTGCTAGATGACATGACGTATAACATTACATTTGGAGATTCTGAGAACGTAATGAACCGCTCGCGTCTTAGTTTGCTATGCGAGTTATATATTTGGCGATCACTCGCTGCGGTATTTCTGCATGACAGTTGATATACTCTAGACGCGTCTGAAGATGTTCCAATGCAGTGTGTGCGCGTGTCAGGAGTGTAGTCTCGCGCTATGTCACAGAAACGCGCTGTTCCGCGCCTCGGTATTTGCAGCATAGAAGCATAATCAATTTACCGTAGTTGTGTCTGAACTGGCCAGCTGTATAATTAGGGGAAGCAAGCTTTTCGGCACTGTTATAGATTAGTCCGGGCATAAAAGTAACAGTTAAAAAAGATCTCATTTTAAAAGTCCGGACCGGTATAAAAATGACTAAATAAAAATCTAAGAACATAGAACAATATTACGATATATATTTATGGTGATTTAATTTGTGCCCCAAATGTTTTCAGTAACCCGCCCTAGCAACCGCTAACAAATACTTTTCTTTGTTAAGTGTGAACAGGTGCGTGGCGCCTGTTGGATTATAATAAGCAACCTCCTTTACGGTGCTATAACTAATGTACAACAGCTAATGTATCAAATTAATACTGTGTGGTGTTAGGTTTCAATATTGTACAGTGTTTGTATTAGTTAGAGTGTTTTTCTGATACTATGATCAAATGGCACACATTGCTGAAGTTCTCTGTGTAAACCAGGACATTAAATTTAGGGCTACAGGGTTCAGTGCTTAACCACCCACCACCTCGCCCCCCCCCCCCCCCCCCCCCCCCCCCCCCCCCCCCCCCCTCCTTTCCCCATGGCATCACACTTATCTGAAAATCTTGTGGGTTTTCAGAAGTGCAAGAGGAAATATGCTCAATTAGTCCTTATCAGTGGTTATTTACAGATGGTTTACAGGAATCCAAACTATGTAGGCTATAGCCTATATGCTGTGCTGTGTACAGATGTTCTTGGTCATTGAGCAGGTCCTCTTTTTTGCATTAGAGAATTGTGTTTGTGGCTGTGCGCTTGTCTCTGGGATGGTAAGGGTTTGAATCAGAGCTGGGCTGACAGCTGTTTGCTTAGAGATTTGTGAGATGCTGTCCTGGATGACCAGATGTCATTCTGCTTAGTCATAGAGAGGCAGTATGGGAAATCCGTCACTGCCTGTTACTGGCATGTCATTTTGTGCACACACCACACCTTCCTCTCTTTTAAGTGGTTTTCTTTTCGTTTATTTCTTGTAGTTCCAGTGTTGGCAGACATGTGTTTTTGGATTGTGTGAAAATGGTGCCCAACATATGGATATTTAAATTGTATTATTGTCAGGAGCAAAGGCATTTAATCTCGCTGAAGATTTTCTTTGACATAGCATGTTTCATTGGTCAATTCTGTACCTGCCCAGTCACGAAAAGCCGTTGTACGCAAGCAGGAGGGGGGCCAAAAGCAGGAGGGGGGCCAAAATCAGGGGGCCAAAATCAGGAGGGGGACATAAAGCTGGAGGGGGGCCAAGCTCAGGAGGGGGACATAAAGCGCTCCGGCATGAATGACAGTGAAATAACAGTAGTAGACCATATCATGGACAGAATCTGATTAGAGAAAAGTTGTAATAACGTTTCCTGCCTGTGGTGGTTTTTATGTTATTGATTTGCGTTTGTGTGTGTGTGAGTGTGTGTGAGTGTGCTAGTTGAAAGACAGCTCAAGTTCTATGAAAGGAGCTGCTGGTTTACTCTCTCTCTCTCTCCCCCCTACCCCTCGCCCCCTCTCTCTCCCTCTCTCTCTCCCCCTATCCCTCCCTCCCTCCCTCCCCCTCCCTCCAGATGATCTGTCCTGTTCTGGTATCCGGAGCGATTGATTACTTAAACTCCCCCCCCCCCCCTCCCTCCAGGTGACCTGTCCTGTTCTGGTATCCAGAGCGATTGATTTAGTCTCTCTCCCCCCCTCTCCCTCCAGGTGACCTGTCCTGTTCTGGTATCCGTAGTCTCTCCCCCCCCCCCCCCCCCCTCCCTCCAGGTGACCTGTCCTGTTCCCCGATTGATTTAGTCTCTCTCCCCCCCCCCCCCCCCTCCAGGTGACCTGTCCTGTTCTGGTATCCGGAGCGATTGATTTAGTCCTCTCTCCCCCCCCCCTCCAGGTGACCTGTCCTGTTCTGGTATCCTGATTTAGTCTGTCTCCCCTCCCTGTGACCTCCTGTTCTGGTATCCGGAGCGATGTGGAGGTGACCTGTCCTGTTCTGGTATCCGGAGCGATTGATTTAGTCTCCCCCCCCTCCCTCTCCCTCCAGGTGACCTGTCCTGTTCTGGTATCCGGAGCGATTGATTAACTCTCTCCCCCCCCTCCCTCCAGGTGACCTGTCCTGTTCTGGTATCCGGAGCGATTGATTTAGTCTCTCTCTCCCTCTCCCTCCAGGTGACCTGTCCCGTTCTGGTATCCGGAGATGGCGCAGCGGAGCGGGCCGGAGGACCCGGAGCGGTACCTCTTCGTGGACCGGGCGGTGGTGTACAACCCGGCCACGCAGGCCGACTGGACGGCCAAGAAGCTGGTGTGGATCCCGTCGGAGCGGCACGGGTTCGAGGCCGCCAGCGTCCGCGAGGAGCGCGGGGACGAGGTGCTGGTGGAGCTGGCCGAGAACGGCAAGAAGGCCACGGTCAACAAGGACGACGTGCAGAAGATGAACCCGCCCAAGTTCAGCAAGGTGGAGGACATGGCCGAGCTCACCTGCCTGAACGAGGCCTCGGTCCTGCACAACCTGAAGGACCGGTACTACTCCGGCCTCATCTACGTGAGTGCCCCCCGCCCCCCCCCGCCCCCCCCGCCCCCCCCGCCCCCCCCCACCCCACCCCACCCCACCCCGCCTCCTAGGCAGAAGGTGTAAAAGTGGGCGTGGTTCTCCTCAGAAAGGGAGGGGTTGTGGGGTTATGAGGGAGGGGCTCCGGCATGCTGAGGGTGCACTGGCTAGGCTGCCCTTGCGTGCGGTGCAGGTTGACCCAGCTTTGAAACTGCACCAACTGCATCCCGCTCCTCCTGAATCCTTGTGCGTCCTGCTTTTGTCAGTGAGACGTGTATCGCGGGTCGTCTTAGGAAAACGCATATTTTCACAGGACATTTGACAAATTCGTATTCTCTGGTTTGTATTCTGATTCCTCTCTGATTGGTGGGCTTTTGGCTGTCGGAGCATCTCCCTCACTCATCCTCGACGGGTCGCTGCCTCTTTCAGAGCTCACCCCGCTGCTCCTCCTCTAGACCTCACACACGCGGTGTGTAGCACCGCTACCCGTCCTCCAGCGCTGCTGCCTGTGCCGTACTGCAACCGGGAACGAGCCAGAAGCGGTGCGGTCCAGGGGAGCCACCGCTGGTGACGTCCGAGACCCAGCGAGATCTCGCCGCTGATATTAATCATTTAACAGCGTCCCAGATAATAAGGGCCTCTTGTGATCTTGACCCAGTTTGTGACACGTATTCCTGGAATAGTATTTAGGTCGGCGATCGCCTGAGACTGGGAGAGTGGTGCGGTTCGGGTTATTTCGGGTCTTTCCTTCGGGATCTCGGGGAAGATGGGGACCCTGCGGGCGTGCGCGGCGCAGTGCGTTTCTCTTTTCCAGGTTGATGATGTTTGGAACTGTGTTGCGAATGACATCGGCGATGATGTGTTGGATTAAATGGTAAATGGACTGCATTTATATAGCGCTTTTATCCAAAGCGCTTTACAATTGATGCCACACACACACTCACACTCACACACCAACGGTGAAAGGCTGCCATGCAAGGTACCAATCAGCTCGTTGGGAGCAATTAGGGGTTAGGTGTCTTGCTCAGGGATGCCTCGACACGCCCCCAGGGCGGGGTTTGAACTGGCAACCCTCCGACTGCCAGGCAACCGCTCTTACCTCCTGAGCTGTGTCGCGGATTTGAAGGCTGGCCTTCCACCCGGCACATTCCGTCCGTTCTCCGACGGGCTTGTTTTAAAAACCGCGCTTCCCTAAAAACGAGCGGTTCAAAGAGGAGATGATTTCGGTCTTCGTTCTCCGGCTGTCCTCCTCCCACCGCCTCTGAGCTGAAGTCTCGCTCCCCTGTGGCTAGTCAAACAGCCTGTCTCCATTTTAAAAAGCGCAGCAGTTTCAGCTTTTTTCCTCCACTCTCCACTCGACTGCCTTTGTAATGGCCAAACGTATCTCTAGCTGTATTTGTAAAAAGCTGAAACTGGCGATGGTATTTTTTTTAACCAGCCATTTTGGCTCTGCCCTGCCGCGTTGCTTGGCTACGGCGCAGCGTGCTGTCAGCTTCCTGTGCACCTTTGCGCTTACTGGCTGTGAACCCGGGGCTCCTCTCTGAGAGACAGCCAGACCGTCATTAGCATCCTCTAATTAGGCAGGCCACTCCCAGCCCAGCTGCGTGCGGAGGGAGGGGGGGGTGTGATGTGCCGGGAGAACGGCCCGCCCAGGCCTCCCTGCAGGCCCCGGCCATGTGCTTGCCGGCTGGGGGGGGGTCTGTGTGCGGGTGGGGGGGGGGGGGATGCGCCCCTGTCAGAAACGGAGGGGGCAGGCTGCTGCTGAGTCATAGCAGGCTAGCTGTAGCGCTATAACTGGCCCTTTGTCTCAGCAGATCAGCACAGCTGTCTGCATAGCCTGCGTTTTTAGGCCTCGGGCTCGAAACAGATTCTTAATTAAAAAATATCTTGATGCCTAGGCCCCCCCTTGTTTTCCCCTTTTCCCTCTGTTCGCTCTCTCTTTTTCTCATTTTCTCTCTCTTCTCTCTCTCTCTCTCTCTCCCTCTCCTCTCTCTCTGTCTCTCTCTCTCCCTCTCCTCTCTCTCTCTCTCTCTCTCATTTTCTCTCTCTCATTCTCTGTCTCCCTCCTCTCTCTCTCTCATTTTCTCTCTCTCCTTCTCCTCTCTCATTTTCTCTCTCCCTCTCGTCTCTCACTTTCTCTCATTTTCTCTCCCTCTCCTCCTCTCTCTTTCTTTCTCTCATTTTTTCTTTCTCTCTATTCTCTCTCTCTCTCTCTCTCTCTCACTCTTTCTCTCATTCCCTTTCTGTCTCACACATTATGCGCACTAAACCTGCCATTATGGGGGATGTAGAATATCGGCAGTTGTTTTTTTTAAAAAGTGCTTGTCATGAGGAGAGCTTGTAACAGTGGTGATATGGAGTCGTGAGCACCGTTGCGATGCAGTGGAGATGATTCCCGAATGACTCACTTCGCCGCTGATACTCCTTTCCATTTCAGTTTGAGTGATGTAATGTACGCCTTTAGAACGGTATCACTGGAAGTGAGTTACTGCTATCCACTTTCTGATTGAAATGGTGTGTGTGTGTGTGTGTGTGTGTGTGTGTGTGTGCGCGCGCTTGTGTGTGTTTGGGAAAAGCCTTGTACCACTGAACATCACGATAACGTTGTCCTCTGGGTGTTGTCATAGTGGGTGGTCAGCCAGTTGGGGCAACTGTAGAAGGCTCTGGAAGTGTCATACTGTTATTAATAGCCTCCTTGTTCAACAAGCAGACCCAGTGATTTCCCGTTGAAATGAAGGGCTCTGTGAAGTATCGTCTGGGAGTCTGGTCCATATTGGCCTTCATGTGCCATTTTCAGTACTCTGTGGGAATCGTTACAGGTACAGAATAGCAGCTGCATTGAGCCTGGGAAGTTAACAAATCAAATTTCACCTTTGTGTAAAAGTGTTTGAGTGTTGACCTCTCATTAACGGCTTCTTAAACCCAGAATGTCAGCTAATTTGTCCTTTTAAATTATCAACTTTATTTCTGTCTGCCGCCTGCGCAAGGCAATTAACTGGTAGCAGATAGAATTACATGAAACCTCTGAGTGTATAAAATGTGGTTGCCATATGGACTGTTAGTTACTGTTAGTCGTTGGCTGCGTCATCTTTAGCTTCTGTCAGCCTTTATTCATTCTTTAGATGGAACATGTTTGAGGCCATCTCCAAAGATTATTCATTTTTTTGCTTTGACCATTGAAACCAGTCTTTTAAAAAAAATTTTTTTTTTACACTTTACGATGGCTTTTTGCTGTTATACTCTTATATCTATTTTTATATTGACAGCTTATTAGCCACAGGCCCACAACAAAGCCATATTTCCCCGCTGATGCAGGTGACCCAGTATGACGCCATTTTGGCTAACATGGGGCATCTCTGTCTTGTCCCCAAATATATGGCCTCCTTTCTAAAGTCAGTCTGTTGGCCATTAAACTTGGAATGCCTTCTCTGTGTACTGCAGTATTCATATACATCCTCATCTGGACAAACTCTTATCTGTACACCGTCCCACGTGCTACTGTTATGTCACTGCTGACAAGTCTGATAAAATGGTTAATGAGTCAGCTTCTTTAACCTTTCGCTATATTTAAAAATGGAAAGCAATTGGACATCCTCGCCTACAGTGTGAAGCATACTTCTGCAGTTGTTAGTTAACGTGGGACCATTTTAATTGTTCAGCAAGGCAAGGTTTTATCTTTAGTCTGTGGGTTTTAAATTGCTTATCAGTGTTTAACATTTAAACCCAATACTTCCAAGGCCCCCTAAAAGACCATACAAAGAAGCATACTGTAATTGGCTTTCTGCTGCAGAAATCATTGTAGTGTCGCTTTAGCTGAGAAAATTGCGCACAAGCAGGGTTATTATGTTATGCCTCTGTGTGTTTAAAATCCCCATCCGGTGGCAGATCTGTTCTCCTGCTGTGATTGGTTTTCAGTGGTTGCCCAGAGTAACTCACACATTTCACTCGTTACTGGACTGCCGTCCGCAAGGCTGCCTTGTGGTCTTCCACATGCTCAATATATAAGCGCTGCGTTGCTATGGCATTGCCATGGCACCAACAGGGGACGTTTTAAATGCAAATGGCAGTTAATGCGTGCGAACATGAACTCGGCCAAACAATTCGGAGGCCAAACAAACGTCCGCCTTTTTCCTCGCATTTTACTTTTAAGCGATGGCAGCCTTTTGAAAAAGTCGAGTGGGTTTTTTTTCCCCCCTCAGTGAAATGTAAGGAGGTGTGCTTTGATGTCATGTGGTGTGCTTGAATGGGTCCAGCGTCTTTTTTAAGGGATCCTGGGCTGAGGCCTGGGGCCTGGGGGCCTGGGGGCCTGGGGGCCTGGGGCCTGGGGGCCTGGCTGGGTCGGTCGCTCCCGCCTGTTGGAGACGTCCGGTGGAGATCTGAGGAAGGGGGTTATAGTAAACCAGAGGTCAGAGGTCAGCCACGGATGCTCTCATTTCAGTAGCGCATCATGGTCTAGTCCTGGGCGAGAAATGAAGGCTAAGGTTCTGTTCCTTTAATCAGTCCATCTGTAGGGAGGAGAGAGAGAGGTAGAGAGAGAGAGAGAGAGAGAGAGAGGGAGGTGGGGGGAGAGTGAAAGGAGGGGGCACAGGGAGAGAGAGAGAGTGTAGCAGCGTAGTTTTTAAAGTGCTTGTATGTGCATGTTGCCAGGGCAGACTTAGAAAGGGGATTTAAGGTGAGCTATGACTTCTTTCTGTTTGCTCATGTGGGTGCATTCTGCTAGTTAAACGCCCCTGACCCCTTCAGTCTGCCGGTTAAACGCCTTCCACTGGAATTATTATGACGGAGGATGGTCGTATCTTGTAAGTTTGTATCTTAACGAACGTACTCTTGACAGTCAGCCCTACGCTCGGTCCTGAACAGCCGGCAGGCTGCTCACTTCCTGTCCGCGGGCCCTCCCTCCCCCTGTCTGGACGGGACGCGCGAGGGACGGATCTTTGCGGAGCTGCAGAACGTTAATTAGCCTGAAGCGTGGCGGTAAGGAGCACCGGTGGGGAGGTGGAGAGGCCCCAGAGGGGGGGTCGGGGGTGTGGGTAAGGCGATACGGCAGCGCTTCGTTATTAATGCAGGGGGAGCTGGAGGAGACGCGGGCCGCAGTCATTCCCGCTCGTGTGCGCCAGCGCCAGCGCGAGCCGAGGCTGGGGTGGGATGGGACAGGCCCGCCGCCGCCGCCGACGGTTCCCCTCTCTCCCCCCCCCCCCCTCAGCTGTCGAATTCTTCGCCTCCCTCTACGGTTTCCTCCACCAGGCTGGACCGCACAGAGGGACCGGGCCTGTGAGAGAGAGAGAGCTTACCCAGCATGCCCTGCTGCGTGGCCCTTTCAGCTGTGAAAGTTCTCGCTCTCTTGCTCTCTTCTTTTCCACAGTCTTCGCTGTATGACCGAACCCCCCCCCCCCCCCCCCCCCCGCCGCCCCCGCCGCACAGATACTCTTTGCCAGGAGACAAACGCAGTCTCTGAAAGTGTCGTCTTACATGGCCTGTGGTTGTCTCCGCCCCCTGGTTCATCGTTTCTCTCTCGTGTGTGTCTGAGTGTTTGGACCCAGATCACTCCCTTTCCCCCCCGACCGCAGCCTGGGCCCGGGGCCTGGGCCAGCAGACCGGCGCTTACGCTGCGGGCGGGGTGGGCGGAGCTGTGCTGGACTCCGCCCACAAACCCCGGGCCGCCGCCCAGCCGGAACGCCACTTTCACAAGAGAGCCACTTTATTTATAGCCATCCGCCCTGGTAAAATGGGGGGGGGGGGAATGATAGACTTTTAATTGCCTGCATAAAGAGAATCGAGTCTAAATTGCAGGGCTTGCGTTTTCCAGGGCTTTTCTCCAGGGGGGTGCTCTGGGGATTCCGAACTAAGGCTGGCAGGCTGAGAGCAGCTTGGCTGCGGGCTCCCCCTAGCCGCTAGCTGGCCCTCTGGGGATGCTGCTGGAGTGAGCGAGACGGCGCTGCGCGTTAGCCGTAGCCTCCCTGGCTGCAGCGATGTGACTGGCAGCGCTGCGGGGCCTGCTCCGGTGCTGGTGCCCCAGCCCGACTCTCAGAGCAGCCGGGGTCTGCTCTAGAGCTCCCGCCCCTCCAGAGCTCCCGCCCGCCGCTCCGGAACACACGTTGTTGTGGAACACGCGTTCCGGAGCTCACGCTACCGTACACTCGGGCCTTCGGGTGGCTCCGGTCTGGTTAGCAGTCCTGGCTCAGTCCCATCTACACGTCCTGTTCTGCCATAACTAACGTGGTTTTTTTTTCTGTTCTTTGAAATGGGGTCAGGACTAGCTGGCTGAGGGCGTGTCCTAAGCCACATTTGAAAGCACAGACACGGCGCGGCGGTGTTTGAGGCAGTAATGAGCAGAGCCTGGCTGTGCAGCGGTGGCTCACTCAGGCCCGTGTGCAGGGACACAGGCTTAAGCCCCGCTCTCCAGCCCTGCTCTCCCTGCCCCGCTCTCCAGCCCTGCTCTCCCTGCCCCGCTCTCCAGCCCTGCTCTCCCTGCCCTGCTCTCCAGCTCTGCCTGCCTGCTCTCTGGCCCTGCCTGCCTGCCTGCTCTCTGGCCCTGCCTGCCTGCCTGCTCTCTGGCCCTGCCTGCCTGCCTGCTCTCTGGCCCTGCCTGCCTGCCTGCCCTGCCTGCCTGCCTGCCTGCTCTCTGGCCCTGCCTGCCTGCCTGCCCTGCCTGCCTGCCTGCCTGCTCTCTGGCCCTGCCTGCCTGCCTGCCCTGCCTGCCTGCCTGCCTGCTCTCTGGCCCTGCCTGCCTGCCTGCCCTGCCTGCCTGCCCTGCTCACATCTGGAATTGTTCCCCAGAGCAGCTGAATGTGTCCTAACGAGATTTCGGAACAACAGACCTCTGTCATAACCTCAGAGTGCTGTTTGTGCCTCTGGCCCCCAGCCAGCACAGAGCGCATTCCAGCACTGTGTGTGTGTGCACCCATATGCATGTATGTGTGGTTGTGTGTGTGTGCACGTGTGTGTATGTGTGTGTGTGTGTGTGCACGGGTGTGGGTCTGTGTGTGTGCATATGCATGTGTGTGTGTGTGTGTGTATGCACATATGCATGTGTGCGTGTGTGTGTGTGCATGGATGTGGGTGTGTGTGCGTGTGTGTGCATGGGTGTGTGTGTGTGTGCACATGTGCGTGTGTGCATGGGTGTGTCTGTGTGTGTTTGTGTGCATGTGGGATAGCAGCAGCAGCAGCCCAGCCTGTCTGGTGCCCCCCCCACCATGCCCCCCCCCCACCATCCCTGGGGAAGCCCCATTTGCCTGGACCCCCCCCCCCCACACACACAAGGCCTGATCCTCTCATTGAGGAAGCGGGGAAGCGGGCCACATTACACTCGTCTGCATGTGTGGCTTTTTATAGCCGCGATGGAGGGGCTGCACTGTCTGCGTGCGTGGCATGACTGGGCTGCAATACCACTGGAGGGTCCAGCAGCCCGTTCCTCCAGAGAGGAGCAGGGAGCCCCGCCCCAGCTGGACCTTCGCCGGGGAGGTGAGGGCTGTAGCCTCGCGGGGTCTTATCAGGCCCCTGTCCCTCCCCAAGCACGCCTGAGCCGGGCCGCCATTGTTCCAGCTCAGCGGCTGGGCTAGCTGCCCCCTACCCCCCCCCCCACCCCAAAAACCCTGGGCCTTCCCCCCCCCAACCCAGGCCCAGCACAGACAGCATAATTACAGGAATGTGCCTCTGCAGTTCAGCCACGCATACGGGAGGGGGAGGAGCTGGGAGCCTGACTCGCTCTGCTCCAGCCAATGAGGGAAGCCTGTGGGGAGGGGGGTTTGTTTGCTTCTGCCCCCTCCCTCATATTGCCCCGCTCGCATCCTCGCTGGTGGGAGGAGCAAGGCTGCGGGGGGGCAGTGCATTTCTGCCCCCAGATTGGCGTTGGGGGGCGTTTGGTTCTGTGCCCGGCTCTCTTCCTGCCACATCGCATACGCAGCAGCAGCAGCAGCAGCAGCCCCGCCCCTGGCTCTGTCCTGCGCCGTCCCTGCCCAAGGCTGCCGGGCGAATCAGCAGTGAGGGGGACAGTGCGGCCTGGGCGTCACCTAAAGCCTGTTTCAGCTCTGTGGCCCTCCCCCTCCTACACTGCTGCGTGTGTGTGTGTGTGTGTGTGTGTGCGCGCGCTGTGTGTGTGTGCATGCTGACTGCTGTTTGCTGCCATGAACACAGCTTTCAGAAGCCCTTCAGTCAGCCTGCAGTGTGGTGACTCCAGCGTCCCTCTCTCTCTCTCTCTCTCCCTCTCTCTCTCTCTCTCTCTCTCTCTCTCTCTCTCTCTCTCCCCCTCCTCTCTCTCTCTCCTCTCTCTCCCCCGATCTCTCTCTCTCTCTCTCTCTCTCCTCTCTCTCTCTCTCTCTCTCTCTCTCTCTCTCTCTCAGTGCTGGCACACGTGCGCTGTGGGCCGCTGTATCCGGGGCCCCTCGGTGACAAATGGACAGCGCAGATTAGCCTGGCTAATTGCTCGCGTCTCTAAACCATGTAGCGAGCCCGTGTGCGTTTTAGAGAGGAATCAGCAGATTGGATGGGTGGTCGTCAGGGCAACGGGAAACACAACCCCATCAGATGCCCACGGCTTTTCTCCGGCGCCAGATCTGGCGCCTAGACGCGGAATCCGGTGTGAGCGTTTGCGTCGGTAGGGACGGCCCGAACCCCGGGCCCCGTCGCTCTCGACGGTTCGCGGAGACTTTTGGAATTTTGTTTTTGGCAACGCGCGCGGTGGTGGCGTTTTGGCAAAAGCGCGAGGGTACGCCTCCCTCTGCAGAGACGCGCCGCGTGGGTGTGAACCCCAGTTTGGATTCCTCTGCTTTTTCGAGCCCGGATCAGAAATGTCGCAGCTCTCTGGGCGATGGCACGGACCGTCCATCTGAGAAACTGCCCTGTGTTCTGCACCTGCTGCTCTTTTAACAGAGCGCAGGCTGACTGCCCTGTGCTGGGCGCTGTTAGCTGTGCTGTCTGCACTGGGGTGAGGGCGCTGTTAGCTGTGCTGTCTGCACTGGGGTGGGCGCTGTTAGCTGTGCTGTCTGCACTGGGGTGGGCGCTGTTAGCTGTGCTGTCTGCACTGGGGTGGGCGCTGTTAGCTGTGCTGTCTGCACTGGGGTGGGCGCTGTTAGCTGTGCTGTCTGCACTGGGGTGGGCGCTGTTAGCTGTGCTGTCTGCACTGGGGTGAGCGCTGTTAGCTGTGCTGTCTGCCCTGGGGTGAGCACTGTTAGCTTTGTGTCTGCCTGGGAGCGCGTTAGCTGTTAGCATGTTAGCTGTGTCTGTCCTGCAATGTTAGCTGTGCTGTCTGCACTGGGTGTGTTAGCTGTGCTGTCTGCACTGGGTGAGCGCTGTTAGCTGTGCTGTCTGCACTGGGGTGAGCGCTGTTAGCTGTGCTGTCTGCACGCTGTTAGGTGCTGTCTGCAGCGCTGTTAGCATGTGCTGTGTCTGTCTGCACTGGGTGAGCGCTGTTAGCTGTGCTGTCTGCACTGGGTGAGCGCTGTTAGGTGTGCTGTCTGCACTGGGGTGAGCGCTGTTAGGTGTGCTGTCTGCACTGGGGTGAGCGCTGTTAGCAGTGTTAGCGGTGTGTCTGTCCTGAGCGCTGTTAGCTGTGTTAGCGGTGTGTCTGTCCTGAGCGCTGTTAGCTGTGTTAGCGGTGTGTCTGTCCTGAGCGCTGTTAGCTGTGTTAGCGGTGTGTCTGTCCTGAGACGCTGTTAGCTGTGTTAGCGGTGGTGTCTGTCATGAGCGCTGTTAGCTGTGTTAGCGGGTGTCTGTCCTGAGCGGTGTTAGCGTGTGTCTTGTCCTGAGCGCTGTTAGCTGTGTTAGCGGTGTTCTGTCCTGAGCGCTGTTAGCTGTGTTAGCGGTGTGTGTTCTGTCCTGAGAGCGCTGTTAGCTGTGTTAGCGGTGTGTCTGTCCTGAGCGCTGTTAGCTGTGTTAGCGGTGTGTCTGTCCTGAGCGCTGTTAGCTGTGTTAGCGGTGTGTCTGTCCTGAGCGCTGTTAGCTGTGTTAGCGGTGTGTCTGTCCTGAGCGCTGTTAGCTGTGTTAGCGGTGTGTCTGTCCCTGACGCTTAGCTGTGTTAGCGGTGTGTCTGTCCTGAGCGCTGTTAGCTGTGTTAGCGGTGTGTCTGTCCTGAGCGCTGTTAGCAGTTTTAGCGGTGTGTCTGCCCTGTGCTGGGCGCTGTTAGCATTGTTAGCGGTGTGTCTGTCCTGAGGTGACTGCTGTTAGCACTGTTAGCTGTATTAGCGGTGTTAGCGGTGTGTCTGTCCTGAGGTGACTGCTGTTAGCACTGTTAGCTGTATTAGCGGTGTTAGCGGTGTGTCTGTCCTGGTGAGCGCTGTTAGCAGTGTTAACGGTGTGTCTGCACTGGGGTGAGCGCTGTTAGCACTGTTAGCTGTATTAGCGGTGTTAGCGGTGTATCTGGCTGCGATGCCTGACTGACCCTGAAGCGCTGAGTGAAGCTCAGCCCAAGGTCACACGCCTCATTACCGCACAGTGATGAGTCCCTCTACACGCCGCCCTGCCTGTCTCCTGCCTCTTCATTTATTCCCCCCTGTTCTTCCTTTCCACAAGGTCGGCTATTATTGTGTGTGTGTGTGTGTGTGAGTGTGAGTGTGTGCGTTTGCGCTTTCGTCCCAAACTGACCCTCCTGGCTCGGAGCCAGAGATGGGGAATTGGCTGAGAGTATCAGTAATTGCTCCAGCCTTACTGAGAGTGTGTGAATTGAAGCGCTTCCCTTGGTACTTGACTGAATCTTTTGGAACTCTGGGATACCATGACTGCTGACACCTTTAATGTTTAGTTCACCCAGGGAGTAGCAGACCAAGTTATCCAAACACAGACTTTATCTGCTCTTATTTAATCCCTCATGTTTCACATGCACGTCCTGAGAGTCTCGGCTGGTTGAACTGGTTCGGGAAATGAATGCTGATTTATATGTTTGCGTGATTTCTGTTGCGTGGTTTGTCCTGATGTAGAAAGTTCAGCACGCAGTTTGACATGCTCATTTTGGTGATTATTATGATACCATTATTATTATTTCATTGTCGGTGCCTAATCAACCTCAGCTAAAAGTCTTTAGCTAAAACCAACATTTTCCCTCAAATTTTACTCACATTTGAATGAATCCAATGCTGAAGGTAAAAACTTAATTGTAAGTAAAATTTAATGCTCAACGTTGGTTTAAATCCAAGCAGTAGTAGATTAGTGTTTATTTACAACTGCGGTTGTTTATGTTTCTTATTTTGGATTAATGTTAAAATATTGTGTCTAGAAATGCTGCAGAAGTGTATTTTCTTTCCTAACTTTGTTCTTTGTTCTCTTTCTGTCCCTCCTCTAGACGTACTCTGGACTCTTCTGCGTGGTCATAAACCCCTACAAAAACCTTCCCATCTACTCAGAGAATATCATTGAGATGTACAGGGGCAAAAAACGCCATGAGATGCCGCCCCACATCTACGCCATCTCAGAGTCGGCCTACAGGTGCATGCTGCAAGGTGAGAGTCTACGGGGGGCCGGGGGTGGGGTCTGTGGGGTGGGGTGTGTGGGGTTTGTGAGCATCTATGAGGTCTGTGGGGGTGGGGTGTGTGGGGTTTATAAGCGTCTATGGAGGGTGAGGTGGTGAGGTCTGTGGGGTGGGGTGTGTGGGGTTTGTAAGCGTTTATGGAGGGTGAGGTGGTGGGGTCTGTGGGGTGGGGTGTGTGGGGTTTGTAAGCGTCCTCAGGTGGTGGGGTCTGTGGGGTGGGGTGTGTGGGGTCTGTGAGCGTCTATGGAGGGTGAGGCGGTGGGGTCTGTGGGGTGGGGTGTGTGGGGTCTGTGGGGTGGGGGGGGGGGGGTGTGTGGGGTCCGTGAGCGTTTATGGAGGGTGAGGTGGTGGGGTCTGTGGGGTGGGGTGTGTGGGATTTGTAAGCGTCTATGGAGGGTGAGGCGGTGGGGTCTGTGGGGTGGGGTGTGTGGGGTCTGTGAGGATCTATGTTGGGTGAGGCGGTTGGGTTCTGTGGGGTGGGGTGTGTGGGATTTGTAAGCGTCTATGGAGGGTGAGGCGGTGGGGTCTGTGGGGTGGGGTGTGTGGGGTTTGTGAGTGTCTTTGGAAGGTGAGGGGGTGGGGTGTGTGGGGTTAAGTGTGTGGGGAATCGCACCCCCAGCCCCGTACGGTGCACAGTAGATACGCTGCCGTGCTCAGGTAGGGGCCCCTGCGCACAGCGCTCAGGGCTGGCCGTGACAGAGCTGTGTCCGCACATCTAAATTTGGACTCTGCTGTTGCTGCCGAGGCTCCGGGCGAGCACCGGCCTGTGAGATTGCGTTTAACGCGCAGGTGAGCTTTCCGCCATCTCCGCTACTGCTGACTAGCAGCTGACGCAGAGCCAGCGCCCGGAGACTGCGCAGCACAGCTCCTCCGGGGCGCAGTCCGGTCACCTCTGCCTCCCCCCCGTGTGCCAGAACCGCCACTGATGTGTCAGGGCTAAATATGGATGCGGCGGGTCTCGAGTTGCCAAGGCAACGGTTTCTCCGCGCTGCTAGAATAACATCTGATCTGAAAGTCTCTCGGCCAACACCACCCCCCCCCCCCCCCCCCCCCCCCCCCCCCCCCCCCCCCCCCCCCCCGTTGCTTTTGAGGGAAAAGGAAATTTGACTCTGACCCCTGGCCTGACATTTGACCCCTGACCTTGTGGCACCGTACTGTCCCGGGTTCAGGGGCTCTCTGTGTTAAGCAGTCACTGCAGGTGGTTGCGTCTGGAAAAGTGCTCAAGTCGATCTCTTCGTTGTCCTGAGGCTCACTGCAAAATAAGTAGGTGAAAGTAACGGCTAAATATAAGTATGAGAGAGGACTTTCCTAAAGGCACACTGAACCTAAGTGAGCATTTGACTCAAACTCAGATGAACCCGCTGTTAGGTGAACCATAAAAAACCCTGCTCTCAATCTGTGGCTTCTGAATATGTTTAACAATTGTACTATAACTCAAGGGATCACGTTCGTAAGTGGTTGATGAGCGAGGTTCAGTGATTGCATGGTCTAATTGAAACCGTGGACTGAGGTTGGTTGCACGTAGCAGACACTGGTTTTTATAACCTCATTACTGTTTTCATTTTTATTTCATCGGTGTTATTGGGGCGAGTCATTCATCAGCATGACTGAGACCAGTGCTTTAGGGTGAGGGAAGAGTTTTAAGAGGCTCATGGTGAGGCTTCAGCAATGTGCTGGCTGTAATTCCTCTTGGTAGGACATATGGGAACAGTTTCCAGAGATGCCGCAGTCCGGACACCCCCCCCCCCCCCTTAAATGGGGAAACCGGGACTGACAGATAAATTAGAAAAAGAATCGCACTCATTACTGTGTTTATCTTTCCGACCGGATCGCTAAATGGATTTGAGCAGGGATGGGAGGAATGTGGACCTCGCGACAGAGAGAGAGAGAGGGAGGGAGGGAGGGGGAGAGAGAGTGAGAGAGAGCGGGAGAGAGACAGAGAGAGAGAGGGTGAGAGAGAGACAGAGCGGGAGAAAGAGAGAGACAGAGAGCGGGAGAGAGAGAGAGAGAGAGAGACAGAGAGCGGGAGAGAGAGAGAGAGAGAGAGACAGAGGGAGAGAGAGAGAGAGAGAGAGCAGCGCTGCTGTTTATTTTCCGAGCGGATGGAGGGATGGAGCGAGCCGCACAGAGAGGGAGATTCTGGGGTGAAGCGCTGTGTTGGGGGCGCTCTGTCGCTGTGGGGAGCGTCTGCGCTGTGTTTAGGAGGGAGCCCCCACCCTCCGCACCTCTGGAGCTGCTGCAGGCCAGGGGGGTTCAGCGGGGGGGGGGCAGATGGGTCTTTACTTTAGGGTGGGAGCGTTTGAGGTGAGGTCGTCTGTCTGGGGTCACGGGGTGCGTGGGTTTTAGGGGGTGCGGTGGTAAACCCCACGCTGGACCGCGCCGTAACCGGAGAGGGTGCCGAACACTGAGGCTTCCGGTGTCTCCGCCGGCGGGGTGGGGCAGGGCGGGGCAGGGCGGAGCGGGGCGGGGCTGGCATCCCCTCAAGGCCCCTCGCGCAAAAACAAACAGCAGAGAGAAGTGCCGGGGTTCGTTCACAGGAACACGCAATGACTGTTTCTTCCTAAAAAACCCCTCGCTGTGATGGCGGTGCTCTATTGTGCTCTATTGGTCTTGCCTGGTGTAATTGAGCCTGCCAATATGACCAGAAGACAGGGTTTGCACTTTTGAGTGTATTTCATTGGTTCCTAATACACTAGACAAGATCAGTGAAGCATAGAAAAGTATTTGAATCCAAAACAAATAGGTTTTGACCCTGGTCTGTACCAGATGCGGTAGCACACAACTGAACTCCAGAGGCCGTGTGAAATGCTTCCAGGGAAACATCATCACTAATATCTGTTGGTGTTGATCAGACAGCCAGTCAGCAGCAAGGTCCTACATTTTCCATGTGATCATGCGTTTTTTTTTCAGTTGCACGTAAGCTGCAAGGCCTTCCTGCTGATTGGCTGTCCCGCTGTCACATGGCAGCTGACGTTATTGTGCTTAAAAAAACAGATTATGGGGCAGCCCTATTGGGTAGCGCCCTCTGTTTGGCAGGAGCGCTGGTGTGCCGGTGTTCCCACAGGAAGTAGCGCCCCAAGTGGAAACAAAACTTTATTGGTGGAGACCGGTCCGAAGCCCCGTAAAAAGCAGCCCCCGCAGCTCCCGGCATGAAATATGCAGGCGGGCGCGGACGAGCGTGCACGGGACGAGCGTGCACGGGGGGGAGGACGTGAAACCCAAGCCCCCGGAGGGCAGGGAGCCACCGGAGAGCAGGGAGCACACGCGTCCGCGCCCGAGTAGCACGTTAGCGTTAGCGTCCGCGGTGAGGAAGAGGCTGTGTGAGGAAGGGCCGCAGCAGCAGCAGCAGCAGCAGCTGTGCTGAGCTCCCAGCCACTGCATGGGTCATAAAGAGAATCATGAGCCATGCGCTGGGCCTCTGCCTTCATCACGCTTTCCATGTGCACACAGACTAATATAACCGATTACACACCAAGCCATGTTCACTCGATAGAACCGGAACTCTTCCCTCGCTCCTCTTTGCTCTCCTCTCTCTCTCTCTCTCTCTCTCTCTCTCCCCTTTTCTCCCCCCTTCTTTGTTGACCTCTCGTGCTCTCTCCCTCACTTTCATTCTCTCAGATTCAAATATCCTTTACTGACATGACCACAAATAGATACAGTATCCTCTCTCTCTCTCTCAATTTTCAGTTTGGTTCAAGAAGTTTTATTGGCATGACATATTTCAATGTGTTGCCAAAGCTTTACCAAAACACATTGCAATGTACACCCTCTCCCTCTCTATCCCCCCTCACCCTTTCTATCTCTCTCCCTCTGTATCTCTCCCCCCCTCTCCTCTCTCCACCCTCTCCCTATCTCTCTCCCCCCCCCCCCCCCCCCCCCCCCCCCCCCTCAGTGCTGCAGTATAGTGTGTGAGCAGTAGGGTTTGGCGCGCTGCAGGGGGAGTGAGCTCATCTCTGCCCTGAGACGTCCTGATCCGTCCTCCCGCCGCCGCCGCCGCCGCCGCCGCCGCGGCTCCGCGCTGCCAGCGCTCTCGGCAGCTCCGCCCAGGACATATTTCGGGCGTGACGCGCGGCTGGCTCATGCGAGCTCGCCGCTCTTTTCGGCAGCCTCCGCGGAATGCCCCGCGTCAGCGCTGGCAGCGCCAGTCAGCACACGTCACGCCCGCCTCGTCTGAAATGACTGCAGCGGCACGCTGACTGCTGAGCCCTTCTGTGGGACTGTGCTGCTGACTGCGCTGCTGACCCCTTCAGTGGGACTGTGCTGCTGACTGTGCTGCTGACCCCTTCAGTGGGACTGTGCTGCTGACTGTGCTGCTGACCCCTTCAGTGGAACTGCGCTGCTGACCCCTTCAGTGGGACTGTGCTGCTGAGCCCTTCAGTGGGACTGTGCTGCTGACTGCGCTGCTGACCCCTTCAGTGGAACTGCGCTGCTGACCCCTTCAGTGGGACTGTGCTGCTGACCCCTTCAGTGGGACTGTGCTGCTGACTGCGCTGCTGACCCCTTCAGTGGAACTGCGCTGCTGACCCCTTCAGTGGGACTGTGCTGCTGACTGTGCTGCTGACCCCTTCAGTGGAACTGTGCTGCTGACTGTGCTGCTGACCCCTTCAGTGGAACTGTGCTGCTGACCCCTTCAGTGGGACTGTGCTGCTGACTGTGCTGCTGACCCCTTCAGTGGGACTGCGCTGCTGACCCCTTCAGTGGGACTGTGCTGCTGACTGTGCTGCTGACCCCTTCAGTGGAACTGTGCTGCTGACCCCTTCAGTGGGACTGTGCTGCTGACTGTGCTGCTGACCCCTTCAGTGGGACTGCGCTGCTGACCCCTTCAGTGGGACTGTGCTGCTGACTGTGCTGCTGACCTGTTCAGTGGGACTGACGCTTGTTTGCTCCTGATTCAGAGAGGCACAGATATCTGAGTCTCTGTCGTCCCATGGGGATCTGTCTTTGATATTGCCTTTTCTGGGACACCTTCCCTTTATGAACCTTTAAAATGATCCCGGTCCTTTTATCACTTTATGAAAAGATGTTCCTGTCACTGAAAATCGAAACGTTTTTAGCCCCTGGTGGCTAAACGCAGAGGCTCAGCTCTCAGTACTGGAAGATGGTGGGATTGTGCTGTTGCGTGTACTGTGTGTGTGTGTGTGTGTGTGTGTGTATATGTGCGTCAGTGTGTATGTGTGTCTGTGTGTATGTGTATATGTGTGTGTGTGTGTGTGTATGTGTGTGTGTGTGGGTGTCTGTGTGTGTGTATATGTGTGTGAGTGTGTATGTGTGTCTGTGTGTATGTGTATATACGTGTGTGTGTGTGTGTGTGTGTGTACTGTATGCGTGTGTGTGTATATGTGTGTGTGGGTGTCTGTGTGTGTATGTGTGTGTGTGTGTGTGTGTGTGTGTATGTGTACTGTATGTGTGTATATGTGTGTGTGTGTGTATGTGTGTGTGTGTGTGTGTGTGTGTCAGGGATTGTCCTGCATCTCTCTGGGGTCTGTAGTATGTGGCTGCATTGCTGTACATTCTGTCCTGTTCGCAGGTTTGAGAGGGCGCCGGAGCTCTTGGTGTGTGTGTGTGTGTGTGTGTGCGTGTGTGTGTGTGTGTGTGTGCTGGGGACCAGCCCAAGCCCTCTGCTTCTGCTCGAGACATTTAGGGTCTCGGGGAAAATCACATTCCTGTGTGCGAATGAAGAAATGATGGAATGATGATAGTGTGTGTGTGTGTGTGTGTGTGTGTGTGAGTGTGAGTTTGTATGTCTGTGTGTGTGTGTGTGTGTGTGTGTGTGAGTGTGAGTTTGTATGTCTGTGTGTGTGTGTGTGTGTGTGTGTGGTGTATGTGTGTGTGTGTGTGTGTGTGTGTGTGTGTGTGAGAGGGGGGCAGGGGGCCACAGTGTGGGCACACACTGAGCCTATGGACAGGTGCTAGCCCGCCCCCCCCCCCCCACGCCCACACTCCCCCTCCTCATCGCCAGCTTCAAAGATGGCCGCCGCTCAGCTGTGGGAAAGCCCCTGCTGCACACGGACACGTATCTGCTGCCAGCCCGCTTTGATCCGCCTGTCAGCCCCTCCGCTCCCAGCAGCCCCCTCTCTCTCGCACGGGTCACACGGCCCGGCGGGATGAACGCCTCCTCGATGAACTCTAGAAGCGGCTGACGCTGTTCGCTCCCCTTCGGCTGGCCTGACAGGAAGTGGCCGACCCGGCGTTGGCCGAGCGCGTTTCTCTGTCGGCTTTGAGAAGCGGAGAATCGGTTGCGTATGCTGCCTGTGCCTTGATGCTGTCATGGCAGCTCCACCAAACTCGGCAGAGGTGAAGCTAAACTGGCCATTTTCAAAGCGGTTTCATATATTTTATACGTGTGAAATCAGTGAGGCAGCACCTCATGCACTATGGTGCACACACTTTAGATATTAAACTGCACCGTACAAGCGAGCCGTTGGGTTCAGAGTCATTCCAGGCTTAAGCTATGGGGGGCTCTGTAGTATGTGTCCCATATGCTGCTAAGCTAACAGCAGCCTGTCCTCCATAGTGGCTGTAATGGACTCTAAGGGAGTCCAGGGGAAGAGCCGTAGCTGTGTGGTGATCAGCGGCACTGTATTGTCCCGAGTCGAGGGCTTTTACTCTGGAACGGCCCTGGCCCGTACACAGCCGTGTCTAATGAAGAATGTGAGCGCTCGGTATGGGCTTTCCTGCTCAGCTCAAGGTGGTCGTGGAGTCCAGCAAACGCGCTATTTATGGTTGTTGATGTTGATGTTTTTCACTCAACAAGGAAAACAAAGCACTGGAGAGAGAGAGAGACGGTCAAGAGACGGTCAAATGTGCGTGACCGACTGCTCAGGAGCTGAGTCACGCGTTAGCATATGGTGAGCGTGTAATTCACATCGCCGTGGAAACGGTCATTAAGCCCCGGGCCCAGAGTGAAGTGCGGACGCGGCGACAGAGAGGGGCGGTGAGTCGGGTAGTCTGATGACATCACCCCGGACCCGGGCCTGATCTCTCTAACGGGACGGTGACGGCCAGGTCCGCTGCCCGTGGCAGGACGAGCCTCGCTGAGCCGCGGAGGACACTGTCTGGCACCGCGCCCTGGTGCAGAGAGGGGGGGGGGGTGGGTTTGGTTGTCCAGCTGGAGCGCTCCTCTCTCACATAAGCTCACACACACACACACACACACACACACTCTCACTCTCTCACACTCACACACATACTCACTCACGCTCACACTCACACACACATATTCAGTCAGACACACACACACACACACACTGACACTCACACACACACATACACGCACACACTCTCACACACACTGACACAGCAGTATTGGGTACCTCTGCCTCCATTCTCCCTGAGACTGGGCAGCACACGGGCTGGGGGGCGCAACTCCACCGGAAAAACCGATTCTGACTCCAGGCTTCTGAGTAAAGGCTCTTAATCCAGGACTGAGTCTTAATGCAGGAGCCGAGCAGGGCCCACATACGCCCCCCTGTATCCCTGAACCCCTGAGTTCAGCTGCTGAAAAGCCCCCCTGGATCAGGGTTGAGCTCTCGGAAGCGAGGGAGGTGCAAGACGCACCACATGCAGGCAGGGAATGAGACTGCATTTTTCTCAGAACTCTTTGAGCTTTTTGGTGTGAGGCTCATCTCTCCTTCCTGCCCTATAGTCTGATGCACTGGCACTTCCTCCCTGGCTCATAGGGTGACCCAGAGTCATGGCAACTGCTATCAAAACTGAATCTGTCACTTCCTTAAATGGAGCAACACTAAGTCCTGAAAGGTGCAGAGAGTGTAGAGAGCAAGTTAGACCCGCTGCTAGTGCTGCCTGTTGGGATCGAAGGAGACTGAGTGTAACTCATGAGGTGTGTGAACCGTCCGTTAGAATTAGGAAACGGCAGTAAATACGGGAGAATATAATTGGTCGGTTAAGTGCGAGTCACCTGTAATGCTGCACATGTGTGTGCGCTTCGAGTGCGTGCGTGTGCGTGTGAGCTGTTCGGCGTGTGCTTGCGTACGCACCGACTGCAGTCCGCTACCCTCCTGGTATCGATAAAGCCTGCAATGAGCAATGGTTGTTTTCATAACCTTTGAAGCACGTCCGAGGCGTCGCTTCTAGGTTCATCCATCATGAAAGCGCTGTAATGCAAAAGGCATCCAGTAGACGGGTGTAAATGTATCTGAGTAGTTGTGTTACATGCGAGTGGACTGTAAGGTTGCTCCAGCATGATCTAGACCTCTAAAGCTGTGGACTTCATTTCCCACTGTGCTCTCTGTGGGAATTTTTTGCGTTGCTGTTGTCTTTCGAATCCTTTTTGGACCTCTGTGAAAATGTGAATGAGTGCAGTGAAGTAAAACTGGGAGCGCTCAAAAGACATGAGGTTTCTGTGCTGCTGAAAGGGTCAGTGGAGGTGGAGCCAGGCTGCAGTGCGATGTGACCGCTGTTCTCTCTGCTGCTCACGGCGGCCATTTTGGCTCCGGTTCAGGTGTTTACGTTCAGGTCTGCGCCTGAGCCACGATGGCCCCTGTGAGCAACAGAGAGAACTGCAGTCGCATCTCACTGCGACAGTTTTGGCTCAGGCTCAGGTGTTGGGGACCAGGTCTGTACTCTGCGGCAGTGAAGCTGTAGAGCCGTTTCTCCCTAATCTAATCTCCCCGGCAGCGGGTGGAGGGGGACCCCGAAGCCTGCGTCTGGTGCGTGGGTCCCCGCCCGTGTCCGATCCCAGCGGGGGGGGGGGGGCCGCGACTCCTGCGCACAGACGCTCCGCAGCGCTCCTCTCTGTTTGGGCCGTCCTCCTGAGTGCTGCCAGCGCCGGTGACAGCTAACAGGGTCCAGGCGCAGGAAACGGACCCGGTCCAGAGCCAGGCCGGCGTGGCTGTCTCCTGTCGGGGGGGGGGGGGGGAGGGATCGCCCCAAACGTGGCGAGCGAGTGAGAGCGAGCGTCTGTGAGAAAGAACAGGCTTCTGGGAGAACCCTGCCTCAGGCGTTTTATTATGACTGCTGTAAGTGCCGCTGGACTCCGGCGTGAAGTGCCATCCGCTCCCCAGCGCTGCATTCATAAACCAGCCCAGCGCTAATGGGCTAATGGGCTAATGAGTTACGCGCGTGTGCTCTTCCTGCCCGGGGACAAGCGCGGCTGTGTCTGCGGGCAGCGGAGGCAGAGCCCAGAGCTGGCGGTGAGCCGGCTGAGTGGACGTACCGCGGTTTAGTTCAGGGCACAGAGGAGTTGGTCACCGTGGCACCAGATTTTTTTACAGACTTTCTTTTTTTTTTCGTCAGACTGGAGAAAATGAATCCATGACCACAGTTTAAAGTTTAGTGGAATAATGTGGAGGCTGGTTTAAGTTGTTCTTCCGGATGTCAGGATTATGCCGGTATGGGCCTATCTGTGTGTGTCTGTCTGTTTCTGCCTCGGTGCATTCTCACACCTCTCTCTTGCCGTCCTCTTGTTTGGCACCGCAAGCTGCACATCCCATAATACTCACTGTGCTGTAGCGCCTTCAGCGGCTGGCTGTGGCGGGAAGCGAGGGGGTGGGGGGGGGCAGGCCGCAGGGACACGGCGAGTTTTGCAGGGGGTGAGAGGGTTGGGGGGGTGGGCAGCGGCTGGCAGGGACAGGAGTGTGTGGAATGTGTGGAATGAGGGGGTGGGCCGCATTAATCCGTCTGGTGAGGGGGGTAAATAATTAGTGGTGGAGAAGTCCCCCGGTCAGCGTGAGAGAGACCCCAGCTCCCAATCAGGCCCACGAGGGGAGGGGGGGGGGGGGGGGGAAAGTGGTGTGCAGGAGGTGGGCCAGCACTGCTGCAGGCTGCTTTCACCCAGTGTTAATCACAGCGTGTTAATCACAGCGTGGTAATCAGTGTGTTAATCACAGCGTGTTAATCACAGTGTGTTAATCACAGTGTACACACAGCACCAGGTCAGTGTGCCAGTGCGAAGCCGGCTGCCTGTTCCTGATCAGCTGCCATTCCCCTTCCTGCATCCAGAGCGTTAGGAAGGCTGAGCACTGGGCTGAGCCCTCGTCCCTGAACCCCTGCAGGGTCTGTGGGCTTCAGAAGTCACCGCAGTGGGGTGGGGTGGAGGGGGGGGGGGGTGTCCCGTGGTGTAGCCTGCAGGGCACTGACTGCAGGCTCATTACGAGCTGCGATGTCGGCGGTTTGAATCTGGCCCGTGTGACCTTCGTCCCCCTCTCTCACCGCCCGTTCGCCCTGTCTCTGAACACTGTCCTGTCCAGTAAAGCTGAAAAAGCCCTGGATAAAAAAAAACATTTTCAAATCATTGTGGTTTTCTTATTTTACGTCTGCATTGCAAAATCAGCCGGTTATCCCCTCCCACTGCCCCCCCCGAGGCACGGCGTGTTTGAAACCAGCTGGTTATTAGAGCCCGCCCTGGGGAACGGAAGCAGGCTCTCCCCAGCCTGTCGAAACGCAAATATCCTCGTGCAAATATCTCCCAAGAGCCCCCTCTGGACCGGCACGTCCGCTAGCGGCCGCAGGGCTGGCTGAAGAAGGAAACTGAAACAGCTGCGAGGCCTTCATGGGCCATCAGAATCCCATTTGGCGAGTGGTACACTATTGAGCCAGTCCAGGAATTTACCCCCTTTGAGCCAAAATGGCCGCTGCAGCACCAGCGTTTCCTCAAGGTTTTTATTTATTATCTGGAGTGCCGTCTTGTAAAGAAGGTGCCCTAAATAAGCCCGTGGGGGGGGCGATTTGAATGCTCATCTGATGAGGAGGAGAAAAGGAATGGCACAAATGTCAAGATGACATTGCATTAAGTTACATTGACCTGGGAATAACATGGGCCTTCAGCAAACAGCTGTTATCCAACGCTAGCCAGGCCTATTTACTGGCCCTGTCTAATCGGAAATGAATATTAATCTGGCAGGCTGGCTATAGCCATACGTTCAGAATGGGGTTAGATTGTGATAATCCTTAAATAGCTAACTTAATACCTTAAACATAACGAAATATATAACATAAGCTGTTAAAATCACTGGGGGAAAAAGTCTCCTATTTTGGCCAGTTTCCAGATTTGGAGTGGGTGAGAGTTAGGCTATTGCTAGGGTATGATGGCGTAGATGCTACGAGGTGCTTCCTGTTTCCTGGTCCTCTGACAGTCTGGATGGAAAGCCCTGGTCATCCAGGAAACTGGCGGATGTTGGAGTTCAGAGGGAGGGGTAGTGGGCAAATGGCCGGTCAGAGGTCTGATCACACATTTTTAAGGGGTGTGGCCCATGGCCAGCCCGGTGGGTCAGCAGGACTGCGCATCACAGAGACTGATTTAGCCTGTTTCCCAGTGCCCCCTCTTCAGATTGATGGCAAAATCCAGCAGGTTATTTTTGTTTGGACATGCCCCTAATACTGTAAACCATACTGTATACCACATGTATTTACTGTAGATTTGGAGTACACCTACCACAGCCAATAAATATACATTTTTGGAATTATATTTTGTACTTTGCATCCTGGACGGATAGTCCCGCCCCCCCCCTCCTCACAGCGGTGTCCGTTGCTCGTGGAATGCGCGGTCTGCGGTCTGCGTGTCTCTCCGTTGGCGCTGAATGAAGTCGTTTCCACGGTTTCCCGCTTCTAAGCCCCTTAGTTGAGGGCGGAGTAAAGGGAGTGCGGGGGCCGTGCTCAGGAGTCTGAAGTGAGCGTCGGCACTCCATCGCTTCCTCCGAACGCCGCCGTTAGCTGTCACTAACGCGCGGGGGCGGGGGCCGGACGGCCCAGCACAATGAGCGCATTCTCCCGCTCTCTCCTCCTCCAGCGCCTCGCGGGGACAAGCCCAGCGCGTCCCTGCTCCTCCCTGACCTCCTCCCTGAGCTCCTCCCTGCTCCTCCATGAGCTCCTCCCTGAGCTCCTCCCTGACCTCCTCCCTGAGCTCCTCCCTGCTCCTCCCTGCTCCTCCTCCCTGAGCTCCTCCCTGACCTCCTCCCTGACCTCCTCCATGAGCTCCTCCTTGAGCTCCTCCCTGCTCCTCCCTGAGCTCCCCCCTGCTCCTCTCTCCTCTTTTCTCCTCCTCTTCTCCTCCCGCTCTGGGCGTTTAGGCGCGCGTTCTCCTCTCTCGTTTGTTTTGGAGGTTTTGGAGTATTTCCTCCCGTGCGGCAGACGGGCGCTTTGTGTTCCCCTCATTCAGGGGCTTCGGTCTGTTTTCTCTCTGTGAAGGAGGGCTGGTCGCGCGCGGGACGTTTACAGGAACGAATCGGCCAGAAAAAGCACTCTAGGAATCCTGTTCGGCGGGGGGGGGGGGGGGGGGGGGGGGGTGAAGGAATGAGCCGGGTGTAGCGGGGCCAGACGCCACAGGACCTTAAAAAGCACGGCTCGGCCTCTCGTCCCCTCTCCTCGCCTCCGTCATGTGACACGTCATGTGAAGTATCCTGAGTGATTGTCATGGTTACGCCTTGAGATGAGCCTCGACAGCAGCCTTTAGCATCGAGGCATGTGGCCCCCCCAGTCTGTAAAGAGCACAGCTCCCATCCCCAGTCTGTAAAGAGAGCAGCGGAGCCCCAGTCTGTAGAGAGAGCAGCGGAGCCCCAGTCTGTAAAGAGAGCAGCGGAGCCCCAGTCTGTAGAGAGAGCAGCGGAGCCCCAGTCTGTAAAGAGCAGTGGACTCCCAGTCTGTAGAGAGAGCAGCGGAACCCCAGTCTGTAAAGAGAGCAGCGGACCCCAGTCTGTAGAGAGAGCAGCGGAGCCCCAGTCTGTACAGAGAGCAGCGGAGCCCCAGCCTGTAGAGAGCAGCGGAGCCCCAGTCTGTAGAGAGAGCAGCGGAGCCCCAGTCTGTAGAGAGAGCAGCGGAGCCCCAGTCTGTAGAGAGAGCAGCGGAGCCCCAGTCTGTAGAGAGAGCAGCGGAGCCCCAGTCTGGCCCCCAGGCCGGCCGCTCAGCGTAGAGTCATGTGGAGATACAAAGAGCAGCGATTGTTACGGCTGCCGTGGAAACGTAGCGGTAAAGGAGCGGCACGGGAATGACCGGGCCGCTCGTATTTCAGAAAGAGCCCGTTAGCGCAGCCCCCCCCCCCGGCCATCCCCCCCCCCCCCCCCGGCCGCCCTTTCTGAGCTAACGGGCTGGTTTACGAGCTGGAACAGCCACTGAAGACCAGGACACAGGAGTGATAAATGGACGGCGAGAGTCTCCACTTAACTTGATTATCTCTTTCCCCTGTTCATGGGGGGGGGGGGGCGGGGGCAGGATGGGGGGGGGGTAGACTCGTGACCCTGCAGCCAGGCGACTGGTTTCTCCTCTGTCAGTGAGGCTGGGCCAGGAATGCAGGGGTGGGGGGGGGGGGCAAGAGGGACAGAGGGGAAAGGCAGAAATAGACAGAGAGAAAGAGGAAGAGAGAGAGAGAGAAGAGGAGAATGGTCACACTGCGGCAGAGGAAGTGAGGTCACGGCGTGGCGTACGGGAGCTGGCCCTGAGGAAGCCTGGTCGTCCCGCTGTCCCTGATCCCTGATGACGGAGCCATCTGCTGCTCCGCACAGGAACACAGTCAGCACTCCTGCGCTCCCCAAAACCTGCCAGAGACTCTGCGTCCTGCAGAGGAGGGGAGGGGAGGGGCCACTGCCGGCGCCGGGGGCTGAAGTCATTCTGGAGGCGAAGCCGGGCGGACCGCATTAGCATGCGCTGTGGGGGGTGGGGGGGTTTGGGGGGGGCTCACGGGTGACTGATCACCCTCACAAGCCCCGCCTCATTCACGCACCTCCAGTGTCATATCCATGCACATGCACTCAGAGTCGTGCCCTCAGATTCCCAAATGGGCCCGGCTGGAGAAGACCCCGTCCCGCGCCCTGCCTGGGCAGACAGAACCCCCGCTTTCGGGGAGGGGGGTTGAATAATCTATTGAAAGGAGGGTGTCCCGCAACTTTTGGTTTCAGGCCCCCCTCGCACGGTCCCTGTCCCTGTGACGGACGGGCACGACCGGGCCTGACATCAGAGGGGATGCCCCGAGGGGTCATGGGAAACAGAGATGATGGGGTGGGGTGGGGGGGGGGGGGGATGTCTCCTGCGGTGCACGATGCAGCCAATCACCTGGACACAGGGCCTGGCCAAAACTGAGCCCTTTCCTCTCTAAAGCGTCCAGTACAGGGAGAAAACGTTCAGGCTGAGCTGTGCTGTTTGTGCCGGTAAGCGTGTCGATGGGAGCAGACAGCTGGCCAAACGCACTTTACCGTGTTAAAGCGTGGGGGTGTCTGGCCTGGAGAAACAGCAGGCACCCCCCCCCCCGGGTGGAAAATGGCCAAGCACAGAGGCGGGGGTGTCAGTGTTCAACATCAAGCAGAGCGCTGGCATGGTCCGGGGTGGAAAACCTGCTTCCTTCTGAAATCTCACCGGGCAGAACCTCTTCAAAATGAGCACATTTTTTCCCCTCTTTTTTTTTGAATTGACAGAAAAGCTCAGCGCACTTGGGCTGATATAAATGTTTCTGTTCGTTATAAAAACACAAAGGCCATTGTTGTGGGCGCAGTGTTTTCCAGAGGGCCCCGCTCCCCCCGCCCCCTCCTGCTCCCCTCCTCCACCCCTGAAAGTCCATGCCACGGGCTGGGGTCCCGTCCCGCAGCCCTAAATCTGTGGGACGGGTCCCACCGCGCCAGACCGCTGACGGCGGGAATCTCAGAGCCGTCAGTCGCCGTGGGCAACGGCTTCACCAGCGGTGCGGTCCCGGCGGCGGTGGGGGAGGGTCAGTCCCACTGAGAGCAGAGGTGACCCAGCGGGGTGAGCAGCAGCAGCAGTGCTCTGGGCTGGAGAGCTCTAAGAGCTGGGTAGAGCAGGCCTGCAGGGGCTGATACAGCCCCCCCCCCGTACAGACTGACCCGCCTGGGACCCAAGCCTGGGGGCCTTTTCCTCCAGAGCCTGGGGGCCTTTTCCTCCCGAGCCTGGGGGACTTTTCCTCCCGAGCCTGGGGGACTTTTCCTCCAGAGCCTGGGGGACTTTTCCTCCCGAGCCTGGGGGACTTTTCCTCCAGAGCCTGGGGGACTTTTCCTCCCGAGCCTGGGGGACTTTTCCTCCAGAGCCTGGGGGACTTTTCCTCCCGAGCCTGGGGGACTTTTCCTCCCGAGCCTGGGGGACTTTTCCTCCAGAGCCTGGGGGACTTTTCCTCCCGAGCCTGGGGGACTTTTCCTCCCGAGCCTGGGGGACTTTTCCTCCTCCTCAGAACCCGGGCCGAGTCTCTGCTGCTTTTGGATCCATGCGAGCTGGGGCCTTAATTCCTGGGGTTGGGGTGGGGGGGGGTGGGGTCGTTACAGCGCGCTCCTCCTCCTGCTGACTCAGCAGAGCCGCCGGCTTCGCGGCTGGCCCGACGCGGGCCGGCAGCGCCTCTCCCTCCGGACCCCCGGAGCCCAGCCGCTATATTTGAACCCGCCGTGTTACATTCCCTGCTCCTCGCCGCTGTGCGGCGGTCGGGGGGGGGGGGGGGTTGATATAAACCACATGTTAATGGCATGCTGTTGTCATTAGCGGTCGGGGGGGGAAATTCCTTCGGCGGTAACGGGGAGGTGCGGAGGAAGACGCGGGAAACAAGCGGCGGGCCGCTGGATGCGCCTGTTTCCCTAGCTGCTGCGTGGGCGATGCGATAAGCTGCGCTTCTGTTATTCAACATGGTCACCTGACCCCTGCGTCATCTGCTGCTCTAGAGTTCGTAAGGATTCATCCCATAATTCCCTGCGTCCTGTTCTGCCACGAAGCGGCACGTGTTTCGCGTGCGCCACGTCTTTCGTACCGCTCTCTCTTCTTCGGCCGATTGGTCCAGTGTGGGTCATGTGCTCATTTGTGGGTCATGTTGGATCTCAGGCCAGTTTCAGTTTTGTAGCAGATTGGGTTCCTTATTGCAGCTGTTGGTTCCAAATAGTTACCTGCCGGACCCTGCTAATGTGAGGAGTGGACGTAGGTGGTGGGGTTGGGGAGAAGCTGAGGGCATTGTGGGGTCAAGAACGATCATCACAGGGACACTCCTGGAGTTTAGTCAGGGACCAACATTGTGGGGACACTGCTGGAGTTTAGTCAGGGACCTGCATCGTGGGGACACAGCTGGAGTTTAGTCAGGGACCAGCATTGTGGGGACACAGCTGGAGTTTAGTCAGGGACCAGCATTGTGGGGACACTGCTGGAGTTTAGTCAGGGACCAGCATTGTGGGGACACTGCTGGAGTTTAGTCAGGGACCAGCATTGTGGGGACACTGCTGGTGTTTAGTCAGGGACCTGCATTGTGGGGACACTGCTGGGGTTTAGTCAGGGACCTGCATTGTGGGGACACTGCTGGTGTTTAGTCAGGGACCTGCATTGCGGGGACACTGCTGGTGTTTAGTCAGGGACCAGCATTGTGGGGACACTGCTGGTGTTTAGTCAGGGACCAGCATTGCGGGGACACTGCTGGGGTTTAGTCAGGGACCAGCATTGCGGGGACACTGCTGGGGTTTAGTCAGGGACCAGCATTGCGGGGACACCGCTGGGGTTTATCTTATCTGTGGCGCTCCAGCCCTCCCTGGCATGCAGAGGCCAGAGGGGCCTTTTCCTGGAGCCACCCGCCGATACCGGCAACAGGGCGGGGTCGACGTTTCCCACGAGCCCTCTATCCCGCCCTGGGCCGCCGCGACAGACCTCTGGGTCGCTGGAGACTGGATGTGCGGGCGGGCGAGCGAACGAGCCAGGCCAGCGAAGCGAGCGGCTATACCGCTCTGCCTCAGGCGTGCAGGGAGCGAGGGTTATTAAAGAGCACCCGGCCCGCTGGGCCACGCTCACCCGTGATTGGCTGTCTGTAGCGACGTTGCACGGCGGCGACGCTGTGCGGCGACGCTGTGCGGCCTCGGCCTCGAGACGCCACACGCCGAAGGCTGCGCAGCCATGTCTCCACGGCCGCAGTGTTTATTGAATCGGACGACCCTGCATGCGCGAGGAGGGAGCCCGTGCGACCGTGACGATTGAATCTGCCGATCTCCTCAGATACGAACTCGCCCGTGATCGTCCCCAGCTGTGCCGCTGGGTGCGGAAGGGCCCGTGTGGTGCAGCTGCTGGGACATTAGGGCCCTGCTCAGAGTAACACAGCACTCCCGCTCGACCCCGTGAGCCCCAGTACCTTCTCTACTCTCACCCTCTCCCTGCCGTTTAAAATAGTTTAAATGTCAGCGGTAATGGCGGTAATCGAAGCTCATTTTAAACGTATGTCAGACGGCGGGGCATTTTCATTGGCTGAGAAGAAACCCTTTCCAGAGACCGTGATTCTTTCTGACAGGAATTCCGCGGAGTGGAATGTTTGATTGCTCCTCTCTGGAACATGTCTGTCTTTTTTATTTGTTTTCTCTCTCTCTCTCTCTCTCTCTCTCTCTAGTGTTCTGTAGTGCAGATGCTGTCAGGGGAGGATCTGTTCAGAATCAACTGCAGGGAGTTGTATTAGCGGAAGAATTTCAGTGATGGTTTCCTCCTGTTGGTGAATGAATGAGTGATGCTGTGTGCTGTAGGTGCTCCTGCCTCTGTGTGGGGAAAAGAGAGCCTGTATCAGGGAGAATTATGATAGCGATGACTTGGATTGGAGTCTCTCTGTCGCTTGCCCATCCATTTTGACTGTGGTCTCCTTCCATTTTCCCCCTCCATCTATCCTCTCCTGCTGCCTCATGCCCTTCCTTTCCCTCTCTCTCTCTCCCTCCACCTCTCTGTCTCTCTCTCTCCCACTCCCTCCCCCTCTGAAATACAGACATAAAGAGGTGAAGTCCTTTGAAATGTATAAATGGAGTCAGAGTGGTGGCTGGCGGGGTGATTGGCGGTGGGGTGGGGGGGGGGTTGGGGGCTGTAGTGGGGGGAACAGAGGCAGATCTAAACTGGATCTGACTGCTCTGTCACTTCATGTCTTCGTCATGCGAGCGCACTGCACACTATGCACTGAGCACTGAGCCAGCCATTAGAACAGGTGCTCAGCTCCCATCATAACATGACCTCACCTCTGCACAAACCACTCATACACACATCTGTGGATATCCCCAATCTTGTAAGACACCTGTGACAATACAAGGTGTGTAACTTCATCGTTTGTGTATTGGAATACGGAATTACTAACCCAGATAATTTGGGAAGTGGCAGTGTACTGTAATGGTTCAATTCCCAGGGAGGACAGCACCAGTGCACCCTTGACCAAGGTGCTTATCCTTGATTATTTTTAAAAATAAAAATAAAAAATCTGAGGAAACAGGTTGGCCCTCGGCTTGATAATCTGGTGCACTGCTTCCTCCTGCTCTGGTCAGCGTGTACACAGAAAACTGGCTCTAACCGGTTCGGTGTAATCGTGGGAACACTCAGGACCCCAAACAGAGGGGAGACTGAGCAGATAGGCAGCCCGTAGCAGAGAGCCTCCCGGTTTGTGTCTCCCAGCAGTCTCTCTGGTGGCGGTCTCTCTCTTCCTGTGCCGGTCTCTGTTGGCGGTCTCTCTTGCAGCAGTCTCTGTTGGCGGTCTCTCTTGCGGTGGTCTCCATCGCGGCGGTCTCTCTCTCTCTTCTCTACGTGTAGGCCTTCCCTCTCGCAGGCCTGCTTAGCCTCAGTCCGCGCGCGGTCCCAAATAAACAGGCCTTATCTGTGCGGTGCAGCGGCTCTGGCCTGGCCTCCTCCTTTCAGCTCCCCTATCCCTGTCTCTTTGAACACCTGCGCGTCCTTTCAGGCAGCTGAGAGCGGCCAGGCCGCACACGCCGCACACTGCGGCTATCTGCGACATGTTCTGACTCCACACACACGCTGATTTATCATCTTTGATGAGGCGCTCTGTGAAGTGGAGTTTCAGTGCAGTGTTTGGCCATTGGTGTTTTTGAAGCCTGCTTCCAGCAGCTGGGCACAGGAAGAGATATGGCAATTGCCACCCCGCACTGGAGGGAGATTTCCGTGTGAGGAACGGCGATATTAATTACCTGAAGAAGTCGTATTACCCACAATGCATCACAAAAGACATTTAGAGGATGTGAAGCCAGTCCACTGAATCTGTGGAATGGAATGACTTCACTCATAATCTCTGTAGACCTTCCAGATACACAACTCCATATTCCTAACCTTAAACCCATCTCCCTTAGGTTGATGCAAGGTGTGAACATTCATGAAGGGACATGGTCAAATGCTGTAAATTGGCAGTATAAAATTTCTGAACTGTTAGTGGAGTACTGTAAACTTCTCTTACCTAATGGAACCTCTGGTTTTTGAGAAGGAACACAGGAGCTGACAATCTGGTTTGTCTAGAGAGTCTGTGCTTCACTGGATTCTCTGGATTCGATGCTGAATTGCTGACACTATTTTTCCTCTTTGTTTTTTAGATCGGGAGGACCAATCAATTCTTTGCACGTAAGTGATGAGCATGCTCTTTTTGTTCATTATCGCTTCCCTGAATACCAGTAATTTATAGATGATCTACAGCAGCCTTGATGATTTATAGTATTTTAATACTGGAATAAACTCGCGTAATATGAATTATTAGACACCCAAAGCCACATGACATCTTGTTACTGTTTTCAGTCTGCACATGATTTAAAGTTTTTTTTTTTTTTTTTAAATGAAAGATGGAGGCTTCAAACAACATCTGTCGCACATTATTTAATTTCAGCAGGAATAAAAGTGACAAGCCTGTCTCGCGCTCTCCAGCGAC
Organism: Anguilla japonica; assembly: GCA_025169545.1. Taxonomy (NCBI): domain Eukaryota; kingdom Metazoa; phylum Chordata; class Actinopteri; order Anguilliformes; family Anguillidae; genus Anguilla; species Anguilla japonica. The sequence goes on along the minus strand of CM045884.1, from coordinate 70,322,877 downwards.
GGACTCTGTGCTTCCCAAACCCATCCCCTGTCACTTCCTCTTTAGTTCAGGATGAAGCTGACGGTTTTTGTAAAAAATTTTCTTTATTATATTATATTATATTATATAAAATGAGGGTTTAGGCAGGCATCCCGGTGGAACAGCGCCGTGTTGGCCTCGGGTTCCCCCCCCCCCGAAAGCCGGATTGGGCCAGAGGCGCTGCGGCCGCGCTCCTTCGAGCGGCACCGCGGTTTGGGCACGTTCCTGAGCGCTGCGCTTTCTGCCCAAATTTGGGGAACTGGCACACGCAGCACACGCAGCGCACTGAATAGTAAAAAAAGTTGGTTTAAAGTTTTGCCGTTTTGCGTGGTGTTCCCGGAGATGGGGCCCGGCTGACTCCTCCTCCAGTCCCCCCCCCCCCCCCCACACGGCGAGTGTTTACTTCAGTGGGATGCCTTAAAAAGGCGTGGCGTCAGGGGCTCGTGTGACGGTCATGTGACGGTCCACACGAACGTGCTGCCTGAGGGACTGACGTTAAGATAGCCCCCCCTTCCAGCAGAAGGCCGAAGCGGCTCACTGGGCCTCTCTCTGGGCCGCTTGCCCGGGGCCGCGGGGTGCCCCCTCCCGCCCCTCCGCTGTTTTAGAGAGGGCGTGGGCGTTCAGGCTGCGGCAGGACATCCGCGCCTGCTCAGAATGAGGAGCTCCGGAACGTTCTGCTCCCCATCCCAGACGGGGAACGGGAGCTGTGGTGGCTCCTGCGATAAGGCGAATGGTTTATTCCTGGAGCGCCACCACTGCTCGGGATTGGGCGCTGGCGGGACGCTTAGTGTTCACCAGCAGCGAGGGGAGGATGGATACGCATGCGCGTGCGGGCGCGTGCGCGCCTGTCTGTCTGTCTGCCTGTCTGTGCGCTCCAGAGCCTTGCGCGGTCTCGACAGCGCGGGGGGGGGGCTGATGTAGAGCGCAGCGGCGTTTGATGAGCGCTGAAGATGAGCGCTTCCGTCTCTGTGCCCCTCAGGCGGGAGTGCGAAACCGTCACCATTCAAAGACGAACTACAGACTCACTGACACGCTTGTGACTGTCGTCTGTTCACACGGCCCCGCTGCGCTCATCTGGTCACACGCTTGACTACTACGCGTTTTGAGGTGAAAGGAGAATTCGGAGGATTTGGCCGTGTAGGTTTTCCCTCTGTAAACACAGCCTTTTTTTCCCTGTCTCTTTGTATTGCCACTTTTGATTAATTACCCCACTTATCTTAAGGCTGAATGAATGTATTTTGAGTAGCACGCGTGAAGCGTGCGGTGTTTGTTTATTTCGGGACGCGGTTAAAAGCCGAAGAGTCGGCCGTTTCGGGGTTAACCCGTGGAGACGCCGCCGTAGCGGGAGCGCTAATCGCTGCTCACGGTAAAGCCGCTGGTATGCGCTGTGTGCGCTTGCCGAAATGTTCCCCTCGCTGCTGCGACTCCTTCGCTCTGCGGAGCGCGCGGGACAGACCCCGCCCTCCATACGGCTGCGGGCCGCCGCCGCTCTGGGCTGTCATTACCGCGGGGTTTTAGCCGCCCCCCCCCCCCCCCACCCCAGGAATCCCGCCCAGAACCGCAGCCGCCGGAGTGGAGGTGGGGGGGGGGGGACAAAGCGGCCCGGGACGCACGAGCGCCTCCATCAGCCGCTCCGCTTGTCCCGAGTCTTTTATTTTCTCCTCTCCTCCTGGTCTTTTGGTTTTGGTTTTGCGTTGGGTTGGGTTTATTTCGAGAGCGTGGGCGGTGGGCGGTGTCCGGCTGGAGCTGGAGGGGACGCTGCAGCTGTGCTGGGCTGGCTCTCCTGTGCTGGGCTGGGCCTGCTGTGCTGGCCTGGCTCTCCTGTGCTGGCCTGGTTCTCCTGGGCTGGCTCTCCTGTGCTGTGCTGGCCTGTCTATCCTGGGCTGGCCTGGGTCTCCTGTGCTGGTCTGGTTCTCCTGTGCTGGGCTGGGTCTGCTGTGCTGGCCTGGCTCTCCTGTGCTGGCCTGGTTCTCCTGGGCTGGCTCTCCTGTGCTGTGCTGGCCTGTCTATCCTGGGCTGGCCTGGGTCTCCTGTGCTGGTCTGGTTCTCCTGTGCTGGGCTGGCTCTCCTGTACTGGCCTGGTTCTCCCGTGCTGGCCTGGGCTGGCTCTCCTGTGCTGGCCTGGGCTGGCTCTCCTGTGCTGGCCTGTCTATCCTGTGCTGGGCTGGCTCTCCTGTGCTGGCCTGGCCTGGCTCTCCTGTGCTGGGCCGGCTCTCCTGTGCTGGCCTGGCCTGGTTCCCCTGTGCTGTGCTGGGCTGGTTCCCCTGTGCACACCGTGCCTGTGCTTGTCTGTCCCACAGAGGCGAGTCGGGCGCGGGGAAGACGGAGAACACTAAGAAGGTCATTCAGTACCTGGCGCACGTCGCCTCCTCCCACAAAGGAAGGAAAGACCACAACATTCCTGTGAGTACCTTCAGCCCTCCGCCCCTCTGCGCACGCGCACACACACACACCATGTACACACACACACACACACACACACACACACACACACACCATGTACACACACACACACACGCACACCCTCACACACACACACACACACCGTGTACACACACACACGCACACACACCCTCACACACACACACACACCATGTACACACACACACACACACCGTGTACACACACACACGCACACACCCTCACACACACACACACACCATGTACACACACACACGCACACACACCATGTACACACACACACACACACCGTGTACACACACACACGCACACACACACACACACACACACACCGTGTACACTCACACAAAGACACACACACACACCGTGTACACACACACACGCGCACACACACACACACACACACACACACACAGACCATGTACACACACACACACACACACACACATTGTGTACTCATGCACACACACATGCATGAATACGCCCTCTCACACACACACACACACGCACACCATGTATGCACACACACACGTGCATGTATACACCCTCACACACACACACACACACACAGTGTGCACACACACACGTGCATGTATTGGGCCTCTGCTTTCTCGTGGCACAGCCCTGTGTGCTCTTTAAAGGTGTTTATAACTCAGCTCGAATGGCGGAAGCCTGCAGGAGCTGCCAGAGCTGCAGTTCCCTGCAGTGATGACAGAGAGAGCACCAGCACGACGCCTGGCGCCTGCGCCGGGAGGAGGTGTGGCCTGCGCTGGGAGGCGTGGCCTGTGCAGGACGTGCTAATGCCCCCCCCCCCACCCCCCAGCATCTAACACTGTGCATTTGTGTGTTTGCAACAAACAGCCTGACTCGCCTAAACCAGTGAAACTACAGGCAAGTTTGCTTCTTTTTTTAAAAAAAATAAACACTCCGCTAAGTGCATGAGCCTAACACCTGCACAGCCCAGGGGTCAGCGCGAGATATTTGTTTGCCTCGGCAGCAGCTTGCTTTCTGGGTTTTAAGTTCGGTCCCTCGGCACGTGGAGCAGCACGCCAGTCGTGTTTTGATATGCAAATTGGCTCGTTAGTGTTCGGCGTTCCCTTTTGATCGTTCGACGCTCCCTTAATGACGACTCGAGCGCGGTAATTTCTCAATTCAGAATGTTTATTCAGTCCGCTGATTAGCCGCCTCGGAGAGTTCTGATTGGCTCATAGTTCCTGTAGGAAGGTGATTGACACCCGGAACCGTTTGAATTTTGAATATGAATGAATTGGATTTCTGTCATCAAGACGCCAAGATTATTTTTTACTTTTACTTGAATATTCAGAAATCTTTTGACGGCACCTTGATTTACCCTCGCAAGCCCATTTGAAGGTAATCTAGAGGAGTCATCTGTAGCTATACAGGACGGTCTTCTCGCCTGGAATCCAAGATGGGATAATGCAGCACACTTCAGAAGTGAGCTGCTGCAGGTTCGCTGGTGTTTAAGACGTGTCGAACCTTGGCTTTCCGGCTTGAAAGCAGATCCATATCAAAGGCCCACATCAGCAGTGAACACAAAATTCTTTAGGCCTTATCCAAAAAAAAAAATCTGAAATTCAAATAGCAGTGCAAAAAAGGCAAACAAATATTGTAGATTGGCCTGTTTCCAAAGTATTTGCTTGGGTTTATTTCCAGCTGTACATCACCGTCAGGATAAGCATGGCACAGCATGAACTTTTAATGTTTGTCTTCCATTTATCTTTCTGTAATTTTCATTACTAGTATTTCTGAAGACATTTTCAAAGAGTAATCACTGCATGTGTTTGCCTGTTCTGAGGATAGTGGCATTAACCTAAATCTTTATTCTGTACTTTATCTCTTCTTCCTCCATGCTTTGCACAGTTCTTGCAGTTTATAACATTGTTTTTTAGGCAGGTTTGTGGACTTCAGTCAGTCACTCCATTTAAAAACCACATTTAATGTGTTCTGTGTGTACATTTGTTAACTGTAACTTTGAATGCTAAATGTTCTGAGTGGTTCTCGCAAATGTGCGTACGTTTGAGGTCTTTTCCATTTTTTTTTTTTAAACATGTAAACCGTAGAAGGGGAGAAATGTGTCGCTGTTTGTGTCTTTTCCTTAGATTGACTGTCGAAAGCTGGCTCTTTTATGCCACGGGAGGCAGGTTCTTAATTTCCTGCCTTTGCCGGGGTGTTTAGAACGCAGCTCAGCATTCCAGAATGAGTGACTTAGAACGCGCGACTACAGCTCGGCGGCTTTCGACAGCGCGAGCGAGTCTCTGCGCAGCGAACATCAAAGAGACTCTAAAGAGGAAGAAAGAAAAAAAAACAGTTTGGCTTTAATGGTGAATGAGGGCCACTGAGGGGAACCAGGATTTCAGGGCTGAGGACCCACAACACAACACACAACCCACCTTTTTACTCCAGGGTAGAGCAGTGGACAGAAAGGAGTAGAACACGTGTAAATGTAGCATGCTAAATGCTAACTGCTAAGGCTTTGCCTCTGAATGTGCATGTTGAGGCAGCTGCATTTCAAATGAAAGGCTCAGTCACGCTAACGGAACTGGTGTTGTTGTGAAACCGTGAATACGCACGCGTTTGTAGTTCTCGTCCACTTCATTAGTGTCCCGCGCTCTCGGGATCGCACTTTGCCAGAAGTCTCGTCGCAGAATCGATGCCGGTGATTCGTCAAGTGTTCAGGTTCTGCGTGTGATGTCACAGCCTTAGCTGCCACTGCGCAGCAGACACGTCGGCTGCGTTTTGGGCCTAAATCTTCACGTCAGTGTTTCTGACTGCTGCAGTACTTTTCCATTGTACTCGAGGAGGAAACTGCCGTGTTCAGCCTCCAGTGTTGAGGTCACCCTGTGGCTTGATGACCTGCAGGCAGAACCTTAACACTGAGAATGAAACAGCAACAAAAAAAAATAAATAAAGACGTTCAGTGTTGTTCAGAAAAGCAATTCAGCAGAAATCCGCTTGAAGATAACTGGTTGGATTTGCTGCAGAATGACTTTTCATTGGCCGCAGTGGTTATTTAATTCAACAATGGAATCTGGCATCCACTTGTTCCTGTTTACCTGAGCCTTTGATTTAACCTGCATGTTGCCATTGATCTTAATTCTTTTTGAAGTCTCAAATATTTGTGTGTTCTCCGTGTCCATGACCATTAACACGTATTTGTTTCCATGGTAACAATCGAATCTGCTCATTGACCAATAGAGTGGAGCCCTGTTCTATGTGAGTAGCATGTAGCCCCTCCCCTCTCTCCCGATTGCACCCGACTAACGGCTTAACCCACGATGGGCAGAAGACGGGGTGCGCCGTTGCTGCAGCATGCCCCCCCCCTCCCCCCCCCGCAGTCCCGAGGGGAAAGGGCGCTGGTTTCTTTGGGTCACCTCTAACACCTGGCTCTGGAGTCCTCGCATGCCTTCGCTGTCTGGTCCTCTTCACCGAGCCTCTTCCTCCTCTTTCCAGAAGCATTCTCTGAAACCCGACGCTACGCTTGGGGGGGGGGGGGGGCACCGCACTAAAATCAAAACCAACGAAAATAAACTGAAAAAAGGGGTCATCTGTGCGACTTGATTTCTCCTGGCTGTTTGCCCCCTACTCTCTTTTTTTTTCCCTCCAAAAGCTTTTTTAAAAAAATCTCCTTTTTTAGTTTTCCAGCCGTTGCAGTGAATGGTATGCGACTCTGCTCTGGCTCTCTCCTCTGTAACTCTGTAACTGATCAGGAGCCGATGGCATGCAGGCGCATTGTTGATGTGTGTGTGTGTGTGTGCGTGAGTGTGTGCGTGCGTGTGTGTGTGTGTGTCTGTGTGTGTGTGTGTGAGTGTGTGTGTCTGTGTGTGTGTGTGAGTGTGTGCGTGCACGTGTGTGTGTGTGCGTGAGCGTGTGAGTGTGTGAGACATGCTGGCGTACGGATGCGCTGAGCCCCTGTCAGCAGTCAGTCGTTGAGGCCTCTCTCTCCCTCCTTGCACTCTTCGCTGGCAGGAGGAACGCAGAGAGGAGTTAGGCCTGCCAGATGAGAGCCTTAAGAGCTTGTCTGCGGTTGCCAAATAGCTGGAGTGTGATGTGGAGCCGGGGGTGGAGGGGTGGGGTGGGGGGGTGGTCTCAGGCCTGACGGATGGGTTACGGGTTACTGTGGTCTGCCCTTCCAGCTGCTTCAGCTTCCAGAGTTGTGCCACACTGTGCAATGGAAGAGCACAAGCGGTTTCATATGAGGGGTTGATTTATATCACCTTGATTGAGCAACCTTTCCACATACACAAACACACACACACACACACACACACATTAGCAGACTACCCTCACGTTTCAAAACTGCATCAGCGTGATTGTCAGTGACCCTTTTTGGAGAGCACGCCTCTTGCGTCCCGTTCCCAAACCTTCCCGGGGGGATTTTCGGCTTTTTACCGCGGGCTGGAGCCGGGAAGCGCCCCCCTGCCTGTAACACAAGTGATCCGGGTCGCCGTCCCGCGCCCACCGCCTGCGGGATTAATGGGGCAGCTCGGTTAGCGAGCGGCTCCTGGGGCCGCTCGCTAACCGCTCCAGAGCGCTGCTCTGTTCGCTAACCGCTAACCGCTCCAGAGCGCTGCTCTGCGCGCTACCCGCGGCTGCACACTGAGTGGAATAGAAGCTCAGCTGGCCTGTCCAGCCAAAGAGAAGCGCAGCTTGCGTGGGACTGATTAAACCCCTGAGATTATGCTGCTAGCCTGGCCGCGTGTGATTTTGCTGCGTTTTTTTATCGCGCGGGTTTTGTAGAACATTGAGTTTCTTTAGCAGATGCCACATTTGAACTACCTCTGCAAGAGTTTTTTTTTAAAAACAAGCGCTCTGAAGAGTGTTGCTGCTCCAGTGGAGAGGTTGTGGAAAGGTCTGGTTTGATGAGACGCTGTCACGGGGGAGAGCGTTACCTGTCTTCTCACAGTCTCTGATATAAATGAGCCGTGTGCCAGAGCATCGCTCACTGCCTCTTCTCTGCTATCTCTGTTCATTTCTTATTCTGGCAGGGAGAGGGTGAGTTTAGGGCTGGAGACTCCCCTCTCTCTCTCTCGCTCTCCCGCTTTCCCTCTCTCTCTGTCTCTGTCTCTTTCCCTTCCTCTCTCTCTCTCTTTGTCTCTCTTTCTCCCTTTCCCTCTCTCTCGCTCTCTCTGTCTCTCTTTCTCCCTTTCTCTCTCTGTCTCTCTTTCTCACTCTCTCACTCTCTGTCTCCCTCCCTCTCTCTTTCTCTCCCTCTGTTCATCTCTCTTTTTCCCTCTCTCTTCCTCTCTGTCTCTCTCCCCCCTACCTCTCTCTCTCTCTTGCTATTCTATTGCTTTCTTAGATTTTACTGCTTGCTTGTTACAATTAGCCTCCTGAAGGGGAGGGAGAGTGGGGCCATTGTCAGAGCTGTAATGCACTCCACAGGAAAGCAGGTCAGGCTTATTTGCTGCCAAATTGGTGCCCCGTTGCGGTTGGCCATCCGTCTTGTTGTTTTTTTGTGTGTTTTTTTTCTCTCTCCTGCCTGTCTGCGCTCACAGCGCTTCGGACCGGGCCGGGGAAGGGGGGGGGGGGGGGCAGGTGGGGCAGAGGCACGAGGCAGCAGCTGCAGGGGTGCATGCCTAAACGCACTCATCCCCCTGGACTACATGATCACCTCATCAGCCCGCGGTCCCGTTTGAGATCATGTTACCTCACAGCGCACGTGTTGTTGTTTTTTTTTAAAGACCTGTTTTCCTTAACCCCCCCCCCCCCCCCCCCCCCCCCCAAAACTAGTGGAGTAGGTCGCTCTAACCTTCACCCCTTCGCTTGCTTTTAATCTCTCCTTAATGAGTGCTTTAATTCCGTCGCCACCGAAGGAGATTAATGGCGCCTACCTGACGGGAACCGTGCGAGCTCCTTTCGCCCGTCCCGGATTTGGCCCCGCGACGGCGAATCCGCCGCAGCACCTGTCCAAACATTCGCGCGCGGGGCTGGCTTTGAGCCGGCGGGCCGTGGATCGCCGTGCGCGAGGGGAGCGCTGGAGGCCCCGCCCCCAGGGGCCCCCCGCCCCCCCCCCCCCCCCCAGGGGCCCCGCGGTGAGGACGGGCTCTTCCTGAGGCCGTCGATCCCGTCTGTTCTTTTTAACAGAGCGTGCCCTCAGCCAGCCTCCGTCCCGGCGCTGTCCTGCATGGCTGCCCCTGCCCACACTTAGAGCGTCTGTGTCACTGGTTCCCACAGAAAGCTGGGAGATGAGTTTTGGCTCTGAGGAAGACACCTAGGCATAGAAATGTCATTAGCCTTGTCCAGTTAATTTTTAAAAAATGATTAACCTTTATTTTACCAGAGTAGTTTTTTGAGAGAGACTGCATTAAATGTGTTGAACGGCTGTAAAACTGTGCTCTCCAGCCCTCTTCCATTCTTCTGGGTCAGACCGTTTGGAAGTTGCCCTGGTACCTTCGTGCGTTATTGTCCCGGCTGTGCTGTCTCTCGGGGTGATAGCTGGGCTCAGCTGCGTCCGAAGCCTCCTTTCCTGAACGCCCATGTCGGTTAATGGTTATAGTGCTGCACAGCTGGCTGATGATTTGTAGGGTACGGATCAGAGCTTTTTCACCGGGAGGTGCTGAGTGGCTGTAGCCCGTGTTAATGGAGCAGCGCAGAAGGCAGTGGGGTTCCCATCGGCCTCTCTGTTTGCCAGCCGTCCCTCCGCACTGCAGAGAAAGGAGCCCAGTTACTGAGGAGTGCTGTTCAGCATGCAGAGGGGGGGGCGGCCTTGGGTCCAGATGGCTCCGAATGTTCGCCTTAACGGCCTCTGATGAGCTGAAGCATATGCTGCGGCACGGACGCCTTTTTTTGTTTTTCCTCCCGTTGTCCCGTCCTGTGCCACTAAGTCGTTGTCCCGCCCGGGCTCTCTGGAGGTGAGCCCTGGAGGAGGCACCATGGGGAGCAAATGGAGGGGGTGTTTCCGGGAAGTCAGGGGCTCAGCCTGGCTGTAATCCTAGCGTCCCACCTCCCTCACTCCCTCCCCCCCACCCCCCCTCACCCTGATTCTCCTCGCAGTCTAGCGTTGGCAGACCTTTGATGAGGCCTTTGGCTGGCAGACCCCCCCCAGCCTCTGCACGTGGGGAGACGCAGGGAGTAATCCCCCCATCCCCCCCCCCCCCCCCCCCCCCCCCCCCCCCCCCGCGAGCCGCCCCGCGGCGCCTCCTCACTCGGCTGCGGGATCGTCGAGGTGTTGTTTCCCCGGAAACACGCCGCGGAACCCGCCGGCTTATCACATCCTGCCGCCGATTCATCTGCCAGCGGCACGCTTGATTTATTTTTGAAGGGGCTGAAACCTGAATTCCTTACTTTGTATTTCATTTCCTCTCCTCTCCTCTCCTCTCCAGCACAAGCCTCGCTGATTAACTGCTACAGAACCCTGGAGCTGATTTAAATTTTTAAAAAAGAACTTTTTTTTTTTTTTTTTTAATTGTGGCAGTTGCCAGAACTTCTTAAACTGTTCTGGTGTCAGTGTCAGAGCATTAGCAGTGTGTTCCAGGGGATGCTAATCAGTCACTGTGCTTCCTGGGTGGTGGGTACCCAGACTGGACAGCCCCCTGGGCCTGGTTCCTCTACGTGGTCTTTAGCTGTCACTCTGTCTTTAGGAGCATTCTAGCACCTTCCCTTCCTTCCTTCCTTCCTTTCCAAAACACCGGTCAAGCCGTGGCGAAAGGCCCAGAGTTCTGCGGTCCCTTCTTTAGGAGAACAGGAGGCAGGCCCTTCACGGCCTTCGAAGCCCATTTCCTCTGTCGCGCTCTTATTTTGAAGGTGAATGCTAACGGTGCTTTAGGGGTGGCGGGTGACTGAATGGGGCTCTCAGCGCACGTTTCTATTGGTTGTTTCTTGGGTCACGCTATGAATGAGGATTTATTTTTATTTTTTTGTCAGGGGGTGGGGGGGGGGGTGTCCTCGTGTCCTCACACTCTAACCCAGTTCTGCCGTAACGCCTCTTCCTCTTTCCAGGGCGAGCTGGAACGTCAGCTCCTGCAAGCCAACCCCATCCTCGAGTCCTTCGGCAACGCCAAGACGGTGAAAAACGACAACTCCTCACGATTTGTGAGTCAGAATAATAAATTGTGAATGTTACTACTTTCCGTTGATGTCTCTCTCAGCAAAGTACGAATCCAGAATGCCTCCCAGTGCAAAGTAGGTTTTTGTGACTGTTCTTCATATTGAGTGCGAGTGAGGTTCATATCGTATGCACTTGCATGATCATATTTGGAGCTCCAGAATGCTTTGCGGCTGATAAATACCGAAGTGATAGCCAGGAGTCTGATGACCACTGTCTTCCTGTCGTTACTTTGCTGTTGTTCTGGAACATTCCAGCCATGTAGTAGCAGCTGGACCTCGTTTATTGGTGCCCTGCTGTGGTATCCCAGTTCAGACAGAGTGCTGGAGAGAGAGGTCTTAGTGTGAGCTATCTAATGGGCTCTGAGCTCTGTGTCCTCCTTACGAGGAAGGCCAGATAAACAATACAGGCCTAAAACTACCGAAATATCTATGGATTTTTTGCGAGGGAAATCTCTGTGGCCTCTGTGAGGATGCCTGTCTCAATGTAGCGGGTCAAGGACACTTTTATGCTAACTGCAGAGTTTATTTTCCTTAGATAGGCATGTTAGGAGTTCCTCCCCCGGGAACATGCCGATACAGTGTGACCCCCCCCTCCCTCCCCCCGCCTTCCTCCCCTCCCCTGCGTTACCTTCACCCAGACAGTGACTCACCCCTCTGTCTCTCGCCTTGCTCTTCTCCTCAGGGCAAGTTCATCCGGATCAACTTTGATGTCACCGGATACATCGTCGGGGCCAATATAGAGACCTGTATCCTGGGCAAGGTGGCAGGAAGTGGGCTTAGGCCTGGAGGGGGCGTTGGGACAGGGGGGGGAAGGTCTAGTTTGGGTGCAGCAGAGGGATCTTCAAACTATGAAGGTGTATTCCAGCTTGTGCACAGCTCGGTCCTGGCCAGCCTTAGGGGGAGGCTGGGTGTTATTCCCTGAGTTCGCCGGTCCTTGACCCCCCACCGCTCAGATCTACTGGAGAAATCCCGAGCCATCCGCCAGGCCAAAGATGAGAGGACCTTCCACATCTTCTACCAGCTGCTGGCAGGGGCTGGAGAGCACCTCAAATGTGAGTGTCAGCCGTGGCTTCGGGGGAACGAGGGCACTGATGTCATCAGAGCTTTATGCTGAGTGATAGCAGTGTACATACACAGCACTGATTTTACTGCTCCATTTGATAAATGTTTTAATTATTATCGTCAAAAATGGTTGTCTTGGATTATGGCTCAGTTTGAGTTCAGTTTCCTGGCTGATGAGAGCCCAAGGCCTCTGCTTGGCTGTGCTGTTGTTGCTCCGTGGGTGTGAAGCGGATTGTGATCTCTCGGTCCTCCCAGCCGATCTGCTCCTGGAGGGGCTCAACAGCTACCGCTTCCTGTCCAACGGAAACATTCCCATCCCCGGCCAGCAGGACAAGGACAACTTCCAGGAGACCATGGAGGCCATGCACATCATGAGCTTCTCCCACGACGAGATCCTGGGTACGAGAGCACACGCCCACACGTGCACATACACATACACGCGCGCACATACTCAAAAACACAAGCATGCACACATACACATGCTCACACGCACATACGCACACACATGCGCAAACTTGCGCACGCGCACACACATACACGCACTCACACAAGCACACACACACAAGTACACATACGCACGCACATGCACACATGCACACACTCGCACATACACGTGCACATGCACACATGCACACACACAAGCACACGCACACATGCACATACACACACACACAAGCACACACGCACACACACGTGCACACACATGCACATACACACACACGTTGTACACGCACATTAACTTGAGTCTGGTAAGATGCTGCCTCCTGTACAGAAGTGTGAGCTCTGTGGAGCCGGTGTCACACCGTGTCCAGCAGGCTCTTAACTGGCTGAATTGTCCCTGTGTTTGCAGCCATGCTGAAGGTGGTGTCCTCAGTGCTGCAGTTTGGGAACATCGTGTTCAAGAAGGAGAGGAACACAGACCAGGCCTCCATGCCTGAGAACACAGGTGAGACGGCGCCGCCCTGCTGGCCCCACGCGGGGGAAAGGAGCGGGGAGAGCGGCTCCGTCCGGCTCCGCGCATGTGGAGCGCAGACGCAGCTGTTTCCTGTTGGCCAGACGCTCGCGAGCGGTGTCCCTGTCATGTAGCGTTTCCTGTCCAGGAAGCGCCGGGCCGTCCGCTATCAGATACAGCGCTAACGCCGCGGCGCTGGCTAACTTATTATCCAACTGCTGACGGCCTCCATCCGGCTCCATAGAGCCCCATTGGCAGGGAGCAGGGGGCTGCTGGGAGCTGTCGAAAGCAGAGCTCTGGCAGCGGCAGGATGTGCCTGGCGATCCGGCCGATGAATGATTGATTAGTCTCGCCTTCTTCCAGAACTCCAGCAGGGAAAAATACAGAATCGCGCCAGTTCCATTTCGTACGATGAGGAAAGAAAGGAAGGATTTTTATTTTATTTTTTAAAAATGCCCATTACTCGACGGTACAATAAACAGCCGGCGTTTCCTTTCCAATTTCACGGATATTTATGCATACCTAAAAGGTTATGTATGACATATGGGATTATTCATTTGGAAAAATGTGGAGCCTGTATGTATTTTTTAAATACTCTCCTCTCCATGAATGGTCAGCCGTGGGATATTTTGACAGTTGGGGAGATGAGTTATCCTTAGTTATGGAAGCGCACCCCACTGCCAGGAACATATCAGGCGCTCTTGTGAGGAAATGGCTCATATTTGAAAGGATCCTTAAGTGAACTAGTTCCAACTCTAACTCTGTCCTCCTCCTCTTCCTCCTCCTCCTCCTCCCGGGCTGCCAGCCGCCCAGAAGCTGTGCCACCTGCTGGGCCTGAACGTGATGGAGTTCACCCGCGCCATCCTCTCCCCGCGGATCAAGGTCGGCAGAGACTACGTCCAGAAAGCTCAGACCAAAGAGCAGGTAGGAAGGCCCCGCCTTCGACGAGCACGCTGGGGTCTCCCGCATGAGCGTAACCAAGGTGCGCCCCCAAAAAACCTGTCACCCAGGAAGGCCCCGCCTTCGACGCGCACCCTAGGCTCTACCTCTTGAGCGTAACCAAGGTGTGCCCCCCAAAAAACCTGTCACCCAGGTAGAATTACTGGGGAAGGGAAAGCGTTCCAGGTCCAGATAGATTAACTCAGTAATCGGCGAATGGCGCACGTCAAACTCTGGGGTGCTTAGTGTACTCTTAATCCCACATAAGTTCCGCAGACTCAACATGGCCTGACCCATCGCAGTGCCAGTGGCATTGCCAGAGGGAGTTAGCTTGGACTGGCGCTGTGTTGGCTCGCCCCAGGTACAGCGCTAGCTTGGCCTGGAGCCCAGGAACAGGAGTAGATGTGTTTATTATGTGTAAAGTACCATAGACAATGCTAACTGCCAACTACAGTAGGTAGCGCAGTCTGCTTCACATAGCGCTGTATACAGCGAGGGAATCTTTGTAGTCCCACCTCCATGATAACACTTCTATTTGGTAACACTGAGCGCCTCTGAGAACAAGCAGGCTTCATTTTAAAGGTATCGGGACTAAGTGGGGTGAATATCCTCTTACACGGTGGGGGGAGAGGGAGGGAAAGGGGGGTAATCAGTCTGCGCTGATTAGCATTTAACGGAATGAATTAGAGTGCATGTAGGGACTTACGTCTTGGGGATGCATTTTTCTTTTTGAGCTCCTTGAACACTGAAGTTCCGGGCCTTGGAAACCGTACGTTTAATTGCATTTGGTGTTTAGCAGATGCTCCTATCCACAGCAGCTTGTACAGATCACATTTTTTACATTTCAGTCCATTAATACCGCTGGATATTTAACTGAAGCAGTTGAGGTTTTGTGTGCCTTGCCCACGGGTACCGCGGCAATGCCCCAGCTGGGAATGGAACCCGCAAGCCCAGTACCCCTGAACAGTACGCCTGTGGTGCTACGCAAGTCCGCACATCGTCCTGTGCGGCAGAGGATCCAATCAGGATGCAGGGGGAGCGCTGGCGCTGTTGGCCAGAGTCTCTGCAGCAAATTCTGCTCTCAGCAGAAGGTTGTCCTTCGTAAGGGCAGCGGGCTTTTTCACGCGTACGCACGCAGAGGCACCTGCCCGTAGATCACTCCTCTGTCGTCGCTGCACGCTACAGCGAAACGCCCGACTGACGCGGTGAGACGGCCAGAGGGTAACCGTCGGTTACCGTGAAATGACTGTAGACAGAGACCAGATGTGACCCTGTGCCTGCGCTGGATTGGGCTCGTGTGATCTCTTAATCTGGCGATCAGTTTTAATGAGTGGATAAAGGAGTGGCGACTGCCAGCGCGCCTGCAGGAGCAGCGTATCTGCTTCTCCACCCGCAAATTGACAGGATACTCCAGCAATTAGAGGTGCTCACACATACACAGTTGGGACTCGCAAATCGGGGAAAAGAAAATCTTTGATAAAAATTGGTTTTGAAAGGAAAAATATGTTTTTACTTACTGAGGTTCTTACCGTCCTTTCAGGAAAATATCAAGTTTTATATCAGGTTTATGAGGTCTTAACGCGCAACACGTTCTCTCAGTTTAGCGCTTCGTATCCCACAAGCGTGGCTGAGATGTGAAGCTGCAGGGCCAGTTTTATGAACAGTGAACTGCGTAAACGCAGGTCATGTACTGAGGTAATGCACAACGACCTTTCCGTGATCTCATTGGCCTTGCCGCCTCAAACTGGTCTACCCGTGAGGATAGTTCATTTGACCTTTTGCCAGAGGTCACAGAGGTGTATTATGACTTGGTGCTGTGTGACTGATTCACAGCAGCTCGTCTGTGGTGGTTTTTGCGGTCACCCCAGGACCCTGCCTGCTCTCCCCCCTGACGGGCGCGTCTCCTCTCTCCTCTCCTCTCCTCCCTCCTCCCAGGCGGACTTCGCCGTGGAGGCCCTGGCCAAGGCCACCTACGAGAGGCTGTTCCGCTGGCTGGTCCACCGCATCAACAAGGCCCTGGACAGGACCAAGCGCCAGGGCGCCTCCTTCATCGGCATCCTGGACATCGCCGGATTCGAGATCTTCCAGGTACCGTTCCCCGCGTTCCCTGGCCCCGCCCCACAGAGACGGTCTGGGGTTTGAGCCCCTGGGGAAGGGTGGGTAGAGGCAGCTCGGTGTGGATGTCTCTCTCATTCCGACCAGTGCAGTGCCGTGCCTTCATTTCATCAGGTTCCAGTGGAGCTCAAGACCAACGCCGTCCTGCCGTCCCAGGGGAGAGAAATAAAAAAGAGTTTCAGATGAATAAGAATCATCTCTGGGATGCCTCCTTTTGTCAGATTGACTCAGATTGAGCCAATTGAGCACACAGCCCCTCTCTCACTGCTCCAAAGTCTCTTCAGGATGGTTAAAATAGTTTCTCAAGATAGTTCCAGGACTATGGTGGAAAGATAGTGTGGAGCCCTGCGTTTGAGTGAAGCTGGATGACGGGCAGAAGTGGAGAGCAGTAGAGCCTTCTTCAGCTCGTCTTACTGCCCAATTCAGTTTTTCCTTTTTGGGTCAAAAAGTGAACGGTTCAGTGTAACCTGTGCAGATTATAGTCAGTTCCTAGTGCATTATTTTTGTGAGTACGTTTTGTTTATTGGTTTTTTGTAAATTGAGTTATAATGGACTTTGTGAAATGCACTGTGTTTTGGCTCTGCTTTGAGTAGAGGTATTGTTCCAAGGAAAACCTCCACAGCAAATATCCAGACTTTTTGCCTGATTTGTGGCAGCTGTTTTCCACCGACAGGCACCCAGGAGGCAGAAATGTGGAGAGACACTCAAAGCCAAGCAAAATACAGAGAAACAAATAAAAATGGCGTTAACTCTAATAAAAGCTAATTAAAAACATCAGCCGTTATTGTTATACTAAACATGTGCAACCTGGGTGAAATCACTCATCTGGATCAGTTCTCTTGGCATTACACATTACTAGTAAGAAAGTCCATAGTAAATGCCATTTCTGCGTAAATGTGGTGCCAAAATGTTTTTACATGAAGTGAGAGTGTGGCGGTCTACTTTAAGATTAATGATCTTTTCATTACCCGTTCTCTCTTTTCATTACCCTTTCTCTCTCTCTCTCGCTCTCTCTCGCTTTATTGCTCTCCACAGCTGAACTCCTTTGAGCAGCTGTGCATCAACTACACCAACGAGAAGCTGCAGCAGCTGTTCAACCACACCATGTTCATCCTGGAGCAGGAGGAGTACCAGAGGGAGGGCATCGAGTGGAGCTTCATCGACTTCGGCCTGGACCTGCAGCCCTGCATCGACCTCATCGAGAGGCCGGTCAGTGTTTCCCAGCCCTGTGGGGTCGGTCTTTCTGAGAGTCGGAGTCCTCTGGCAGTCTCCTGTAATACCTTTGCAATGGGGTGATTTCTCAGAGTGATTTTCTGCATGATTTCGCTGTGTGATTTCCCAGGGTGATTTCACAGCGTAGTTTCTCAGTGTGATTTCTCAGCCTGATTTCTCGGCGTGATTTCTCAGCATTTGTGATTTCTCTGTGTCGTTTCTCGCGCCGTGCTGCAGGCGAACCCCCCTGGCGTGCTGGCCCTGCTGGACGAGGAGTGCTGGTTCCCCAAGGCCACGGATAAGACCTTCGTGGAGAAGCTGGTGCAGGAGCAGGGCACCCACCCCAAGTTTCAGAAACCGAGGCAGCTGAAGGACAAGGCCGACTTCTGCATCATCCACTACGCCGGCAGGGTACGGTCTCCGGGGGCCACAAGTCAGCGGGCGCAGGGTTCGACCATTTTTGCATGAGCACAAAGTTCGCCAATGGGAGGGCCTAGGCGAATTCTGCAGGGCGGGCGCGGTTTCTCTCATTTTTGGATGAAAAGAACAATAACACTGTCCTTTAATACTGAGCGATGCATTTTTTATGCACGTTGCTCTGGGGGGAAGGCTAGTCTTTCTCAGTTCTCTGTAATGGAGAAATCTCGCTCTGACCACACGATGCCCCTGTCGTGCACCACGGTCTCGAGCGAACATGTGTTTCGCATTTAATGCGAGATTTGGAAGAGAGCACAAACAGTTGTGTAACTCGAGGCCCTTCGGCTTGCACTCGTGTGTGGCCTCGTCCGTAGAGACGCTGCACAGCGCATGGCCCAAATCATGTGACCGTGTATCTGTGCAAGCCTTTGAAAGGGCCCCTGAGTGACTCAGTCAGTAACAACACACACTAAGCCCCTGAGTGACTCAGTCAGTAAAGACACACACTAAGCCCCTGAGTGACTCAGTCAGTAAAGACACACACTAAGCTCCTGAGTGACTCGTTTGTCAGTAAAGACACACACTAAGTTCCTGAGTGACTCAGTCAGTAAAGACACACACTAAGCCCCTGAGTGACTCGTTTGTCAGTAAAGACACACTAAGCCCCTGAGTGACTCAGTCAGTAATGACACACACTAAGCCCCTGAGTGGCTCAGTCAGTAAAGACACATTCTAAGCTCCTGAGTGACTCAGTCAGTAAAGACACACACTAAGCTCCTGAGTGATTCGTTTGTCAGTAAAGACACACACTAAGTTCCTGAGTGACTCAGTCAGTAAAGACACACACTAAGCCCCTGAGTGACTCGTTTGTCAGTAAAGACACACTAAGCCCCTGAGTGACTCAGTCAGTAATGACACACACTAAGCCCCTGAGTGGCTCAGTCAGTAAAGACACATTCTAAGCTCCTGAGTGACTCAGTCAGTAATGACACACTCTAAGCTCCTGAGTGACTCAGTCAGTAAAGACACACTCTAAGCTCCTGAGTGACTCAGTCAGTAATGACACACTCTAAGCTCCTGAGTTACTCAGTCAGTAAAGACACACACTAAGCTCCTGAGTGGCTCAGTCAGTAAAGACACACACTAAGCTCCTGAGTGGCTCAGTCAGTAAAGACACACACTAAGCCCCTGAGTGACTCAGTCAGTAAAGACACACACTAAGCTCCTGAGTGGCTCAGTCAGTAAAGACACACACTAAGCCCCTGAGTGACTCAGTCAGTAAAGACACACACTAAGCTCCTGAGTGACTCAGTCAGTAAAGACACACACTAAGCTCCTGAGTGGCTCAGTCAGTAAAGACACACACTAAGCCCCTGAGTGACTCAGTCAGTAAAGACACACACTAAGCCCCTGAGTGACTCAGTCAGTAAAGACACACACTAAGCCCCTGAGTGGCTCAGTCAGTAAAGACACACACTAAGCCCCTGAGTGACTCGTTTGTCAGTAAAGACACACACTAAGCTCCTGAGTGACTCAGTCAGTAAAGACACACACTAAGCTCCTGAGTGACTCAGTCAGTAAAGACACACACTAAGCCCCTGAGTGACTCGTTTGTCAGTAAAGACACACACTAAGCTCCTGAGTGACTCAGTCAGTAAAGACACACACTAAAGCTCCTGAGTGACTCAGTCAGTAAAGACACACACTAAGCTCCTGAGTGGCTCAGTCAGTAAAGACACACACTAAGCCCCTGAGTGGCTCAGTCAGTAAAGACACACACTAAGCTCCTGAGTGACTCAGTCAGTAAAGACACACACTAAGCCCCTGAGTGACTCAGTCAGTAAAGACACACACTAAGCTCCTGAGTGGCTCAGTCAGTAAAGACACACACTAAGCCCCTGAGTGACTCAGTCAGTAAAGACACACACTAAGCTCCTGAGTGACTCAGTCAGTAAAGACACACACTAAGCTCCTGAGTGGCTCAGTCAGTAAAGACACACACTAAGCCCCTGAGTGGCTCAGTCAGTAAAGACACACACTAAGCTCCTGAGTGACTCAGTCAGTAAAGACACACACTAAGCCCTGAGTGACTCAGTCAGTAAAGACACACACTAAGCCCCTGAGTGACTCAGTCAGTAAAGACACACACTAAGCCCCTGAGTGGCTCAGTCAGTAAAGACACACACTAAGCCCCTGAGTGACTCGTTTGTCAGTAAAGACACACACTAAGCTCCTGAGTGACTCAGTCAGTAAAGACACACACTAAGCTCCTGAGTGACTCAGTCAGTAAAGACACACACTAAGCCCCTGAGTGACTCGTTTGTCAGTAAAGACACACACTAAGCTCCTGAGTGACTCAGTCAGTAAAGACACACACTAAGCTCCTGAGTGACTCAGTCAGTAAAGACACACACTAAGCTCCTGAGTGGCTCAGTCAGTAAAGACACACACTAAGCCCCTGAGTGGCTCAGTCAGTAAAGACACACACTAAGCTCCTGAGTGACTCAGTCAGTAAAGACACACACTAAGCTCCTGAGTGACTCAGTCAGTAAAGACACACACTAAGCTCCTGAGTGACTCGTTTGTCAGTAAAGACACACACTAAGCTCCTGAGTGACTCAGTCAGTAAAGACACACACTAAGCTCCTGAGTGACTCAGTCAGTAAAGACACACACTAAGCCCCTGAGTGACTCAGTCAGTAAAGACACACACTAAGCTCCTGAGTGACTCAGTCAGTAAAGACACACACTAAGCCCCTGAGTGACTCAGTCAGTAATGACACACACTAAGCCCCTGAGTGACTCAGTCAGTAAAGACACACACTAAGCTCCTGAGTGACTCGTTTGTCAGTAAAGACACACACTAAGCTCCTGAGTGACTCGTTTGTCAGTAAAGACACACACTAAGTTCCTGAGTGACTCAGTCAGTAAAGACACACTCTAAGCCCCTGAGTGACTCGTTTGTCAGTAAAGACACACACTAAGCCCCTGAGTGACTCAGTCAGTAATGACACACACTAAGCTCCTGAGTGGCTCAGTCAGTAAAGACACACACTAAGCTCCTGAGTTACTCAGTCAGTAAAGACACACACTAAGCTCCTGAGTGGCTCAGTCAGTAAAGACACACACTAAGCCCCTGAGTGGCTCAGTCAGTAAAGACACACACTAAGCTCCTGAGTGACTCAGTCAGTAAAGACACACACTAAGCTCCTGAGTGACTCAGTCAGTAAAGACTCACACTAAGCTCCTGAGTGACTCAGTCAGTAAAGACACACACATTCTAAGCCCCTGAGTGACTCAGTCAGTAATGACACACACTAAGCCCCTGAGTGACTCAGTCAGTAATGACACACTCTAAGCTCCTGAGTTACTCAGTCAGTAAAGACACACACTAAGCTCCTGAGTGGCTCAGTCAGTAAAGACACACACTAAGCTCCTGAGTGACTCAGTCAGTAAAGACACACACTAAGCCCCTGAGTGGCTCAGTCAGTAAAGACACACACTAAGCCCCTGAGTGGCTCAGTCAGTAAAGACACACACTAAGCTCCTGAGTGACTCGTTTGTCAGTAAAGACACACACTAAGCTCCTGAGTGACTCAGTCAGTAAAGACACACACTAAGCTCCTGAGTGACTCAGTCAGTAAAGACACACACTAAGCCCCTGAGTGACTCGTTTGTCAGTAAAGACACACACTAAGCCCCTGAGTGACTCCTTTGTCAGTAAAGACACACTCCAAGCTGGCACAGGGTCCTGTGCTCTCTAGTTTGAGCATATCTTTGACATGCTAGGCACCTACAGACCTCCTGCAGTCAACGTTGCTTTACTTTTGCTAATTAACAGCCCCTCTCGTCTAGAGCAACTTATGTACATAACATTTTTACATTCAATCCATGTGTATACCTGGATATTTCCAGTGAACCAATTCAGAGTAAGGCTCTTACTCAAGGGTACAACTGCAGCACCCGAGCCCTGTTCCCTAATCATTATGCTACACCGGCTCCCCCTGTAGATCCTGTAGCAGTGTGGCCTGTAGGGTGCACAGGCACAGGTGAATATGTTTGGGAGGAGTGCACACGCTTCACCTGCTGTCCCGTTAGCTCCAGTGACTCAGGAGGAGATAGCGCTGGCGCTTCCTAATCAGTTAGGGGGAGAAGATGAGGAGGCAGGAAGTGTTCAGAATTAAACGGGTGGATAAATTAATTTGGGATCTCTGTGCCGGGCTCTCTGCAGGTGGACTACAAGGCCGACGAGTGGCTGATGAAGAACATGGACCCCCTGAACGACAACGTGGCCACGCTCCTCCATCAGTCCACCGACAAGTTCGTGGCGGAGCTGTGGAAGGACGGTGAGCTCCGCCTCCCCTCGGCCTCTGGGCCACGCCCACCGGCAGGCAGCAGCCTCGCAGTCTCTGTCGGGAGTGACTGGAGTGTAGGCCCAAGGCTTAATGAAGGAAATGAGGCGTAGACCACACTCTCATCTGCTTTTGTTTTCGTCTCCCTTCCACCCCCTGCCCCCCCCCCCCCCCCCCCCCACACCGATAGATGCAAGCCTGGATCCAGTCAACGCTCATCCAAACTCAAGCGTTCTTTTTTCCCCCCTTCACAAACACAGTTTCTCCAGTTCATTTGATGGTTGCTTAACTGTGCTTGTGAGGAAGTAACTAACACTTGTCTTTATTTTGTAGTCGGAGTTATTTCTGTAGGACAAATGTTGATTGAATCCAGGCCACCAAACGTTTTCTTCCGTCGATTTTAATGAAACCAAGACCAAAAGCTTTAGAAGTTCTGCTACGATTTGACCTCTTCTCTTCTCCCCAGAGTGCATTTTAAACCACACATTGCATCTTGTGAACCACCTCATCGTGATGTCATTTTCAAGGCCACAGACTCTTTCAGTAGCACCCATTTTCAGAAGGATGACACGTGCCACGGTCAGCTGTAATCTGTGAATTGTTTTACTGTAAAACACCAGTGTAAGTGATTATCAGGTCAGGTCACTGGCACAGTCCAATACTACATCATTAATGAAATGTAGAAATGAAGATGGGCCAGGTGTTTTGAAGGATTTCTTTTTCACTCGACAAGACTAAGTGACTGGTAATGTGCATGAAGACTTTGTCTAGATAACATTTTGGCAATGTGTGAATTGATTTCCTCTCTAGCCACGTGCAATACTAACCTGTGTGTGTGTGTGTGTGTGTGTGTATGCGTGTGTCCGTGCATCTGTGTCTGGGCGTGTGCGTTTGTGCGTCTTTGTGCATGTATGTATGCGTGTGCGCACACGTGTGTGTACATGCGTATGCTTGTGTGTGTGTGTGTGTATGTGTGCACGCACATGTATGTGTACATGCATATGCCTGTGTGTGTGTGCATGTGTGTTTGCGTGTGTGCGTGCATGTGCGTGTGTGTGTGTGTGAATGTGTCTGTGTGTGTTTGCATGTATGTGTGTGTGTGTGTGTGTGTGTGTGCATGCGTATGTGTGTGTGTGAATTTGCGTGTGCGTGTGTTTGCGTGTGTGTGTGTGTGTGTGTGTGTGTGTGCGTGTGAATTTGCGTGTGCGTGTGTGTTTGCATGTGTGTGTGTGTGTGTGAGTGTGTGCGCATGTGTATGTGCGTTTGTGAATTTGCGTGTGTGTGTGTGTGCATGCGTATGTGTGTGTGCGTGTGTGAATTTGCGTGTGCGTGTGTTTGCATGTGTGTGTTTTTGTTTTTTCCTCCCCTTCTCTGTTTCTCTGCTCTAGAGATTCAGATTATACAAAGAGCCTCTTTCTATGACAATGTTTCTAGTCTCCATGACCCTCCAGGTGAATGCATACGATGCTGTAGGTCTCTGCTTACCAGTGCATTGTGTACTTTCAGAAGCACCCATTGCCTCTAGGCTTGCATGATGTTAATGCATTGATACTAACCTAGTGAAACAGGTAACGAAACCTTTCAGCAATGCTGTTCAGTTCTGCCATTCTTTTTTTTTTTCTTCTTCTTCTTTTCGAGCTCATCCTGATTGGTTCACTCAGTCTGATTTCAAGCATTTCTATAAAAGGCATTTTTTCAACGATGTCTTATTCTGATTGACGACAAATAACCACCTCATCCATTCAGCTGAGTTGACCAAATTCTGTTGTGCAGTTCTGCTGTGCAGTTAGGCCTCAGGACCCTGAATACACAGTTTACAGGGTGCTGCTACCGTCGTTGTCATGGATATTGGATGAAAGCATTACTTTGTCCATCTTCCATCAGAGGCTAACAGTGGAGTGGCTTTCACATATCACAATGGTTATAGTTTTTTTTATCGTTATGGATGCTTGAGTTAGCGCTTGCCCTGCTTATCGTAGCGCCCTGCTTATTTGTACTACTTTTATCATTAATGGGAACTTATGTTGCTGGTAGATCTGGCCTAGAGCATTGTGGTCCGTAGAATGATAAAGCGCTCTTTTAGAATGCACGTGACTGTCTCGCTTAACTCCAGGCAAACCCACTGTAGTTGCTCATTTCACTGGAGCAGCTGTCAACAGGCCGTTTAAAGCCAGAGATTTTAGACGAGGTTTTGGACCATCAGGGCCAAGATACCGAGAACGTCCTTTTCACCTTTCTGTGACGACCGTGTAGCTCTTAGGGCTGTCAGGGGCTCCTTTTGGCTTTGGGGGGTGAAGTAGGAACAGCGCTTTCACCGAGGAAAGGTTCATTAAATTAATTATTGCGTGCGATTTGTTGCTGTTCTGAGAGGATGCAGGTACAGAATCAGAACCTGGTGCGGTGTTTGACAGCTCACCTGGGCCAGTGTTGGTCTGGCCATCAGCGTGGATGAGCTGAACTACCTCAGAGGGAATGCTGGGAGAGATGCTCTACCGTTCTCCATCTTTAAGGTCTTTTCAGTTCTGTGTGTTCACTTAACGTGGATCACAGTGCACAGAACGGCGATGGGCTTTTGCTACCTTGTATGATCTGATTGTGGTGTTCAGTTACCAAGTGATTACCTTGCCTGGTCATTCAGGGCAGATTGGATTGGTGCAAGACGGTTTCTTTTTTTGCGCCGTGCGGTTTTTGCATTTCGGCTGCTACATTTTGCTGCAGCTCAGTGACACGACCACAGTGTCACCAGTGCGTGGACACGCCCCCTGTTGGGGAGATGGACCGTGCTACCTGCTTACAGTGCAGTGCACCGTTCCATTGGCCAAAGCGGTGACGTGCAGCTTCCGCTGTTGTCATTGTTTGAGTGGCTTGACCATTCGTCCTGAGAGGGTGTCAGTGTGTGGTTGAGACGGCTGGTTTATAGTGTGGTGCAGGAAGTCAAGCCAAATTCACTTGGCTTTTCCTGATTGCTCCTTTAAATGTAATCTGGCTGGTCACTTTTATGAACCATTTCTTGATAATCACGACAAAGCTTCATAACGAGTGGCCTTGGCAACCCGTCTTCAATGATTCCTTTTTGTGTTCTGCCCTTTTAATATTTTTAATACTTTTGTAGAAATGTCAATTTCATATTTATTTGGAATTTCGTATTTGGTTTTTTTTGTTGAAGCTCTGCAAAACCAACTAAAATCTCAGAGAAAGACTTAGCCATGTTTCCATACAACTGAAAAACACATCAAAACCTGATGCCCAGTGGATTGGCTGGGCAAGTGAAAGATTGCTGAAAGGAAAGATGTATAAATAGTCTGTTAAAAGCCTGCTTCAGACAGCGATCAGTATCCAGTCCTGTCCCTCGCTGCCAAAACGGAAAACTTAAAGAAAACTATTTGACAACGTTTTTTTTTTTTTGTTTTTTTTTAAGAATGTTGGAAAAGAAGAATGTTGGATCTCTATAATGTCCCTTAAGATGTCCCTTTTCTATTCAGGGTTTTTCTAAATTGTTCATCGGACTTTGTTTTATTTTTATTTATTTATTTTTTTTTTTTTTGCAGTGGAGAAAAATGTGCAGATTTGGCAGTGCTTCTGAAATGAACACAGCCCTATTGTTTTTGTTGTGTTTTTTTTTCCCCCCCCTGAATTCTTTGTGAGGCCCAGACTCCTCCACTGTGTGGAGAACAAATAGCAGCCACCAGAAGCATTTCCCCCGCCGAGGCGCTTCCTCCTGCAGCACTTCTGCTGACACGCGCTCTTATTGTGGCTCTGTGGCTCCACGCGCTCTTATTGTGGCTCTGTGGCTCCACGCGCTCTTATTGTGACTCTGTGGCTCCCATTCTCCAGGCCTTCTGATCAATTGGAGAAATTTCAGAGGGCTTTACTGTCTGTTTTTCCGTCTTTTAAACAAAGTGTGTGTCCCCTCCCCACCAAAAAAATATATATACATCATTTAATGCAACTTATTTAATATGTACAAATATTTGTTATGTAAAAATTGTATACTCAATTGACAGATTTTCAGAATTTAAACTGTTGAATTAGTCAGATTTTTTAAGAAAAAGATTTGGCCCTCAGAAATGGAATACTATCATGGTATCGGTAGGGAGGGCTGCTGTCATTAGTGTAATGTCTTTTCCCCTCTGTCAGTAATCTTTGTTGGCTGTTTCTGTCAGGATTACATTCAAATATTACCTGGGCCGACACAAAGGATTCAACAGTTTGTCTTCCAGTACCATACACTGCAGTATTTAATTCCCCGCTTATTCATTTGAAAAGGATAGAGCAGGCATTAGCATAGTATATTTGTGTGGCACTTTCATTCCAATAGAATCACAAAGTACTTTACAGTCAGTCTCAATTAGTCCCATTTTCTCTTGTCATGTGATAGCTATGGAGCTACAGTCAGTGGAGACTGCAGTAATGTTTGTAGTTTCCCTGGTCTGTAGTTTGTTGTCTTGTACAGTAACTGCTGGTTCTGCCCATTCCTCTTGGAAGTGCCACAGTGGATCCAAAGTACATTAGTTGATGGCATCCATGTTGCAATCCTTAAAGGACATTATATTGATCTGCTTCAGCTAAATGTGCCCAGTTTGGCTCGTGAGCATTAACAGAACGAGGAATGGTCCCATTTGACCGGCTGACTGCATTTTAAAAGATGCTGTGAAGGCAAGCATTTTTACTTCAGGGCATCTGGTGGGGGATTAAACCCAACCCCGGTCCAAATCAGTGCTTGTGCCTGTTTATGTAGTTGAGTCTGGGTTCGTTTTTTTTTTTTTTTAAAATCATTTCATTATTTTCTTTTGTGCTGTTTGGTTAGACTTGTTTTGGCTTTGTGTTCCTTTTTTTTTCCCCCCCACCCAAATTTCCATATTTCTGTTCTGTTGCTTTTTTCGTGCTTGTTTAGTTGTAGGCGGCTGACCCTCTCCCCTGCCCTGGCCCCGCCCACCCAAGCTGCCTCGGGCTGCCAGTCATGTACCGCAGGTCTTCTCGTGTAGACGTCCTCATCCATCTCGTCCATACCTCCAGCCCGCTGCTCCGCGCTGCTGTGTGTGTGCCCCCCCCCCCCCCCCCTCACCCCCCCAGCCTCCACCTGGCCCCTCCTCTCACACGCCTCTCTCCCCCCTCCCCCCCCTTTTTTCGCCGGCAGTGGACCGCATCGTGGGCCTGGACCAGGTGGCGGGGATGAACGAGACAGCCTTCGGGGCGACCTACAAGACCAAGAAGGGCATGTTCCGCACGGTGGGGCAGCTGTACAAGGAGTCCCTCACCAAGCTGATGGCCACCCTGAGGAACACCAACCCCAACTTCGTCCGCTGCATCATCCCCAACCACGAGAAAAGGGTGCGTGCCTGCTTCGGAAAAGGGAAGCGTACGCGTGCTACTTTTAACCCCTCTGTCGGATATTATTGAACAAAGCAGGGAAGGGCGTGCAGTTTTGGGGCATAAAGGAAACACTTCAAAAATGACGGGTAGCTTTAAAAGAAATTTCCAGTGTGAACTGAAATAAAATGCCCAGAATGGGTTTGAATGGTGCAGGTTGTTATCCATCCCTAATGCCTCTTCTACCTTCCCCTCGTTCACTGACCCCTCCCCTCCCACTCTCAGGCGGGTAAGCTGGACCCCCACCTGGTTCTGGACCAGCTGAGGTGCAACGGTGTTCTGGAGGGGATCCGCATCTGCAGACAGGGCTTCCCCAACCGCATCGTCTTCCAGGAGTTCAGGCAGAGGTATCCAGCCCTCGCCTGCTGTAGGGCTGTGACACCTTTACCACTCTTGCCTCTCATATACGCCATAGCGCCACAGTCACCTTTCTCTGACTTATAAGCTTTTTAGTGAAGTTACACTCAAACTTCATATTCATAGCCATATCCCAAAATTGGTTTGATGTGCTGGAGGTCATCATGTAGATCTGCCTCAGTAAGAAGAGCCAGTGAGGCAGTACTTTGCCTCTTATTTATGTTGTTCACACTTTGGCTCCAGTACCTGCTGTGCAAGCACACAGAGAGGGGGCTTTCATTACACCTCTGTCTCCACTCTAATATTCACAGGTATGAGATCCTCACCCCCAATGCTATCCCCAAGGGCTTCATGGACGGCAAGCAGGCCTGTGAGAGGATGGTAAAGCCGCATCTATCTCTTATATTACTGCTGCAGTTTTTAGACTGTGTGTCAGTGTAGGGCGAGTTATTACACTGCTGGGATTCTCTGACCCTGCACTGAACTCTTCCCTCTCTCTCTCTCTCTCTCTCTCTCTCCTTGTCTCCGCTTCCTCACCGTCCCGAAGATCCGAGCCCTGGAGCTGGACCCGAACCTGTTCCGGATCGGCCAGAGCAAGATCTTCTTCCGGGCCGGGGTCCTGGCCCACCTGGAGGAGGAGCGGGACCTGAAGATCACCGACATCATCATCTACTTCCAGTCCGTGTGCCGCGGCTACCTGGCGCGCAAGTAAGCACCTGCGGCCCCCGGCCCGGCTGTGCGTGTGGCCCCCTGTCCTGGCTGTGCGTGGCCCCCTGTCTCGGCTGTGCATGGCCCCCTGTCCCGGCTGTGTGTGGCCCCCTGTCCCGGCTGTGTGTGGCCCCCTGTTCCGGCTGTGTGTGGCCCCTGTTCCGGCTGTTTGTGCCCCCTGTCCCAGCTGTGTGTGGCCCCTGTCCCAGCTGCGTGTGGCCCTTGTCCCAGCTGTGCGTGGCCCCTGTCCCAGCAGTGAGTGGCCCCTGTCCCGGCTGTGTGTGTGGCCCCTGTCTTGGCTCCGTGTGGCCCCCTGTCCCAGCTGTGCATGTGGCCCCTGTCCCGGTTGTGTGTGGCCCCTGTCCTGGTGGTGCGTGCCCCCCTGTACCGGCTCCATGTGGCCCCTGTCCCGGCTGTGTGTGGCCCCTGTCCCTGTTTCTGTACAGTGTCCAGGGCTGTCCTGTGGAAACCCCCAGCCACA
Organism: Anguilla japonica; assembly: GCA_025169545.1. Classification (NCBI taxonomy): domain Eukaryota; kingdom Metazoa; phylum Chordata; class Actinopteri; order Anguilliformes; family Anguillidae; genus Anguilla; species Anguilla japonica. The sequence continues at coordinate 70,294,406 of CM045884.1, read as the reverse complement.
CAGCAGCGGGCAGCTCTGAGGACGGTGTAAAGCTTGCTCTTAAGAGTCCTCAGTGTAGCTGTGGCACAGACCTGATCACATGACCCTGTGTTTCTGCAGAGCCTTCGCTAAGAAGCAGCAGCAGCTCAGCGCCCTGAAGGTGCTGCAGAGGAACTGCGCAGCCTACCTGAAACTGCGCCACTGGCAGTGGTGGAGGCTCTTCACCAAGGTGTGTGTGCATGTGTCTGTGTGTGTGCTTGTGTGTGTGTGTGTGCATGCGTGTGTGTGTGTGTATATGTGTACGTGTTTGTCTGTGTGTACATGTCTGTGTGTGTGTGTGTGTGTGTGTGTGTTTGTATGTGTGTGTGTGTGTGTGTTCTCTGTAGATGGGACTGTACCCCAGCACCACTGACTGCCGTTTGCACAGGTGAAGCCGCTGCTCCAGGTGACCCGGCAGGAGGAGGAGATGCAGGCCAAGGATGAGGAGCTGATCAGGGTGAAGGAGAAGCAGAGCAAGGTGGAGGGAGAGCTGGTGGAGATGGAGAGGAAGCACCAGCAGGTGGGTGGGGCCTTGCGTCCAGGAAGTCCTGCCGCTTCACTCTGTACTGCTGAATGTGTGGCATACTGACGAATCCGATGCCAAGATACTGACATCCTTTATAAATGTGAAGAACACTGTTAAACATCACAGTGTCTTTTTAGTAGTAATATGGCAAATCTCTATCTTTCCATAATCACTATAATTATGCTGTAATATAGATCATTGTGACTGTGTGCATTATAGTTCTCAGGGGTGTGTGGGTGGGGCGGGGCGGGTGGGTGTAGAGCTGCTCTTGTAATCGCGGGTGTTGCTGGGCCCTGCAGCTGACGGAGGAGAAGAACATCCTGGCGGAGCAGCTGCAGGCAGAGACGGAGCTGTTCGCGGAGGCGGAGGAGATGCGCGCCCGCCTGGCCGCCAAGAAGCAGGAGCTGGAGGAGATCCTGCACGACCTGGAGTCCCGCGTGGAGGAGGAGGAGGAGCGCAACCAGAGCCTGCAGAACGAGAAGAAGAAGATGCAGTCGCACATCCAGGTGAGTCCGGCCACCGCCGGCCAGACCTTCAACACCAGCATCCCAACCGCTGGAGAAGTTACTTTTTATGATCTCGTATGTGAAAAACCACACCGTCAGTCACTGTGTGTGTGTGTGTGTGTGTGTGTGTGTGCGTGTGCGCATGCATGCTTGTGTGTGTGTGTGCAGGACCTGGAGGAGCAGCTGGATGAGGAGGAGGCCGCCCGGCAGAAGCTGCAGCTGGAGAAGGTGACGGCTGAAGCCAAGATCAAAAAGATGGAGGAGGACATCCTGCTCCTGGAGGACCAGAACTCCAAGTTCATTAAGGTGAGTGGGGTGGGTGGGGCTGGAGGGGGTAGTTCATAGAGATGAGTGGGGTGGGTGGGGCTGGAGGGGGGCTTCATAGAGATGAGTGGGGTTCCCGAGGGGGTAGTTCATAGAGATGAGGGGGTAGTTCATAGGATGGTGGGGTGGGTGGGGCCCGAGGGGGTAGTTCATAGAGATGAGTGGGGTGGGTGGGGCCCGAGGGGGTAGTTTATAGAGATGAGTGGGGTGGGTGGGGCCCGAGGGGGTAGTTTATAGAGATGGGGGGGGGGTGGGGTGGGTGGGGGGGCTGGCGGGGGAGCGGGCCTCCTGGCCTGCAGCTGACTCTGTTCCTCTGTCCCTGCAGGAGAAGAAACTTCTGGAGGACCGAGTGGGAGAGATTACCTCCCTGCTCGCCGAGGAGGAGGAGAAGGCCAAGAACCTGGGCAAGCTGAAGAACAAGCAGGAGATGATGATGGTGGACCTGGAAGGTGCGGCCTCTTCACCAGCGCAATAGAAAAATATTCAGATGCTGAGTGTCTTGTCTTCCCAGCCCGTCTTAACGAGCGAGCGGGACTAACGAGCTGTCCCCTGTGCGCTCCAGAGCGTCTGAAGAAGGAGGAGAAGACGAGGCAGGAGCTGGAGAAGGCCAAGAGGAAGCTGGACGCCGAGACCACGGACCTGCAGGACCAGATCGCCGAGCTGCAGGCCCAGATCGAGGAGCTCAAGGTCCAGCTGGCCAAGAAGGAGGAGGAGCTGCAGGCTGCGCTGGCCAGGTGAGTCCCATCGGTCACGTGACCTGCCATGTGACGTCTCTCGCTCGCCCCAGCACGAGTAACAGGGCTCAGGCATGACTTTCAGAAGCCCACTCTGGCTCAGTCCCGTAAACTTTAATATTTAATATTTAATATATTTAATGTTCCTGATTAAAAACAGCTGCGTCTTCCCAGCTGTTCAGCACAGCCCGTGTGCCAATTCCTCTCAGATATTTTGGCTGTTGCCCACAAATGGGGGGTGACACTGGTGTTACTGCTGTCTTTTCCACAGGAAAGGCGCAGTCATGTGGTGGCAGTTAAAGGACTTAAGCGTTAATCACGGGTTAAGAAAAGACTCGGTTGACTGTGCATCAGCAGTTGAGTAGATCTGTGGACTGGAGAGTGCAGCGAGCAGCATGGCTTTCCTCAGATAAGCTCTGATGTGGATGTGGTGGAGGATGATGAACATTTTTTTCCCCAAAGGAAGGGTGTTTCAGTTCAGCCGTTGCATTCATTAGGGACTGCTTCGCCTGTCAGGAGCTGTGTGAGAAAGCAAGGTTCCTAATGCAGTGGAAATATTCACAGGTGTCATGGTGACTGTACGTTAGAAGGAGGGCATTGAAATGCAGCTCACACTCGGGTGGGACTGGAGCTGCAGGGAAGGAACTGAAATGAAAGGTGAAGTCAGTTTTCAGTGCTGGACCTTGGAAAAGAAATCACTTCATTTTTGGGGGTCAACTAGTTTAGGTCAGACTTTTGTCTTGCATTAGCTGTTTAACCCCTTAAGTCGCATTTGAAAGTGTTAAAACTCACAGGTCTACCTCTATAAACTATTTTACCATGGCAATGTTTTACCAACAGTGGTTCCTTGTTTTGTAACGTGTGGTGGCAGAACAAGCTTGGGAGGTCCTCACCTTCTTTGTGTGTTGGAGCTCGTCGATATGCTTGTCACAGCAAACAAAATCCAGTTATTTTTAGGCCCAAAAACTCCATCAAGAAACCTTGATGGAATGTCCAGTGTTTACTTAAAAATTCTACGGAGGAATTATCATTTTTATCCATTTTTCTGGTGCGTACATGCCGGAAGGATTGTACACAAAATACTGTTGTTATCTTCAGTTGTATAAATTCTCTGGGACAAAAATGAGCCCACCTATATAAGCTTCTCTGACTGGTACATGCCAATGTGAACTGTAAGGATTCAACGTGGGCCATATAACCTCCGCCAAGTACACTGCCGGCCAGTGGCGAGCTATTATAGTGATGACTGAGAAGCATTTTAGACAATGAAATTGCATTCCTAACAGTGTATCAGTTGTTTGGCTCACATAAAAGGGCACGCATTGTTTCTCCTGCGCAAACAAGGCATATGTTTTTCAGTGTGCACAATGCTGAACACATTGCACATGAGTCTCAACATTCTTGAGACTTCATGCCTACAAAGGTTATTTTGCAATGGCTAAGTCTAAGCAGAAGACTCTGCATTTGGAGGCCTAGGAAGAAATAACTTGTCTGAGGGAATTTTTCTGAGGAGGACAGTGAAAACAGCTTTGAATCCACAGCAGTAAGCATGTTCAGTGAAGGATGATCCCGTTTTATATCGGTGAGCATCTAAATATATTCTCAAAAAAATGTCATTATTCTGTACTCTTATAAATAAGGAGTAGGCATACTGAAAAATAATAAAAATACTTTGAGAAGGGGCTGGGGTATTTGACGAAAACTTCAAACAATGAACCTCAATCAAGGGATTAGTAAACTTAGATAGCTAATGTATATATTTTCTACTATCTTCCAGACCTGCTGCAGCCAGAGTTTGCAGGGAGTGGGAGGTGGAGAGGGGGGGAGAAGCGATGGAGAGGGAGGGGGGGGGGTGACAGGCAGTGGGAAAGCAAGCCACTTTTAAGCATACTTCTTTCACAAGCATATAGTATACAGTATATAGAGTTTTACAGCTCTAAAAAGACCCATAATATCAGTTTTGTTACCAAGTGTCCGTTTGGAGTCTCCAGAAGGCCTCTTTGGAAACCTGCCTGACATAGCTCAGAAAAACAATGCAGAATGCTCATTTCTGGTGGTATTGTCATCCAGTTTGAACCAGCATGTGTCCGGCATTGTGACTGTGGCTGCATTGTGTTTTTAAGCCCACAAGGCACAGCCACAGGCATCTGTATCCACTCAAAAAATATATATATTCCACTGTGTTTCAGCTTCTGTTCCTTTGTTTCAGTAATATTTAGAGTAATGTTCTCTGATTCTTGGAAAACAAACTCCAAAGGGTTACCTTTCAGAAGGTTACTTCTGTAGTCAAAAGAAAAGTTCAAGAATAGTAACCATTTTATTTTGGGTATGTAATTTTCAGGCTTGTGTTAAACAAAAAGGGGGTGCTACTTATTTAAGAATTATTAAATTCAGCCTTAAACCCCAGTATATGTCATTTCCTCTGAAATTGGGTCCAGTATTTGGATTGAAGCTCAGTTTATTTGTACTGGTAATCTTACAACTTTTTAAATTCTTATTTGTACAGCATCAGGTAGTTAATTGCTTATTTAGGTGAGCCAACTGTACAGGAATATACCTGGCAGTGTGTAATCTGTGTAATCTGCACTGACCACACACCACAGAGTATGCAGCCTCAGTATGGTTGTCTTGGTTACACTGTTCCTGTCTGTGGGAACAGGCTAGCGAGCACGCAGCTGCCCTCCATGTTGGTGCGTTTGAAGCGTTTACAACACTGCCACCTTGTGTCCGGTGTGTGTCCAGCTGCGCCTCCCCTCCCTTTAGGTTCTTACGGCAGCACTCTCTGTTGAAATATGCAGGCCTTTTAGCGTGGAGAAAACTAGACAGAGCGTATTTTACCAGAGAAATGTGGACAGGCTCTCCCTGCCGACGTCAGACAAACCTCACCTGAACTTAGAATGAGGGGCCTCGGGATAGTGAGCACTACTTCAGCTTCAACTCCTATCTGAATTTCTTTATGAACTAGAACTATAAACTATAAAAAATATATATAAAAATCATTTTGCCTCCCATAATGCATTGCAAAAAAATGTTTGCTCAAGTGTTTGTCTTGTAATGAGTCTTAAAATCTTTTTTTCTCTCCAAGTGGAAAATATTGGCTTGTTTTAATAAGTTTCTTTTTTGACAAGTGAAATTGTCTAATGCTTGATGATGCACCTCATCTTTTTGTCTTATTTAGCAAAAAAATAATAGAAAAGGATTTTAAGTCTAAATATAAGACTAAATATACTATGTTAAGATTGTTAATTTTTTTTTGTTGTTTTTGCAGTGTCCCCCCCTCACAGTTTAATTTTTACGCTAGTTTAGGGTTTTCTGCTCTGTGAGGCGAGGGTGCCGGTGTGCTGTGGTATGAGAGGTGTTTGGGCGTTTCCAGGGGCGACGAGGAGGCGGCGCAGAAGAACAACGCGCTGAAGCAGGTGCGGGAGCTGCAGGCGCAGCTGGCCGAGCTGCAGGAGGACCTGGAGTCGGAGAAGGCCTCGCGCAACAAGGCCGAGAAGCTGAAGAGGGACCTGGGCGAGGAGCTGGAGGCCCTGAAGACCGAGCTGGAGGACACGCTGGACACCACCGCCGCCCAGCAGGAGCTCAGGTAGGGGGCGCTGTCTCTGCACTGATTTACAGCAGGAGCGTACGTACGCACCTGCCCTCGTAGGGGGGAGTGGTTTACTGCTTGTGTTTGAGTCTGAAAGAGCTCAGGTACTCGCTCACTGCTCTGTGTTTGAGTCAGATCGAGTTCAGGTACCTCCTGTACCCTGCTGGGTCTGCTTTGCCCTGTTCTCTTGAGGTTTTCCTCCATTTTGATCCATGTCTGTGTGTCTTTTCAGTTGTGACTGGTAACATCTGAAATAGTGACATCTAACGCTCGCTATTTCTCTCGTGAAATTGTCTCACTGCTGTAAAGTAAACTGAGAAAGGGGCAGCGACTTTGACAGATATTCTTGTACAGCCCTGACTAGACCAGCATGGAGCCTGTAGGCATGTAAACCTCCATTGCCTCCACACCCCCAGGACCAAGCGGGAGCAGGAGGTGGCGGAGCTGAAGAAGGCCATCGACGAGGAGACCAAGAACCACGAGTCCCAGATCCAGGAGATGCGGCTGAGGCACTCCACTGCCCTGGAGGAGCTGTCCGAGCAGCTGGAGCAGGCCAAGAGGGTGGGCCTCCCGGTCTGGGCTAAAGACCCACTCACACCTTTCACCCCCGAGCAGGCTGCAGATGAGAGGGTCCCCCAGGGCTGTGCTGTGTGCCAGGGTGTGGTCTGTAATAGAGAGGCTCGTGTGAGGTGTGTCTGTAATAGAGAGGCTCATGTGAGGGTGTGGTTTGTAATAGAGAGGCTCGTGTGAGGGTGTGTGGTCTGTAATATAGAGGCTTGTGTGAGGGTGTGGTCTGTAATAGAGAGGCTCATGTGAGGGTGTGGTCTGTAATAGAGAGGCTCATGTGAGGGTGTGGTGTGTAATAGAGATGCTCATGTGAGGGTGTGGTGTGTAATATAGAGGCTCGTGTGAGGGTGTGGTCTGTAATAGAGAGGCTCATGTGAGGGTGTGGTGTGTAATATAGAGGCTCGTGTGAGGGTGTGGTCTGTAATAGAGATGCTCGGGTGGACAGTCGTGTGAGGGTGTGGTCTGTAATAGAGATGATCGTGTGAGGGTGTGGTCTGTAATATAGAGGCTCGTGTGAGGGCGTGGTCTGTAATACAGAGGCTCATGTGAGGGTGTGGTCTGTAATAGAGACGATTGTGTGAGGGTGTGGTCTGTAATATAGACGCTCGTGTGAGGGGGTGGTCTGTAATACAGAGGCTTGTGTGAGGGGGTGGTCTGTAATACAGAGGCTCGTGTGAGGGTGTGGTCTGTAATAGAGATGCTCGGGTGGACAGTCGTGTGAGGGTGTGGTCTGTAATAGAGATGATCGTGTGAGGGTGTGGTCTGTAATAGAGACGATTGTGTGAGGGTGTGGTCTGTAATATAGAGGCTCGTGTGAGGGGGTGATCTGTAATACGGAGGCTCGTGTGAGGGTGTGGTCTGTAATAGAGATGCTCGGATGGACAGTCGTGTGAGGGTGTGGTCTGTAATAGAGATGATCGTGTGAGGGTGTGGTCTGTAATATAGAGGCTCGTGTGAGGGGGTGGTCTGTAATACAGAGGCTCGTGTGAGGTTGTGGTCTGTAATAGAGATGCTCATGTGAGGTTGTGGTCTGTAATAGAGATGTTTGTGTGAGGTTGTAGTCTGTAATAGAGATGCTCATGTGAGGTTGTGGTCTGTAATAGAGGTGATCTGAAGCTCCATGGGTGCAGTGCTTAACTCTCAGGCCTTTGGTGTGTGCAGTTCAAGTCCAACCTGGAGAAGAACAAGCAGACCCTGGAGAGCGACAACAAGGAGCTGGCGGTGGAGGTGAAGGGGCTGCAGCAGGTCAAGGCCGAGTCGGAGCACAAGAGGAAGAAGCTGGAGGCGCAGCTGCAGGAGATCATGGCCCGGGTGACGGAGGGCGAGCGGTCCAAGAGCGAGCTGGTGGAGCGCACCCACAAGCTGCAGGTGAGGATGGCTGCCCCCCCCCCCCCCCCCCCCCCCCCCCCCCCCCCCCCCCCCCCCCCCGCGGGTCCTGCTGCTCCACTGAGAGCCACAGCGGTTAAAAGCAGATATGAGGTGCTCTCCGTGTTTATAATATTGCTAAGTATCAGGAGCAGGTGATGGAGACATTTGCGGGTTTTTGAAGTTATTTATGTTTTTAGCTAGCGCAGAGCCGTCCCTGGCTCCTGCAGTGCGCTGCAGCGTGGAGCTCAGGTGGGCTGGTTTAATGATGACTGCACAGAGGGGGGGTCCAGTGAACCGAAATGATCCCTCGCGGGGCTCCTGCGTGCCCCCTGTGGGTGTGCGATGGGGTCGGGGTGCTGACGCCGCTTGCCCTCTCTCTCTCTTTCTCTCTTTCTCTCCGTCTCTCTCTCTCTCTTTCTCTCTTTCTCTCCCTCTCTCTCTCTCTTTCTCTGCGGTGCGGCAGGCGGAGTTGGACAACGTGTCGGCCCTGCTGGAGGATGCCGAGAAGAAGGGAATCAAACTGGCCAAGGACGCCTCCAGCCTGGAGAGCCAGCTGCAGGACACCCAGGTGAGCCACAGGCAGGGCTCGCCTGGACCACGGTGTGGAGGCCCTCCCATATTTATCTCATTCACAAACAATGCGTTATTGAATTTATCTGTAAATGTATTGCACGTTTATTCTAGTGTGGCGTGTAAAGAAGGTTTCCTGTCTTTGTTGATGTCCTTTCTTCATACCAAAGGCAGGCACAGTGTAGTTAATTGGTTTGATGAGCGGTGTACAAGAGAGTGAATGTCTCATGGTTTAGTGAGATGTGGAGGTGTGCAAGAGAGTGAATGTTTTGTGGTTTAGTGAGATATGGAGGTGTATAAGAGTGAATGTTTCGTGGTTTAGTGAGATATGGAGGTGTACGTGGTTTAGTGAGATGTGGAGGTGTATAAGAGTGAATGTTTCGTGGTTTAGTGAGACATGGAGGTGTATAAGAGTGAATGTTTCGTGGTTTAGTGAGATGTGGAGGTGTATGTGGTTTAGTGAGATGTGGAGGTGTACATGGTTTAGTGAGATGTGGAGGTGTATGTGGTTTAGTGAGATGTGGAGGTGTACATGGTTTAGTGAGATGTGGAGGTGTATAAGAGTGAATGTTTCGTGGTTTAGTGAGATATGGAGGTGTACGTGGTTTAGTGAGACATGGAGGTGTATAAGAGTGAATGTTTCGTGGTTTAGTGAGATATGGAGGTGTACGTGGTTTAGTGAGATGTGGAGGTGTATAAGAGTGAATGTTTCGTGGTTTAGTGAGACATGGAGGTGTACGTGGTTTTTAGTGAGATGTGGAGGTGTATAAGAGTGAATGTTTCGTGGTTTAGTGAGACATGGAGGTGTACATGGTTTAGTGAGATGTGGAGGTGTATAAGAGTGAATGTTTCGTGGTTTAGTGAGACATGGAGGTGTATAAGAGTGAATGTTTCGTGGTTTAGTGAGACATGGAGGTGTACATGGTTTAGTGAGATGTGGAGGTGTATAAGAGTGAATGTTTCGTGGTTTAGTGAGATATGGAGGTGTACGTGGTTTAGTGAGATGTGGAGGTGTATAAGAGTGAATGTTTCGTGGTTTAGTGAGACATGGAGGTGTACATGGTTTAGTGAGATGTGGAGGTGTATAAGAGTGAATGTTTCGTGGTTTAGTGAGACATGGAGGTGTACATGGTTTAGTGAGATGTGGAGGTGTATAAGAGTGAATGTTTCGTGGTTTAGTGAGACATGGAGGTGTACATGGTTTAGTGAGATGTGGAGGTGTATAAGAGTGAATGTTTCGTGGTTTAGTGAGACATGGAGGTGTACATGGTTTAGTGAGATGTGGAGGTGTATAAGAGTGAATGTTTCGTGGTTTAGTGAGACATGGAGGTGTACGTGGTTTAGTGAGATGTGGAGGTGTATAAGAGTGAATGTTTCGTGGTTTAGTGAGACGTGGAGGTGTACAAGAGAGTGAATGTTTGGTGGTTTAGTGAGATGTGGAGGTGAGCGGAGGCCTGACTGCTCCTCTGGGGCTGTGACCGCAGGAGCTGCTGCAGGAGGAGACGCGTCAGAAGCTGAACCTGAGCAGCCGCATCCGACAGCTGGAGGAGGACAAGAGCGGCCTGCAGGAGCAGCAGGAGGAGGAAGAGGAGACGCGCAGGAACCTGGAGAAGCAGCTGGCCAGCCTGCAGGCCCAGGTGAAGGACACACGCACACACGCACACACACACGTATGTCTGAGGATGTATTCTTAGCTGTGGCTTCCTTTGGGTGGAATGGTAAATGGACTGCATTTATATAGCGCTTTTATCCAAAGCGCTTTACAATTGATGCCTCTCATTCACCAGAGCAGTTAGGGGGTTAGGTGTCTTGCTCAAGGACACTTCGACCGGGATTTGAACCGGCAACCCTCCGACTGCCAGACAATCGCTCTTACCTCCTGAGCCATGTCGCCCCAAAGCTGATCATCAGTCTGTGTGTGTGTGTCTGTAGCTGGTTGAGACAAAGAAGAAGCTGGAGGATGACGTGGGGGTGATGGACGGTCTAGAGGAGGCGAAGAGGAAGCTGCAGAAGGACATGGAATGCACCTCCCAGAGGCTGGAGGAGAAGGCCATGGCCTTCGACAAGATGGAGAAGACCAAGAACCGCCTGCAGCAGGAGCTGGACGACCTGATGGTGGACCTGGACCATCAGAGGCAGATCGTCTCAAACCTGGAGAAGAAGCAGAAGAAGTTTGACCAGGTAGAGTCCTGAGACACTCCTCAGAGGGTGTGTGCAGTGTGTAGCTCTTTCAGGGGTCTGATCGAAGGTACATAGAACACATAGAACGACTCATTGAGAGATACTGGGGTCCTTGTGGTTATATATTACAGTTTCAGTTGCACTCCAAATTACAGACTGCTGAGGTCTCTGCATGATGCTGTCTTTCAGTGTAAGATCAGTAGTGACTCAGATTCCCATGGTTACGCGTACATAAGCTGCAATTAATTTGCGGTTAGTCAATGTGCTTGTGAATGGATGTTGGAGTTGCTAGCCCGCGCCTCGTTGCTGTGCGGCAGATGCTCGCGGAGGAGAAGAGCATCTCGGCTCGCTACGCGGAGGAGCGGGACCGGGCGGAGGCGGAGGCCCGGGAGAAGGACACCAAGGCCCTGGCCATGGCCCGCGCCCTGGAGGAGGCGCTGGAGGCCAAGGAGGAGTTCGAGAGGCTCAACAAGCAGCTGCGCACCGAGATGGAGGACCTCATGAGCTCCAAGGACGACGTGGGGAAGAACGTGAGTGGGCGTCCCGCTGGAGGAGTGGGGGTTAGCGTATTAGCATGCGAGCACGTGGGAGAGGGGTGTGTAGTCCTGTGGGAGGTTGTGTAATGTTAGATGTAGGATTTTGGGTGCTGGGAGCTTCCTGCTTCCTTAAACTTGTATGATTTTCTTTTTGATGTGCAAGAGTTTGTAATGTGGTGATTCATTGATGACCTCTTGGATGGGTGGGTTGAGCTCAGCTCTAGACTGGGAGCAGAAGCAAGAGGGGGCTTCAGTGGGAAGTGGTGAGCACCTTCAGCAAGGTGCGTGTGTTACCTGCGCAGGTGCACGAGCTGGAGAAGTCGAAGCGCACGCTGGAGCAGCAGGTGGAGGAGATGCGCACGCAGCTGGAGGAGCTGGAGGACGAGCTGCAGGCCACGGAGGACGCCAAGCTGCGGCTGGAGGTCAACATGCAGGCCATGAAGGCGCAGTTCGACAGGGACCTGCTGGCCCGCGACGAGATGGGAGAGGAGAAGAAGAGACAGCTGGTCAAACAGGTAGAGCGGAGTCCCTCCGACCCCCCCGCTGGATCTGTGCGTGTGCGTTGTATAAGGGGCTCTGCCCCCCCCCCACACGGCTCCTCCTCCCTGGTGTTAATGGGGCCCTCTCCCCCCCCCCCCCCGCCCCGCAGGTGAGGGAGATGGAGGCGGAGCTTGAGGACGAGCGCAAGCAGAGGGCGCTGGCCGTGGCCTCCAAGAAGAAGATGGAGATGGACCTGAAAGACCTGGAGGCTCAGATCGAGGCGTCCAACAAGGCCCGCGACGAGGCCATCAAACAGCTGCGCAAGCTCCAGGTACTGACGCCGTCGCCGCGGTGACAGGTCGCTCGGCGACTGTACAACAGCCTGCCTGTATACGCTCAGTCAGAATGCGTCCCTCTCAGAGTGGAGTTTCACTGTGGTCTCTCTCTCTCTCTCTCTCAGGCTCCCTCAGGCCCAGATGAAGGACTATCAGAGGGAGCTGGAGGAAGCCCGCGCCTCTCGCGACGAGATCTTCACCCAGTCCAAGGAGAACGAGAAGAAGCTGAAGAGCCTGGAGGCCGAGATTCTGCAGCTGCAGGAGGTGTGTGTCGCTGCTCTTCCAGGAGGCCGTGTGTACGGCTCTGAACCTCTGATACTGTGAGCCCCTGTGCTTTCAGCAGCTCTAACGTGTGTGTGCGTGTGTGTGTGTGCGCGCGCGCGTGTCCTCTCCCCAGGACCTGGCGGCCTCAGAGAGGGGCCGGCGCCATGCTGAGCAGGAGCGGGACGAGCTGGCCGACGAAATCTCCAACAGCGCCTCTGGGAAGTGAGTCGCCCCCTGCTGGCCTCAGCAGTGCACTGTCTGCCAGTCCACTGCAGGCTGGAAAGCAGTGAATAGGTTGTATGTCCTGTCCTATAGAGCCTCATATACAGATTTAAATCTGTCTGTCTGTCCGTCTGTCTGTCCGTCTCAGGTCCGCGCTGCTGGATGAGAAGCGGAGGCTGGAGGCGCGGATCGCCCAGCTGGAGGAGGAGCTGGAGGAGGAGCAGAGCAACATGGAGCTGCTCAACGACCGCTTCCGCAAGACCACCATGCAGGTACAGCTGCTTTAAACACACACCAGCATGCAGGTACAACCTCTTTAAACTCACACCAGCATGCAGGTACAGCCTCTTTAAACACACACCAGCATGCAGGTACAGCTGCTTTAAACACACACCAGCATGCAGGTACAGCTGCTTTAAACTCACACCAGCATGCAGGTACAGCCTCTTTAAACTCACACACCAGCATGCAGGTACAGCCTCTTTAAACACACACCAGCATGCAGGTACAGCTGCTTTAAACTCACACCAGCATGCAGGTACAGCTGCTTTAAACTCACACACCAGCATGCAGGTACAGCTGCTTTAAACTCACACACCAGCATGCAGGTACATCTGCTTTAAACTCACACACCAGCATGCAGGTACAGCTGCTTTAAACACACACCAGCATGCAGGTACAGCCTCTTTAAACACACACCAGCATGCAGGTACAGCCTCTTTAAACACACACCAGCATGCAGGTACAGCTGCTTTAAACACACACCAGCATGCAGGTACAGCTGCTTTAAACACACACCAGCATGCAGGTACAGCCTCTTTAAACACACACCAGCATGCAGGTACAGCTGCTTTAAACTCACACACCAGCATGCAGGTACAGCTGCTTTAAACTCACACACCAGCATGCAGGTACAACCTCTTTAAACACACACCAGCATGCAGGTACAGCCTCTGGTTTCACAGATGACCCTACTATCTAATATTTACCATCTAATATTAATCAGTTGCACACAAGCTCAGATTAGAAATGTATACTCCAGTGAGTACGTAGAGACTGCTCACATCTCAGTGAGGTCTACAGGTCTGCTTGCCTCTGCGGTCACATTGGAAAATGGAAAATGGATGGGACTGCATTTATATAGCACTTTCATCCAAAGCACTTTACAGTTGATGCCTCTCATTCACCCATTCACACACACAGTCACACTCACACACCAACGGTGAAAGGCTACCATGCAAGGTACCAATCAGCTCGTTGGGAGCAATTAGGGGTTAGGTGTCTTGCTCAGGGATACTTCGACGCACCCAGGGCGGGGGATCGAACTGGCAACCCTCCGACTGCCAGACAACCGCTCTTACCTCCTGAGCTATGTGGCCCCCCATTGAGCGGCGTGGTTCTGTGGGAACAGCGCTGCTGCAGTGACCCCCCCCCCCCCCCCCCCCCCCCCCCCCCCCCCCCCCCCCTTAGGTGGACACCCTGAACACGGAGCTGGTGGGCGAGCGCAGCGCGGCGCAGAAGAGCGAGAACGCCCGGCAGCAGCTGGAGCGCCAGAACAAGGAGCTGAAGCTGAAGCTGCAGGAGCTGGAGGGCTCCGTCAAGTCCAAGTTCAAGGTCACCATCGCCGCCCTGGAGGCCAAGATCCTCCAGCTGGAGGAGCAGCTGGAGCAAGAGGCCAAGTGAGTCTGGTTACGGTGCAGAGCCACCCGAAAAACACGTACTCTGTGAGTGGAGGGACGCCTCCACCTCCACCGTGCTCCTCTGGGCACCAGGATGAACAGCTCTCCTGCAGTCACCAGGTCCTTTGAGCTTTCGGTCGAAGAGCGGCGAAATAATATTCTTTGATAGTCTCTCCAGCACTGAAGTACCAAAGGGTAACTGGGTAAAAGGGTACAATCTGAAATTGTAGTGGTGCTCCTTACCTCAGTGTAAAGGGTATGCATTATGAAAAGAAAAGGAGTTCTGACATCTGGAGATGTTCCAGTTATGTAATGTGTCCCCTATTCTCTACTGAATGGCCACTCAAAGTTTTTTCTGTTTTCATGTAAGCCTTCAGCGCATGCACAGCTGGTTTTTCGTGATAGGAACATTTTTTTCATATTTATGGAAATTTTAGCTGAAGCTGATGTTCTATCACACTGTTGTGAATGTTCCCAGTGCTCCAGGGTGCACTGCTATAGAGCGTATTAATGAACTGTATATAAATACATTCTCTATACAAGAAAAGAATTGCCGCACTATGGATAGTAAGTTTGTCTAAGAACGAAAGACTGAGCTACTGCATGAGTTGTCATTCACAGAATAGAGCACAGTTTAACCAGGTTATGTAATTTTTTAAAAGAATGTATAGTATTGTGTGAAGGTAAGAAACAGACATTTTATGTTCTGAATTTACACTGAAGCATAAAACCTAAAAATCCATGGTATCAAGTTCTGTGTAAAATGGTGTCCTGAAGGAGGCCATGAGCATGGGTCTGGCTGCTGGTGTAGCTGTTGGGCGGAAGGAGCGGCTGTTCCTCCACACGCCGTCCTGCTGAGTCAGCTCGTTCTCCCCCCCCTTTGACTCCCAGGGAGAGAGCTGCTGCCAACAAGATTGTGCGCCGCACGGAGAAGAAGCTGAAGGAGGTGTTCATGCAGGTGGAGGATGAGCGTCGCCATGCCGACCAGTACAAGGAGCAGGTGAGGAAGACCACGTGCGTGGCTGTGGCTATGACCTTCTGAAAGGAAATGGCGGACCGGGAGGGGCTGGGCACTGGCTCTGACGCTCTGAATCTCTGACTCTCTGAATCCTCTGATGCTCTGAATCTCTGACTCTCTGAATCCTCTGATGCTCTGACTCTGACGGTCTGAATCTCTTGACTCTGAATCTCTGATGCTATGAATCTCTGACTCTCTGAATCTCTGACTCTGAATCTCTGAATCAGATGGAGAAGGCAAACTCCAGGATGAAGCAGCTGAAGAGGCAGCTGGAGGAGGCGGAGGAGGAGGCCACCCGCGCCAACGCCAACCGCAGGAAGCTGCAGAGGGAGCTGGAGGACGCCACCGAGGCCAGCGAGGGCCTGAGCCGAGAGGTGCACACCCTGAAGAACCGCCTCAGGTACCGCCGCTGACTCAGAATGAGCACCAGCACACACATAGGCACACACACACACCCACGAGCACGCACACAGACACGCACACACACACACACACCCACAGGCACACACACATGCACACATACATGCACACACTCACACACACATTCACACACACCCACACACACTCACATACACTTGCACTCGCATACACACACACACACACACTAACAGGCACGCACACACACACACACCTACACACACACACGCACACTCACAGGCACACACACACACACACACACACACACTCATACTCATACTTAAACGCACTATAACAGTACTGCAAGACACAGGCATACATACGTACAGCACACACACACTTAAATCTCATGTACATTTCGTGCTCAACAGCACTACCAATCTGAGCTGTGCTCCAGTGTATTTAAAGTGGGCGGAGACTGCTCCCAATCGCCTGCATGAGTGGTAAAGGCTTGCCGTTACCTAGGTCCTGTCCCAGGAGTTTAATCTCTGACCCCCCCCCACAGGCGCGGCGGGCCAATCAGCTTCTCCTCCAGCCGCTCGGGCCGCCGGCAGCTGCCGATGGAGGGCGCCTCGGTCGAGCTGTCGGACGACGACGCCGACAGCAAGGCCAGCGACATCAACGAGACACAGGCATCGCCGGCCGAGTAGAGCGGCCCCCGGGACCCCCCCCACCCCCCCCAAACACCCCCCCCCCCCCCCCCCCCCCCCCCCCCCCCCGCATGCGACAAGCACCTCAGCTCCCCGCCCCACAAGCCAGCACAGCACATCTCTGCCTTACCCACGGCTGAGCGAACTCTCACCTGCGCCGCCTCCTAACGCAGCTCCAGCCTGCTGACAATGTACTCTGCTT
This sequence comes from Anguilla japonica, assembly GCA_025169545.1. NCBI lineage: Eukaryota > Metazoa > Chordata > Actinopteri > Anguilliformes > Anguillidae > Anguilla > Anguilla japonica. Next base: position 70,278,220 of record CM045884.1, on the reverse strand, counting down.
CTGCTCCAGAACAGCACACACAGGTACAAGTGCATTTCACACACAGACTGCGCGTGTGCGTGCACGTATATATACACACGTGTGTGTGCGCACGCACACAAAACACAGAATAAAAGGAGCGATTGACTCCCCCACCCCCACCCCCTCACAGATACACGATGTAAAGCCATCTCCTAGATAAGTTTGCCTGATACACCCTGTGCTCTCAGTGAACGACAGTCCCACTCCAGGCGGGTGACACACAGGTGCAGCCGGCCCGTGGCTACCGCATGTGTCTGACCTGCAGACCATCTATCTTTCGTTAGCAACAGAGCAGGAAGGTTTGTAAACAGGAAGAGTTGTGTGTTGGACCTCTTCTGAAATGGACTGGAAAATTCAAACTGTGAAAAAAAAGACAATTTTTGCTAAAGCGTTTCTCAGCACAGGAATAAATGACTGAAAAGCAAACCGTAGGATTCTTACTGAGGTATCCTTTCTTTTCTTTTCTTTTTTTTGACTAACACTTATGTATTCTGTCCAAGAAGGGACAGATCAGCATGCTTTGGAGGGGGGTGGGGGCTGGGGTTGTGTTGCAAGCGCTTAAAAAGTCACATGGGACAGTCCCGTGTGGAATGATGCGTACGAAACGCAGCAGACATCGAAGCACTAAGCGTGCCCCCCCCCCCCCTCGGCCGTATCGTACACCCCAAAAAAAATGAGAGAAGTGCAGGTACGAACCCCCCCCCCCCCACCCTCCCCTTTGTGCTCTGTGACAGTGTTTGAAATGCATCTCTGACAGAAAGGAGTTTAAAACGATCTCACCCCGGTCTCTAAAAGTAAGGGGGGGGGGGGTCACCTTGCTCTGTCTGACGCGGTCTGTGATGGGTAAAGGACCTTGATCTTATCACATCAGTCTATTAACCACTCCCCCGTATGCTAATGTAGCCCCTCCCCCTTTCTCAGACAGAGACTTTCCCTGGTCTGCTTTTTGCTTCCTTTTTTTTTTTTTTTTTTTTTTTTTTTTCCCTTGAGGGGACTTGCCATTCCCAAGTCCACTAAGAGGCCACTACATGTCACAGTGTGGGTATAGACATGCCAGAATCTGCATATCTATCACTACTGTTCCTACACATTTTATTTGTGCATTTAAAGCTCAACTACAGAACAAAACTCTCATTATATTCTGTTAGTTACACGTTTCTTTGAGAAGTGCCTTAGACACTACATAAAGCATTAGCGGGATAAAAAAAATGTTTACATATATGTACTTATTGGACATATACATATATGTATTACTGGTATGTGCAAACCTAACAAGATAAACACGAAACAAACAAATTTTTTTCTTGTATTTTGCTGTGCTTCATTATCATACCTGATGTACCTCTTCAGTTTTAGTGATCAGATAGTATGTGGATATGAATCAGTGTTATTAACTGTATGAAATGTTGAGCCTTCTGTTCTCTCGGACAGGATGTTTTGTGATTTCATTTGGTTAAAAGCTTTAACATTCATGAGGTAGTTATATTATCGGACTGGCTGTTGACAACCAGGCATTCAACTACAAATATCTCCTATTATTTCTTGTATACCTGTATTTCTAGACAATGATTTTTGTAAAAGAAAATAAAACATATTCATTATAGAAATTATTTGTGATTTTTAATTTTTTTTTTAACTCGATTTGCTTGTAATTGCATGCGTTTTGTGCTGAGATTTGAGCACAAGTTGAGCCCTCCACCAAAGCTGCAGCCCAATGCTCTCATTTTCAGGATCGAAATGGGAAAGATTGCATTCAAATGGAAATGCTTCATTTTCAATCAAGCAGAAAGGTTAGGACAAGTGTGACTTGACTTAGCTGCAAGACTTGGCTGACTGACGTTTCCCATCACCCCCCAGTATAAATACCAATGAGCAAGAAGCTGGATGTACTGAGCCCAGTGCAAAACTGCCGGTGTTTCTCCTTGGGAGAATTCTGCAGTGTGCACACCTACAGAGAGCTGAGGGGAGAAGTAAAGCCCCATTTTTCCACTGAGTAAACCACACAAAATATGATCATATGCTTAGAGTTGACTGGTAAAATGCCCTGTGTCCTTTACGATCTCGAAAAAGCAGTACCTCTCGTAGAATCGGTTTAAATCCAAATTTACAGGATTAAAAAACAGACACTAAAAGTAATGTAGACGCGTGTACAAAAAGAGTCCCAACTGAAAACCAACAGCCTTTTTTTTTTATTCATCACACAAAAATAATCTACGAAAGACAAAATTAACCGAGACAATATACCCCCCCCAAATGTGAACCCAAAACATTACCAAAGTTGGTTTACAAAGACTTCCACACGCAGACATACACAAACACACAGATACATTTTTAAGTATATGCTTTTAAAACAAAAAAAAAGAAAGAAAAAAAAGTGACCGACTTGGCAGCCATTCTAACCTACAGACATTATCTTTGGTTCCACAATTCTGTCAGTCAGTCAAAGGCTGGGATGGAGTGGGAATGGGATAGCAGTGTGTCTGAAATGACATGAGAGAAGGAACAGGAACAGAAGAATGGGATCGCAGTGTCTGAAATGACGAAGAAGGAACAGGAACACGGAATGGGATAGCAGTGTTTCTGAAATGACTGGGAGAAGGAACAGGAACACGGAATGGGATAGCAGTGTTTCTGAAATGACTGGGAGAAGGAACAGGAACACAGAATGGGATAGCAGTGTTTCTTAAATGACTGGGAGAAGGAACAGGAACACGGAATGGGATAGCACTGTTTCTGAAATGACTGGGAGAAGGAACAGGAACACAGAATGGGATAGCACTGTTTCTGAAATGACTGGGAGAAGGAACAGGAACACAGAATGGGATAGCACTGTTTCTGAAATGACATGAGGAGGAAGAGGAAAAGGTACACGAGATGAGTAAAGGTGAGCATGAGGTGAATGAGGTGGTGAGCAGTTTTTTCCTTTTTATTATAAATGTAGGAAGAGAGCAACACACACGTATGATCTTACTCCTACAAACATCCAGACAGGTGGATAATGGCAACAGAAATCCCCAAGCAACAATTTGTAGTTCTGCTATAAGCATTTTACCATCCTGCATAGTTCTTTTAACTTACAAACTAAGGCTTTTTTTTGTTATGAGTCTGTGTGTTCTTGAGTTTTATTGGAACAGCAACAAAATTCAAAATAAAGTTCAAGTAGGCTACAATCGTCTTCCCTCCCTCTCTCTCTCTCTCTCCTTCCCTCTCACCCTTTCTCTGTTGCTCCATATATGGGATATTCACTCAACTTCAAGTTTCTCCAAAATAAGTCCAGTGTGAAAGCAGCACCAGAGGGGGACAGGGAGCAGGACAGAGAGGGGGGGGGATATGCTATCTATATACAGACTGACCTGGTAAGAGAATACAGTATATACACACACTCACTCACGCACGCACGCACACACACTCAAGTTCATGTACTCTCGCACTTAAATCATAAGTGGAAAGAGTTATCCCTGTGTGTAAATTAATTACAAGTCACTTTTCAATAAAAATAGCTACTTGTGTTAACAGTCTGCAGTGGGAGGGGGGGGAGCGGGGCTTGAATAGTACGACTCCCATGGGGGGTAGGACCGTACCATCTCAGAGGGAGAGAGGGGAGTCTCCTAAAAACCAGGATTCAGGACTCATAGTTAAAACAGCTTCAGAAAAATAATCCAGAATACATAAGTAAGATTACTTAAATATAACTTAAATTACGTAGCGTATTCTCTCCTGCCATCCCTCTCTCTTTTCCACAGTGATAAAGGTCTGTCATGTAAACATGTTGACGAAAAAAACCAAAAAAAAAAAAAAAAAAAAGTTCATCATTCACCCTTTCAGCCAAATTACGATATAATTAATAATTATAGCAAGAATAATTAATTCACCAGAGCAGTCATGGGACAGCCTGGGAGGAGAAAATCCCGACGTTTCCGCAGTTCAACCGACCCAAAAGCCAGCGGTCGCTCTGACGGCTCCAGACCAGCGTCCCTTCCTGGCGGGCGGGACCGCGGGCGCCCCGTCATTCCTCCTGGCTTCCTATTGGTCAGTGAGACTTCCTCTTCACGTCTCCTCCCTGGCTTTGGTTCGCGTCTGTGCGGGAGAAAGAGGGCTTAGTGAACACTGGGGGGGGGGGGGGAACCGGGGGGGGGGGGCGAGAGGCAGACGTGCTGCTACGCTAGCTGGGGGGGGACACGCCATGCAGCCCCTACCCACAGTCAAGCAAGCAAGACGGGCAACAGGACAGGACCGGAGGGGAGGGGGTGGGGGGGGTGTGAAGAGTCACCTGACGGACAGCACACAGATCGACGGACAGCTGGGGGGCCGGTGGGGGGGTGGGGGTGGGGGGGTTTGGAGGGGTGGAGGGAGTGGGTGGGGGGGTTTGGGGGGGTGGAGGGAGGGGGTGGGGGGTTTTGGGGGGAGGGGGTGGGGGGGTTTGGGGGGTGGAGGGAGGGGGTGTGGGGGTTTGGGGGGGGGGAGGGAGGGGCAGAGTTTACCTGAGAAGGCAAGCTGCAAATGAGGAGGCAGCGCAGCCTGAGACCCTGACTGCAGACTCTTTAACAGATCTGAGGAGAGACAGAGGGAGGGGCCGCCCACAGAGAACAGGGAGCACAGGGTGAGAGAGAGAGAGAGAGAGAGACCCACAGGCGTCCACACGCACGTCGCAGGCCTCAGCCGAACACAACGGGGGGGGGGGGGGAATCCGGCAGGTAGGGGAAGGACAGAGGAAAAAAGGGGGAAAATTGCACAGATGAACTGATCAAAAAACGTGAGCATGAGAAAGTTTGAGGAAGACCTGTTTGCACAGCATAGGCAGAGAGAGAGAGAGAGAGAGAGAGAGAGAGAGAGAGCACACACTATAGACAGCAATGAACAGCAACAGCATGGTACACAAGCCACACACTGCACAATAACTGCTGATGGATACACACACACACACAGACGCACGCGCACGCACACACACACACACACACACACACACACAGACGCACGCGCACGCACACACACACACACACACACACACACACAAATACAGTTAAACGCAGAGGCCGAACAAGCAACACTTTTCCCTATCACTCCTCCCATCTTCAGAGTCCAGATTCAGACAGCAGCTCAGGGCTGATCTAGGATCAGTTTCATCTTTCAGCTCGCAGTGGATAAGGCCAGGACATTAACAAGAGCCCCCTGAAGCTAGATTAACCCAAGAAGGCCAGAGTTCGTTCTGGGATCAAACCCTGGTGTTCTGAACCTCTAACACACTGATCTGTCCCATTCTGCTGTTCCTTTTAAAAGAACACGTACCCCCTAAACCACAGAGGAAACAGTGCATCACTGATGCTGTTTCAGCCCTCTGGAAGGCTGTAAGGAACACAGCTGTGCAAAAAACTCAGAACAGGAAGTGATGTCAGGGAAGTTAAGGGGCGGGGTCACAGGATGCCTTTGCGGGATTTATTTTTGGAGCTGAGAGATGAGCAGGATGACCTCATCAGAAGGCCCTCCGACCTCCAGCTTTGACACAGAGGCCTGAAAGTGAAGGGAGTTGTGTGGCGAGGATAAAATTAGCCATTCAATCCAGACAACACTGGCCGAATTACACCGCAAAGCAACTTTCAGGCATAGAAACAAAACCGAAAAAACAGGCCAAACCCCGCCCAGCAGCAGTGCACTGTGTGAGTGATCCCTTCCTGGGGCTGTGCTGAATACTCCTGGATAAACTGTCTAGTGTGCATCTGGCGCATAGCCACTTCAGCTAGTTTAAATACAGGCATCTACACCTTCACCCATTTAGAGAACTCTATGAATATAACACTTCCATCCGCAGAGCTGCTGTAGTGAAGGCCTGTACGTGATAAGGGTGGTATCTGTGAGCCGCAGTGCGGAGCCACACCCCTAGGGGGCGCTGTGCACTCACACTCACACTCACCATGTGCCAGGCTGTATCCTGAGTTGTTGCTGGCGGCCGCCCCCAAGCCGCTGCCCCCCGGCACTCCGGGCGGGGAGAAGTTGAGCAGGGAGGGGAACTGGAAGGGCAGCGAGACGGGAACCAGCCCCCCCAGCATCCCAAAGCCCAGCGGCAGGGAGGGGGGCGCGGGGCCCAGGAGGTTACTGCCTGGTGAGGACACCTGGAGGGGGGCAGAGGAGACAGGGTTACACCCCAGGGCAGCTTCCACAGCCACGAGGCGGGCAAGCTCTCCCCCTGCTAAAAAACTACAGAAGCCATTTTAACAGCTGTTTGAACCTCATGAACTGGGTTTAGTTTGTTTAGTTTAAATAAACCGACAGGCGGATAATATCTAGGTATATGTGTATATATAAAAAAATCAAGCTTAAATTTACAGAGCAATAATACTATTTTTGTCAGCAGACAAATACAAACACCTTAATGCACTGCCCCACATTGATTAATTTTAAAGCATTCAAAATTCACCAAGGTATAAGCCCCTGTACCAAACTCTTAGCTAAGCTGCTGTGATAGCCAATGCTTTGGGCCTGTGAGTCAGTCATGTGCTAGCCTTTAGCGGTGTGCTAGCCTTTAGCCGACAGGCAGGAGAGAGGCGGCCTGCCTCCGCGTTCCTGCAGCTGGTGACACGGGAGTCATGTGACGCGGAGCGAAGCGAATTTAAACGTCAGCATTTCTGGAAAAAAATACACGGCCTAAAGGACTCGGGGCAGGAAGCACAGCGCTCTGGAGCGTGCTGCAGGGAGTCATGTGACCGGAGCCTTTTCATCGAGCAGACATTAAAGAGGAGGCGCGCCATGCACTGACTGACAGATGAACTCATCAAAAACGGCGCTCCATTCACAGCTAAGCCTGCTCTGAGTGTTTCAGAATGCACAGCTACTCAACTCCAGGGTAAACATTACATTACAGGCATTTAGCAGACGCTCTTATCCAGAGCGACTTACACAACTTTTTACACAGCATTTTACATTGTATCCATTTATACAGCTGGATATATACTGAAGCAATGCAGGTTAAGTACAACGGCAGTGTCCTTACCCGGGAATCGAACCTGTGACCTTTTGGTTACAAGTCCAGTTCCTTACCCACTGTGCTACACTCCATCCTACATTAGTTTTTAGACTTAAGGTTAAATGAAGCTGAGCTGGTACAGGCAGTGGTGTCAGGTTAACAGGAGAGGCCTCTACCCAAAATTCCCCTACCCCCCCAACCCCCCAACCCCCCAACCACCTCACCTGAGACAGAGGGGAGGAGTGGACAGAAGCAACGGGCGCTCGGCTGGCCACCGGCTTAGCCCCCTGGCTGGCCCCGCCCGCCGGCCTCTGCCGCTGCCCGTGACTGGCTGCGCTGGAGGAAGGGGAGGGGCTTGAGACGGGGCGGCTGGAAACGGAGGCGGTGCTGGTGGGGCTGGCGCTGGTGCTGCTGTGGGGGGAGCCCTTCTGGCCCCCCGCGGGGCTGTAGCTGCCCTGCCCCGCCTTGGCCACGCCCCCCGGGACGGAGAAGGGCGGGCGGAAGCCGGGGTTTTTGGGAGAGTACTGGTGCGCGTTCTGAATGGGCTGAGGCCGCGAGTGAGGGGGGAGGGAGGGGGAGGCGGAGGGGGAGGGGGAGGGGGATGACGAAGGAGGCGGGGTTGGGGCCGGGGGGCGGGGCGTGAGCTTGATTATGGGGGGATTGTTGCTGTGTGAGGACTTGGTGAGGGTGGCCTGCATCGGTGTTATGAAGTTTGACTGGTGATGCTGGTGGGGCTTGGACTGGAGGTGGGACGCGGAGGGGCCCGGGGAGGGACAGTGGGGCAGGCGGGGGGTCTGAGGGCTTTTGGGGTTGAGCTGAGGAGCGTGCGAGTTCATACGGGACTGAGCAGACATGCTCAACGCGCCACTGTTACTGCAGTTAGCAGCCCCCGCCTTACCGCCGCCCTTCACCAGTCCAGAGGGAGGGGTGGCCCCCCCCGCCTTCACCCCCGGCGAGCAGAAGGACTTCTGCTGGGGGGGCAGCAGCGGGGAGGCGGTGGGGGGGGGCCGCGGCTTTGGGGGAGAGGGCGAGTTGGGCAGGCTGAGTTTGTTAATGGCAGAGACGCCGGGCCTGTGCGCGGAGCTGAGAGCGTGTCTGTGCGCCTGCACCAGCGACCCCCCCGCCTTCGCCCCCCCCAGCCCCTCGCTCCGAGCCGAGGACGACGAGGAGGAGGAAGAGGGGGACGGAGAGGTAGTCGCGACGCCGCCCCCGCCCGTCGACATGGCGGGGGCCTCCTTCTTCCCCAGGAGGGGGTGCAGGAGCGGGGAGGCGTAGTGGGGCGTGGCCAGCGAGGCGGGGGCGGAGCCGCCGGGCCTGTGGGCGTGGGGGTGGGCGTGGGCGCCCGGGGGGAGGGCGGGCCGTCGCTCTGCACCAGGTCCTTGGCCGCGCTGCCCAGCAGCGCCAGGGCGTGCGAGATCGAATCCAGCGAGGGCGCCGTCAAGTCGTCGTCCAGGGAGTCCGACAGGCAGATGGTCTCCGAGGGGGAGGAGGGGAGGGGCCGGCGCACGGCGGGGGCGGGGGCCGGGGAGGGCGTGGCCGCCGCGGAGGAGGTGGGCGTGGGCATCTGGACCCAGGCACCCTCCTGTAGCACAGGGAGAAGAGAGCAGCACTATTAAAACACACAGTACACTGTGGGGCCTACAGAGAGACTGGATAAAGCAAAGCTCCCATAGCACTGGTGCATGATGACTACGCCTTGGCATTTGTGTTTCAGTACGACACACAGGACAGCGGGGCAGAGGGGGGGGAAGTCTTCCGCTGCTCTTCCCCCGTCCACAGTTTAGAGTTCTACACCACGGCCATGTTCCAAATTCACCTCCGCCCCCACTACGTCCCACGGCATCATTTAAGGTAAACCTGCACTCTGCTACACCACACTTCAAAATAAATTTTTTTATAGTAATTGTGGTAGGGTGTATGTGTGTAATGTGTGTGTGTGTGTAATTGTGGTAGAGAGTGTATGTGTGAGTGTGTGTGTAATGTGTGTGTGTAATTGTGGTAGGGTGTGAGTGTGTGTGTAATTGTGGTAGAGTGTGTATGTGTGAGTGTGTGTGTAATGTGTGTGTGTGTAATTGTGGTAGAGTGTGTATGTGTGAGTGTGTGTGTAATGTGTGTGTGTAATTGTGGTAGAGTGTGTATGTGTGAGTGTAATGTGTGTGTGTGTGTGTGTGTAATTGTGGTAGGGTGTGTGTGTGTGTGTAATGTGTGTGTGTGTGTAATTGTGGTAGTGTGTGTATGTGTAATGTGTGTGTGTAATTGTGGTAGAGTGTGTATGTGTGTGTGTAATGTGTGTGTGTGTGTGTGGGTGTAATGTGTGTGTGTATAAAACTTTTTGAGAAAAGAAGCAAGACGCAGACACTGACCAAGAATAGCAGTTGTCACAGGTTTCCTGAAAGCTGTAGTTTCAGGTTTTTGTATTTTAAAATAAAACGTAGTGGAGGTAGGAATGGCATGTTTTAACTAGGCTGTGCCATGAAGAGGCACAGAAGAATCAAGCAGCCATCGCTAACAGCCTAGTAGGCTAGCAAATGAGCACTCACCTTGGCCTTGGCCTTCTGCGTGGGGACAATCTTCTTCTTGGCTCTGGAGTTAAACAAAGGGAAGGGCATTTACTGCTTGCTTTAATTATGATAATGGGTCTGATATTCCTGCAGAACGACAACATCGTTTGCCTATGAATCATCTTTGCTCTAAGTCCATTAGCTAAGAAAATGATCCCTATTCAGAAGTGCACTACAACTGACCTTTTCAGCAGTGCAAAATAAGTCAAATAATGTGCGTGAGAACTGAACGATGCTTAATGCACATTCTCAAGTCATCTCGTATTCATATCATATTAATGCAGTGTAGTATTATGAATGTACTCATTAATAATGAATGGTAACACATTTTTATCAAATTTGACATTCATCAGCACACATTTGCTGCTTTCTGTACTGGTAAAACGTTTGGGAGTTCCAAGCATAACAGTAGAAATGTAAGTGTAAGTCATGTGACAGATGAACTTACAGGTTTCCGGTCATGTGACTGTGTACAGAGCGGCTTTCCTTAAACAGCATCCTGAGAGGGGAGAAGCACACGGGCTCAGCATGAAGGCCTCTCACACACACACACACAGAGCATGGGAACAGCACACTTTACCAAACACACGCGTACACAAGCAATACACACGCACGCACGCACACACACACACACACACACACACACACACACACACACACAGAGCATGGGAACAGCAAACTTTACCAAACACACACGTACACAAGCAATACACACATCCACACATACAGACATACACGCACACACACGCACACACACGCACACACACGCGAACACACGTGAACACACGTGAACACACGTGAACACACGTGAACACACCTGGCCTGCATCCAGCCCTTGGGCCAGAGGGGCTTGACCTCGTTCTCCATGAAGGCTTTGAGATAGTCCTCTGCAGACAGAGAGCACTGGGCCTCCAGCGCATAGCAGCCCAGCTTCACCCGAACCAGGTTACACAGCAGGGTCCTGCAACAGCCCCAGCACATTACAGCACATTACATTACACTACATTACACTACATTACAGCACATTACAGCACATTACATTAAACTACATTACACTACATTACTCTACATTACAGCACATTACATTACACTACATTACTCTACATTACATTACACTACATTACATTACACTACATTACACTAAACTACATTACAGCACATTACATTACACTACATTACAGCACAATACAATACAATACATTACACTACATTACACTAAACTACATTACAGCACATTACATTACACTACATTACAGCACAATACAATACATTACACTACACTACATTACATTACAGGCACTTAGCCGATGTTATCCAGTGCGACTAACACAACTTTAAGTCGCACACAGCACACAGTATGAGGACACAGGCAGGCCTACATCATGCGCTAACACTCTGGCCAGACCACGCCTGACACAGGCTCCTCAAACTGAGCGGTGAGATACACACGGTGCTTCACGTTCGGTATGTCTAATACGCCATTTTCTCAATAAGCCTTCTCCAGGCCCAGAGGAACCAGAGTGTGACCCCAGGCACAGTCAGGCTCAGGACTGTGATGAGGGCCAGTGTGTGACTGTGCAGGGGTGTCAGCAGTACCCACCTGAGCCGGTCGTCCCACACAAACTTCTTGCGCGGCCCCATCACCCTCTTCCCCGGCTTCTCCTCATCCTCTTCCTCTGAGCCGTTCTTCTCTCCCTCCTCCGACTGCTGCCTGTAAACACACACAGGAGCATGAACAAACACACACACACACACACGCACACACAGGGATGGACTCTCTCACACACACACACACACACACACACACACACACACAGGGATGGACTCTCTCTCAGACACACACACACAGGGATGGACTCTCTCACAGACACACACACACACACACACACACACACAGGGATGGAGTCACACACACACACCCACGGGTGGATTCACACACACACACACACACACAGACAGGGGTGGAGTCACATACATACACACACACAGGGGTGAGAGAGGGCTTTACTTGGCGGCCTTGGCCATGCAGTCCATGTTGTATCTGGCGATCTGCTCGGGCATCACACTGCACACGGCCAACTTCAGCTTCAACAGGGGAGTCCGCAACCGGTCGTCCTGAGAGACATGGAGACAGATGGAGCAAGAGAGCACGAGAGAGTGCTTGTGTGTGTGTGTGTGTGTGTACGTGTGCGTGTCTGTGTGTGTCTCTGTGAGGCTACAGCAGTCTGAGCCAGTACAGCTCCACATGATCAAACCCTGGCAGGGCTCCATGTGACAGTACAAACACATCCCCTCCTGAGCGAAGAGCAGAGCAGGCCCAGTGCTGCAGAGACACCGCAGTACTGCAGGGAACGCACACGCACGCACGCACGCACGCACACACACAGGCACACACACAGGCACACAGGCACAGGCACACACAGGCACACACAGGCACACACAGGCACACACAGGCACACACAGGCACACACAGGCACACGCACACACAGGCACACAGGCACACGCACACACACACACACACACACACACGCAGCTCCTCACCTGGATATTGAGGCTGAGCTTCTTGAGGCGTTTGAGCAGCGCTTCCTTGTTGCAGGGAACAAAGGCCTCCAGGTGGGAGTACACTGCAGAGCGCACTGCAGCCGGCTGCTCCTGCACCTGCAGCTCAATGCTGACAGAGAGAGACAGAGAGAGACAGAGAGACGTTAGGCACCCTACCACAATTACACACACTACACCCACACACACACACACGTTACACACACACATACATACTACACACACACACACACACATTACCCACTCTACACACACAAGTTACACACACACATTACACACACACACTACACACACACACACACACACACACACATTACACACACACATACACCCTACCACAATTACACACACTACACCCACACACACACACACACACATACCCACTCTACCACAATTACACACACACATTACACCCACACACACACACACATTACACACACACATACACACTCTACCACAATTACACACACACATTACACACACACTCACACATACACACTCTACCACAATTACACACACACACATTACACACACACTCACACATACACACTCTACCACAATTACACACACACACACATTACACACACACACACACCCTACCACAATTACACACACACATTACACACACACTCACACATACACACTCTACCACAATTACACACACATACACCCTACCACAATTACACACACACATTACACACACACATACACTCATTACACAAACACACACACACACACACCACACCTTATCAGCTCTGAAACTGTGCAGCCTGGCATAGGGAGATATGGTTATTATATGAGAGCTCTATGCTCATCCTTGTGTACACTGCTTTTGATCCAGTAACTGCTCAAATTTTACATACAAACACATTTAAACTCTTCCTAGCAGAAAAACCAAGGTGCATCATTTTTGAATCATGCAGTTCAACAGTCCTAACAAAAATAATTCTGGATACAGGAATAGACGAACAGATGGACGGACGGACGAACAAACAGACGGATGCACATACTGTGATTCCCCATTACTGGAGCGTTATGTTTACAGAGCCACACAATGGTAAATATCTTTAGGTCAACATTGACTAGTGTGGCTTTTATCTGCTGCAGAAGGGCGAGACCATGTATCAGAGTATAGGTTTCTACGTGTTGGCAATGAGCATGACAGGAAGTGGGACTCACTCCAGGAGGATGTTGTTCATATCCAGGGTGAAGAATTTCTTCCTCCCTTCCTGGTCAAACTGTCGGGACGCCTGAGCACAGGACGGGTGTAAAAGGTTAGGCTCCCAGCAGGGCCTGAACGCAGCTCCCATTTGCTGAGGCACCAAAGTGAACCCGCAGGCCAAAATGGAGCCGTTCTCAGAAATACCAACCACATCCTTCCACTCCGGTCCCACCAAGCCCCACCCGCCTCCAGCTCTCTGCCTCTACATTATCTCTCCACTTCCCTCCTGTACATTCTCACTCTCTTCCTCTCTCTCTTCTCCTCTGCCAGCATGCCTCTCTCTATCTCTCTGCTCCCTTTCACACGCAACAGCCTGTTAAGGAGTGTTAAACAAATCCATGAGAAATATGACACGAGAAGAAAAAAAAAAAAGAATAATAATCTGTCTGTGACACTGTCTGTAACTTGCGTTGCAAATAAAGTTTTAAAAACAAGACTCACGGCGCGCAGGTCCTCGATCCGCTTCGTGAGGGGGGGCGGCAGCCCGTCGGGGAGAGGCGGGGGCGGGGTCAGGAGGCCCGCGGCGGCCCCCAGCGAGCCCGCCCCCCTCCCCAAAGCGCCCGGCCCCGCCCTCTGGCCCGCCAGCGGCCCCGCTCCCAGCAGGCCGTTCTCCCGCTGGGCGGGGCCGCAGGGCAGGGAGGCGGAGTCCAGCAGGCTGAAGTCCAGGTCCTCCAGGAGGTCCTGCAGCTCGCTCTCGCTGGTGGAGCCCAGCAGCGACATGACGGCCGGGTCGCTCAGGTCCGCCATGGCGATGTCGTTGCCGCCGGGGCGGGGGTGCGGGTGCGGGTGCAGCTGGGAGTTGTGGAGCGCGTGGTTGGCGCGGGGCGCGTTGGCGGCCGCCCCTCCGCCCGCGGGCAGCGCCCCCCCGCCCCCGCCGCCGCCGATCTTCTTGCGAAGCTCCTCCTTCTCCCGCGTGAAGCGGCGGAGCATGGCGGCCAGGCACAGCGAGTCCTTCATCAGCTTCTTGCGCTTCTTCTTCTCCGGGCGGTGCACGCTCAGGCCGCTCGCCCTGAGGCAGGAGAGAGAGAGCGGGGGGCTGAGAGAGAGAGAGAGCGGCAGAGCGAGAGAGAGAGCGGCAGAGCTGGGCAGGACAGGTGCGTTCAGCTGCTATAAATAAGAGCGCGATCGCCATCTCTATCTCTCCAGATCCAGCGAACGTCAAGCTACAAACACGTTCCACCCAAGAAACTCCGGCACCGTTTTACACACACACACACACACACACACACAACTGTGATTATATTAACGAACTGCTGAATTCAAATTACTTCCTCAATTTTAACTTTACCTCACATTTACAATGACGTACACATATAAGAATGCCCTTTGCTTTAAAAAAAAAAAAAAAGAACAATGGCACCTTCCCGCTCATTCTGGACAGACAAATATTAGCAGATGCTAATAGCTATTTTTACCTTAAAATTCAGATAATTGCATTGCACTGAAACTGCATAATCTAGTTTACATCTGCAGCCCCCTGCCAGGTAACAGCAGAAGAGCACCCAAATCAGCAGCAGCATTACCTCCCTTTCTCTGGACTTCCTGAGAACGCCTCACCAAAATGACTCATTATTCTGAGTTACACGATGTTAAGTTTGAGGATTTATTTTTAACTGAAGGGCAAAATTACATTTCAGTCTAAACTCACTCACAGCTTTCCAGCGCGTGACCGCCATTGTAACGGCTTCTGCTCCGGCAATCTAATTTCCCACCCGTGCCGGTCCGAGCCACGGGCACCGAAGTGACAAAGTCACGAATTTCACAGGGAAGGAACAGCACGTCAACCGCAAAAGTACAACAGCTCGAACCCTCGGAACAAAAAAAGCACCTTCTCAAGGCACAGACGACACTATCTGCCCGGTATGTACTCTCGGCACTGCGTACCACTTTATCAGCAGCGCTGCGTTCCTCTATCAGCCCCTCATGTTGACCAGGTCTTATGACCAGGATAAGGAGGATAGCTTATCCTGCGCTGGTTGCAGCCAGTGATTCGCTAGCAGACGTTTCCATGGACATTGACACTGGCCCTCGTTACAAGGCGTTAACGCGCAAGACCTTTGTTCAGCAGAGTGGCTGGTGGAGGGCCCCGGACCAGTACGAATTCAGGACATACTAGTTAAAAGTTAAAAGCCCACGCCTTTGAGGAAACCACAGGGTGCAGTCTATGGGGCAGCCCACTCTCAAGCAGATACAGGCGCACACACACATGCGCACACGCACACACACACACACACACACACACACACATACACATATACACATATATATATATACGGGCAACATGCCAGGGTTCCCTCCTGCAGGTGTGGCTGTTTAGCAGCGTTAGCACAGGTAGCCTCTCACCCTTGCTTCGGCACTTTGGTCTTCCTGGGCTTCTTCTCCTCCGCACTGCTTCCTTCTTTTCTCTTCCGTTTCTTCATGACCTGCTCCTCTCCGTCCTTCAACGGCTGTAAGCGAAGCAGAGGCGATCGGTGAGTCCCATTTCCAGAACGGGCGAACGGACGGGACGTAGCAGACTGGATCGTGCTTGCAGAGCCTCATTTCGGGAGGGTGTAGGGCATCGTTAGAAACGGCACATCTCCCGGAGAAGCGCAGAACTCACCCGGCGGGCCTTCCCGTCCTTCCCGCCGTCCTCCCCCTCGGACTCGGACGCGGCGCGGAACTGCAGGGTTCCCGTGTTGATGTAGAACCCGCCCAGCTTGGTGGTGAGAGAGGCCGGGACCAGCTCGTCGTACTGTGAACGCAAGGGGGGCCGCAGTCAGACACCGTACACACCCGCGTCCAGCGCCCGCGGGCTACGGGGAGCTTCACACGGTCTTCACGTCCCACGTTCGCTTGTCGAAACGACAAGGAGGAGGTCGCTGCAAAGGTGGCATGTCTCTAATGAGCCAGGCTGCTGAAAAAAGTCTCTGCTGTTCATTTATAGAGCAGCGGCAGACATTAGCCTTTAGGAAAAACAAAATGCAAATGCCTGGAGCTCGTACACCATTTAAGCTATCGTTTTTAGTATGAAAGCAATAATGGGTAATAACAGGCATTAAAGGTCCTTACAGCCTCCGAGTTGTCAATGAATGGGTCACTCTCGTCATAGCCGAAACCGATGTCGATCAGATCTTGCATTCTGTCTTTCCTTTTCTTTTTCCCAGAATTGCCCTGTAATGAGGACGGGGTGCGAGGGGTTAACACACATACCGGACCTACACAGACCTACAAATGAGGCTCGGGCTAACAATAACCACAAACTGCACAAACAGGGCACACTACAATGATCAAGCCAAAGCTTCATCAAACAAGAGAACCAACATTTTCAGTGTTAATGATTGGGTGAATCTGGAGCAGATGTTGAATTAAAAAAAACAGCATAGCATTGCATTTTGGTATATAACTGCCATACCACATTGCACTATACATTACTGTGATTAACATGTTTAGAGCCAAAGCATCCAGGTTGTTGTCTACAACACAGTGTGAAAGAACAGCGTCTGCTTGCTGAAGAATAAGAATTACTGAAACAGCTTGTAAGGTTCATTCCCTGGGTATGTGTCAGGCATGTACCAACTAATTCCTCAGTTTGAATTTACTTTATAGCAACACTGTATCTGAGCTCAAATATTATAAGTTAAACACACAGCGGCATATTGTGTTGTTAGCTAATATTTTACAGAGAAAACTGCATATTACCAGCTTGACTATAACCCTGATCAATGCAGCTTCTGTTCAGCCACATGCTGTGGTAGTGGTGGTGGTGGTGGTGGGGGGGGGGGTGCACTTACATATTTGCTCTCAAACTTCTTGGCCAAGGCCTCCACTTCCTGTCGTTCTCTCTCTTCATCTGCAAAGGGGTCGTTAGGGTCACAGGCAGGTGTCAGTGCTTGGGTGGGTGCCTTCTTCACCTTAGATGGAAGAGAGAGAGAGTAGGAGGGGAAAACACACAAGCATGAAGGACAAAAAGAGAATAAATCTGTTTTATCTAGTCACTGGAACAAAAAGATCAGAGATTATTCTATAGTGAGAACAGCACAATAATTGATCAGTAGATTATGTATGCATTATGACAATTAGATCACTACACTACGCAATATTATGCAGCACAAATCATACCTGCTGCCATTATGTTCTAATGCAAAACGTTAAGATGCTGGCACGTGAAATGTAAAAACCAGAGCAACAATCTGACGCTAAGAGTGTTATAAGGTCTGATGTAACCACCTGTCATAGCTACCTCTTTTATTATGCAGTCGTGTACATTATCGTGAGTAAGCTAATCATCCATAAATGGTAAACTGAGAATTTTGCTGATAAAAAACTATGCAATGTAGCTAGCTAGTTGCGATCTTGTTTTATACACAGCTGAGGCTAGTATGCGAACGGTGCTCATAACTTGCATAGCCTCTGAGACAACCAGACCACCCGATTAACTTCGTAAACTTACTAGCAAACACAATTATTTAGGGAGCTAGTTCGATCGCTAGCTAATTAGCCAGCTAACGTTACACTCGACCATTTTCAATGACATGTCTAAATACCAACGTTACAAAAAGTAATATTTTAACTATTTATCCAGAGTCATTGTATTTTTATAATTCCTTGAGTAAAATACAATAAAATATGTTACTTGATTAACGTTGATTAACGTTAGACAACTCGTGACTGTGTACGTGATTATAGCTACTTAGCTAGCTTGCTTGATAGCTCGAGCTTAGCTTACTGTCCAACTGCCAGCTTTCATCGTTAGCTTGCTAGCTAACACTTTTAGCCATATGGCAGATAGTTTGCCAATATTATGTTTCTTTACTGCACTTCACGTTAACTTGTCTCATGTGGAAAAACTACAAAGCGGCTACATCAGGAATCGACTGTACTTCAGATTCTACAAGTAACTAACATTACTCTCTTAGCCTCCAATGATCCTGACTTCAACTCAAGGCTTTACCCGGCCTAATCCACAGACGACCATTACCTGTATTGACTGAACCAGCTCGCTGTAGTTGAATTCGGCCGACGCTTGGTCGCTCGGCTCGGACAGGCAGAGGTTCAATCGCACGGTAATCCCTCTTGGTTCCCCGTTGTCCCCGTCGCTAGCTTTGCCGAACAGACCACCATCTCCTGCCCCGGTCGGTGTAGTGCCTACTGCTGTGCTCTCCTCCAAATTGATTCCGGCCTCATCTTCATGTCGGCATTTCCTAGGCTCTGAGGCCGGTCCAGCGGCGAAGGCCGACAGTGTGACAAATGGTACTTTTCTCGGTTCGGCCATTTGATGTGGAGACGGTGAACCTCGCTTGCTTTGGAGAGACAGCGATCGAGGATATGTATTCCTCGAAACTACTTGAAAATGGTGTATTCGCGGGAGCTGAAGCAAGACGCGAGGACTATTTTGTGTCAGGTAAGATGCAAATAGTTCATCTACACCTTACTAATTTAGTTTCAGGGGATGAGATTATCGGGGAAAGTAGTTTTCTCAATACGTGCATCCTCAATTGCTAAGGTACTGAAATATTCGGAGTAGCCATCTTGGATTTCAGGAGTAAATAAAAATTACATCGAGGTCGCTGGGCCTGCGCGGTGAGTGAAAACGGAAATAGCGCGAACCAGGAGGGGGTTATGACCAATCACAAACTGCATTCGCATAAGCCCGCCCCATAGCCAACCTGCGACCAAGAATTTTTTCAACATTGGGTCAAATGCCATTTTAGCTCAAAGGAAAGGAAAATAAATGAATTCCACATGTATTAGGACCAGATTAGGACGTGCGGACAGTTACGGCGATTCTACAGCATCAGTTTCCTTAGCGGCTTTTATCGCTCACATCAATGTGGCTTGCAGATTAAATGCTGAATGGTACGTTTTTGGGCAATGACCTGTAGCTTCTCACAAATCCCAAACGGAAAGTAGTTGGCTGGATGTTTGTCTGTGGTATTCCTTGCTTTGTATGACTGCGTTAGGCTTAACAACACACAGCCTGGCGAAATTCTGCATTGCACAAAACCAGAAGGGAATTCAGCCGCCAGTGTGATTGTTTCGGGAATACGGAAATACTTCTGTGGGTGCGGCGAACATAAGGGGAAATGGAATTATATTTGCTGTTATCTGTAGTTTCAATTCCACTGAGTGCTTGGGAATAGATGAAACCATTAAGGTCATCACCAATTTATGTACTTACTAGTTCACAAGCGATCTGATATTGCTGGAGCGTTCTGAAAGTGTGCTAATAGAAATGGCTATAAATAATTGCAACTTAGTAGTATTTCAGATTTCAAATTTGTGTTTGTTTTCAACATTTCAACAAAATTAGCTAACTATAGTTAGAACAACATGGTTTCCATGACATAAACGTTTTTAATCAGTTTTAACTGTTTCAGAGCCAAAGTAATTGATCAAATAAACAATACAGATGTGGAATAACCAGAATTTTTTTTTTTCGCAGAAGAAACGGCGCATTTCAGTGTCGTAACTTTTTAGGGTGGTTAATAATTCATACTCAAGACTGAGGGTAATGCGCCTACCATATGCAAAACCTGACGTGAATTTTACATTTGTCAACTTGGCCAATTAGTGACAATTCTGTAAAAGGGGAAGTTTCTTATAATGGCGGTGTTCTTGCAATATCAACCGACTGGAAAAACAAATATGCAATGCTATGTGAATAAAAATAGCTCTTTAATTGGACACTGTACAGAAGAACTGACTACACAATTGCATGATACATACATACTTGTATAAATTCACAACTATATTAAGTATATAAATGTTAAAACAATATTGCAAAAAAAACTATAGTACATGTTACATAGTGTGGTGAGTTTGTGTGCTTGGGGATATTTATTGCATGAAGTGAATTTACATGTAACTGCCTAAGAAAGACATTTGATGTTTTCAATTTGTTTCTATACAAATACATGTATTGTAAAGGTTAACTGGAGTGAACTTTCTAACGTAAATGTACATTACAGACAGATTTCATCACACCCTTACATGTTGTAGTTCAGTCTGGGGATAGGCATCCAGTTTATACATTTTTGGGATGATCAAAGGCTTATTTAATTTTTTTATGGGGACGTGCAATTGAAATCACCAGCATAGTTGGTGCTTAATACTTTGTCTTGTGCAGTAGTTGACAGAGGGTCCTATCAGATTATTTGAGCACTTGTGTTACACTGCTGAATTGTAATCTGTTCCTACAGTGAGACTCGGTTATCCTTGGCCCATTTCTTTAAGGCTCTGATGATGTACTCCACCTGTGGGTTTCCAGTGTTCCTCAGCAGTGGCAGTACCTCTCTCAGTGTCTCTCTGTAGAACAGGAATGACAAAAACATTTTTGTTCTTCCAAATACACGTATAGAAAAATTTGTTTGCGCCATAACGTTACAGTGATGCATATGCCCTCATAATGGATTTATGAAAACCGCACACACAACAACACACTTCAGGGTAGTCGATTAAGTCATGTCGTGAAACCGTACATTGCTGTAGTGAAGTGCCTAAGATGGGGGAAGAGTGAAGATGCCACACTAAAGAAACTGACAAATGGACTGCAACAGCTGACAACTCTCCTTCCCAGAAGGCACTTCACCAACGGACTGAGCAGCGAGAGCACAGAAGGAAGGCACAGGTGTTTGTGGCCGTGACGCATACCTGGGCTCTCTGCCAGCCAGTATGAGCTGAAAGATGCCCACACAGGCCCCTCTCTTGCCCTCCCAGTACTCGGGGTTTTGGTCGAGCCGCTCCAGAATATCGAAAGCCTTCGCCGAGTAATAGAACTGCCCCATCTGCAAAGCGGACGGAGGGAACGAAATGATTCAATGAAACGCGCACGGGCCAACTGCCTGGAAGTGACATCATTTTTGGCTTTCGAGGGAAGGCAATGACCTTGTAGCAGTCGTTGGCAATGAGCTGCAAGAGGCTGAAGGACTCGGCTGAAGTCTCCATTTTCAGATACAGCTCCCAGGCTAAACGGGCCTTTTTGTTCATGATATCTATACACAGTAACAGATAACAGTAATGACATAGAAGTATGAAACAACAAGATTATTATGCATTTATATAATAAAAATAGTAATAATAATAATAATATGAAAAATAATCATATTGGTGATCCATACAGCAGCGTGCGAGCCAGCTCAGGTACACATAGTCATTCTTGATCTTCTCACTCTGAATCAGCAGAAACACCTGTTTACAAAGCAAAATGTTATAAATGCAGCTCTAAATTATCACAAATTACCTCCTTCAAACACACAGTGTATTCCCACAAGTTTAAAAGGAACTCAGTATTGTTCTTTCAGATCTGAAAACCTATAATGCATTTTAATCTGTGCCTGTGGGGGCAGGATTGAATTTCACATAGCTTATTTTTAAATCTAAAAACTAAATTTAAAACCCTGGTCATAGGCGCACATTGAATTCAATAATATACTCATCCCCTAGTACAAGTGGATAAAATGCCCCCTCCCTTGCTGCCTCAGCCCATGTACTGAGCATTTGGACACAAAATGGCTGCTGTTCATCATCCAGGAGGATGCTACACATTGTGGTCACTTAGGTGAGTTATCCCCCTGCTGTTAGCATATCTGTACTGCAATATGCGACTTCTGTCAAAGGGATTTAGACAGAAACCATTACAAGCATTATTCTTAGCATACACCAGCATTGTTAACTTTATCAGTCAGAACATGCCATGGTCTTCTTTCGTCTTATGTGAAATGTAATATAATGCAATTAAAATTTAAAACATAACTATGTATTAAATGTACGCCTATGCATTTGCCACCTAGTCACTGAAATTGAACTATTTGTGAAAAATTATGTTCAATGAGTGACTTAAATTACAATGACCCAAACGTGCAGTATGATGGAATAAAGTACAAAACAATGTTAGAAGATAAATACATTTTCAACAACCATAATTGACACTGACAAAACCAGTGCACAAAGTGGGTCCTCAGCACCGTGTTTGAAGACCACTGCAACCCAAAGCCTTGTGCTCGCTTCCAAGATTGCCACTTGCCACTGTGTTTTCACAAGTTATTTTCATTCATGTCACTTTGTGTCTCAGTGTGGAGTGCATCTGAATTATGAATGCCTCATGAATTATGGGTGAGAATTCTGAAGACATGTGGCTCAGTCCTGTCTTACAGCAAATACAGACTTCAATTTTGAAGTTTCTTTCTCTGCCAGTTACAGTGGCAGGCTACCATTTTTGTTTTTAGTGTAATTGTGAACAGTGGGTAATAGAATAATTTCACTGGCTGCAACAGTACTATGGCATTGTTGGAGCAAAAGCCACTTTGCATTCACAGTTCTTATAACAACTATAGTGGTGATGCACACAGTACCTCTTCTGCCTCCCTGTAGTTGCCAACCGCAGCCTTGGCCTGGGCGTAGTTGAAATTGAATGTGTCATCATTGTAGAAGTAACTCTGTAAAATGGGAGAAGTGGTTTTTTTTCCCCCCCCCCCTCATACACAAAAATGTATTCAACCTACAAATTTGTCATGCCGCTCGGAAACAAGCACAGCTGTCTAAACACTATTTGGAGAAAAAGTACACTGCAATTAAGCACAGACTAATCAGCCACATCCTAAACAGTTTCCCACAAGCACACAATGATTGCCAACACATGTATGAACCGTACTGACCTTTACTGAGTTGAGGTAGATGAGCACATCCTCAAACTGCCTTAGCAGGAAGAAACAGGAAGCCATGCACTGCCTGCCGGGGATGGTATCTGAGGAGGTTTTGAAAGACAAGATTGTGCTTTTAACTGAAAGTATGCTTTTGTCCTTGCCACAGAAACTGATGGCAGCTCTTGGGGAATGCCAGTGTGCTGTCAGGTGTTCTCACCGCATTCACTAGCAGAGCCCCCGACCAGCTGGAAGAACTGCTGTGCGATCTTCAGGTGATCCCTCTGGGGCAGGGGAAGAGTGGGGATGGACAGAGAGAGGAGGAGAGTGGAAGGGTCAGCAGGGCTTTGTGTATATCACCCAGTATCTCAGTCAGTCTGTTTGATTTTTTTTTTTTTTAACTCTGGTGTGTCACTATGTCAGTCTCTGTAAACAGTCATATTATCGCTTCAACAGTATTCAGTTTTACCCAGACTTCACCTTTGCTCCCAGAACTTGGAGACTTCCTCCCTACCATTCTCGGTCCCTAATCCTTTGTGGCCCAAACATCTGGCATCATGTAAAGGAGCTCCTTGAGATTATTTTTTAGTGTTCACAGGATACAAAACATGGCTGCTCTTACTGAAGTTATACTCTTGAAGTATAACACATGGGTGTTAAATCCATTAGTGCTTATCGCAGTCTGCAGTGTACCTGAGGTTTATTATTCTTGGTGCTCCTGTGGCATGCATTGTATTTTACTTGCCATAACAATCTGGTAATTCACCTCAGAGAAGAGTGAAGTGTCTGTAAAAATGCTTTTTTCCACCAATAGTGAGTGTCAATGTTCATGTGTAATTGTACATGTACGTTTGGATAGGATTTTTAAATTCCATCACGGTGACTTACCGAGCCAACTTCTTGTCCCAAAGCTGCATTTACCACACCTTTCAGAATATACTCCTTAGAAAGATAAAGAGAGGTTAAATGCAAAGTACACAGCACTTATCACAGTACAACTACCAGGCTAACTTTAATGCTGGAAACTCTGACGGGACAACATGAAGACTGGGAGAGGAAGAAGTGAACTCACACACACACACACACACACTCACACACACTACACCACAACTCCACACACACTTACTTTATGCTGTAGTGCATTAAGACTAACACTGCCCTGAACCTAAGAGAAATAGGGGGGGGGGGGGTGTTAATATGCATGCCAGCTATAAATTAATTTTAAAAGGAGCACTGAACTGTCTGAGTCCGAGGGGGAGAGGGGGGAGGACAGAATGAGTCAAACGCTGGGAACAGGAAGTTGGAGCGAGGGGAAGAGCTGAAAGACAGGAAGGAGACATACAGCAGAGCAAGAGGGCAGGAGAGCTAAAGGAGAAGAGGGAAACACTCACCTGTGGCGTGGTGGGTTCCAGGTCTTTTATGAGATTGTAGGCCTCCTGCACATCGTCTGAAAGGGAGGGACATTGGGAAAGAGGGACAGTTACACACAGCATGGATTCAGTGACTGGACAGGGCGGTGGACATTTTACACAGCTCCCAGGCAGAATTAGAATATACATATATATATATCCCTGGGGTGGAGAGGCGCGGGCAGTGTTTCCTAAATGTGAGGTGAGCATTCATTTATGTTAGGGAAAACAACCAGGAGGAAGAATGGGCTTTCATTTGTGGCCTTTATACTGTAGCTCAGGTATCAAGCTTGTCACAAGGAGCAAACTTCACAATTAAAATGGAGTGTCATGTCAACTGTAGAATAACAGTAGCAGCCATCTTAATCCGAGGACACACCTTGCCTGAGGTAGTAGATGACCAGGTTGAGGCGAGCCTCCGAGATCACATCAATCAGGGGGGGCAGCACCTGTAGGGCCCCTTCTCCACCCCGGAACACCACCTGACGGGGGTAGAAAGATGAGGGGTTTGCATACACATCCACATCCTGTAGCACACACTTGCAGTAAAGTGGGTGGGTAGTCATTCACTCATTTACATACAGCTACACACCGAGTTTCTCTGACATTCCAAGCACATGATCCCCCAAGAGACAAAATTTTGTTTGAATCTTACCTCAGAAAATGGCGTCAAACATATTCAAATATGATGTGTGTGTAGGGGGGGGGGTTTCTGGGATACATGTGCGTACCAGGGCTCAACCATTTTAGGAGGATTTGCTCCTCAAAATTGACACATGCTAACTGGAAAAATAATTTAGGAGCACATCTACTCATTTGGATGCATTGGTGTGTTCCTAAATTATTCAACTTGGGGCGCGTGTGCTCCTTGGTAAAAATGCTAGCATAGGACCCTGCTCACCAAGTTATGCCGGATGAGTTCCTTGGCAAACTCAAAGGAGCTGGAGGAGATATCTATCAGATTCTTCAACTCGGCCTGTAATAAGAAGGGACATATGTAAAGGTTAAACTCTTCGTTCCCATTTTATTATAGACTGTACATATGTGTGGTTCCAATAAGAACTTGATGATGAATAGGTGAATTATTAATATAATTATATATATATAATATTAATATTATTAATATAATTATGAATCATTACATTGCCGTAGCTGTGCTGCTGCAGAGGCTGCTGTTGTGTGTGCGGCAAGCGTAGCGGGTGTGATGTAGCGGGCGTGTGTAGCGAGTGTAGTGTGTGTAGCGTGTGTGTGCAGCGGGTGTGAGTAGTGGGTGTGATGTAGCGGGCGTGTGTAGCGAGTGTAGTGTGTGTAGCGTGTGTGTGCAGCGGGTGTGAGTAGTGGGTGTGATGTAGCAGGCGTGTGTAGCGGGTGTAGTGTGTGTGTGTGTGTGTGTGTGTAGCGTGTGTGTGTGTGGTAGGTGTAGTGGGTGTGTGTGTGTGTGTGTGTGTGTGTGTAGCGTGGCTGATGTACTGCATGTCTGATGTACTGCGTGGCTGATGTACTGCGTGTGTGATGTACTGCGTGGCTGATGTACTGCGTGTGTGATGTACTGCGTGGCTGATGTACTGCGTGTCTGATGTACTGCGTGTGTGATGTACTGCGTGGCTAATGTACTGCGTGTGTGATGTACTGCGTGGCTGATGTACTGCGTGTGTGATGTGTACTGCATGGCTGATGTACTGCGTGGCTGATGTACTGCGTGTGTGATGTACTGCGTGTGTGATGTACTGCGTGGCTGATGTACTGCATGTGTGATGTGTACTGCATGTGTGATGTACTGCGTGGCTGTGGGTGTAGTGTATGTAGCGTGTGTGATGTACTGCGTGGCTGATGTATTGTGTAGTGTATGTAGCGTGGCTGATGTACTGCGTGGCTGTGATATCTAACCTCAGCTGCCTTGCCGTTGTAGAGCCTGAAGTGGTTGCAGGCCTTGAGGTTGAGCGCGATGGTGGAATCAGGGATGCTCTGCAGGTACACCGCCAAAACCTCCTGGGACACGTCGTAGTAGTCCAGCTTGTAGTAGCACAGAGCGACGTACACATTGAGGGCTAGGAAGTCTCTGCGCAGAATACACAGCACAAACTGTAACAACACCCACAAAGAGCAACCCCAGATTTAAAACATTTCACACCTTCACAAATACCAATAATTTTCTGAAACTACAAGTACAGTATTTTCTTTCTCCATAGGGCAAAAGTGAAAAGCACAGCATAGCGCAGGCCTATTTTATTTCCAATACATGTCACTTCTTTGTGTGGATACTCTCAGTACCTATCTGGGCTTACCAGACGGATTTCTGATGTAAAGCAATGTGAGGCTGTTCCGGTATATGTATGTGTTTGGCCACAGTGGTGTCCTGTGACAGCGTTAAGGGCGGCAGTGTGCGGCACCTGTTCTGCAGTAAGATGCGCTTGTAGATGTCGATGGCCTCCTGGTAGTGAGAGCGCATGTAGTGGATGGAAGCCAGGCTGAGCTGGTCCTCGGTCACGTCCTCCAGGTTCTGGTGGAAGCCCATCAGCTTCTTCTCATCGTTGAACTGCGAGAGGGAGGGAGTGAGGGAAGGGGAGCGGGGAGAACGAGTGCAGGTCTAATGCAATATACAGACCACAAATACACGTGCAGTAAAGGTAACAGAGAGAAGCAAAAGACCTACACATGCATAAAGACATCTACATTTCTACGTAGATAACTAGGAAAACCAATGGACAGACATAAACATATGTAGACAAAAGCACTGAAGGTTAACGATGTAAATAAACTTTGTTACCCTGACCTTGTGGGCCAAGTGGAAGAGCAACCTGTTCTGCAGCTGACTCTTTGGAGCTGTGGGACAATGTGAAAAGAGGTGGGGGGGTAAAGGAACATGATTACACCATCCTTCCACACTGCTTCTCTCTCTCCTCTGTGTAGAGCTCAATGTTAACACAGCAGTTAGGCAGCAGCAAAGGGATACGATTAAGAGCAAGTGCGCTATATGCGCTACCTTTCAGAGCGGCCTCCTCAGCCTCCTTGTAGAGCCCCAGGAAAAAGAGTGTGCAGGCCAGGTACACCCACACATCGGCTGGACAGCCTGGCCTCTGGGTGGAAGCTCTGTACTCCTGCGGCCAGAGAAAAACTACATCTCAAAGGATGCAACACATCATAGAAAAACAGATTCAATCTAGAACTGAAGAAATAGACAAGAGCATACAGGAACACAAAACTGGTACTGAAATCACTCACACACACACACACACACACACATGTTCGTATTGCTATACTTGTGAGGACTTCCCATTGACTTACATTCATTCCGTAACTCTAGCAAAAACCCCACCACTCCCCACCTTAACCTAATTGCATAATTTTCCTCATCTTTCTATCCTTGTGGGGATATTTGGTTCTCACAAAGATAGTAATACATGTCCACACACACACACACACACACACACGGTTCCATACCTCCATGGCTCTCCTGTAGTCCCCCAGGTGAAAAGCACAGTAGCCCAGCCACAGATCTGCATCCTCCTCTCTCTCTCCTGCACTACGCTGGAACTGTAGAGAAACACGATGTCATTCCGCCGTTTTTTTCGCTCACAGGCCGGTGCCAGACAGAGCCGTTTTCAGCGCGGCACAGTGCGACACTCGGGTGTGCAAACCCTGCGGTGTGACTGCACACTGGTCACATGACTAGGCGGAGGATAA
Organism: Anguilla japonica; assembly: GCA_025169545.1. Classification (NCBI taxonomy): domain Eukaryota; kingdom Metazoa; phylum Chordata; class Actinopteri; order Anguilliformes; family Anguillidae; genus Anguilla; species Anguilla japonica. The sequence continues at coordinate 70,250,186 of CM045884.1, read as the reverse complement.
CGGCGTTTCACCTCCAGCAGTGTGATCGCTCCCAGGTAGTCCCTCTGTATCAGGTAGTCCTCCACGCGTGAAGTCTTCTTCCCCTTGTTTTTCTTCTTCTTCTCGCTGGCTGGAGCCTCTCCGCCGACAGCTGGCTTAACTCGAGACAGGATCTGCACAAAACATGCATACACAACATAAACACAGTGGGAAAAATACATGTACTACAGTGTAGTAGCTACACCAGTGTCACAGTCCCAGTGATTCCTCACACTGCAAAACTATGATTAAAGTTGCCACACTACACACACCTAAATAACCATCCAGTGAATTAGTAGTAGGCCTAGTAAAAAAAAAAAAAAACCCTCAAAATCCTTGAAAAGTAGTCCTTGAAAATCACCCTCAAATTATGTTAAGGCGCTGGCTAAATTGAGAATAATCTAGTTGGTACTTGCTATCAAGATAACGTTAGCTAGATAGCATTAGCGTGCCACAAGAAGCAGGGTCATGGCTAACCCTTACATAATCATAAAATAAAACCGCAGTATTACCAGTAATTTATGGCGCAAAAAAAGATTGAGAAATGCACTTTTCCACACCACCTGGTCTAAAGTTTATCAACGTCCACCCTGCTCCGAATACCCCGAATATATACAGATCATTTTGTTGGTTTAACAGATAACGTACAGATTCCACTCCTACTAGCAATTCGATGTGTTTTAGATATTAAGCAATTATATAGTTTTAAGCTAAGGGTATCATTAGCAATTGTTAGCTAACGTTACTGTATCATGAATCGACTCACCATGACGACAATAACGTGGATGTTGCAAGCTGTGGTCACAACTTGACACACTCGCTTTCATGTACAAGGAGTGTGAAACAAACGTGATTAACAGAAGTTCCCGATAGCATTCAGAAAAAATGACCAGAGAAGAGAAATGATTGTACGGTCAACAAAAAACTACTACTGAACTACTGAAAACCAATGAAAACGAGCTATTCAGTCCCGTCTGTTGTCATCCATAGCTACTGCTTCGAGCACTCGTCGCCTTAGCAACAAGAGCTACTTAACAGCACCGGAAATGGTAGGGGGAAAGGGAAACAAGTAACAACAGGCTGGAGTTCCATATGGTTACTTTTCCATTTTAAAACTTTTTACATCGATGTACGCATTGATATCCCTGTCAGTGCTTGCTGGGCTACATTCCTGCGTCCCGTCAGAGTAGTGAAAGTAGAAAGCACTTCCTTCTTTAAAGAAGCATCCCAAACGTATGAATTTTAGGTTTCCAAGATTTTCCATGTGAAAACCACAATCCCAGGGCCAATTCTAAAATACACCAACATTTACCTCATCTGCACCGGTGCAGCGTTTATTAGATTGCATTGGTCAGGCCTGTTGTGTACAAATATTTTGTTTAAACTCCCTAAAAATAAATCCTAAGGCCAACTATTAAATGTTGAAGCATTGAATTGTGATCTGGAGTTTAAGCCGTGGTTCTGTTAAAGCTTCAATTGCATGAGAAAAGCAGCACCGTGTATAGACATTCATAATTACTTTTAATGACTAAAAACAGCTATCAGATTAAACTACAGAATATCGGTAACAATACAACAGCATTCAACTAAAGGTTTTTTTTTTTTTTTATTTTAAAAGGAACCTAGCATGGTTCGAGTGAAGTGAAATAAAACCGCATACTCAGTACTTCTCCAGTTCAAGGGATGAGATTTTGCTCCTTGGCCATCATTGCACTTGGTCAAATGTACGAAGGCAGTGAACAGCAATGATCTTGTGACTGCATGTAAAGTATATCCCACAATTCCCTCAATACAACAAGCACTGAAGGGTTCCTCAGGCATTTAATACTAGTGTATCCAATTGTGCAGATTTTTAAGAACTGTCTGTTACATCCTCTTTCTGCATATAAAGTAACAATACTCTTCCGCTGTGCCAGATATTCAACCCCAGAGACGCAAATGTGCATTGATGTACATTTCAAAGCCAGTGTTCAACATGATTCCCAAGCCCTTGACAAAATGAATGACAATGGGTTTTTACAGAAACAGTCATTTTTATTGACTTCACTTAAACTGCTTTTGATTCTGGTGTTCACGATGCTGGCTTAGGACCAATCAGCGGTGGCTCCGCCCCAATCGGAAGCCTGAGCAGTGGGAGCAGCGGACCAATCCTCGGTGGCGGGCTGGGCACTCCAGTCCTCTGCAGGACAAAATGCAGGTTTAGCAATAACACACAACATGCACAGACCGGCATACTCAATGCTGTACGTCCTGCAACAGCTTTTAACGATCTTAAAATTATCTTAGTCTCCCATCAAGTTTAGAATTTAAAAACCACTTCGTCTCAGAACCAAATTGGAAATCTTCTTTAAATTTATTTTTATTTCACCTTTATTTCACCAGGCAAGTCATTAAGAACAAATTCTTATTTACAATGGCGGCCTGGCAAGCGACAAAAGCCACTTAAGGGAAGGGGAGGAGGGCTATTTAGGAAATCAGGCAATTTAGGATAGGATTTACTTTAGAATCTGATATGTTCAAAAGCTGAACATTGTATTGTTGTAGCTCTATTGTACTCAAGCCATTTTAAAGATTTCTAACAGTAAAAAAGTACAATACAGTTCCAATAAGCTGAGACCTTATTAGAACCAATTAACATTCTACAATAGCTTTGCAAAAGATGCAACAATCTGTGTATAGCGTACAACTGTTGGAGAACAGTTCTGGGGTTCAGTCGATGTTTGCGTCGCTGAATTTCTATTGTGGTACACTTCGTAAAAGAAACAATTTTTTTTTAAAAGAAACATACCTGCAAACACTTCAGCAGCAGCTGGGGTAGCAGCCTTGGGAGGAGGAGCAGCTGAAAGAGAGAAGAGCAGTGGCATCATTTTGAAGAATTTCAATCCGTTTGATGCAGTACAGGACAAAAAAATGAATGAGGAAAATACTATGCAGTTTTATTGCAGTTCTTCTTCATCTAGTTCTCAGTCACCATTGATTGAAATATCATACAGCAAATTAAAGCTTTTAAAAAGCAAGCAACATTTGTTAGCATGCTAGATGGCTAGCAATAATACCCAGAGTAGGTTTTGAGAAAAGTCCCAAAGACAATGGTATGCCTTTCCTAGCATAGAAAGGCACCTCATGGCTGAAACAAACAGTAAGAATGGAACGTAAAATCACCACATTACCCACCCCCACAAACCCTGCTGCCCGGCAGTAACCAGGCAAGTCCAGCAGAGAGTTTGACTATCCAGCAGAACACCCAAGTGTTGCACACAAGCCCTTCCCCCCCCACGCGGCTCACCTGCAGGGAACTGCTGGATGGGGACGGAGGGCACCTGGACGCCCTCGGACCAGTCGGCCACCTCGGGCTGCGCAAAGTCAGCCACGGGAGCGGTCCACTCCCCCTGGAACTCCTCCTTTCCCACGGCCTTCTCCGCCGCAGCCTGCTCCTCCTTCTCAATCTGCAGGGGGGGGAGGAGGGGGAGCGCTTCAGTGTTCAGGACATCCCAACAGCACACAGACCATCACACATTTAACTCCTGAGCACGCCTCCCCCTCCCACTTCACACAATGCCCGATTCCAATCAATGACAAACTATGCAATGTTTTGACATGTTAATTAAAAAAAACAAAAACATTATATTAAACTTCATCCCCCCATTTTGCCATGTGGAGAAAGCCATTCTAGCCAAATTTGCATTATAAAAAAGTGGCCACATTTACTACAGTCAGTATATAATAATCAAGCAGCAAGTCCAGGTAACCGTACGCAGTGTTCACAGCACATTGGGGAACAGTGTTGAATTACCTCCTCTGGGTCTCTGTAGAAGTACAGATCAGGCATGACCTCCCAGGGGTGCTCCCTGGAGATGGTGCCCCGCATCCTCAGAACCTCCCTGGCCAGCATCCACCACATCAGACCCACGGAGTGATGGCCCTGTCGCGGTTCACACGCGCGCTTTCCGTTAGAACGACCGCCGCAATCGCATGCTCTCACACGTCAGCGGCCGCAGTGGTGCGCATATGCAAGTCTACGCTCACTGCCCTCTCAAGTCAATCACGAAAAAGCAAACGTAGATCAGGAAAACATTTGTGCACTACAAATTTGTACGATCATAGTTAGAATAGAAATTTCTTAGAAATAGATGGCGGCGTGACCGATGCATGCGACGGCCTCTCCCAGCACTACTGAGTGTGCCTTCTTTTCTTATTTACATATTATTCTAGGCATATTGTCTATTTTTCATTTGCACTGTTTTGGACTGAGAGGAACAACATTTCGTTTTTATGTATGAAAGTACACAAAAATGACAAATATAGGAATCTTGAATTTAAACTAGAGTGGAGAATCACCTGAAAATGACCTGCACTGACACTAAGATGAGACAGAACCCTACACCTGGTGCTCACTCTTTGTTGTGGGTCATAAGGCACAATGCCCACATGCAGTCAGCAGTGGTGCATTTGAGTTTGGGTACTAGTGACAGCACAGCCACCCCACCTTGTTGTTGCAGGGGATGGAAATGTCCACGTATCTCAGGGGAGAGTCGGTGTTGCACAGGGCGATGGTGGGGATGTTCACGTAGGAGGCCTCGGTCAGGGGCTGGTGGTCGGCCCGGGGGTCGGTGACGATCAGGAGGCGGGGCTCCCTGAAGGCAGCCTGGATCTGATTGGTGAAGGTTCCGGGGGTGAAGCGACCGGCGAAGGTGGTGGCGCCGGTGGCTGAGGCGAACTTCAGCACAGCTCTCTGGGAGGAGAGAGGGAGAGAGCTTACTATGCGTACTGCACTACGTGCTTCCCATCAACTGTGCAACTGGCAGATGGTAAATGATAAATGGACTCCATTTATATAGCGCTTTTATCCAAAGCGCTTTACAATTGATGCCTCTCATTCACCAGAGCAGTTAGGGGTTAGGTGTCTTGCTCAGGGACACTTCGACACGCCCAGGGCGGGGATCGAACCGGCAACCTTCCGACTGCCAGACAACCGCTCTTACCTCCTGAGCTATGTCGCCCCTACGGCAGAGATGTGCAAACCGGTAAAGAATATACAAAGACAGGGAACTGTGTCTGTTGTAACTACGTACAACATCCAGCTGTGGTGAGATTTACCGGGGCGATATAGCTCAGGCAGTAAGACCGATTGTCTGGCAGTCGGAGGGTTGCCGGTTCAAACCCCGCCCTGGGCATGTCGAAGTGTCCTTGAGCAAGACACCTAACCCCTAACCTCTAACTGCTCTGGCGAATGAGAGGCATCAATTGTAAAGTGCTTTGGATAAAAGCGCTATATAAATGCAGTCCATTTACCATTTACCATTTACTGAATGGTAGTCCAAAAAGACAAATGCAGTGCGCAGGCATGAACAAAAAGGCAAACTATCACAGAGTGTGGCTCAGGTCACTATCAAACCCCAGTCATAGGCTAGACGCCGTCATGGTGTTAGCGAAAACCTGTCCAGCTTGCTCTGGCACACTTCCGACACCTGCTCGCTGACCTCAACGCCAGGTTTTAACAGTGTGCGTGACATCACAAGGGATCCCCCCAGGGATGAAAGTATGATGTACAGCATATGCGAGTGGTAGACCCATTTGCCTGCCTTGCAACTCTTCTGGACAGGAGCAACATTAGCAGGTTATGGGTGTAATCAGAGCACATTTCCTCAGCAGAAGGGAAATATCCTCTATAAGTAAGAGCTCAAATATGCGCCAATGAAATTCAGAACAATGCAAAACGTTAAATTCAGAAACATGTAGCACAGATACTGAAAGTACAGTGCAATATTGCTCCAGCCAGTTTAAAGAAACGACTTCCTTCTTCACATGCAAAGCTCAGGTGAAGGCTAGTCCTGTCCCGTACCTGCCCAGTGTTCCTGGACGAGATGACACAGACATCAGCTGGGTTCTCGATGGCAACAATGGCACGAGCTGCCAGCAGCAGCTTTTCCCATGTCTTCTTCAGGTTGATGATGTACACACCTGAGGAGAGAGAGAGAAAACGCCAACATGGCGGACATTCAGATGTATGGTGGAGAGGTGGCTCGGGTCAAACCCCAGTCATAGGCTATGAAGTGTCATGACGACTTCATATCACAACTGGCCAGCACACACTGGGCACTAAAAAGTCAGCCCCCTGGACACAGTAATCTGACACTTCTGCCCACCCTGCAGCACTAACACACACACTCACCATCACTCTTCCTCTTGTACACGTAGTGCTCCATCTGGAAGTCCAGGTTGGTCCCTCCCAGGTGGGTTCCTGCCGCCAGGAACTTGAGCACATCCTCCTCCCTCATCTGCAGCACATCCAGACCTCCGGACATCGCGACCACTTTCCCTGCGTAACGAGTGAAACGGGAGAGCTGGGGGGGGAGAGAGACAGGGGCGGGAAAGGGCGTCAGGCAATCCGCTCAGCACAGCAGGTTGATCGGACCCGCGCATTCACACACGGGTCGGCGAGCGGCAGCAGCATAGCACAACGGCTAGGGAGCTCAACATGGCAAGTCAAGGAGTCTGGGATCTTCAAAGGGACACCATTAGAATTTGATTGTGTTACAGCCTCCAATTTATTCATTCTAAATTAAGTGTACTAACTTTGCGCCATAAATTAATATCAAATGTCCTCCAATCACGTGCGCAAGCGCGAAGTCGCTAATAAAATAACTCTTAGGGAAAAGGCGAACGTACACACCAGGCAGACGGTAATATTGATAGCCTTTATAAATGACAGCGCATTAAGAAGTCAAGTTTCGCGCATGCTTAGGTGAGTAAGCGCATGTGGTGTGTTCAACGTCGAATGGTTGTCCCAGCTAGCTAGCCAATTTTAGTTACACGCCACACTGCTATACTTTGTATGCACATACATTACACTGACGGCTATACAAGCTTGCAATTGACCAGCTAACATTAAACTAAACGTGTGTCAGAACAGATTTCTAAACCAATAACAGCACTTGGATGCATTCTCAAGCATCCCATTCCATTTTCAACTTGGATCGTGAACAACCAGCGTGGTACGTAGTATGTCAATGCCCTACCGCCCCGTACCGCAGCGTGTCCCAGGCTTCTGGGCCTATACCTATTTTGCTAAATAATTGTTACAATTAGGTCGTTATGACTTATGTTATTTGGCTGTTTCATAATACGCTATATCAACAGAGTAATATGTCATTTTATGGTGGACTTAGGTGTCTTAAAATGTCTTTAAATGACCAAATAAATGAAACGGCGACTCACCACGAGACAACGCCGTATGGAGATCAGTACCACACGGAATCGAAAAAGGACCGAAGACAGGAAGTGACGTCTTTATATACTCCACCGTCCTCCAATGGCTATCGGTTTCTATTTCAGCAAGCGCTGGCTTGTGGTGAACGTGGGAAATTTGAATCTTCATATTTATAAGTAACGTTCAAAAGTTATAAAAGAAAACACAAAATACATTTCATATTTTTAAAAATGTATTATTCGACATGATTCCTTCTTTTTATTTACAGTTCTAAGTAGTACATGTCATGAAAATACCTTGGCGAATTAGCATTATGATGTCGCCAGTCTCGCCACAATATTTCCTTTGATAAACTGCGCATCTCAGATTTACCATATAAATTCCATGCGCTCTCGTCTTATATAAATTGTCAGTATATCAGGAAAACCCCAAAATTTTGCCCCATTTGGACCCATATAGTATTATGATTTAGTAACAAACAGTTTAAACCAGCTTTATTGGCAGTTGAGATTTGAAACGTGCAGTATATAGCGCTAGATGGGAGAGATAGTTCCGTGCTGGTGTCATCATTCTCACTCCAGACGCTTACTTCCTCCACCGTACTTCCTCATGCAGATTGGGACGGAGCAGTCCTCAGATGACATCAGAGATAAATCCATCTACTGAGGATTCAGCAGTAGTAAATCCTGCAAACCAAATAAACCATGGTAGAGACAAATCAATTTTTCCTTTTTTTCCTTGTGTCCACCACAATTGTAATTGGGATATGCTAAAAGTGACACTCTGATCACACACTAGCCGCTGTATCTCACTCAAGAGACACTGTGCGACATCCCAGCCTGAGCAGGCCTGACTACCAAAATAGAATTGTATGCATCCTTTGAGCACTGAACATTTCCCCCCATTCACTATAGAAAGAGGTATGTAAGAGCAAGAAGACCCAGTTTTAGTGCCATTACTGTACCCATGGATTGAATGTAAAATGTACTCTGTGAGTTGCTCTGGTGTGTGTGTGTGTGTGTGTGTGTGTGTGTGAAGTACATGCTCATCAGGTCAACCTGGGACACAGCGACCATACATGAGATTATGGGTGTTTACATACAAGTAAATATAGGGATACTGATATTTGTTTGTGTCATTTACTTTTTTTATGCCAAGACACCTTTTAGTGATCGTCATTCCCATGTGTATCTCAAAATACGTTATCCTCACTACAGGCCGCAGCTATTGCTCAACAGATAAAGCGGAGAGAGTGGTAAAAAGCTGACAGATAGAAGCTGGCATTGCGTCACAAGACTGAAGATCATTTTACAGTGGAGTTCTTTCTCTCAGCACCTTCACATTGTGGCCACTAGATGTCACTCTATGACAATTGCGGTGTGACACGCTGCTGCTCAGACCGTCGGACAGGGGACCATATTAAGACAACGGAATGGCAAGACCATATTAAGACAATGCGGAGACATTGACTGCTCGGTTAAAGACTGTCCTCTGTTTTGCAACTTTGTTTGCCGAGAGATACCGAGTTCAGATCAGGAGAAAACTACGTGGACACAATGACTGTGCAAAGTGTACCAATAGAGGACAGGGGGTAGGGGTACAGAAAAAAGTGAAATTTAAACTAAGAAGATGGAGGAGCTGAACAAGATGTTGAACACAGGTTAAAAGGGGGGAAGTATAGGGAATTGGAAAAAAAAGACAGCGTGGGATGAGTAAGAGTGGGGAACTGAGGGAAATCTGCGCGGCTGGGAACGGAATGGTCAGCCTATAACGCCCAGTGACGGTGTCAGGGTGTGACTGCGGACACACAAATGATAGGATCTCTAGGGGGGTGGCGGCTGATGGGGGATGAGGAAACTGCTCTCCAAATAAAGGTGACTGGATGTTCCTTTCTTTTGAATTTTATTTAAAAAAATTAAAAAATAAAATAAAAGTAAAAATCATTATAATGAAAGAATAATAATAATAATAATAATAACAATAACAATAATAATCATTATTATTATTATTTTAAACTTTATTATTATTTTAAACTTTATTATATTATTATTATTATTATTATTATTATTATTATTATTATTATTATTATTATTATTATCCCTCTGGGGAAATGTATTTACATGTTCCATGTTTAACTAAATTAGTTGGTGGGTGATAATGTTCCAAAATAAAGTGCTCAAAATTGTCTTTGTTGTTTCTGGGATATCAAGCCCACCAATGTCCGAGAAGTGTGCTGGTACTGCCTAACCAGCAGCCTGAGTCTAAAGTTTAGTTATGTCACAATACTTAACTATAGCTGCTCTATGGTTCAGTCTACCATACCTCTGTGGATATGTCAAACCAATGGAGTTGTAAAAGGGTATAATTAAGTCAGTAAATTGCCCATTATATACCTGAATAGGCTTGTTTGAAAACACTATCAAATGTGTACTTTTTATATACAACTAGTCATTCATAACAGTAACTTCCCATCTACTTATTTTTCTGAATACAGAGATTGTGTCAGGAAAATTTTCTTGCTCAAAAGAAAAATATAAGTATTATTTTACACACCAAAACGCCTGAAATTCTTGGACTTGAACAACTGGATAATTTAGGCACCAAATTAACACCTTATGAAGGATAAGGGCTCAGGAAAAGGTTCAGAGAAGGGCACCAAGACTGTCTAATTTAGAAATGATGAAGACGCAACGTCATCAGGTTCAGCAAAAGAAGGCTGTGGGCTTTTTTATTGAGGTTTTGAAGGTGTTCAAAGAGCGGAGTGCAGAAGCTATTCAGTTGAGTCCTATCAGAACAACTAGGCGCACGTAAACTGAGCAAAGTAAAATTTTGTATTGGTTTTCATACATGCACGCACAGAATACCATGACTAGATGAACTGGATGGCCTATTCCTGTTTTTAATATAATGAAATATGAATAGAACAGGAAATTTCTACATCTGAAATGTGATATTCAAAAAGTAAAGCTGTACCTCTGCCTCTGTAGACAGGCCTGCCCTGTCTAGAAGCCTGTTGAGAGTCTAGTGAAGGAAGGCAAGTTAATAACTGTCAGATCCCCACTGGCAGTCATCTCAAAAGATGTCGACATCTCTTTCTTCACAAAGCTCATCCTTTCACCTTTTTTTCCACCTCACACCGCTCTCTGGCTTTTATTCTGTACCCATTAACCCTCCCCTCCTAGCACAGTGGGGTCCTTTATTCTCAGAGAATGCAGGTATGAGAAGGTTTACATGTGCGGCCTGAGTCGTGTACAGCATCATCAGTGGAACAGACGCCACGTTACATCACAAAGCTTTTTTTAAACAGACATTTATTTTTGAAAAAAGACACGATCGATCGCGTTCCGTCCGACTGGAGAAAAATAGAAAATGTACATCACTGAAGTCACTGAACGGTTACTGCAGACGCCACGGCGACCGGCAGCCCTCGACTCGCGGGTGTCAGTCCGGGCTCTGTCAGCGTCGCCCTCGCCATCCCTGCTTCGCTCCTCTCTGTGGGAGGGGCCAGCAGCCAGGCTGTCCTGCGCTGTGCCTGATGTTCCTCCAGCGCTCCTCAACGCTGCTGGGGTCCTAACGTCCTCAGGCACGGCCTGTCACTCTCCGTCGTGTCAAAAACACAGCATGTGGGACAGCGAGAGCACTGGGCGGTCTAAACACACAATATGTACACGGTCGCCATGACTGCTACACATACAAAAAAGAAAAAGAAAAAAAACAAAAACACAAACTTGGCAAAATAAGACTAACAAGTAAAGAAAAATAAAAACACAAGACATTCATCACCACAAATCACTTCGGATGTACTGGGTGGAAGTACCACAGTAAAATGCCTTATGTTATCTTTTCTTTTTTAGAAATGAAAAGTTAGATCTATTCACTTTGACACAAAACTGTCAGAGCGCTGGCTCACCCACAGACAGAAACCAACCACAGTGACAATGATAAAAATACTGTTAAAGACACCGATTCACAATACTTTCTCAAGAAGGCAAATGTACAGTTAAAAGGTACAGCATGGCGTGGCATATTAAAGTATAGCACAGCACACACAGGAAAGGCAAAAAAGACACCTGCTCCACGGTGTCACACACTCCAGATTTGCCCAGACGAAATGCCCCTGGCACGAGCTGAATGAACACTTATTTGCCCTATTCTAAAGTGCATTTGCAGATACGGAGCTCGACGGATGGCACATGACATGAGACGCACACACACACACACACACACACACGTTTTCTTCCTGGCTCCTCCGTTGTGCTTTCGGTGTGTATCATGTGAACGACCGTGCAGCTGGACAGACCCCCGGGCCATCAGAACCGCCGCACACACCCAGCCAGCACAGCCGCGGACATCGCCCGACAGCACGCTACACACCTACAGCCTGGAGCGACTCAGCGCGGCCAACGTCTCCTCGGGTCACAGGAGATCCCCTTCGTATGTGAATCCAGTCCGCACAGCACGGTAAACTACACACACTCTCACCCCAGTCCAATCCCAGAATAGCCCGTAGCACACTTCACTCAGCTCCGTGTAGCATAGGGTTAAACAGTAGTGTGTGTCTACAGTCAATTAGTGCAATAGAATCAATTAAGTCGGTCCAGTGCGAACTCGACTCAAGTCAAAATGTGTTGTGATTGTCTGTGCTTTAACGGTCATCACCCTGTCAGCTGTAAAAAATGAAGCAGCGTTTGAATCAGTCCAGGCGTCCGTCCACCAGTGAATGAGTCTGTACCGTTCACTCAGACCTACGTGCGTCAGTACGATGAGATTTTATTATGTTAATGGCACAATAATTCCCTTATTTTCTGAGGGTCTGTCGGTCAGTTGACGGTCAGTCACTGAAGCAGCGACCGCTATCTGACCGTTGAACCTGTGCGTTTTTTTTTTGAGTCTGTGGCACTGTGTCTGTTGGCCATAAGCAGGCCTGTCAGCAGCCATTGCCAGCTCACTCTACACGTCTCCCTGTCAGATAGGTAAATATTCACAGCTATTCGGGAATGTCACCTAAGGTCAGGGTTAACACTTAAGACTGTTAAAAGAGCAATACATACCTTACACTCACACGCATGCGTGCTTGCACATGCGCGCACATGAAAACACACACACACACACACACACACACACACACACACACACACACACACACTCTCTATCCATCTCTCTTAGCAGTCAATCCTCTGCCCACCCCCACATGCACTTAATCCTCCCTCCTTCAAATTCAAAATTTGCATGATAAAATATTATATTCAACCGCTTTCCTCCCTGCCCACCCCAGACCACTGTCTACAGAACACATACGTACTCCCCCTCCTCGCTCACTTTCCCCGGGCACCCTCTCTAAAATACACCACCACCACCACCACCCCCCCCCCCCCCCCCCCCGTCCATCTCTCCATCCGTTTCTTCTTCATGACTTCAAGCCCATCCTGGCCATTAGCTGCTCATACACGGTCCAGGCCATGGCAGCCATCAGCGTCCTGCGCAGAGACCGCGGCACCGCCCCCCGGAAGAAGCCCCTCAGCCCCTGCTCCTGAGAGAGAGAGGGGGGGGGGGGAGGAGGGGAGAGGGGGGGAGAGAGAGGGGGGGAGAGGAGGAGAGAGGGGGAGAGAGAAGGAGAGAGGGAGAGGGGGGGGAGACAGAGGGAGAGAGGGAGAGACAGGAGAGAGAGAGGGGGGGAGAGAGAGAAGAGTGGGGGGGGGTAGAGAGAGACAGAGAGAGAGAGGGAGAGAGAGAGAGAGAGAGAGAGGGGGAGAGACAGAGAGAGAGGGGGAGAGAGAGACAGAGAGAGAGAGGGGGGAGAGAGACAGAGAGAGAGAGAGAGAGGGGGAGAGAGAGAGAGAGAGAGACAGAGAGAGAGAGAGGGACAGAGAGAGAGAGAGGGGGGGGAGAGAGAGAGACAGAGAGAGAGAGGGAGAGAGAGAGAGAGAGAGAGAGAGAGAGAGAGAGGAGAGAGACGATGGAAAGTGAAAGTAGTGTCAATTATAACTGAGCTTAAGGACCGTCTTTAACCCTGTCCAATGTGCACAACCATTACAGCGTAGCCAGCGGCTAAAATTAATTTCAATGACAAAATGAGCGCAGAGTTGTTCTGCAACAGCCTACAGACCCAAAACATCAGAACCCTCCCACCGCGTGGGGCCTTACCCTGTAGATGCAGCGCACGGCGTCCCCAGTGCTCCGGTACAGGTGAGGGCTCACTTGCACTTGCGTCTTCACAACGTCCGCGGGCTGCGTGACCAGAGAGGCCAAGACCCCCGCCATCACGCCGCAGCCGAAATTCAGCAGGGGGACGTAGGCCGAGGAGGTCGCTTCTGAAAGACAGCCACCAGCCACAGTTAACAAGGCAGCCCAAAATCGTGCTACTAATGCTAACACAGCACATCACACACTGCGCAGCCCAAAACCCCACTGCTAACGCTAACACAGCACATCACACACTGCGCAGCCCAAAACCCCACTGCTAACGCTAACACAGCACATCACACACTGCGCAGCCCAAAACCCCACTGCTAACGCTAACACAGCACATCACACACTGCGCAGCCCAAAACCCCACTGCTAACGTTAACACAGCACATCATAGCGGAGGGAACGTGTGTGGGGAAAAAATGTGAAATTACAGTGATCAGAAATAAAACACCAAAATCTGCGGCAGATTTCACACAAAAATACAGCACTGCACAGCACAGCTACTACTTCTGTGGGCTGTTTGTACATGACTGAGCTTAAACCAGCACTTTCTTGGTCTGATTACACAATATGAGATACACATGTACCCTACAGTTGGGTATGGATTATGACAGACACATGTAGCCTACAGTTGGGTATAGAATATGACATACACTGGTACTCTACAGTTGGGTGTAGAATATGACATATTCTATACCCAACTGTAGGGTACATGTGTATGTCATATTCTATACTCAACTGTAGGGTACATGTGTATGACATACACATGTACCCTACAGTTGGGTACAGAATATGACATACACATGTACCCTACAGTTGGGTATAGAATATGACAGACACATGTACCCTACAGTTGGGTATAGAATATGACATACACCATGTACCCTACAGTTGGGTGTAGAATATGAGATACACATGTACCCTACAGTTGGGTATAGAATATGGCATACACGTGTACACTACAGTTTGGTATAGAATATGACATATACATGTACCCTACAGTTGGGTATAGAATATGACATACACATGTACCCTACAGTTGGGTATAAAGTATGACATACACATGTACCCTACAGTTGGGTATAGAATATGACATACACATGTACCCTACAGTTGGGTATGGATTATGACAGACACGTGTACCCTACAGTTTGGTATAGGATATGACAGACACATGTACCCTACAGTTGGGTATAGAATATGACAGACACATGTACCCTACAGTTGGGTACAGAATATGACATACAGATGTACCCTACAGTTGGGTATAGAATATGACATACAGATGTACCCTACAGTTGGGTATAAAATATGACATACACATGTACCCTACAGTTGGGTATAGAATATGACATACACATGTACCCTACAGTTGGGCATAGAATATGACATACACACGTACCCTACAGTTGGGTATAGAATATGACATACACATGTACCCTACAGTTGGGTATAGAATATGACATACACATGTACCCTACAGTTGGGTATAGAATATGACATACACATGTACCCTACAGTTGGGTATAGAATATGACATACACATGTACCCTACAGTTGGGTATGGATTATGACAGACACGTGTACCCTACAGTTTGGTATAGGATATGACCACATGTACCCTACAGTTGGGTATAGAATATGACATACACATGTACCCTACAGTTGGGTACAGAATATGACATACAGATGTACCCTACAGTTGGGTATAGAATTGACATACAGATGTACCCTACAGTTGGGTATAGAATATGACATACACATGTACCCTACAGTTGGGTATAGAATATGACATACACATGTACCCTACAGTTGGGTATAGAATATGACATACACATGTACCCTACAGTTGGGTAGAATATGACATACACACGTACCCTACAGTTGGGTATAGAATATGACAGACACATGTACCCTACAGTTGGGTATAGAATATGACATACACATGTACCCTACAGTTGGGTATAGAATATGACATACACATGTATACAGTTGGGGTATAGAATATGACATACACATGTACCCTACAGTTGGGTATAGAATATGGCAGACACATGTACCCTACATTTGGGTATAGAATATGGCAGACACATGTACTCTGCAGTTGGGTATAGAATATGACATACACCTGTACCCTACAGTTGGGTGTGGGAGAATGTGGCAAACTGACCCTGAGGCAGGGACCTCTTGGCCTGGCTGTAGAACATGACGTAGATGCCGGAGAAGGGTGCGTCTCTAAGCAACGTGGCGGTGAGGCCGGAGAACAGAGCCCTGGGTCCCTCCGTCACGTACACACTGCGCAGAGCCCCCAGCACAGTCAC
This sequence comes from Anguilla japonica, assembly GCA_025169545.1. Lineage (NCBI taxonomy): Eukaryota > Metazoa > Chordata > Actinopteri > Anguilliformes > Anguillidae > Anguilla > Anguilla japonica. Next base: position 70,234,448 of record CM045884.1, on the reverse strand, counting down.
GTAGTTATACCTGCCACTCTGAAACACAGCATCACAGGACATCACACACTGCATCCCAACAGCACTGCGCCATGTAACTCACAAACTGCATCCCAACACTGCACCATGTAACTCACACACTGCATCCCAATAACACTGTACCATGTAACTCACACTGCATCCCAACAGCACTGCGCCATGTAACTCACACACTGCATCCCAACAGCACTGCGAGATGTAACTCACACACTGCATCCCAACAACACTGCACCATGTAACTCACACACTGCATCCCAACAACACTGTGCCATGTAACTCACAAACTGCATCCCAACACTGCACCATGTAACTCACATACTGCATCCCAATAACACTGTACCATGTAACGCACACACTGCATCCCAACAGCACTGCGCCATGTAACTCACACACTGCATCCCAATAACACTGTACCATGTAACTCACACTGCATCCCAACACTGCACCATGTAACTCACATACTGCATCCCAATAACACTGTACCATGTAACTCACACTGCATCCCAACAGCACTGCGAGATGTAACTCACACACTGCATCCCAACACTGCACCATGTAACTCACACACTGCATCCCAACAGCTCTGTGCCATGTAACTCACACACTGCATCCCAACACTGCACCATGTAACTCACATACTGCATCCCAGCACTGTGCCATGTGACTCACACACTGCATCCCAACACTGCACCATGTAACTCACACACTGCATCCCAATAACATTGCGTCATGTAACTCACACACTGCATCCCAATAACACTGCACCATGTAACTCACACTGCATCCCAACAGCACTGTGCCATGTAACGCACACACTGCATCCCAACAACACTGCGCCATGTAACTCACACACTGCATCCCAACAACACTGCACCATGTAACTCACACACTGCATCCCAACAACACTGCACCATGTAACTCACACGCTTCATCCCAACAACTCCCCACCATGTAACTCACCCCAACAATTCCACACCATGTAACTCACACGCTGCATCCCAACACTGAGACATGCAACTCACACACTGGATCCCGCTCACTCTCACTGCAATCGTTCCCCAGCACATGGGAAGTGCGACTCTGCAATACACTAAATACCACAGAACCTGTACCCAACATCCGATACTCAGGGGCTCCCAGACACTGAGATATAAGCCAGTCCAGTACACAGCCCCATTCACACCAGGCCCAACTCAGAGAACCCACAGTGATATAACTGGCCATCGTGCGACGCTCTCTCTTCCTGTTCCTACGGTAACTGTACTGTGACAGCCCGCAGTCCTTTTGCCTATTCGTTCCATCTCATGCCGGCTAATTATGAAACATTACCGTTGATGAGTTCAATTAGTCTGTTTTTTATTACTGGATTTATTGTTGCCAAATGTTCACGCTACAGCGATTTTCACATCAAACACTCTTGCCAAAAATAAGAATTTTCTGGATGTTGACATTTGAAACTGTGTCAGCTGCCCATTTAAATTTTTCCTGGTTCATCTGACCTTCCACGTATTCACCTCCCCTCTGGCCCCCACTGAGGCTGGTTAAGCAGGACTTTACTGAACATACAGTGGCATTAATCTGATAACCGGCGCTCACCTCGAAGCGCGTCTTGATGACGGTGACGGGCAGCATGCAGACCCCCGCCACCGTCCTGGCGCCGGCGCCCAGCAGGACGGCCTCCAGCGCGCTGGGGGCGCGCTCCTGGAAGAAGTGCTGCTTGAGCGAGTAGAAGGTGCTGAAGTAGATGCCCACGCCGGGGATGCAGCGCATGAAGGACTGGGGGACAGAGACAGGCGGAGGACGCCACGTTTGTTACAAGGCGCTTCACATCACATCACGGGCATTTAGCGGACGCTCTTATCCAGAGCGACTCACACAGCATTCACACAGCATTTTACATTGCATCCATTTATACAGCTGGATATATACACAAGCAGTGCAAGTTAGGTACCTTGCTGAATACCTGGGAATCAAACTTGTGACCTTCAGGTTACAATACCAGTTCCTTACCCACTATACTACACCGCCGCCCCACTACATATAGTGCTGGGGGAGAGGCAGCAGGACAGTCTCACTCCACCAAGATGGATGACACAGCTCACAGACACCCATCTGCCACGAGCCCTAATGCCCCACACTTTAACACTTACAGCATACTCCTGTTGATTTGCTGGAGCCTCATCAGTGTTAAATGACCTGCCTAAATGTACTGCTCTGTGGCCAATAGCAAAGCAGCGTGGTCACTGATGGGGGCAGTGTGGTGTAGCGCAGAAATCCCCCAAACCCTTTTCACAAAAGGGGCCATTTGCAACACTGAAATACGTCAGACTGCGTTGAGCGCTACGGCTAATTTGCCTGAGTAGGAAAGCCGGCTGTAACCCATTTGTGTATGAAGTAAAATGGCCTCCTGCTTCAGCTCTCCCTTGCCCACTCAGCTCACACACTTGTGTTCACCCTGTGTGTGTGTGTGTGTGTGTGTGTGTGTGAACGGGGCGGCAGAGTGGTATAATGGGTGAGGAACTGGTCTTGTAACCAGTCACCAGGTCACAGGTTCGATTCCTGTGTAGGAAACTGTCGTTGTGCCCTTGAGCAAGGTGCTTGACCTGCATTGCTTCAGTGTACATCCAACCATATAATTGGATGCAATGTGAATGATATGTAAAAAAAATTGTGTAAGTCCCTCTGGATAAGAGCGTCTGCTAAATGCCAGTAATGTAAAACGAAATGTTAACTTTCACTCAGATTCATTACTTCGCTGTGTGTGCTGTCAGAGAGGTGCCTTTTCAGCACTAGCTTCATGCCACAAAAGCTAAAAAGTTGTGGAAGGGCAGTAAAATGGAACAGTGCTGAGGGAACCACCAAGCCATCGTAAGCAGTTAGCATACCTAGCGGGACACTACAGGCACAGAGGCAATACAGAACCTGTCCTGAGTCAGAACAGCACCCGGCTGTATAAATGGGTAATACGTATGCTCTGAAGTAATGCTGGATACAGCAAACACAGAACGTAGTGTAACGTCAATCCATAGCGTCAAGGCCAAGTCTGTTTTTTTTTGTTAATACATACTACGGCGTCTGACTCTGTAAAAAACTGATAAGGCAGGTGACTGAAAACAGTATGTGTGAGACGGCCTTGGAAATCCCAGTTAAAACAGACGGGAAGAGAATACGCACCGGCGAGACTCCCTTCCACAGTCCCAGCAGCCTCTCTGTCCGCACGACGCTGAGAAACACCGTCACCATCCCCACCTTCGGCGAGCTGAGAGGGAGAGAGAGAGAGAGAGGTGTAAATACACACACAAACACACACACACTACACACACACACACACACTATATACACACAAACTACATACACACACACACACACACATACACACTATGTACACACACTACACACTACATATACACACTCTCGTACACACACACAAACACACACTACATACACACACTACACACACTATACACACACACACTATATACACACAAACTACATACACACACACACACAAACACACACTACAAACACACATACGACACACACACTATACAAACACACACACACTACATACACACAAACTACATACACACACACACACATACACAATACATACACTACATACACACACACACACAAACACACTACATACACACACTACACACTACATATACACACTCACACACACACACACATACACAGACACACACATACACACACGCACACACACACACTCGTACACACACACACACACACACACACACACACACACACACACAAGCATGCCACATCAGCACTACTGCAGCCACTGAGGCGGTGGGCAAAAGGTGATTACAGCCAAAACCCTCCAGTGCTGATACACTGTACCGAGGGAGGGAGGGGGGTCAGAGATTAACTAGCACACATTAGCCAAGCGCACAGGCAGATAAGTTTCTGGAGTCTACACTGCTACAGCGGAACATCGCGTTAAGGATCCCCCTGCTGTGTTCCACCGTGTAAGGTCCATAAATACAGGATCAGTCTGTGCCCTGTGCTCGACCGATAAGACTAGACTGCGCAGACTGTGACGCTCCAGCTGTGCAGACTGTGTGGGATCTTTTGTAGGATGAGCCTGTATAATGTGTTGGGCAGTGAATTACCAGTGGGTAATATAGTGTGTTTGATGTGCATCACATGGTCCTGGGTTGTAATGTGCGTCAGTGGGTGCAGCGTGTTGTATTGGGCAGTGCAGGATCAGTGTGTGACCTGTTGGGTGAGTGTGTGTGCTGTTGGAGGAGTGTGTGTGTTGTTGGAGGAGTGTGTGTGCTGTCGGAGGAGTGTGTGTGCTGTTGGGCGAGTGTGTGTGCTGTTGAATGAGTGCGCACCCTGCTGGTGGGAAAGTGCAAGCGCTGCTGGTGGGCGTGTGCGCACCCTGCTGGTGGGCGGGTGCGAGCGCAGCCGGCGGGCGGGCGGCTCACCCCGGGTGCATGCTGTTCTGCAGGGTCTGCAGCCGGGTCTTGACCAGGTCCAGGGGCTGGAAGAGCAGGGTGGAGCAGGTCCCGCTGAGAGAGCCGCACATGAAGGCCTTGAGCGCGGGGTGTGCCTGGGGGGGGGAGAGAGGGGGGGGAGAGCGCTTAACGCCGCGTTCCTAACGTCCGCCGCCACCGTGCGGCCCTCGTGTGTGTGCGCTCAGCGCGTTTCCGCACGCCAGACTGCGCGTGGGGAGAAACGCGAGGGCAGAGCGACAGACACGGGTCAGACACGCGAGCAGGGAAAACAAACAAACAAACATCGTCTTCGACGCGCGCGAGCCAAGACCAGAAAACGCACGCCTACACTACACCACACCAAACCACACCATACCACACACATAACAGCACCACACCACACCATACCACACACATAACAGCACCACACCACACCACACCACAGCACACACATAACAACAGCACAGCTGAGACGCAGGCAAGCGTGCCTGTGTGCATAAGCACACACACACACACACACACACACACACATAGGCAGCGCACATGATGTAGATGCATAAGGACAGCCTACACAGACACAGAAAGGAACTGTCAGACTGAATCACACTGCTTCAGACATTATTATTTCCATGCTCGGCAGACAAATCAAAACAAATAGTGTGTGACAAACACACAGCTACACACACACACACAACAAAACACGCAACTAAGCCCTAAATATAGATATGCAAGGACACATACACATACTGAGACAGTACAACAATTTGTACATTTATACGTTTCTTCAAAAACACACGTTAAATCTCATCACAAAACCTGCACACAGTGACATCATAAAACAGTAGCGACACAACCTAACACACAACACTGTCTCACCGCCCTACCTTTCCTCCGCTGGCTGATTTGGCTTGTGAATCTTGTTTCTCTTGCATCTCTCCCTCTTTTACTCTCTCCCTCTCTCTGTGCTGCTATGAACAGCATATTAGAGTATAAGCCTCCATCTCTCTCACCCTCTCTCCACTCTCTCTTTCTCTCACACAATGCCTAACTCTTCCCCCCCTCCCTCCCAACCCGCATCAGCTTAATCCAGGGGCTTTCGTTTCTCTCTCTCTCTCTCTCTCTCTGACACACACACACACTCACACACACACACACACACTCCACTGTGCTCTCCCCCTCCAGATTGCTCCCTGCCAGCTTGATTCTTTTTAAAATGCCATGAGTCACACGGTAGCTGCTTGACTGTGTGTCTGCCTCTGTGTGTGCATGTGTGTGTGTGTGTGTGTGTGTGAGAGAGAGAGAGAGACAGAGTGGCTTAGATATATGCAGTGAAAGTGACACAAAATGCATTTCTGTATGAAACAAAATGTCACACTATCTTCGCAAAGCAGATTGTGCAAAGCCAGGTAATATTAAATGGCATAGAGTAACCCTTATCTCCAGTGCAATATACGATACAAAGGCTCTTCCCATACCTTGGACTTGAACCCGTGACCACATCTCTTTCCTTCTCGATCAATCTCTCCAGCCCCCCTCTCATAGCCCCACCCTTCAACTGAAGGCCTCAGTAACAGCCAATTGCCAGCCATCCCTTGTTAGAGCTGACCAATAGCAAACTGGGAATAATGGGGTAGCTCTACCCTTCTTGGCTTGTCTCTATGGATTTAAGGTGGTATGGTGGAGTTGACCCATTTCATGCAGGCAGAAACACAGCTTTAAATCACAACGATGCAAATTCAGTTGACAGAAACATTGCCAGCATTGCATGAGATGACCAAGCACATCACACTGAGCTACATGAACACTTGGCAGGAGCTCATGGCTAGGATTTTTCAAACAGGGTCATGACAGTGTACGACCCACAAAGGATTTAGGCCACTAAGTGAGTCACCGATGACACCAAAACCCCAGTTTTCCATGGTACAGCTCAAACCAAGCCGGCTTACTTAGTGACTTTGTTTTGCTATTCGGTGACTTCCCGGTCACAAACTTCCCGGTCACACTCAGCCATCTCAGTGAAGTTCATTTGCCGACAAACCAGGGGAGGGGGCTTATGGGTGGAGCAAGAAAACCGCATTGTGAAGTTACACCTGGCAGCACTACAAAATCTAGGACATAAACGTGGAGGAGATGACACAAGAACTGCCAACAACTGCCAGCAAGGCTGAACTGTTTTTATAATATCCTTCGTTTGTAAGCAGTGACTTTGAGCTTTCCTAGTGTGCTCTATTTCTCAGTGTGTTAATCTTTTCAAGAATATGTTCGCTTCAGACAGCAAGACCACAAGCAGTCGTCTGGATGCGGAAAGAAGTGTTCAGATATGTTGTACCTTGCTCAAGGGTACAACAACAACAGTTCCTACCCCAGGAATCGAACCAATGACCTTTCGGTTACAAGCCCAGTTCCTTACCCGCTATGCTACACTGCTGCCCCAAATTACCACAAATGGTGTACGACCCTGTATAGGCATGTTCACAGGAAACTTTCACAGGAATAAAAATATTTCACCTGAATCTCCCTTTTAGTGTGGTATTTCACAGCCAGGCGAATTCCAAACTAGCAAAAACATAGTTTTTTCGAATAATGCCCTGTATGAATAAGTTTTCACAAGCAACATATTTTTAACCACCTGTTCATAATAATGTTCTCTGTACCAATCTATACCTCTAATGGGTCGTAACTCAAAACACGTATACTCACCACAACTAGCTCCATATTCTTCCAAAGCTACTGTACGATCCTGGGGAACTGGTCTGCAGTGTGTATCGCTGACTTGCTTTCTTACGCTTCGTTGTGATGGACAATCTTTACGCTTGTCCTAAACAAGCAAAAATGAATACACTCTTAAATCTTTAGCAAGCCTGTATACTACAAGCATTTTTGCATGTAACATGTAACAATAACCAAACATAAGTTGGAACTACATTAGCAATCTAAGATAACTCTTCAGGAACTGAGGATCCTCAGCCAACCTTGGTGGAAATTCCAGCTTGGTTCCAGTCTGGTTTTAAGCTGGTCCAGCTGGTTTTAAGCTGGTTTGGACAAGGTCAAACTGGCAAGATGGTTTAAATGGCAACCACACTGGCAAGACCATGTCCAGCTGGTGGGCCAGCCTGGTACAGACAACAGACCATCACCAAATTCCAGATGGTGTCTTGCTGGGGCACAAGCTGTTTCCAACGAGATTCCATCTTAGACAGGTAGCTGGAATTTTCACCAGGGAAGAGCTTTGTGGACAGACCGGAAAGGTTCAGGTGTAAGATCACCAATATTGAAGGTTCTGAACTGAACATTCTAATGCTGATAAAACAATCATTTCTGAGCAATAACGTTCTAGGACAATGACTGCTTAGAATGTTGAAAAAATACATTCCAAAAAACTACTCTTCAAAGGGTTCATTACACCGTCATATTCGCAACGTTAGAGCAGCACTTACCCGGTTCCTTTGCCACCGTCCTAAGGGCCAAATATGTATGGGACAAACATTTTGACGGTAGCTAATAAAATAAGCTAACGCTAATATTCAAATATGAATCGGATAAAAACAGCAAGCGTTATTTTCTGTGATAAACCTGAAATTAGTAAGCTAAATAATGAACGGTGAATTAAAATACTTTTTCTGTTAAAGTAGTTACTGTAACTGTTCTGTAACTTAACGTGATAGCTAAATAACCTAAACGCGTTATCGTTGAATCCTTCTGGTCCAACTCTGCTAAGTTACGAAAAAAGCAAAAGATGCTAGCTAGCTTCTAACTAAACCTCACGATTCTGCGTGTCAGATTTACCAAGATAACCAACTAAAGGCAAAATTGGAAACAGATCGATAGGAATGGATGATATTGACTTCGATCCTAGTTTGCTCTAACTACCAAACAAAAAAAAAACTGTTATATGAAAAGTGGCTTGCTAAACATGAAGTATTAAAGGTACTTATGTCTCACAAGGATGACGCAATTTCGCAACGTTTGACAGCTACTTGTCAAACCGCATGGTCAAACCGTATGTAGCACCGTATGTATGTAACTGTCTAGATATCTTGCAACCAACTTCAACTGCTATAACGTTAAGACAAATCTACTGTCGAAAAAACCCTTCTTTCTCTTCAAAGGGAGGAGTAATTGGTCCCTAATTTATCCAACGAGATCTGTTTGTCTGCTTTGTCTTTTTTCGCTCTCCCGGTGTTTTTATCTGTCGCGTAAAGTCAGATGTTGGACCCTAGCTACGGTTTGATTCCTGAATCCGCAGTGCAGGCTAGGTAGTTGCATCGGTCACTTAAAGGGGTGCGTTGTGCGTAGTCCCACCCCTTTCTCTGTACCAGTCAACACAACGACCGGTTTCAGCTTGATTTTGCAATGTTACTGCAAACCACTTGGAACAAGCTGGAGGGGGGGAAGCGAGGCTTAGCGAGGGGCTTTTCTATTTCAGGTTCTTAGAGCCCTCTGCTGACAAAACGCCGTTATTAGTAGGAGACCAGTTTCATGATAAACTGTGTTCACTAACGTCCTTCCATGTGGACGATTGCTTTCTCTTCAGTAGATTTACTTTGGCCGTTTCTGCGAAAGAAATGGCAAAATGCCAGGGAGAGATTCACAGAAATGTTTAGGTTATCGCAATAGACAGTTCATATGTCCATCACCTACCTGTGCGTCTTTCGCAAGGTATCAGATATGTCTTTTTACAGACACGGTCACAAATACGCTATTTTGTAAAGCTTTTGTATTATGTAAAGCTTTTGTGACTCTGCGAAAAAGCTCGATAGATTCGAATAACCGCATCAGTAAACACTGACGCACACTGACACACGCACACACACACACACACACAGGTTAGCTAAGAATTAAATTCCACAAGTCATAGGAAGCAGTTGAAAAAGCCCATTTTTATTGCAACAGTAATTCATATTACACGTATCATATCTCCAGATAAAAGGAACAGTACAAAATCCGGGTTTTAAATGGGAGAAATTAAACAGTTTCTCTCGCTTCCTTGGCAGCACCAGCAGGAAAACCGAACACAGCTAGTGGCGGAACTTTTAGACTCCACTGTTCAATCACTGAGCTGCGCACCCATTCAAACGAACCTGGTCCACCCCCGCCGCATGTTTAAACAGAATCAAAGAATACAGGCAGGGATAATAAGGCAAAGATCACTGAAAAATACAGTGTGTTATAATGCAGTTACAGGGAGTTTTAAAAAAAAAAACACAAATGGCTGGTCTGTCTAATACTTCAAAGCGCTCCACAAGGCAGTGTCCAGAGAATGTGTGCAGAGACTACGAACAAAAACATAACCCTACCCCACCACCGTATAAGCCCCACATTTGTATGTAAACACAAACATCCACATTAAAGTGTAATTGTTTGCTTGTGCAGGAAGATCCCAGAAAACCCCGGATAGTGTAATTTATGCTGGTTTATTAGGCTACACGCATGTCTCGATTTGTATTCGTTGCGTCACATTCTCACTTGTGTTGCAGCATCTTTACTAACCATTTTCCATATGGCTCTAACATAGTGACATCACGTAACCGGTATAATAATTGTGCTTGGTGCAAAACCTGCACCAAGACCACTATGTGATCTTCAATGTGTGGGTCTAAAAATATTAATTTAACATTTCATTGTGATATAATGTCTAACCATGTGCAAGTGTGTGTTTCCAGGTGCATTAATCCAATTGCATACATGCACGAGTGTTTCCAATGCAAAGCCATTTTAATAATCCCAAACCAATATATAAAGTGAACTAGTAACGGCTATATTTTATACAGTACGTTTAGCATATAACCCCCTAATATAAAGAGAGGTAGAAAGATATAAAAACTTTCATACTTTCACAAAATATTATAAACTTAAAAATACAAATCTCTTAGATGGCAGTACTACTTTGGTCCCCTCTGTATTCTAAATATTTTTGCTTTTTTCTCAAAATTCATAGATAGAAAAATAGATCCAGAAATAAGAATATAGTAAGAATGTTTCCTTTCAAAAATATTCACATTCATGCTTAAGATGAGTCATTTGGCCAAATATATATATTTATGTGCATGTTTGCATTTACTCTGTGAACATTTGTGTAGCTTTTTGAACCGATTTCTCAGTGGACTCTGAAAATCAGAATGATTGTCAAAAATACTAACCAGGTATTGTGTACACCTGTGTTGAAGTCATGTACAGCATGTAATCTGTCCATGTGTGCATGTAACCATGAATGTGTTACAGTGCTGCACATACAAACATCTTGGCATGGGGAGGCATAACCATCTCAATCTGGGTAAAGAGCTGTGCATGCGAAAGTGACTGAGTATATAAATCAGTTCCCTGCTGTGGCCAGCAGGGGCACTGTGACAGTCCCCGACGGGCAGGTCACTCTGATTTGGGCTCAGGGGTTTCGCTCTTGACATCCATCTCCTCGTCGCTCTCTGCTCCAGACCGGCCAATCATACGTCGCATGGTGAAGGGCACGTCCCCACGCCTGAAAATCAATTCAACCCAAATAAACACATTTCCACGGGCGCCAGTGTTAACAAGTTCCCAGGAGCTGCATCCCAACAAATCCAGTCATCGCAATCCCACAATGCATTACACAACACACAAGCAGCGGTTCTTACGGTAAAGAAAGCTAAAGATAATAGATTCCGGTACGATGCAAGATAAGCGACACGAGGGAAGCGGCGGGGCGGTAAAGAAGGGGGCGGGGTTACCTGAGCTTGCTCCTGAGGGTGCTGACCTCCCGGTTCATGGCGTCGGCAGACTCGGTGGCGTCCTCCAGCTCCCTCTGCATCTTCCTGCGGTTGGCGTTGGCGCGGGTGGCCTCCTCCTCCGCCTCCTCCAGCTGCCTCTTCAGCTGCTTCATCCGGCTGTTCAGCTTGTCCGCCTGCGGGAATCGGGTCACAGTCAGAAGACCGCGCCGTCAGAGACGCGTTGGGAATACGGCCCGTGGAAACGGGATGAGGATATCTGGTGCATCGCTGAACACACGCGAGCATTCTGTGCGGTTAGGCCCTCAGTCTTGTACTGCTGCATATCTGGGCAGTTGCAGTGGAGTGAGTGTAAGGGTAATGAATGGCCTGGTCTTTGTAGTGCTGCATGCCTGCGCAGTTGCAGTGTCATGGGCAGTGTGTGAGTGTAAGGGTAGTGAATGGCCTGGTCTTTGTAGTGCTGCATGCCTGCGCAGTTGCAGTGGCATGGGCAGTGTGTGAGTGTAAGGGTAGTGAATGGCCTGGTCTTTGTAGTGCTGCATGCCTGCGCAGTTGCAGTGGCATGGGCAGTGTGTGAGTGTAAGCGTAGTGAATGGCCTGGTCTTTGTACTGCTGCATGCCTGCGCAGTTGCAGTGTTGTGGAGTGAGTGTAAGGGTAATGAATGGCCTGGTCTTTGTACTGCTGCATGCCTGTGCAGTTTGCAGTGTATGTGGGCAGTGTGTGAGTGCGAGGGCACTGACGGACCTGGTCTTTGTACTGCTCACAGTTGCGCCGCTCGTCCTCAACCTGCAGGAAGGCCTCCTTCAGCTTCTTCTCTGTACGCCGCACCAACTTCGCGGCCTGCTGCCTCTCCCTGAGGGCACAAGGACACGGCGACAGTGAGAGAAAGGAGAGAGAGAAGACAGAGAGAGAGAGAGAGAGAGAGGAGAGAGAGAGAGAGTGAGTGAGTGAGCAAGTGACACAGAGGAAGAGACAGAGAGGAAGAGAAAGAGAGACAGACAGAGTGAGCCAGGATCTCACCTGGTCTCCACGTCCAGCTGCTCCTCCAGCTGGAGGATCTTGGCCTCCAGGGAGGTGATGCTGGCCTTGTACTTGCTCTTGACGGTCCCCTCCAGCTCCTGCAGCTTCAGCTTCAGCTCCTTGTTCTGGCGGTCCAGCTGTGAGCGCGCCCCCTCCAGGCGCTGAGAGTTACTGCGCTCCGCGCTCAGCTCAGTCGTCATCTGCTCAGCCTGAGAGAGGCGGGAGATAGGAGCAAGAGTTCAGTCAGTCTAGGAATACAGTCCCATCTGTGCTCATTTCAGTGCGCCCTGAAACCTGCAGACAAAACATGAGATATGGCTCCTAGACTCACACATGCCAACGCAAGAACCTTTAAAGTCAATCTTCTTTTAGAGTCCAAAGTTCAAAGGCCCCATATAAACTGTAAAATTGGCCAAAAATTGAAATTAAATAAACCGGTGGGCATAAATGGCCCTGAAAATTAATGTTGCCCCAGAAGCTCTTTCAAGCCCAATCCACATCCCAATTCTGATGTAAATTCAGTGTGATCAATGATCAGTTTCTACATGCACAATTTACAGAAAACATGGACATAGCTTTTCAAAAAAGTAAATTTTTAGAATTTTAAAACTCGAATTCATTTTTATCATTTCTGACTTCCAGTGATTTTGAAGGAACATGAGAGGTGTACAGAGAGCAGTATGTAATGATTCAAGCTCTCTCAGGTCAGTTTCGCCCTCTCTGCCCGTCCTGGGTACCTGCGCAGTGGCCCTCTTCAGACGATCGTTGACCAGCTCAGTGTTGCACTGCTCCTCCTCCAGATCCTCCTCCAGCTGGACGATCCGCGCCTCCAGTCTCCGCTTCTCATCGGCCATCAGAGTGCTGAAGGAGAGCGAGGGAGGAGGTGAAGGAGAGCAGGACGTGGAGTGGCAGAGAGCGAAAAAACGTCAGTAGGATGGGGTCAGCTTCTGAGATGGTCCACATCAAGGTTCAAAGGTCGTGAACCAACAAGCGTGTTTTAAAGATTCAGTTACAGCCAGTGAAACTTTCTTAGTCATAAACAGGAGGCCACAGCAAGCTTTCAGATACATTTGAGGCATCGCACTAAGTGGACAAGGTACTACACATTTGAGCCATCGCACTGAGCAGACAGGGCACTAAGTAGGCAGGGTACTAAGTATGCCGTACTTCTTGGAGGCTTGACTGTTGATCTCATCCTGCAGCTCGTCCCTCTCCTGCTGAGCTTGCCTCTTCATCCTCTCTGCTGCGGCCAGGTCCTGAGGAGGAGGAGGAGGAGGAGGGATGAACAGTCAGCCAAGGCGAGACTGAGAGGAAGCACAGTGACTATGTTTGGGGGAAGGGGTGGAGATTTGGGGAAAAGAGAGGGGGAGGGCAGAGAAGGGGATGGGGACGGGGTGGGGGACAGGGACAGCCCTGCAGCCTGACCTCCTGCAGCTGCATGATGTCGGTCTCCATGGTTTTGATCTTCTTCTCGTTCTCCTTGGCCTGGGCGAGCGCCTCCTCGCGGGCAAGACGGGAGTCGTCTATCTCCCGCAGGAGGTCTTTCATCTGGGCCTGCCAGGGGGAAGAGAGTCCTAAACATTTGCATTCTGCGTGTGTTTGTGTGTGCGTGTGCATGTGCGTGTGCGAGTGTGTGTGTGTGTGTGAGGGTGTGTGTGTGTGTGTGTGTGAGGGTGTGTGTGTGTGTGTGTGTGTGTGTGTGAGGGGGTGTGTGTGTGCACGTGTGTGTGTGTGTGTGTGCGTGTGTGTGTGTGTGAGGGGGTGTGTGTGTGTGTGTGTGTGTGTGTGTGTGTGTGTGTGTATAAACTGAGCTGTGATGGTACCTGCAGTTTCTTCAGCTGTTTGAGGGCATCGTCCCGGTTCTTGTTGGCCATGTCGATCTGGGCCTCCAGCTCCACCAGGTCCAGCTCCAGCTTCTTGCGGGCAGCGACGGCCACGGACCGCTGCTTACGTTCATCCTCCAGCTCCATCTCCATCTCCCGCACCTGGGGTAGGGGGGGGGGGGGGGGGGGGGGGGGGGGGGGGTGATCGTTTCACTCATGCCAGGTTTTAAACATACGCGGCTGCGTCCAAAATCTCTAAAGCTGCTTCCATTCTCCAGCCGATCCATAGAACATGGATGGGTCAAAGCTATATGGCAGACACCTCAAATTGGTGGAATGGTAAAGAAAGAAAATGAAGAACACCGCTTCAGGGCATTCAGACAGTTCCCAGTGTCTGCTGTTGGGGAGGGGAAACCTGTTGACATAAGCACGAGTAGATCTTGTGTGCACCACGCACCTGTTTGACCAGCTGTCTCTTCTTCTCCTCTCCCATCTCGTCGCGGGCCAGCAGGTCCCTGTCGAACTGCGCCTTCATGGCCTGCATGTTGACCTCCAGCCGCAGCTTGGCGTCCTCCGTGGCCTGCAGCTCGTCCTCCAGCTCCTCCAGCTGCGTGCGCATCTCCTCCAGCTGCTGCTCCATCCCTCGCTTCGACTTCTCCAGCTCGTGCACCTGGAGAGAGGAGTGTGGAACGTGACCGTGAGCATTATTTCAACTTCCACTTGGACAATATGACTTATTTCTCAAAATATAATTATGAATGACATCACACAACCTGTATTTTAGGAAATCTAGGTAGTGTTTTTCATCTTAATACACCGGCAATGAACTTAATACATGTGTAAACATCTTCAGCTGTGAATAAAATGTACATGTACATCATTTACAAACGTATAAAGGTCACACTTGCATGGTCTGTACCATTTCGGAGCGAACAAAAAGCATAATCCTCTTACGCTTTTGCCCACGTCGTCTTTGGAGGAGACCAGGTCCTCCATTTCGGCCTTCAGCAGTTTGTTGCCCGGTCCAGCTCGTTCCTCATGTCCGACATGGCCTCCAGCTCCCGGGTCAGCGCCAGAGCCCGTGTCTCCTTCTCCCGGGCCTCCGCCTCGGCCCGGTCCCGCTCCTCGCGAACTGGGTCGAGTTGGCCTTCTCCTCCGCCAGCATCTACACAGACAGGGAGAGGAGGAGGACGGTGTTGCCATGAATGATCCATTCCAGCCAACAGATGAGCCTGCAGGAGCTATTTCTCAAAGGTTTTTAAGACACAGCATTTCTGAAACTTATTTTATTTACCTCCACAGATACTTTTAATGCCATGAAATACGGACACCAGCTGTCCGATAAGCATTAGCCTGTTCGGGTGTGTTGCTAGCGGCCGTAAACAGTAAAGTGGAGCATTTTTTTTTTTGCTGGAAGATGATAAAATCATATCAAGAAGCAGTATGTGTTCATCCGTGACCCATATTTCCTTGTGCATTTACCTGGTCAAACTTCTTCTGCTTCCTCTCCAGGTTGTGTACGATCTGCCTCAGGTGGTCCTGGTCCACCAGCATGTCGTCCAGCTCCTGCTGCAGGCGGGTCTTGGTCTTGTCCAGCTTGTCGTAGGCGGAGCTCTTCTCCTCCAGCTGCTGGGTGACGCTCTCCAGGTCCCTCTGGATCCTCTTCTTCCCCTCCTCCACGCCCTCCAAGGCGCACGCCTCGTGCTCCAGCTTCTTCTTCATCTCCGCCAGCTGTGCGGCAGGGCAAAAGGGGTCAAGGGTCAAGAGGTGGAAGGACAGCAAGCCAGCAAGGGACAGGAAATTGTGCTCTTCAAACTTTTAGAGGCAAAGCGTTGGTGTGTGCCACAACACAGCACAAGACTCTGTAGGTCTTGGACAGAGCCACTGTAGGTGAACAGAAAAGAGGCTGGAACATACTACCGAATACCTCATGAGTCTGCGAATACGGAGAACACACAGCTTTGATAAGTGGTAGAGAGAGGTGACGCAGGATAGTTGAAGGGGAGAGGACTGAGAGTCCCTACAGAGAGAGAGAGAGGTGGAGACAGCAGGATGGGGAGGGGGGCAGTGTTACCTGAGACTGAAGAGTGGAGAGCTGCCTCTCCACGTTCTTCTTGCTCTCTTCCTCCTCCTCCACCTGCTCCCTCAGGCTGTTCTGCTCATCCTCCAACTGCCGCAGACGGGTGGAGAGAGCGAGCTTCTGCCGAGTCTCCTCCTGTAGCAGCTCCTGCAGGAGGAGAGAGGGGGAGGAGGCGGAGGTTAGATTCCGCCAGGACCTCCAAAATGGAAACGCTGCCACCGCAAAAAAAATCACCACGCGATTCCCAAAGCATAAAAAAAAAACCTTAATAAAACAATTCAAAGGCAGACTATACTAAACAGAGTGGGCTGTGGATAAACACCACGCAGTCTGAGCAGAAATGGAGTGTGAATGCACGTGTTGGCGGGAGACGCCACGGCAACGCGAGAAGGCCGTCGCACCTGCACGTCCTGCAGCTGGGACTCCACCGCGGAGCAGTCCTTCGTCGCCTTGATGGACTTCCCCTCGACCTCGCTGAGCAGCCCGTTCACGCTGTCCAGCTCCAACTGCGAGGGGCGGGGGGAGAAAGCGGTCAGCATGTCCCTAACCCTAACCCCCTCCCCCGGAGACCCCCCAGGCCCGCTCTCTCTCTCCCTCACACACCTGCAGTTTGGACACCTTCTCGGCCAGCTCCTGCCTCTGCCGCTCCGTCTCCCCGTGCTTGACCTGCAGCTCCTGCAGCTGCGACTCGGCCTTCTTCCGGCGGCTCTCCGAGTCGCTCTTCCCCTGCATCAGCGTCTGCAGCTCGATGCTCAGCTCGTTCCGCTCGCTCTCCAGCGCCTGCTTGGCCTTCTCCACGGACACCTTGTTCTGGACGGACGGACGGACGGACACATATGCTCGTGTCAGGCAGTAAGTTGTTGCCCGATGGAGAGTAGCACGGTTACGGAAAAGGCTACTTATTTTCCTCCATTTTCCACCTTTATTAAAATTATAATGAGAATCATGCTACATGTGTGTGTGTCTGTCCTTTGAGAAACTGTGCTGTGAAATGCAAATAAGAAAGGTACAACTTCCCGTGTACAATGTAAAAATGTACAAAAACATTCTACTGTATGTGTGATATGGATCTCGGCTTATTTGCAGTTGTACAAATAATGAGTTTTCTAACTAGAAAAAGCTGATGATTTATGTCAAAAGGTTAGATTCTTCTCCTAATATAACTTGGTCAGGATCAGACAAAGGTTAGTTATGTCCCATTATGTAAGACCATAGGATTGACAGAGCTGTACTTTTTTTTTTTCACATCACTGCTTATCTTGACTGGCCCCACGCGGTTAGCCATTAAGTGCCTGTAATAAACATCGCCATAAAAGGAAAACTTCGTTTGGGTTAGTTACTCAGTAAATGAGTGTCACATCCTGTGGTTCAGCCTCTGATCGTATGTGGGTCGGCGTGGGAGTGAGCACGCTCATTACGTAATGGGTGGTAAACGGATCTCGCCCGCTAGGCCTGCTCCAGCTGCGCAGTCAGTTAGCGCTCACCCGCTTGGCCTGCTCCAGCTGCGCAGCCAGTTAGCGCTCACCCGCTTGGCCTGCTCCAGCTGCGCAGTGAGTTAGCGCGTAGCTGCTTGGCCTGCTCCAGCTGCGAGGCCAGTTAGCGCTCACCCGCTTAGCCTGCTCCAGCTGTGCAGTGAGTTAGCGCGTACCTGCTTGGCCTGCTCCAGCTGCGCAGTCAGTTAGCGCTTACCTACTTGGCCTACTCCAGCTGCGCAGTCAGTTGGCGCTCACCTGCTTGGCCTGCTCCAGCTGCGCAGTCAGTTAGCGCTCACCCGCTTGGCCTGCTTCAGCTGCGCAGTCAGTTAGTGCTCACCCGCTTGGCCTGCTCCAGCTGCGCAGTCAGTTAGCGCTCACCCACTTGGCCTACTCCAGCTGCGCAGTCACAGTTAGCGCTTACCCGCTTGGCCTGCTCCAGCTGCTCGTTGAGCTCGTCAAGGCCTGGCTGTGCTTCTGCCGCATGTCCGCCACCTGCTGCTCGTGCACGTGGGCCTCCTCCTCCAGGGTCTTCTTCAGGTGCGCCACTTCCGACTCGCGCTTCGACCTGACCGAGCCGGAGAGACGGACTCAAATCACCGAGAGGCGGCGGCGTACGTGCTGAACCGTTCAATCCTTACCGCGGGACAGATCCCGCGTGCGTAACCAATAAGCTTCCTCCAGCAGCTGTTAATTGTATATGTATGAAACTGGAGCCTACGGTAGCCTGCGCTGAAGACATGTATGCATTGAAACGGTGAGTACACCGCAGCCCCCCCTACGAGGGCAGGTGCGCACGCACCTGAGCTCCTGCTGGGCGGCGGTGGAGTCCAGCGTGTCCTCCAGCTCGGTCTTCAGGGCCTCCAGCTCCTCGCCCAGGTCCCTGCGGTGCTTCTCGGCCTTGGAGCGGGCCGCCCGCTCCAGCTCCAGGTCCTCCTGCAGCTCCGACAGCTGCGCCTCCAGCTCCCGGATCTTCTTCTGGGCCATGTTCTTCTGCGCCGCCTCCTCCTCCATCCTGAGGTAGGAAGGTAGATGGGGGGATGAGAGACAGAGAGAGAGAGAGAGATGAGAATGCAGTTCTACACGCAGAGGTGCTCACAGATGAGACCGACATAGATAAGTACACACACACACAGACAGACACACAGACAGACAGCTCTGTTATAAGGAGTTGCACACACAAGGTGAGACAGGTGGGTAGAGGTGAGGACAGGTGATCTTACCTGGCCAGGGCTGCCAGAAGCTCCTCCTCCTTCTTGGCCAGCTGGGCGCGGAGCTCGGCGATCTGGGCCTGCAGCTCGGCGATCTGGTCGTGCAGGTCGGTGGAGTCGCCCTCCAGCTTGCGCCGGTTCTTCTCCAGCTCCTGCCGCAGCTTCTCCTCCTTGCGGAGGCGGTCTGGGAGGGGGGGAGGGGGGAGACGCGCGTGTTAGGGGACGTGTGGAGGTGCAGGTCGGGTGGTGAGGGCCGAACCCTGGACCCAGTGCGTCAGACTCACCCTCCAGGTCTGTGATCATGGCCTCGTGTTTGTTCTTCAGTTTCTGCAGGCTCTTTGACTTCTCCTCCTCTTCCGCCAGGTTTGTGGTGAACTCAGAGATTCGGTCCTCCAGCAGCTTCTTTTCCTGTAGAAGCACAAACAGCCATCAGCCAGAATCCACAGAAAACCACCGAACCAGCCCATAGCTGTGCATACTACCCACATAACCCCACTCAAATACCACCCCGCCCTTCAACACAGTCACAAACAACCCTCAAACCACACACAAACTAAAAATACCCCTGATGTGTCCCATTACCACTTAGGACAGGGGTGTCCAATCTTACCTGAAAAGGACCGCTGTGGATGCAGGTTTTTGTTTTATCCCAGCACTAAGACACCCAATTCTACTCATCAAGGCCTTGATGGAAGACCATGATTAGTTAAATAGTTACAGCAGTTATTGTAGCGCTGGGCTAAAAACAAAAACCTTTCGGATAAGACTGGACACCCCTGACTTAGGATGCCACCACCGTACTTCAGCATCTCGCACACCAGGCTGTAGAGGGCTGGGCCTGCTTACCCCAGTAACATGGTGCCAATTGCCCGCCGTGACCCAGGATTCACTAACCTTGGCCAGTTTGTTGTTCTGGTCGTCCAGCACCATCACGTCCTCCTCCACCTTCTTCAGCTTGGCCTCCGTGGTCACCTTCTCCAGCTGCAGCTTCTGCCGGGCGGCCTCCTCCTCATCCAGCTGCGTCTCCAGGTCCTGCAGAGAGACGGAGAGAGAGAAAGAGAGGGGGAAAGGTGTAAAGGGCTTTAAATAACTGCCATTTTAAGTGTATTTTAACTGTAATGTTTTCACACAGTAGTCCACTCATCCACAGCTCCACTCTCATACGCAGTAAAAATGGAAAACACCACTGATAAATATATTTACAAGCACTGCACCTGAGCAGCTCTAACACCCACTGACCTCCCCTCTCCCTCATATTCAAGTCCCGAATGTACCATCAGTACACCCTGTTGCCTTTTCAGATGTGCTAAACCATAATTCTACAGCATGCGCCTGTCTTACTGTTCGTGTGATAGTGTTTGCGTGTGAACACGCAGATTACATTAACGCATGGGAGGGTTCCTTCTAAACACTGTCAGCACCTCAAAGGCCCGTGTGTGTGGTTGAGCAGATGTGGTGATAACTGGACCCCTCCCCTTAAACAGGTAAACACACAGCCTCTTAACACCTGTTCTTCTTCACATCAGCTCTCCCTCTCCCTCACTCCCTGCAGGCCTGCCCTTACCGTGATGTTCTGCTGCATCTTCTTCCTCTCGGTCTGCAGCTGAGTGACCCGCTCCTCCTCCTCCTCCACACGGGCCTCCAGGTCGTGCAGGATCTCCTCCAGCTCCTGCTTGCGGGCGGCCAGGCGGGCGCGCATCTCCTCCGCCTCCGCGCACAGCTCCGTCTCCGCCTGCAGCTGCTCCTGCAGGGCCAACTTCTCCGCGCTCAGCTGAAAAGCAAGGAGAGGGACAGGGAGTTCAGCCCGCGCTAGCTAGCTCCAGACCGAGGATGTTCAAGCACATGCTAGCTAGCTCTGGACCGGGGAGTTCAGCCCGCGCTAGCTAGCTCCAGACCGAGGATGTTCAAGCACATGCTAGCTAGCTCTGGACCGGGGAGTTCAGCCCGCGCTAGCTAGCTCTGGACCGGGGAGTTCATCGCGCTAGCTAACAAGCTCCGGACCGAGGGTGTTCAGCGCACGCTAGTTAGCTCCAGACCCCGGGGCAATCAACAGGCGCTAGCTAGCGCCATACCAGGGCGTTCAGCATGCGCCAGCTAGCTCCGGAAGTTCAGCACAGGAAGAAGAGTGCTACTAAACGAAACGCTCTCACACCTGCTGTTGTTTGGCCTCGTATTCCTTCAGCTGCTCCTCGGCTTGCAGCTGCTTCTCCTTCACCTTGATCAGCTCCTCATCCTTGGCCAACATCTCCTCCTCCTGCCGGGTCACCTGGAGCAGCGGCTTCACCTGTGCGAGAAGGGAGATGATGTGAACTCATGCTTCTGCAACAGTGACAGGGATAAATGAGAAATGATGGATCCAGGAGCAGTGTGACCCCACCTTGGTGAAGAGCCTCCACCACTGCCAGTTCCTCAGCTTGAGGTAGGCAGCACAGTTCCTCTGGATCACTTTCATGGCCGTCAGCTGCTGCTGTCTCTTGGCAAAGGCTCTGAGAGAGAAGACGTGCACAAAGAGATTCAGTGAAACTTTCAATCGCATAAGTCCTCTCAGTTGAGTTCACAAATGTTTTTTTTGGTCACAGAGGAATGCATGTAGGCAACAAACTCCAGGAAGGTGAATGACTTAATGACAGCATAATAAACTAATGACTGATGGTTCATCTAGAGTATATATTTGCTCCCTGCATTTCAGACCCATAAACCCTAACAATGCACTACAGCAGTTTTCTCAAACTCGATCCTGGGGGCATATGCTGGTTTTCATTCCAACCTCAACTGCAATCCCAGAAATTTAACATTTCTAATTTCCACTAATCAAGGTGCTTAGCAAAGATGCTAGTGGTTGATTAATAGAATCAGGTGTGTGCACCCACACTGGCCCTTTCTGGATAAGACTGGGGACCTCAGCTCTTGGCCCCCCAGGACCAAGTCTGAGAATCACTGCACTACAGAGTCTGAGATACCACATCAATCAGTCCACAGAACCTGCAGTCTACAGCCCTTACTTGCGGGCAACGTAGCCCCGGCACCAGGACTGGAAACTGATGATGACGTCGGTGATCTTCATGTCCCGCTCCTCCTCCAGGTGGGCCAGGACCCCGGCCCGGAAGAACACTTTGCTCTGGCCGATCCTGAACAAGTTCGGGTCCAGCTCCAGAGCTTTGATCTGAGGGCAAGCACCAGGCACGGTTTTCGTCACTAGCACCCATCGTGCCCACCCGCAGGACGACACCACGTTCACACACACATGAGGCATAAAAATCACACTGGACAAATACATCATTTAACCGCCTTGTCACCTAAGTCGTATTGTAATTCGTGAATGGGAGGCACTTTGCTGTGCAGCCTCAGGAAACAGACTGAGCCGAAAGGGTTCGGGGCTCACCATGAGTGCGCAGGCCTGCTTGCCGTCCATGAAGCCCTTGGGAATGGCGTTGGGGGTGAGGATCTCATACCTGGGGAAGAAGGACAGGGTGTTAAAAAGAGCACTGCCTGTGGTACACGCCCCCAGAGAGGAACAGCCCCCAAAATGCAGTGAGCGTACCTCTGCCTGAACTCCTGGAAGACGATGCGGTTGGGGAAGCCTTGTCTGCAGATGCGGATCCCCTCCAGAACACCGTTGCACCTCAGCTGGTCCAGACCAGGTGGGGGTCCAGCTTACCCGCCTGTGAGAGAGAGGGAGGAAGGGTCAGTTGGGGTTTACAATTTGGCCTGATCTACAGAGTACACCCTCAAGAATTTAATTATGGAACAGCCATTTTGTGGAATTCATATCACGTAGGACCAAATGAATAAAAGCAGTGCAATACAAGAATATTTTCATTTCTGCAGTCAAAATATTTATGTTGATCTCTTCAATGAAAATAAAAACTATTACGTTTATTTATATCCAGTGGATTAATTCCTGTTCAAATAGAGTATTACTTCCGCACTCTACACATTGACTTTAGGTCACTGATACGGCATTACTGCCCAGTGCCTGAAGCAGGCTCAACTCCGCACCTTCTTCTCGTGGTTGGGGATGATGCAGCGGACGAAGTTGGGGTTGGTGTTCCTCAGGGTGGCCATCAGCTTGGCGAGCTGCTCCTTGTACAGCTGCCCCACCGTGCGGAACATGCCCTTGCGGGTCTTGAAGGCCCCCGGCATCGAGTCCGACATTCCGGCCACCTGGTCCAGGCCCACGATCCGATCCACTGGAGGGGAAACCATGGGCAACGGTGAGTTTGGAAGCAGGCGAGAGGAGGCGGTACAGGGAGGAAGGAATCGGTGTAGTTTCAAGGAGGTACGGACAGTGAGAGCAAGACCAATCATTTTGGAACTCGAAACAGACACGGTTATTACATTAAATAGACACCCGGATGGTCGCGATCATAGAAGCATGCTCTCGCAATCTGTCACTCCAAAAACATTATGATAGAGGGGTTGCGTAGAGAAACACACAGTGAATGCAAAAACACAGGAGAGATGACAGAAGCAAGGAGTCAAATGATGCATGGACAAATACAGATTTTTACACAACTTGAAGCAGTCAGAGAGTGTGATTACACACTTGTGTACAGGCTGTTAAATTTGAGGTGTGCAAAGTCTAATGTGATTATATTTACACTCATTAGCACCAGTTTGGTTAATTTCTGTTGACATTTGTGTTCTCATAACAGTTTCACACCCATGCAGTATATACCAGCTGTTGCAGTACCACTGGACACCACCAGGTAGACCCAAATACAACACCAAGCGCTCAATAGAAGAGAAATGGACAGTGGAAGGTGTTCCCTTTAATAGAAATCACTGAAAAACAATCAATGCATAAAATTTAACTTAACACTTGAACATCAAAAGCCCTAATTTCAGATGAACTCAGGAAAAAGCTGAAGCAAAAAGAATGAACAGGGGAGGGGTAACAGCAACCGACATTGAGGACAGAGAAAAAGGAGAAGTAAAAGAAATTGTTGCTAGTCCTGAAAAGGGAGAAACGTATGGAGAGACAAGGTCAAATGAAAATAGAATGTTAACAAAAGACCCTGATCGCCAAAGTCACGATGGAGAATAGGAAAGTGCAGATAAAAACAGGCACTCTGACAACTCAAAGAGAGGAAGAGAGAAAGGCAATGTTGATAAACAGCCCAGGAGTCAAGAGATGGAACATGAAAGGACAAAACAAGGACAAACACACCATAAATATAGGAAAGGAAATAAACTGAGAAATGGAGGAAGAGAAAGTGTTTTTATGAATACATACAGTAAATATTCCAAGTAAACAGTCCAGCATAATGTTTCAGATGATTTTCACAGGTGTACTATAACAAAGGGACCTTTACCACTCTGAACCTGTTCATTGACCATAACTGCTTAAAATGCACTGTGGTTTGGAGCATATTACTACTACTGCATAATTACATCAATTAACTTCTGTAATCAAATATGAACAAGAGAGATAATTAAATCCAGCTGTGACTTAAGTCAAGAGTAAAACATCTCACTCTTTACCGTAGTGTATATATATATATATCCACAAAACCGCTCTCCTTCTTACCATCTCTCCACAGATCGGACACAAACTTGTCCGAGGACTGGTTCAGCAGTGTGGTCACGTTGTCGTTCAGGGGGTCCATGTTCTTCATCAGCCACTCATCCGCCTTGTAGTCCACCTGAGGGGACAGGATGAGTCTCAAATCACACCTGTGCGTCTGGCAGTCATTTCATCTCTTTTTGTCATCAAAGAAGCCAATTTTCCTTATCCAGGAGCGCTCTGGAAACCATGGCGATCACACAAGAACCGTATAAGGAAACCCCTTACCTTCCCAGCATAGTGCATGATGGAGAAGTCAGAGTCATCTTTGAGCTTCTTGGCCTTGTGGAACTTGGGGTGGGTGCCCTGTTCCTGAACCACCTTCGCCACAAAGGATTTGTCTGTGGCCTTGGGGAACCAACACTCCTCATCCAGAAGGGCCAGGATTCCAGGGGGACTGGTCTGGGAGAAGAGGGGATAAAGAAGGTCCATGGTCAGTGGGGCCAGTGGGGCCAGTGTGGGGAGGGGGGAAACACAGACACCACAGAGTAAGAGAGAGTAAGGGAGAGGCTCACAGGTTTCTCAATGAGGTCGATGCAGGGCTGCAGGTCCAGGCCGAAGTCGATGAAGCTCCACTCGATGCCCTCCCTCTGGTACTCCTCCTGCTCCAGGACGAACATGGTGTGGTTGAACAGCTGCTGCAGCTTCTCGTTGGTGTAGTTGATGCACAGCTGCTCGAAGGAGTTCAGCTGTAGAGAGAAAAAAAAGGCATGAAGGCTTGGAATTCTCTTACCAGACTTACTCTACTGATGGCAAAGGAGCTCTTTTCTGACTCCCTTTTCTACCTCAAAGATCTCGAAACCGGCAATGTCCAGGATGCCGATGAAGGAGGCGCCCTGGCGCTTGGTCTTGTCCAGGGCCTTGTTGATGCGCATGACCAGCCAGCGGAACAT
Source organism: Anguilla japonica (assembly GCA_025169545.1). Lineage (NCBI taxonomy): Eukaryota > Metazoa > Chordata > Actinopteri > Anguilliformes > Anguillidae > Anguilla > Anguilla japonica. Next base: position 70,209,200 of record CM045884.1, on the reverse strand, counting down.
CCTCTCGTAGCTGGCCTTGGCCAGGGCCTCCACGGCGAACTCGGCCTGCTCCTGGGTCTGGGCCTTCTGCACAAAATCGCGGCCCACCTTGATCCTGGGGGACAGGATGGCCCGGGTGAAGTCCGTCACGTTCATGCCCATCAGGTGGCACACCTTCTGCGCGGCTGAGACAGACACGGGGGGGCTGGGTTAGAATATTGCTGCAGTGGGAGGGGCTTATTACACCTATCCACTTAATTTACTGAGAAATCGATTGGCTGGCAGTACCCGTGTCATCAGGCATGGAGGCCTGGTCAGAGTGTCGCTCCTTCTTAAAGCTCATGTTCCCCAGCTGGAGAACCGCTGACACGATCTTCAGCAGACCTGGGGGGAGGAGGGGGAGGGGGGGGGGGGGGGGGGAGAGGAGCAGAGGAATGAATGTCACACACCTCGAATGCAGGGAGGAAGAGGGAGGAGGAAAGGGGGACGGAGGATGCGCCTCACCGATCTGCTCGTCCTCTGGGATGCTCATGATCTTCATGGCATCCATGGTCTCCACAAAGAGGTCCTTGTCCTGCTGGCCCGGGATGGTCACGTTTCCGTTGGACAGGAAGCGGTAGTTTTTATAGGCCTCCAGACACAGCTCCGCTGATGGGCAGGAGAACAGGGGGAGCATTAATACGGTTCATACAGGCACACACCAGCACCCTGCTATTCTGCATAGGACACAATGACTGGATTATGTGCACTCTATATGTACTGTATGCAGTCCGCCCTTTTTTACTGCAGCTTATTTTCCTCCATTGTCACTGTATTTCAGTTGTTCAGCCATCTTGGGAAAACAATCGCAGTGCAAATGTGACTTCCAGCCCAAGCAGGGCTTTGTGAGTCGAGCGCATAACTGCCGGCGCTCGTCGCGGAGACGGATGATAATATTCTCACAGCGCAGTTTGTCGCCAGCCCCCGTCAGCATGTAGTAAAAGATGTGGAAGGTCCCTCTCGTCCTTCGCCTGGCGAATGGCACGGGACTTCTCCAGCAGATCTGTCAAAGAGCGCGTCAAGGGAAGGCACCAGGCCAGAAAGAAATAATAGCAATATGGTGTGTACGTGCGTGGGTGCGTGCGATCGTGTGTGTGTGTGCGCACATCCGTCCATATACAAGTTCAGCAATTAGTCTGCATTTCAGTACAAGATACTTATTCATCTCAGATGTTTTGACGACACTAAAAGGAGCTTGGCTTGGCAGGTTAGACACAGAGTGAAAGGATACAGGTCTCGATGTTGGCTCCCACGATGTAACCATTCACATCAAAGTTGATTCTGATGAATTTCCCCTGAGAGGCAATGAGAGGGAGGGACAACAGTCATTAGAGGAAGTCATCAAAGTAACAGAGTTTTGACAAAAATTCATACTACAAATCTTTGATGAAATTAACAGAAAATGTGTGATTATTCTTACGAATCTGGAAGAGTTGTCATTCTTGACCGTCTTAGCATTGCCAAAGGCCTCTAGGATGGGGTTAGCCTGCAGCAGCTGCTTCTCCAGCTCCCCCTAGTGGACAACATTGATATTGAACAATACTCTATTATAATGGCGTAGCACAAATGAATAGTGGCCGCTTCAGTTTACATTGCAAACTAAACTAAAGTACCACACACTTAAACATAGGTTTACAAAGAAATGGGCAGAACTACAGCTTTACACATATTGCTCCCAGAAACGGTCCTTTCATTCAGTTTAAGCTGGTCCACTCTATACTTCACACAGCTCACCAGTAGCCAAGCAGCAAGGGAAGCCACACAGTCTACAGGCGTATCAAGTGCTGACCAGCATTTTATTTACACGGTTTACATTTAATGTAGTTATTTTTGCATAGAAACCCTCTGAAGTTGGAACAGTTCTCCTGGCCGTGATAAAGCAAACAAATTTCCCCAATTACCTACTCTATGTGGAAATACTACACCACTAATGAGACTAAATACACCACTACAAGCTGATGCGCTTTGGTTTATTAAACAAAACTGACAGAGCATGTTCATAACACTCGACACAGTCAACTTACTGTTTGTACATACATGTTCTTAACGCAGGCTTTTTCCCCCACACACTGTTCACTTTAATCCCACACATTAAAACGGCACAGACAGAGTGCAACTCAAACACAAGCACAGGCAGTAAACCCCACACAGAAATGCTCGTCCTGACCCAGCCAAAAGCCAGTGGTGACTGTCCTTTCACCACCCGCCCGCCCACAGGACAGTGACCCCCACACCCCATGCAGAGAGACATACTGCAGGTCAGGGCCAGCTAAAAACACCACCTGTCCGCCGCTGCACCAGGTGAGGCGATGACACGGGGGCCACAGCAATGACCGCAAACCATGGTGTCTTAAATTCGACGCGTACACAAATCAGGCACGCTCGCACAAAAGCACACGACGCACATCCACACAGAAACAAGAGGGCACTGCTGACAAGTATATTATAACAATTAGACGTGCAGACATAGGGCGACTTTACCTTTAACAGCACCTAGGAACACAGTTCACCTATGCTGTGTAGCGATTACATCGACCTGTGATCCGACTCACACAAACACACAAGCAGGTACGCAATCCAGCACACCCTTCATCCCAAATCAAAATACACCCCCGTGCCCGTACACGTGCCAACACGCGCACACACACACACACACACACACACACAAAGGCCGACAAAAATGCATAATTCACACAGAGAAGATCGAGAGAGATACTGAATGATACGGATGCAGAGTATAAATCACAGCTCAATCAAACGTGAGCTCCAGGGACAATATGTGGAGCAACTCGTTTGTTGAAAAAAATCTCAATCGTTCTTGTCTGTATGAATTTTCACAAAATTCCCATTTTGAGCAACACCAAAGCCATGTCACGTGACCAACACTTTCCTCGGTTAGTAACCAACTCATCGCCACACAGAGCACCCTCCAGAAAGAACAGAACAAAAGAGATAGAGGGGGAGGGATGGAGAGACTGATAAAGGAAGGAGAGGAGAATGAGGGAGAGGGGGAGTAACTCACATGTGACAGGGCTGCTGTGCTCTGGAGATGGAGAAAGAGAGACAACCTTTTGAAATTTTTTTTTTTTTTTTTTTTTTTTTTTAATGGAGTGATGGACCAACTGCCCTTTAAAGACAGACTGGACTCCCCACAGTCTCTGCATCATAACCTTACATGATTGTACAGCATTTATTCCGGAGTGACTCACCCTTATCCTAAAAGTACCTGTGAAAAGAGCAACTCTACACTCTACTGCAGAAATTAAGTGGGCCATATTAGGACTTCCTGCCATACATAGCAAACGCATTGCAAAACACTCTGGCAAAAAGCACATCGACGCTCCGTGGAGGTTAGGGTCATTAGAGAGGAGGCTGGGACAGACAGGTCCGGGCCTGGAGCAGGAATGTGAAGAACATAGAAAAACAGCTGCCATTTCAGAAACAGCAGGATGGGGGAGATGAAAATCAGAGGGGGGGGGGTGGGGGGGGAGTCAGGAAGAGGCAGTAGGTGAGGGAAAGAACACATCACAGTGGGGGGGACTAATCACCCCCACACATCATAAAGAAAAACAGTGTGCAGAGGTGAAGAGTGAGGGTTTTGGGTAAAGGGGAGAGGTCGGGCGAGAAGTGTGCAGGACACCTGGTGGTGAAACTGACCTGGTCCTTCTTGGTCTTGTGGGAAGACGCCACAAACGCCAAATACTGGATCACCTTTTTGGTGTTCTCCGTCTTACCGGCCCCCGACTCCCCCCTGAAAGAGACAGACGAGGACGTGAAGAAAGATACGCAGCGAAGATTTCCCCATTCACTTTTTTAAGAGAACCACCCGAAAGTCTGGGACGTTGCGCTACGTTCCGCCATTTCCTTCTGAATGCAAGACCCGTTCAAGTCCCTCAGTTAGTCCGTCCGAGGAGCAAAACTCACGTGCACAGGATGGACTGATCCTCCCGATCTAAGAGATAAAAAAAGGAGAAGAAAAACGGCTGTGATAATACCGACTGACTACGGTGGACATAGTGAATCATGGTGGCTAAATGCAAGCGTGCAATTTGCATAATAAACTGCATATCTGAAGCACAAAGAGCTTGCATAGCTTCACTGACAAAGCTGAATTGATTCTGCAGATAACTACAGTGCCATTTATTAAGATGGCATGGCTGTAACATGAATTCCTGCAAAAGCAGCAACAAAATATTACATATTTTGTTTCATAGCATCACAGTTATGTGAGACTTTATCATGCATTTGTACAATATAACATTCAGTTTGTGTAGATCAAACTAAAGAATATACAGAGACTGCTCTTCTAGCCGACAGTACACTCCAGAGTTTTGTCTGTCAAACAGGAAGTGTTCTTGCCACACACAGGAAGTCAACATCCGGCTTCCTGTCGCTGGAAATGTGGGCACATGTGAACTAAAAAGCCAATTTACTGTACTTTCAGTCCACCGCCCTTGAAGGCAGTCATGGCACAGAGGGGACAGAAGAGAGGAAAACGCACCAATGTTTTCCATATTCACACAGAAATATGGCTCCTTTCCTAAACTATACAAATTTATAGCTAGCTGTATGCACAATTATAATCTCACCTCCCTTTCGGGTTATATGCAATCATAGTTGTCTGAATATCAAATTTTTTAATTGAGCAATCAATATAACAATGCTATATAACATCTTCATATGACTAATAAGCATAATGGACTATCGGGTTGAATGTGCTTCAGACAGCCTGTAGTTCAGGGGGTCCTCATTCTTATCCAGAAAGGGCCGGTGTGGGTGCAGGCTTTCATTGCAACCAAGCAGCTACACACCTGATTCTACTAATCAAGGTCCTTAGCAAAGACTCTAGTGGTTGATTAGTAGAGTCAGGTGCGTTACTGCTTGGTTGGAATGAAAGGGCTGGTGTGGGTGCAGGCTTTCTGGATAAGACCGAGGACCCCCCTGCTGTAGTTTAAAGTGGGGTCACGTGTGTGGTGTGTGCGTGTGTGTGTGTGTGTGTGTGTGTGTGTGATGTCACGAAAGCGTGTGTGATGTCACGAAAGCGTGTGCTGGCAGCCCGGCGTGGCGACCCGTACCCTGCATCATGCTGCGGTAGGCCGTGTCGGTGATGGCGTAGATGTGGGGGGGCATCTCGTGCCGCTTCTTGCCCTTGTACATCTCCACGATCTCCTCCGAGTAGATGGGCAGGTACTTGTACGGGTTGATCACCACGCAGAAGAGCCCCGAGTACGTCTAAAAGACAGAGGAGCAACGGTCCCGCTTCAGACTTCTCTGCGCAGGTCCCGCTTTAGACCTTTACACACAGCCAAGGCACAACTTGGATCAAGGGTGTGGACTAGAGGAACTTATGAAATAAAGACAGTACATATAATTGAACCCACTCCCATTCATGCATGTTTCATTTATACTACTACCCTCTTCCATCCTCCTGGAGAAGAACTCCATGGATTAACCTGAGGCTGTTTTAGGGTCTGTTTTTTTTCCCCTCAATGGGAAGGTTCAGATGTCCTGCAGCAACAGGAAACGTCATGCCCGTCTTGCGTGCAGCTTGTTGTGGTTGGACTGGTGGTTTTGTTGTGAGCAGCTATGTGGTAATGAAGAACAGAGTGTGCAAACACGAGACCGGATTCGTTAAGACTTTATCGACCCAAAGAACGGCGAGTTTTAGGCCTTCCATGTTTAATTAGAAGAAAGAAAAAAATACAAGTTTGTGACTGCAGCAACTGCAGAAATCGTATTACGTCTTCCGTAAAATAGCATGGTGCACTTTTTTTTTTTTTCCCTTTCCAGACTGAAGGCCCGGTTTGAGCGTTGAAAGATTCAGCAACTATTCGCGTGATAAAAGGAGAACACACACACCACTGCTGAGAGAGAATGGGGGTGGAAGGGAAGGGAGTATTTGTTAAGCCTTGCTCTGCCCATCGATTTCGACAATCAAAATCAACTTCCTCCACGCGGGCTTCTCTTTTTAGCCCGGTCACTCAAACGCAGGCAGCACACAACCGCAGTAGGAGTGAGAGAGTCGAGGGAGCGATCCAGTCACGTCTTCCCCCCCTTCCGCCCTTCATCCCCAAGCTTCGGCTTCCAAGAGCTGTACGCCATCAACTCTCGTCATTCCTCTCTCCCAGTTGGAGCCATTTTGACTTTGATCAATGCCTCAGCTAGCTCCCGGCCATGGGCAGGCAAGCTGTGTTGACATAACAGAGTCACTGTAATTAGCTGCCAAATTATTCCCAGTACTGGCCAGGGGAATACGACCATATTGTTACTGCCTAATCGTTAATGGCATGATTCACGTTCCGCGTGCATTTTGTTCTGGCTACGCCACTTAGTCTGCGAGAGTCCCAAGGGATTATCAAAGCCCCCCCATTTCCACCACTCACCCCCCTGAGGGTGGACAGTGTTCCCTGAAGTTTCCTGTTTACAACAACACTGAACAACAAACAGATGTGAATTGGAGGGACAACAGATAGATCTTCGATATATCCGTAGCTACATAGGTACAATAAATGTTTTCTGGAATAACTTCAAAAATGCTAGAAAACGAGCCATTTCAAGCTCATCTACGGATAGTGCAGTTAGATGTGTCCATCTGAACACAGGGCTACCCCCAGATTTTCAGAAGAACCCTTTCAGAAGAGACCTCTGCACTACTGAGATTTCCACAGGCTACAGGGGAAACCACAGTTACACTATCGGGTCACGTTAACATCGCTTCGCCAGTCGCTCCAGTGAAACTCACGTAGATGAGGCCGGAGTAGTACCGATCCTTCAGGTTGTGCAGGACCGAGGCCTCGTTCAGGCAGGTGAGCTCGGCCATGTCCTCCACCTTGCTGAACTTGGGCGGGTTCATCTTCTGGATGTCGTCCTTGTTGATCTTCACCTTCTTGCCGGAGTCGGCCAGCTCCACCAGGCACTCCTCGCCCGTCTCCTCCTTGACAGACCCCGCCTCGAACCCCAGGCGCTCGGAAGGGACCCACACCAGCTTTTTGGAGGCCCAGTCGGCCTGGGCCAGGGGGTCGCTGACGAGGTTGCGGTCGCCATAGAGAAACTTGTCTGCCTCCGACATGGTTTCTGTAGGGTCAGAGATGAACGGTCATCAGCAAAAAAAAGAAGTTGAAAGATCTTCATTGTTTCGGTTAGGAGAGTTCCAAAACAAACAAGACTAGCATCTCATCAATCACCAATGTTTTTGTATTGAACCTAACAGACACAAAGCATTACAGATTTAAATGGTTTTTCATCTTTCAAGAAAAAGGCAATACAAATTGGGCACTGCACAGCAAGGGGGAGTGTTTAGTTGGCTGTACCAGGCCTACAGCATGTAAATTACCCTTACAAGGTCAATCTGTTCAGCCGGCAATTTTTCTTGAGTTTTGACATAACAGCAACCCTGACTGCCTTAATAGGTCAGCTAGCATGAATACAGAGACTTTAAAATGTGAACCAAAACCTCAATGGGCAGTAGGCTTGGCACCAATCAATTGGAACATAAATTAAAGTGCGACTCGAGTCTCGAGATCAGCACCAGACAGACATTTTGTTATCACAAAGAATCCTGAAACATACAGCGCTGTAAAAAAGTGTTTTTGTGCTGTGCTTTTAATTTTAGAGACGCGATAGCTAGCGGCTAAAAACATGCCTAAAAAAGGAGTGGTATCGAACGTCCTCAGAAGTAAAAAATGAACGGCAGGGTCACAGACTGTTCTCAGAACACGTGCTTTTAAACTATTTGCCCTCTTTAAAAAAAATGAAATTTCAAGCTGCTGCTTCTGGTTGTTGGTCTGTGCAAGTGATGCTGGCAGGCTGGGGTCTGGCCTCCACGCAACCACTGCCCCAGCTCAGAATGTTTGTGGGTTTAAAACCTGGTGGTTTTCTGCAGATCACCTGTGCCTAGTTTTGTAGCCTTGATCGCCTTGATCGCCCCGACCCCCCCCCCCACCCCCTCCGCTAACCACCAATAACATGTTGTGCATTTGTCCCAATTTGTCACCATTACCAATATATACTTTTCTTACATGTATCTTACAGGGCAGGGGAAAAACCTACATCCCACCACTTCAACACAAAGTCATTATTTACAAAGTTAGTCCTTGAAAGTCAGATGCTTTTCAGTGTTTAACCCTGATGTGGAGAGTCTAGCAGGGACAGGAATGTCTATGTGGTAGAGATTCACAGCAAACAAACAAGATACTCAACACAGGCTGCTTCTCTTCTGCTGCTTTTGAGTGCCTCCGGTACTGTCCGCACACGAACACGCTCTCACACACACACACACGCTCTCTCACTCACACTCACGCAGAATACTGTAAAATAGACCAGAATGAGGAAGACATGAAAACAGGAGAGGGTTAACAGAAGAAAGTGTCCCACTGGCCTGGACACCACGGTACATTAGCAGAGCACAGAGAGATGCAAAACACTGAAATGTACCATCCTTCCCGACCCCTCCACCCAGCCCAGCCCACCTCCATGACCTCTACAGGTGACTTCCATCTCTACAGTCCCCCCCTCCCGCCTCCAGTCTCTCAAAACCCTGCGCGCCCCTTGTGATAGATTGCAGGTCGCCCAAAGTTACCCCCTGCACTGCAGGTCCCCACTGCCCCCCCATCTGACTTTCTGCCCATCTCTCCATCTTTCCCCCTGCGGAGCCCCCCCCTCCTGTTTATCCAGTCTGCAAGGGTCACATTCCTCCCATGCCCACTCATTATCTGAGAATTCCACAAATTCCCCCCCCCCCCCCTTCTCTCACAGGGCCTGTCTGGTCCCAGCCCCTCCCCATATCTTTTGTTCCCACCTCTCTTCCAGTTTACCCCCACCCCACCCTACCCTCCCCTCCCCTCCCCTCCTCCACCGCTTCACCCTTAGGGGTTTACAGATACTCTCTAAAACCCATGTTAAAAAATTGTCTCACACACACACACACACACACACACACACACACACACACACACACACACACACACACAATAAATAAAATCGCAGTGAAGGTACTGTCAGACATGTGGGTGACACGCAGTCTTGGGGCCTGCAGCTATAACCTTCAGGAGACGCAGAGACACGCAGACCATCCTCCTTTTTTGATCCAGAGCCCAAACCTGAGCAGCGGGGGCGGAATGCAGGGACAGGTCTGGACAGAGAACGGAGGCGCACGGAAATTTCATTACGCGCCACACCCTGCACAGACACACGACGCTGCGCCTCCCAGAAAGGCCATGGCACACTTTTTCTTTTTTGTTTTTTTTGTTTTAAAGAACTGCCTCAAAGCGGCATCGCCCGATAAAACACATGAAACAAAGAAAAGAAATGCGCAATACTTAATTAGAAATCAAAAAAAGTCAGATGACATGCAGTGCATGCTGTGCGAGACAAGCTCATACGAGTTTGAGTAATGGACCAGGAAGAGTACAACCATACAATAAAAATTAACTTGGTGTGGCTGTCTTGTTGTGCTGTGACAAACACTTGTAATACAATCTCTCAGTGTCTGTGTCTAGGACCGCATCTTTATTTTCTCATTTTGTCAGTGTGTTTTGTTCTCTCCTCAGTCCTTTCCTCGCTCTGTCTCCTACCCTCCCTTTCAATTACCACTAAAATTGGAGATAAAACACTATTAACCCTAGAAGAGGTGTACTAAATATCTAACTCCCCTACCGAAGGTACATATGGTCAATAAAGTTCAATTTAAGAAATAGTTAATTTGCTCATTAAAAAATTAAGCGAGGGTACTCTGATTGGTGCAATCTTGATTTGAGAAATTAATACTTCATGCAATTCAACCATTCAAGAAGGGGGTAAAAGAGCACCATTAGCCTAAATCACCACACTGGGGGGTGTAATCTGCGACCCTCCTTGGTCCACGAACAAACTGCAGAAGGTGAACAAAAATAAACAAGACTGAAAAAAGGAATATTCAAATGCAGGAGGCGCCGATTCTGCTAAGAGTTAGAATACAAGGGGAAAACCCCAAACATGTCCCTGGTCCTACAATCGATCTTAAGTTTTGATTATTGCAGGCCCACATGATTCCAACCTGCAGAAACTGAGGGGCTAAAGACGCTAGAGCAACTCAGAGCACCAAAGTTCTGCTCCGCACCTGTAGGGGGCGCCAGTCTAAAGCCTCCAGGCAGCAGGACCGGATGATGCTCCCCCAGGTAGGATCAGAGCACAGTGCAAACCGCACAGACACTGAACAACCCCACCAAGACAAACCACCATTAGACTGCCCCCCCCTCACCCCTCTCCTCAATCCAGCTGAGAGTACCCCACCCCACTGCTCTCCATAATCTTGTGTATCCTCATGCTCATTCCACCCAGTCTCCCTCTTTTACCTCCCTCACTCCCTCTCTCTTTTCCCAAGTGACATATCCTTCCTCCCTCAATCTCTCCCTTTGCAGTGAAAAAGTCAGCACAAGGGTACTAGAGAGAGAGAGAGAGGAGAGAGAGGAGAGAGGGAGGATGAAGAGATAGAGAGAGATGACACCTCTCTGTCGAAGATCATTTTGTGCTCAGACACTCCTGATTATAGAAAAGAGGGGGAGGTGGAGAAAAGAGCATAAAATTATGCTTTTTTTAAATTTTTATTTTTTTTATTTTAAAAAGGAGAAGTGGTATCTGTGACCTTACAACACCGCTGTACATGCCTGCTCTTAGCAGGGCTGCCCCCTTCAACACCAAGGCAGACAAACGGGAATGGGCCTCGGGTTCAGCATGATCTTCTGTTTAGAAGTCCTTAAGCACACAAACTCCGAGAATCATCTTCCTTATCACAGCCAAGCCCCTCAGACTCCTCTTCCTTCTGTACTTCTAATTTTACTCATCCCTCTCCAGTCATTTTTTTTAAATATTAAAATTAGCAACGAAATTATTCAGAATCTCGACTAATGCAAAAGAAAAAACAACAAATGGAGCTGAAGAGAACTGACTGAGAAGAAGTACAGTAAAATGTTCAGTGTCAAGCAGCATGCAGAAGTAAAAAAAAAAATACACTAAACAAAGGTGTAATCAAATCATACCTGAACGATGAGACACTCGCATACAAGTGCATCATACTGATAGCCTTCATGGTTTCAGTTCAACTACAAGTCTGTGAGAGCAGTTTCTGACCAGCTCAAAATCGCTAACGGGTTTCAACCGCACATATTCACTTGTTGTAAAGCGCTTTGAATGTGGGAAAAGTACTATATGAATAAGCTGCATTATTTCCATCAACAATTCTAGCAGGGTGAACCAGACGGAAATTACCAAAACTGTGCAGTCGCATAACGTGATTGAATACACAAAATGCAGCGGAATGGAAAAAGATTTTTTTTTTTTTTGGTAACCAAACAGGAATTGTTCGGTGGTGTGGAAGCCTCGTTTGCATACAGAAGCAGAACAGCGCACGACCACAAACGTTCGCAATTGCAGCGCTGGCTTCTGGTGGGCAAGGTTTCGGCGGCCTTCGACAGGAAGTTACACCATCACGTCAGGTCTTTCGGCACTTGGTCCTCGGTGCCAATTAGCTGCCCTCGGTAACAACGAAACGCACCACGCGAGACGCAACAGGGGGTCTGCACACCGGCCGAAGTCGCAACGCAGCCCTGAACGACAACGAGAACAGGCGGGGAGGCGTAAAAGAAGGACAGCGCACTCAAGTTCAAGTGGGGTTGATGGGACGGAGCTGAGGTCCCATTGTGAGAGGTTCCCTTTTTGTGACGCACCTCAGTTGCCAGACTGACAGGAGCTTCCTGAAATTGTAACATTTACTCACAGAAGTACAGGTAAGCACAGCGCAGAGTGGCCAGCTGTGCTGGAGGGAGATTTGGGGGGGGGGGGGGGGGGTAGGAGACAGAGCGAGGAAAGGACTGAGGAGAGAACAACACACACTGACAAAATGAGAAAATAAAGACACAGACAGACAGAGAGATTGTATTACAAGTGTTTGCCACAGCACAGCAAGACAGCCACACCAAGTTAAACCATTTTGAATGAACTGAAATTCACTTGGATGCCTGGATCTGAAAAAACCAAATACATTTTGTAATGAATAAGCTTGGGAATTACAGAGCTTCAACTAATATCCTGTGTAATTTCAATTCAGAGTCCTTTCGTTAATAACACACAGCTAATCACAATTGAGCTTTGGTTGTATGGTTCATATTCTGCAGGCATTACTCAGACAGCCACACGGCCATATATAAGTACATCTATGCATAATGCAAGCAAAAAAAAAAAGCTTTCAATTTGGGTGGTCATATTAACTGCAGCTGCTCAATACGAACTATGGTCTATGGATTAGGAAATCAAGAACGGGGAAATTCCGTTCATTTCTTCATCCAGTCATCCATCCTGACTCGTCAGGTACGTGGGAGGCACGCGTTTCCCCAAAACCACCTTCTCATCGCCGCACTCGGCTGCCTCCCGAACCCTCATCTCAGCTCTGCTCGGTGCTCGTCTCGTCACCCTGGATGAGTTGAGATGACTAATTCGACCCCCTGGGCTCGACGGCGTGGTTAATGAAGCAAATCGCCGGATTTCAGAGCTTCGCTAATGCTTTCCATACCAGGTGCAACCGGCCCAGACGCCCAGGTGGTGGTTGTAGCCTCTGCCGCAGTCATGGAAACGGTCCGTAGCTGGGCATGTGCACACGGCCTCCACCCATCAGTCTAGTAATTACTTAATATGAGAATATTGGGGGTGACCCCCCCCCAAACATGCACGTGTGGTACAGGGTCTTGCTCTGCTTGAATCGGGTCACATTGTTCTACCAGGGGTGATTTGCTAGGAAGCACAGCGCGGCAGAGACAGCCAGAGGGAAACACTTCCTGTCAATCACCAGGCCCGACAGCCAATCACCAGGCCCGACAGTCAGTCTCAGTTACTGCTCTTCTGACTGACGGCCCCAAACTGGACTTCCAGCATTTGTAATTCGGATTGGTCACAAAATTGAGTATTTAAGGCAATGCAATCAAATCACTTGAATTAAATCTTGCAGTAGCAAAAGACTTCTTATCTTGTCCCTGACAACCAAAATACAGACAGGCCATTAGCTTTGTTACATATTTAAAGTTGTGAAATAGCACGAGTTCACCCACAATCTCTCCGTACCGATGTACAAGATGTTCAGGGGTTTGTGCTTCAACAGGCCCTATTAGTACAAGTGGCATCAGAAAGCGTGGTGAAGATTTAACTGAACTGATCCTCTCTCACACAGGCATGCATGCGCATGCACACACGCACTCTCTCACACACGCAGACACAGACAGACACACACACACACACACACACACACACACACACAGACATCTACGTATAAACTCCGATCAGTCTTGTGGGTGGTATGCAGACACAACGCAGACATGTCATATATGCTGATTTGTCCTCCAGCCCTAATTGACAATGGTTTGTGTAAACTGCAGCTGCATTCACTGCCCCGAAGTGTAGATTCGCTGCCTTTAATTTGAGGTTTTCAAACTGTTTTTTTTTTTTTTTTTTTTGTTTTTTTTTGTCCCTCAGAGGAAGAAAACAATGTGCTATGTTTGTTTGGCTCATCACAATACCTCCAACATAGAATGTATCTGTGGTTTGCATTTGCATTGTGACGCACGGCCAGCAAAAAGCCACGAGAAGCTCAGCTGCTTGTTCGTGCGTCCAGACACGTTATACGACGTGCATTTCCCTTAAAGACCATTTCCCTAAATGAGTAACTCTAGCAGCCTGGATAGCCAAGCTAGATGTATTTCAAGGGGGATAAAAACAAATGTGTCCTAGGACAAATGTTCCTGATCAGCGCACAGAAACGACATTTCGGCTTAAAACACCGGTTCCACAAAGCAACGGGACACAATTAAACCAGGTGACGTGTGGTCACACAAAGAAGCAACCGGAGGAACATGAAAGTCGGTGTGCACGTTCTCACACACTGCAGGTAACCATGTCCTCCGGGCTGAGCAAAATCAGGGCGTGTGCACATTCTCACCTTGCTTCCTGCGAAGGCAGAGCCGACATTGCTTAATCCCGAAAGACGCACGCACCAAACTAAAAGAATTACAACAGTAGGGGCGACATAGCTCAGGAGGTAAGACCGATTGTCTGGCAGTCGGAGGGTTGCCGGTTCAAACCCCGCCCTGGGCATGTCGAAGTGTCCTTGAGCAAGACACCTAACCCCTAACCTCTAACTGCTCTGGCGAATGAGAGGCATCAATTGTAAAGCGCTTTGGATAAAAGCGCTATATAAATGCAGTCCATTTACCATTTACCATTTACAACACCGTCTGGCCTGCAGAGGCTCTGTTCTCAGTCCTCGGGTCAACCACACAAAAAAAGGACAAAACACGGAAGAACTGTGAAAAAGTCAGAACAGACGCGAGCTCGTTTTGCATTTTTGATCAGTGCTGTACAAGTTCCCCTATTTGATGAAAAACTGTTACCAAAAGTCTAACAAGTTTACACTGTCTTCCAGTTTGTACAGGTTTTAAGGTATTTTGCAATACCACAATGATGTGGAAGGTTGTTTTTTTTGGGCCACACTTATGAAGAGCCACCACAGCGCATTACATAAACTTAGTACAGAAGTGTTCTACTCCTGTGTGTGTGTGTGTGTGTGTGTGTGTGTGTGTGTGTGTCCATGCATAACTGTAACTCTGAAATCAGCTGAACTCTGAATAAGAATGCTGTACAAAAACATTTACATTTTTACATTGTTTGACAAAAAGGTTGAACATGCCTGAATGCGTTTTCACTGAAGCCAGCGTTTAATTACTTATTTAGGGAAATGGTTTTAAGGGAAATGTATGTCGTATAACGTGTAAGCTTACCTTCCTGGAATAAGGAAAAAAAGAGCAATGGCACCAAATGGACCAAAAGGCACTCGATCACTTTATAAAGCAGACGGAATTGATAAACAGAATAATAAAGAACCTGTACTATTACGGGCATAGTTTTAAAACAAGTTCATGCATTTAGCGGGTCGGCCTGCTGCGACGTAAAGCTGGCGATCAGCCTGCAGCAAAGCTACGCGGGGGACATGGAAACCGATGTACAATTTGATAAAGTAGTGCCGGGGGAGACAGGAGGCTGCAATTAATGCTATAACCACAGTGTCGTATTTGTTTTACGGTAGTGACGGGATGCATTGCACACGTGCACTAATGGACTCGGACATAATGTTTGAAACAGAGGCGAAACATGTTAAATTATTCCGCGGTTCTCTCCTGCCCATTGAAAACCAAATTCCGCAGTAATCGGCACTTCACTTTATGCGAATCATTTTACTATGTCAAGCTTCAACGGATCAAATGCTATTTCCAATTTTCTACGACAAAGCATGCAAAAAACAAAATAAAACACAATCAAGCACTTAGGCACGAAGTTGTTCGGCTATATACTTCAGAATATTTAATTGGGTGATTAAAAAAGTGATTTCATCTCCGCTATTGAGCTCGGTTGAAGTTTGATTAAATACCCGTTAACATGGTTTCTGGTTCACGTAAGGGCGACGAGACTGGCGGACGGACAGACGCGAGGAGGGGGTGGGGGGCAGAGACAGGTTGCAAGCCCAAAAAGCTTACCTGTGGTTCAGTGGCAGACGCTAACTTGGGGCAGAATCGGTGGCTCGTTCGGTGTCCGTGCTGCAACAAAATACGCTCCCTTTCCGAAGACTGCAGTCTCTGAAGGGGCTCAGATAAACTATCCTTCTTATCCTTTCCACCTTCTACCCTCTACTACACCGCTCTTCTTTTTTCCTTTTCTCCCTCCCTCGCAGTAAATCATCGCGGGACGCCCAGCACTTACCCGGGTGTGGTCGGAGTGGGCGGGGCTTACAAGCGTTCGCCACTGCCTACTTTGTCCATTTTCAGACTAGTAATTTTGAGACTGAGTAGCGGTCGGCCAATGACGGAAGTAGTATGTAAATTGAAAATAGCTGAGGTAAGTGGAGCAGCATAGGTGAGGCGGCGATCAACTTCATGAAATAAGGTATGAGGTTTCGTTACCTTATAAGTCGCACTTAAGGCCAGTAACGTCATACGGGTCCTAGGCAATATGAGATAGGCACGTAAAGATCGTACAGACGGTGGGAACAGGCGCCATTGATTTATGTGTGCAGAAGCAGGAATAAGTCTAGGGTGCGTAAAAACTAAGATGATGGCTCAGAGAGAGAGAGAGGGAGAGAGAGAGGAAGAGAGAGAGAGAGAGAGAGAGAGAGAGAGAGAGAGAAGAGAGAGAGAGAGAGAGAGAGAGAGTTGTGGGATAAGCAGAGAGGGTGTCAGTGTGCATTGGAATGCAAGACTGTGTCTGTACCTGTCCACGCTGTGATTTTCCACTGGTGGAAGGCAACGGGGGTGCTGGGTAGGGAGACGGGGGGCAAAGAACAGGCACGCAGGAGGAGACGAAAATCTAGCTGAACACCTGGGCCTCGTACCCTGCGCTAGCCTGCAGAGATTAAGGAGAGCACGGCAGAAGGTTCTGGAAAAAAATATACCACAAGGGAAAGGCCATGAAACCGAGGGTAGAGGAAAGGAGTTTCGGAGATCTGAAATAATCGAATCCCTCTGACTTCTCTTTCTCAGTCACCCTGTTCTCTCAGGGGGCCGACACCATCCATAGGACACCTAATGGGTGCCTTAAACCCAAAACAGATGTGTCCTCTAATGCCCAACAGCCCATACTCTCGATACCTGACAGGCCAATGTGCATTCTGTATAGCCATCTGCCCGAAATATTCTGAAACTTCTGAAAACCGATTGCGTAATTACAGTTTCAATGTCGAAAAAAAAAAATCGCCACTGGGGTTACTCAATACGTTGTTCTTTGACAAAAAAAAAAAAAAAAAAAAAAAAAGTTTGATGTTAGTTTGATGTGTCAGTATCAGAGTAAGGTCACTTACCCACTGTCTGAACAGTGCCAGATGCTGAGAGAGGCAATCGGGGGTTCTTTGGTCTTTTTTGGACTAAACTCTGCTCAGAGGCTCAGTCACATACTGACCCAGAAAAAAAAAAGACCATTCAAGAACGTGTACAAAAGAATGTCGTCACAAAAGGTGAACATTCAACACCTTTTTTATTCTTTGGCTGAGGCAGAGGGTGTGCCCATAATCGCAGAACATGAAATCGGTATCCCGTCTAAAAGTGTGCCAAAGGGGAGAAGAGCAGGGTGTATTTTTAAAACATTTGTGCCTGCATTGGCAAGTATGCTTGTACTGTACGCATCAGAACTAGCCGTCACACCAAATCCTGGTTTGTGCCGCTTAACACAAGGAAGTGCATTTTAAACACTCAACAACTCTCTCTATTACACACACGCACACACAAGGACACACACGCGCAAATACGTGCACACACACACACACACACACACACACACACAAACCGCATGTAACTGAAGGTATATACAGATCAATACGTACATGCACAATACTCTTCTTTTTTTTGTTGTTGCAAAGTATTGCATGACAACTGTTACGAAAGTATTCTTGTATGTGACAACCAAACACAAACTTGCTGTTAACAGAGCAGGAAAGATATGAACAGGTTGAGGGGGGGGGGGAATTGAATTCTCCAAGTGTTCAACAGTGGCTTCCCTTGTCTTTTCTTCCTTATATGGTAGTGTAAGTGCAAAAGAGTGAAAGAGAGGAAGAAAGAGGTGGAGTCAATTGTTGTAGCGGAAGGAGTGTAGGTTTCCATCTCCAACCTCTCTTGTACTCCATCCTCCTCCCCCTCCCACCTCCCCAACTCCAATCTAAAAGATGAGTAGTTAAAGTGAAAGGGGGGGGGGGGGGGGGTGGAGAAGGTAGCAGGTTTACCTGTTGCAACAAGACTAGATTGTGTCAAGGGATAGAGAGAGAGAGGGAGAAAGCAGGATGCTTCTGTTAAAATAAATCATCCCACAGGTCCTGCACTAATATTCAGAAGCCTTTCTGTACAAACATTGTACAATTATTAAGATTAATGCTTGGAGAGTCTTGAGGAAAAAAAAAAAAACATTTTCTGTATGTATAGTAATCCCTGTAGATTTCTAGTAACACCAATTGGCAGAAAATAAAAGTAGCATTTCATTTCAAAAGCAGACTTGTACATTCCCCCAATGCCATGCTCTTAAAATCAGATTCACAGTGAGTGAATGCCCTGAATTATGACTTTAGAACACTGGCTTCCTGCAGGAACTGGGAAGCGGATTTCTTGTTCATCGAGGGCGAGCAATTATGGTTATCGTAAAAGATGTTCTGATAGCAGTCCCACTTGCGCAGTCAAGAATTTGGGCAGACATCAGAGAGCTTTCATATCAAACCGGAGAAGTCACTTGAAAAACTGAAATTAGAGAGAGAGAGAAAGGAAAGAGAGAGGGGAAAGAAAGGGAGCAAGGCCAGGAGGAGCGGCAGTTGGGGGGATGGGGGGGAAAGGGGGGACGGGGGGGGCGTCACATAGAGGCAGCGGCACTGAACATCGAAGCGTGGGCATGTTTCAACGCCGCTCGTCGATGAGATTGAGCAAAGGCGAGAGAGTGAGTCATGCTTCCAGAGAGCGTGAAAGTAGAGAATCGGTACCCTCAGTCATCTGATATTCTCAAATTTCACAAGGTTTTTATTATTATTATAATTATTATTATTATTATTATTATTATTTAACTCGTATTTATTTGCAAAGAGCCTGAAGTTGTTACACTTTCCCTCCCTGAAAGAGGATTTAATCTTCCTCAGTTTACCTGTCCCACATGCCGAGGGCCTTGATCTCATTCGCACCCTCTGTAGTGCACTCATCAGTGTGCACCACCACACCAAAGGGCCATTGCGGGGCAAATACTTCCTCTTCACTCCTCTCCTCTCATTCATAATGAGCACCATTCATCATAATAAAAAAGCAGAAATACCCACCTTCATTTTCTTTGTTAAATTCACTTATGAAATTTATTAGACTTTAAAAAAAAAAAAAAAGAAACATTCCAAACCTGCAACATTTCATCAGTGTGACAGATTTCATAATCATAAAAGACAAAGAAACAAATTCACACTGAAGTGGCAGAAACACACACTCCACACTCACATTATTAACTCTCTATACAGCCTGGATTAAATCAACATTCGCACATGATTTATACAGACACAGTTTGGGACGTTTGGTGGTCAAAACTGATTTGGCAAAACTGTATGAATAAAAAAAGAGGTCCTTTTATCTGCAACTTTTTTTGAGTTTTTGATATGAAGACAAATTTTGATTTCATCCAGGCCTAAGAATAGCAGTACCAAGAAAAATGTTGGTTTTGTATTAGGTTCGCACTACCCCATGGCCAAGATGGGAAATGGCTGCCCTCTTGTGGTTGAAGAGGGGAAAACAGGAAAAAAAAATACAGCCCAGCACATTACATTAGTGTGGAATGTGTAGGTGTCCAGAACACTACTGTGCAGTATTCCACAGCCGCCCAGTGTTACATACCACAATACAGTGGCTTCAACTCTTTTATCATTGTCAAAAAGCAATGTTACCAGTGTATTATATATTTGTAACCTTTGATGTATCATTCAAAAAGACTGGGGGAAAAAAAAATCTCACATCCCTGGACAGCCACACTGAGACAGTTGAAGAAAAAAAACAGATTGTGTGAATGTGGAAGGGGTAGAAAGGCTCAGTAGTCAGAATCAGCCAAAGACCAATGGGAATCGAGGTCATGTAAAGGGGGCGGTGCCAGGCCAGGGTGCTTGGGATATGATTGGATGAGGCGGGACAGGCAGGAGAATATCTCCGTTTCACTACCCAGTGAGCTTGCCCACAAAGGAGTCTATCTGGTCTTCGTCTTTGATCCCCACAAACCGGTCGATGATGTGACCGCCCCTGCATGGCGATCACAGTGGGGACGGCCGACACCTAGAGGCAGGGGGAGGGGAACAAGCAACGGTGAACTTTCACTTAAATAACCGCAGACTTTTCATTTTACTCCGAGTCCAAAATTACCACACCTATCGACAGGCCTCTCCCATCGCTGTAATGTCCACAGTCAGGTTTGGGGGATGGGGGGGGGGGAAGAGCACAGACAACGACGTGCTCTTCTCTGTGATCGATGGGACACAGCCAGACCAGCTGACTGCTGCTCCCTCTCTGGGTGATGCTACCACCATTTAAGGCAACACCTTGTGGGGGCTGTCCCATCACTCACTGAGGTACTGGCACAGTCCACATTCACTATCTGAGTGTAGGGTCCGTCCACACACTGGTGCCTTAACAGGATGAGGCACCCAGCACAACCCCCCCCTCCCCCATCATCATCATCATCATCAACAGTTTGCTGAATAATCAGGAGCAATGAACCTTCACCCACACATTTAAAATGCATGTTTTAAGGCTCAAAGGTCTGCAAACATGAATCCTCATGTAAACATTACTAAGAATGACAACTTTCTTCTCACCTCATACTCAATGGCCAGATCGGTGTGCTCATCGATATCAACCTTTGCCATGGTAACACGACCCTGCTGCTTAGCAACTGCCTTCTCCAACCTTGGCCCCAGGATCTTACAAGGCCCACACCAGCTATGAAAAACAAACACAGAGTTGGTAATGTGAACTTTTCATATAAAACCATTTCTGACACTGTGAGAAAAAATACACAAGTGTGGACTCTAGTATTGCAACGAGCCACTGCTGGATACATATCCATCCGTAATGGAAAAACACTCAGTGCTGCCCTATTAAAAACACAGAACATGTACACTGCCAGCTGACCTTACAGGACAGCGAGGCCCTGGCAGTAAAATGGCTGTCTCTGTAAATATCAGAGTGAAGTGCGTGGAGATTCAGGGCACTATATTACATGCGTGTCCTCTTTGGTGTCACTGGACCTTTGCGTTCCTAGGCCCAGTCATGTTACAGTTCTTTGAACATCAACGGTGTGATATAAATGTTCACAGGCACTCTGTAAGTACACTGTAGTCCATACATAGAACAGAGTCTCCTGGAGTCTCTTTGTAGTGTTGATACTGGGGCAGCACAAAGTGTTTTTTTTTTTTGTTTTTTTTTTTTACAGTATAGATGGAAATGAATCTTTGTGCACCCTACACTGATATGGACAGTGACAGCCATTTTACTGCCAGGGGCCCCACTATCCTGTAAGGTCAGTTGTCAGTGTACATATTCTGTGTTTGTTAATAGGGCAGCACTGAGTGTTTTTCCATTATAGATGGATATGTATCCAGTGGTGGCTTGTTACTGAAGTGTGGACTCTAGTACTGCTGTGAACATTACATTACATTTATTTAGCAGATGCTTTTATCCAAAGCGACGTACAAAAGTGCATATCATGGTCATTGGACAACTACAAAACACAGGTTCAATAAAGGTACAATACTCATTTCGTACAGCTATTTATAGCCAAGAACACAGTTCAGTTCATGCAGTGAACATTATTCTGACCTAACCTATGCCAAGCCAAACTAGGGAGAAGAACGAGCTACAATATTAGGACAAGTACAAATTACAAAAAGTGCTGGAATGGGGGAACATGTAACATGAGTGTCATGAAAGGGGGGGGTTAAAGTGAAATGATTCACAGAGTGGTGGCAGTTAGTGCAGATATAGTCTGAAGAGGTGCGTCTTCAGACCACGGAGGAACATTCATAACCATGCCCAGGAGTGCAAGGTCCAGTGACACCAAAGAGGACACGCATGTAATATAGTCCACTGAATCTTCACGCATGCCACTCTGACATGGACAGCTACAACCATTTTACTGCCAGGTGCTCGCTGTCCTGTAAGGTCAGTGGTCAGCGTTTATGTTCTGTGCTCTGAACAGAATTCTTAATTCATATGATTGCATGTTCTGGTTTGCAAACATGTTTTACTCAATCTCTCAGGGAACTGCAGAAGCATTTCAAAATTTTATTGCCGTCTAAAGAGTTAAAATATTTCAAATAAGCCTTTGACCAAAGTCTATATTTGCTCCCTTGTTTAGAAACAAGTGTGTACGTCATAAAATGGTTGCTCTGAGTCTCCCAGTCTGTCTGTCCCCCTGTCCCTACAGTGTAGACCATATAGGAGAGATCACACTGTCTGTGCTGAAGGCTTTAAAATGGAGAGAGCATACGTGACAAATTTACCCGTAGGAAGCTGCATGCACATTGCCAGCTAGTATTTTTCCTATGAAACAGTGGGTGTTGCGTGAATCCGAGTCTTACTGCGCGTGGAAGTCCACCAGTACGGGCAGGTCGCTGTTGATAACCCTCTCTGTGAAGTCGTCTCCGTCTTGCACATTAAAGGACACGCGGAGGGCGGGGCTGAGGGACAGGGAGCGGCACGGGGCCAGCGAGGGAGACGGTGCCGGCCGGCATGGTGGGCTGGCAGGGCCGCAGGAAGAGGTGAAGGCAGATGTGGACACGGGGAAGCAGCGACGTCCTTTAACTGACGAAGCCCAAACCCTGCGTACTAACTGTCTGTAAGCCATCTGGAGAGAACAGGAGAAGAGAGGAACATTACAAAAACACTCTCCGACCAATATCAAGCATGATATCGTGTAGTCCGTTTCAAACTGGTTTAACAAGACACCGCTAGTATTATTATATTATTAGTTATAATTTATTAGTCCAAAGTTGTACATCACATCAATGTACAGAAACATTCCACCACACAGAATAAAATTCAAGTGCTGCGCAGCTGTCTTGGTCACCAGCCCATTGCGGGCAATTAAGGTGGCCCGCCCGCTGTTACGTATAGGTAATTTGTTATTCGACTTTTCCGTCCTTCAGTACGTTGCACACAACCAAATTCTTGCCAATTACGTCAACCGGAAAACTTTTTTTGTGTCAGTAACTGTTGTATCAAGACAAAAAACATTTTCACAAGGCTACAATAAACACGAAAATCCTTACCGAGTTGTGCGCTGACAGCTAACGTGAATTTGCGGTGTTCCCCGGACCACTTTTTTCTGCAACTACTTCCGCCTGTGCTTACTTAACGAAAGAACAACCATAGAGATGTACCGCATCACATTTTCTTTTGCTAAGATTGAGTGGCGCCGGTCTTCCTAGAAGCGAGGGAACTGCAGTTAATTTATCAGAAAGTGTTGTTTTCTTGCTGCGATATGAAAACATCTGAATACTTCAATGTCAATGCACAATCAAAACACGCAACAAAGGACAATTTTGCTGCGTGCCATTTTTTTTGACGTTCACAAAAGTCAGTATATGCTCAATTCGACGACACATATCATGGTCTCAGGGTGGTGACACTCTGGTCAGCCATTTTCCTTTAAGAATGAATGAATGTGTTCGATTTTGGTTCGTGTATTATATTCTGTGGGCTCATCACACTTTTACAATGTGTCTGATAACTTCCATTTATTTAACATGGTACATTGGCCTGTTTCAGAATTTGCCCACTTATGCAGAAACACAACACATACAGCTGTAGATCCTGTGTTTTTACTGTTTTAAAAGGAAGTCATAATTTCGCTCCATCACTAAATACATAAGTATAGGAAGTACTGTGGCTCCTGAGCTGTGTATATTGTTTTGTGAGCTGCTCATATTGCTGTCGCCCTGCAGCAGTACGTGATTTGTGACCTGTCCAGAGATAGGCTCCACCCCCCTGTGACACTGACCAGGAGTGAATGGCTTAGCAAATTGATGGATGGGTGGACCCATTGCTGCACATACCTCAATCATTTCATTTAGACATCTTGTGAATTGTGGATATTTAACATATGGGATTATGTACATTTTAGTTACCTTACCCATTACTCCATCTATCAGACTCTACTGAAGGACAATATTGAATCTGTATCTACTTTTATACATCATGGACTACAGCATTTAAATTACATTAATTTGGTAGGCGCTTTTGACTTATGATACAGGAAAACAAAAATGCATTTACCGGATTAATATGAACAATAGTACCACATCTGGCCAGCAAGTACAATTTCTAAATACATTCAGACTTATTACTTATTACTCCATTAGGGTAACCATAAAAATCATCTGAAGCCATGAAAAATACTGTTCCCCAAATCAGTGCACCAGTAGGTCTATTGGGCGGGGATTGGAGGGTAGCATTAGCCTAGCGCTATGAACAATCGCATCTGGTCACGAGGTCACTGCCAGCGTCTCGTGTGCGTTAGGTGGTTATTTGGCCAGCCGAGAGGGGGCTTGATCTGAAGCGGTGACTGTATGGCAGTGGAATCAGAGAAAATGTGCTCTTGGAGCTTTTTGGATTGCAGTGGGCGTAGCAACTTTGGGTATTACAGATTTTATACAACATTGTTCTTGAGTACAATTCTGGGATCCGTATTTCTTCCGATAGCTTAGGCAACCGCTGCTAAAAGGCTGAGAGAAAAAAAAGCTTGCCTCCTTTCCTCCAGCTTGCCTCCTTTCCTCCAGACCCCACAAGCCACCACTGGAGGGGAACCAAGCCGCCATCTGAAAAGATTAGTGTTCAGTACGTGCTGAAATGTAATTGAAAGATGGCCGATGGTTCTGCTGTCCTGACCTCTTCGGGAGCCACGTTCTGCCACTGTGGGGCCAGTTCAGAGAGGCATCGTGACTGGGGGAAAAGGGACCACACAGGGAGGGGAGAGGCAGAGGCTGTACGCATTGTTTAATTTGGTTTTGGTTTATTTATTTTAAGAGGAGGGCAGACTGCTCTTGTGTATTTTTTAACTTATTCAGACGGGGGAAAAGCAGAGAAGGGTTTCTGGGGAAGACTGAAATGACATAACCGCCACATCTAGGAAGTGAAATACACTTTATTTGTTTATTTATTTGCTAAGACATTGTTGTCTGTCCACTTTAGATTGCTTCTTTTCTATTATATTTACTATCTATTGAGTTATGCCCAATTGAAATACTTGGCATTACTAGTCAATATATTGGCTCTTTCCATTTGCCTATCTCATAAGGTGTTGTGTGACTCAAATTGTGAATAATTGTTAAGTCAGTATTCAGAGAGGAATCACGTGTTAAGTGGAAACAATATTGTGACACCTGCAGCCAGTATGCAACAGGTTAGATCTTCTTTTGTACCAAGCTGGTCTGCATTACTCACAGTGTACCAGCAGAGGGGGCTCTTGCTTACTTCGTCTTCACCTGCACAGTGGTGCACTCTGTTCATTTGCAGTGTTGACCTGGTGTCTGATTCATTACTTAAGTGGTCAGTGGTCACTCACAGCTTGTTTAGGAGAATTTACAGTGGCGTTGTTGATGTTTGCTATTTCAACTGAAAAAAGTTTTCAACTGAATTTGCCCCACCCCCCCACACCTAGTCCGTAGCCCCCCCTCCCCCAGCAGAAAAACAACAACACCGGAAATTACCTGGATATTTGGGATATTTCACAGAGTCCGGTGGACAGATGGGTAAAGAGAGAGAACAGGGGTGTTCTGTTTCCTGAGGTACACACTAACCCACAGTGTGAGGATAGCAGAGAGTGTGTGGAAAAAGTGGTGGCGGTGGTGCTGGCGGTGCTGGCGGTGTTTTGCCGGTGATGGCGGTGGGCCTGTCAGTCAACCCAAGGTTCTTATAATGCGCTGTGGCCTCGTGTAAACTGGCCAGAGGGCTGACCTCCATCTCCCACATCTGTAGCGTCTGTGGTCCCCCGCCATGTAGCCAGAGATAATGTGAGAAACAGATATGCTCAACCTGCTGAGACTTGATTCACGTTCTTTCTCTGTACAGGAAATTCAGTCTTTTCATTTAAAAAAAAAAAAAAAAAACTTTTTGATGTATATAAGAACTAGTAATTCATATATATATATATATATATATATATATAATATATATATATATATATATATATATATATATATATAATTCCTAAAAGTGCAGACTGCTAGGTTTTAATGTAAATTTGACACTAATTTCATGATGTCTGAAAACCACATAAGTGAGTTAGTTGCTCCAGACATAATTTCTGGCACATGGTCATTACTAGTGCCTTGCATTACAGCACCTAGCATGTACCGCTGAACCACTGAATCCCTCACCCACAGCACCCCCAGACCCATGTGTCTGTGTTTGGGAAGTCAATACTGGAGTTCCTGTCCTTGGTTAAAAATAACTGGGATTCAAATTCCACTCTCCCTCTCTTTTTCTCCCAATCACACTCACAATCTCTCTCTCTCTCTCTCTCTCTCTCTCTCTCTCTCCACTTTCTCTGACTGTTTTTCTTCCTCTTTTCTCTTCTATTTTGGAACAGGCTGTACCCTACCCAATCTCCCTTCACTTCTTCCCATTGCAGTCTGTCAGCCGAAGGATTTTGACGATTTTGTAATTCAGCGCAATCAAGTCCCAATGTGCCATCAGTGTACAGTTGCAGGCAGCCTGTCTTTAGATGTGCTAAACCGTGATTCTAATTTACGCATCTGTCTCACTGTTTTTGTGTGATAGTGCGTGAGTGTTTGCATGTGAACGCACACAGATTGTGTTAGAGCGTGGGAGGGTTCCTCCTGAACACTGTCAGCACCTCAAAGGTGTGTGTGTGTGGTTGAGCAGATGTGCCGTCAAATCACTCCTCCCCTTGAACAAATAAACACACAGCCTCATAACACCTGTTCTTCTTTACTGGTCTCTCTCTCTCTCTCGCTCTCTCTCTCTCTCTCTCTCTCTCTCTCTCTCTCTCTCTCTCTCTCTCTCTCCTCTCTCTCTCTCTCTCTCTCTCTCTCTCTCTCTCTCTCCCTCTCTCTCTCTCTTCTCTCTCAGTCTCTCTTTCTGTCCCTCTGTCTCTCATTCTCTCTCTCTCTTCTCTCTCTCCCCCACCCACCCCTCTCTCTCTCTCTCTCTCTCTCTCTATGTACTTATTGATGCCCAGCCTTTTCTTCTTATCAGTGGCTATTGTCCAGACTTGTCTGACCTCTGTGGTTATTGCTATTCTGCTTCAGGCTAGCTAGTTGGTGTGCTAGCTAATGTTAGATGGTTCAAGAATTGTAACAATAACATGATATTAGCAGTTTTATAGCAAACTAAAAGTGTATGAATTTGTGGTTGGGGTCTTAAAATCAGTAGTTTGACTATAAAAACCATTTATGGTTAAACTACTGATGAAGATGAAATTAACCAGAAGGCACCACAAATGTTGTTCAAGTTCACTGCACATGAATTGCAAAGGTGCAGTTAACCCAAGAACAAAGCAGGTTGTTTTATTCTTCTGTCGTGGCACTTCGACAGCAATTATTGACAGCAATTACTTTCTGTCCCATTCAGGAGCAAAGACAAATGGAACTACAATTACATGATTGGCAGCCAATCTGTGAAAAGCAGGCAAGCTGGGCAGGTGAAACCAGAACAAGTAGACCTCAGATAAACCAACTATGAGGCCAAATAATACGGTGAGATAGGAGCAATAATAGTCAACCATGTGACCAAGCATGAGGGAGGCTGGGAAGGACGTGTAGCTACGTCTCAGAAACTCTGCTGTTACATCTGTAACTGTCAGGCAACTCTTAGAGTGCCTGACAGATGCTGCACATCTGCATGGGCATTGCAAAGTGCTTGCAAGTGCTGCTTGGCATGAATTCAGTCAAGAGAGCAGAAACACACCAGTGCTGCTCTATTTTATCATTACACTTGATAATGCATAACGCATTTGTAGATGATGCTGGTTTTTAAAAATAATTTAAAATGTGATTGTGAATGTGAAAAGGTCAATAAGGATGCGACACAAATGTGTGAAGTAGCTATATCGTATATAACAACGAGTGTGCGGGTAAATTTATCGTAATACAGTCATCGCCACGTACAGCACTGCTCGACTGCTTTTGTTCCCTGATCATCCGTCGGCATCTGGTTCCCGTCAGGTATTACAGTGGAAGGGTAACGCCCGAGGGGATGAGGAATGAGTCATAGCCTGGGTGAATGTCAGTCTCCACCACAGCTCACCTGTCTGGGAGCCATTTTGAAGCCGCGCCAGAGCGCCAGTGGTATTCTGTCCGCCACATTCTGTCTGTCGGACGAGCCCAAAGTTCATCTGAGGTCCTGACGTACTGCGGTCACTACAATTCCCGAAAGGGCACCTGCGGAATGAGTGGGAGTGTTGAACTCCAGTGTCCCGGTCAAGTGCCCAAACGGGTGATCTGCATTCTTCACTTGCCCCCCCCCCCCCCCCCCCCCAACCCCCCCCCACCCCACCCCACCCCCCAAAAAAAAAATTTATAATAATGATTGATGAAAATTACTCATTTGTCTGTAATAAGACAAAACTGCATCTGGGAGTGAGGTGATCAATGACCATGTGGAAAATGAACAAGTGAAAATGTACGGTGGAGTCAGGCTGTGTGTCTGTGTGTAGAAAGGTGTTCGTGTGAACTGTGAAGTTCACTTTTATGTGATATGGAATAGAGATGGTCGCTATGTGCTTATACTGTCAGCGTGTATATTCGTGCATGCAGTACCTGTACCTGTATCTGTATTCACCTGTACCTGTATCTGTATTCACGCGTGTGCGCATGTACATGGATATTTGTGGACATATATCTGTGTGAGTGGACCATGCTTAAGTCAGTTTTCCACCGCCTGGTACCGGCTCAACTCAACTCGACTCTACTCAACTTTTTTGGTTTTCCATCGGGCAAAAGTTGTGGATAGTACCTGGTACCTGGTACTTTTTTGGTATCACCTTCATCGAGGTTCCAAGCGAGCTGAGGCGATACCAAGAGGTGATGTGAAAACACTACAGACCATGGATTGGTCAGAGAGAATCGTCACTAGAATCGTCGCCTTTGAGCAGCCAGAGTCATCTTGTTGTCTGAGCTCTGATGTAGGATTTCCCAAACTCTCCTGTTTTTTTTCAGCAGTCTTTGTCTTGCTGCTTCAGCCTCTTCTGAAACAAAATTTGTCTCCTTGCTGTGACAAACAGCCACATACCGAGAATCAAGAACACCATCCCTTCGATATCCTCCATTGTTCCTGTGTGTGTCGTGTTGAAGATGACGTCACGGCAGTTTCATGCGGCATCGCTATGACGACCAGCTACATTGACGGCAGTACTATCTGCAGTGGGAAACAAAGTACCTGGTACCAAAAGCGAGTAGAGTCAAGTCGAGTTGAGCCGGTACCATGCGGTGAAAAAGTGGCTGTATACCTACACCCTTACTGCTCTTTCCACACATTCTTGTATCAATTAACATCTTTCTGAAAGAGTTGCGGTGGACCCAAAGCCAAAGGTGGAAGGACAGAGAGAGAAATTAATGTTGTAGAGGCAGGAATATACAGGGTGGAGGACATAGGAGATGCAGGAGAGGAAGAAAAGAGACTGATAGGTAGAAAAGAGGTAGACCCACCAACATTAGAGAAAGTTACATTTTAAGATGATAAACCCATTAGCAACAAAATTATCCAAACATTACAGGCCAATGGCCTACTTAACACAATATAGGACATGTAGGCCATTCATGAAAACACCATTATTGGTGCTGTTTTCCCCTGAATATTGTATGCATTAGAATAAGCCCATGCACCTATGAATATGGCCATTCTCATCGCACTCTGTGTCAGTATTTTCTTAAAGAAGGGGAGGAAATTCTTAAGTCTTTCTGCAGCAGTTCCACACCACTAGCAGCACACACCAACCAGCTGAGTATATTTATCTTGGTGTTCAGAGAGCGGCGGGCGAAAAAAGGAATTCGTGTGAATACAACTTTAAAGCATCAATAATATTTTTATTCAAACATAAATAAATAAACACCAAAGGCTGCGCCTCTATGGAATGTGGTGAATCTAAATTTTTATGAATGACAGTATTCATCCCCGCACACGCCCCCAGCCCAGGTTTCCGCTGTGGAGTTCTAAACCCCGCCTATCTCCTCCCTTTTGGAATGTGTTGGCCAGCTGCCCGAACGTTAATTGGCTGGTCTCCGTACGAATAGGCGGAGCTTCCATGAACAGCACGAGGGTAGTATAAAGCATCGCTGCAAGTTTATTCT
This sequence comes from Anguilla japonica, assembly GCA_025169545.1. NCBI lineage: Eukaryota > Metazoa > Chordata > Actinopteri > Anguilliformes > Anguillidae > Anguilla > Anguilla japonica. The sequence goes on along the minus strand of CM045884.1, from coordinate 70,179,310 downwards.
CTGAATGGTAGTTTTCTGGATGTCTTGTGTTGATCCCGCCGGAGAATTTCAGCTAAATAAACATAGGACGAACTACAGCACGATTAGAAATAAGCGTACTTTTACGATACCATATCATGTACGTTTGTTACAGAAACCAGGGACACTGAATTCAGAAGATTTGTAACTGTCAATCTGTGGGTAGCTATCACTAGTTTAAACTATTAACGTTATTTTAAACATACAGCAAGATGGATACATTTTTATACGCTGTCACTTTAGCAATGGCTACCTTCTGTTTGGTAAGTCCAGTTTACCTCATCTTGTTCGCTTTGATAGTTTGCTTGTATGCCTTGTATACAAGCAATTTCTGAGTTTTTTTTATTTTTATTTACGTGATAAATAAAAAATAAATAAAAAAATTAATTCCGAATAAAAAACTGTAATTCGGAATATACAGCTCAGAATTTAACTTGTATACAGAAGTGCTCATGCCTGAGCAAATGCCTTGACGATATTTGCGTGAAATATTAACATTTCATGAGCTTCGCTGTGTGTGTGGTATTGAACTTGATTTGTCATCTAAAAGGTTGTGCATTCGACCAAAGCTGAACGTTGCATATTCCAAATTAGTCTGCGTGAATTCTTATCAATCTCACACTTGAAAGACTGGCAGTATGTGATATGTTAATAGTTCCTGTTTTCATTTTCAATGAAACGTCATGGAGGCTGTTAGTCACCATCGTTGAGAGACTCTACTTAAGATGTAGACTTCGGTGACTTCCGAACAAAAAAGAGAGAGACGAACCAGCTTTTTTAGAACATCAATGGAAGGAACGTGTTATGACGCACATTTGTACAGACCTGTACTTGTTTAATGGGCGAGCATTTCACATTCCTCCTCCGTTATGTGTGACAGAGAATTACGGGCACTAAGTACGTGAACTCACTGTTTATTTGGAATTTTGACTGTCTCACTGTTGAGAACTGAGACAGATTGAGTCAATGCAGACAGCAGGCTTGCCCTCGCATGGTGCAATTAGGCAAAGCGGGGAGCTGTACTGCGACTTTGATCATAAGATGGTAAAGGGTGGGGCACTTCTGCTAAATCCTTGGAACGGCACTCCTGTGTACTATGATTAAATACAGGCATGGATCTGATCCTGCAAACAGTGTCTTAATTTAAACATTAGTGCCCAGCTGTTGTGTTTGAGGTCACGCAGTTATCAGTGTGCTTCTGGTCTGAAGATCGTTAATATCCCCCCCCCCCCCCCCCCCCGCAAGTCACTGAGTCAGATTTACGATTGATCTTAGTGATTGATTACATTGACGTTTCGTGGGCTGTTACCTCATAATTCAAAAATAATCCTAAACATGGAATGTGTTGCCGTATGTTGCGATACAGAACACCTGAGGTAAAAAAAAAAAGAAAAAGAAAAAGGTATTGTATGAGGAATATCAACACGGTTGTAGTCCTACATTCTTCTATTCGATTAGGAGAATGGAGATTGTATGTAGAAGGGTGTACTTGAATGTGTGCAGTGGCCTAAGGGTTCAGGGATCAGAAATGGTCATGAAATGTGACATACATTCAGGACTGAAAATAGCTGGAGCCTGCTGACGGGAACAGTCTAGAACGGCGTGACTCCAGCTCCGTGGACGTCGCTTGAAGCCGAGTCTCTCGGCTCGTTACTTGAAAAGCCAGGATAACCCTGGATAATTTCAATATTTTTTTTTTTTGTCCTCCGTCTTTGATTGGATACAAGCCAAATAGTGACATTCAAGGTCTGCCGTGCTTAAAAATATCCTGGCATGCCCAGAGTTCCCATGTTCCCCCAGACGTCCAAATAAATAAATAATCTCAGTATTCAAAATGAATATCTATTTTTACAAGTTTTTGCAGTAAAATGGGTGCCACTGATATTGTGTATTCCTTTCGCCAGCTGCAATCTACCTCATAAAATGAAGTATTTTCCCCACCTCTTTTTATATGCGGTCTTGCGTGTGGTCCACGGTTTCTGCAACTGCAACATCCCTTCCTTCGCCCGCGCAGGTCGGCGCCAGCTGTCCGTCCGCGTGCGAGTGCCCGCGGCGCCCCCTGCCTGCCCGCCGGGCGTGAGCGCCGTGGCGGACGGCTGCGGCTGCTGCAAGGTGTGCGCCGCCCAGCTGAACCAGGACTGCCACCCGCTGAAGCCCTGCGACCACCACAAGGGCCTGGAGTGCAACTATGGCAACGACGTGGCGCGCACCTGGGGCATTTGCCGGGGTAAGGCACTGAGAGAGCGCTTGCTTTCATTGGTTAATTATTACATTATTATTATTATTACAGGCATTTAGCAGACGCTCTTATCCAGGCTTGCGTTGCATCCACGATACAGCTGGATATATACTGGGCAATGCAGGTTAAGTACTTTGCTCAAGGGTACTACCGGGGAATCGAACCTGCGACCTTTAGGTTACAAGACCAACTCCTTAGCCATTACACTACACTGCCGGCATCATCTGTCAGCATCACAATCACCATCACCATCGTCATCACCTTTTAATGGAAAATTACTGCAGTGCAGTGATTCATAGTTTGAAGTGCCAGCGTGCGTTTTACCACCCGTACACACACACACAGGACCCCGAGCAGTGTGTGTGACTGTATACATACATACAGACAGGTGTATTTTTATAGCGGGTGGAACAATGCTGTTAACAAGTTCAGTTTCCTCTTTGGGCCAACCTCCTTAAAGCCAAGGCCAGGGTTTGTTCAGTCAGCGTTACATTCCTCTTTTGTGCTTTTTTTCGCTTGATGGGTGTCTCATTGTGCCTCTGGCTGTGGGTGGGGGTGCGTCATGGTAATTAGACGTAGGGATTAAGAGGACTGCTTGGGTAATCTGAGCACTTGGCTCGAACCCCACGAAGACGTGCCTGACATTGACATCTGCTAGACTAAAAGCTTGTCCCTGACTGTGTTTGTATTTTTTTGCCTGTTGTTTGTTATTACTTAAGAAAGAGTTTTAACAGACAGCATGTGCGGTGCGGAGATGAGATCCAGCCCTCTGACAGGCTGACAGCATACCGTTGGTGGAACTGTTTTTTTTTGTAAACACAGACTAAAGACTTGTGAAAATGTCGTTTAACAGCCCTTCAATTCACACTGCAGAATCTCACACGTTTCTTCTCTTTCGCACACTCACTCCTTTCCCGCACTCATGACACATCCGAATGTGTTTCTGGTTCCCAGCGGTTGAAAAGATGCCCAGATTGGGTCTTCCACCACGAGGAACATGTGCTAACGCCGCCCAGTCTAATCGCACCCCCGCCCAAAAACCCCCCCCCCCCCCCCCCAAACCCCCACCCACCCGCCCACCGTCTGGAGGCTTTCTGTGACAAAGGATAACCAGTTTGACATCATGAGCTCATATCTCATTGAGCAGACTTAAGGGTGGTGGGGGGGGGGGGTCATTCTACCCTGCTCTCCCTGTGCTGTTCTGCCCCCCCCCCCCATGCAGTGTGTGATTGTGTTTTAATTTGTACCCCCCCCCCCCCCCCCCGGTTCCCTCCCCGCAGCGAGGCTGGAGGGACGCACCTGCGAGTACAGCGGGAGGATCTACCAGAACGGGGAGAGCTTCCGCGCCGGCTGCAAGCACCAGTGCACCTGCATCGACGGGGCCGTGGGCTGCGCGCCCCTCTGCCCCAGCCAGGTGCCCCTGGCCTCGCCCGCCTGCCCCGCCCCGCGCCTGCTCAAAGTGCCCGGCCAGTGCTGCCTGAGCGTGGACTGCGGCAAGGGGGCGCCGGCGCCGGCCCCGCCCCCCGCTCACCCGCACCCCTTCCCGTTCCCGTACCCTTACCCGCACCCGTACCCGTACCCCTACCCGTACAAGCCGGACAAGAGCCTGGAGAACGAGCTGGTGGAGATGGGCAAGAAATGGAGCAAGCAGCGTGGCTACAAGCGCATGGCCGGTAAGAGCAGGGCTACGCGCGCCTCAGAATGACCCCGACTGAGCCGTGGCTGTGTGGGGGCAGGCCCGGGTTCTGAAGCCCCTCTGTGTGCCCCTCTTTTCCCCCCCCCTCAGCGTGGAGGCAGGTGGGAGGGGAGTGCACCATCCAGACCACCAGCTGGTCCCAGTGCTCCCGCAGCTGCGGGATGGGCGTGTCCTCCCGCGTCACCAACGACAACGCCCAGTGCAAGCTGGTGAAGGAGACCCGGCTGTGTAACGTCCGGCCCTGCGGCTCTGCACCTGCTCCGCTCAAGGTAAGGCAGAGGGCTCGTCTGTGAGCCTGTCTGTGCTGTAATGTGTCTGTGAGCTCGTCTGTGAGCCTGTCTGTGCTGTAATGTGTCTGTGAGCTCGTCTGTGAGCCTGTCTGTGCTGTAATGTGTCTGTGAGCTCGTCTGTGAGCCTGTCTGTGCTGTAATGTGTCTGTGAGCTCGTCTGTGAGCCTGTCCGTGCTGTGTGTCTGTGAGCCTGTGTGTGCTGTAATGTGTCTGTGAGCTCGTCTGTGAGCCTGTCTGTGCTGTAATGTGTCCGTGACCCTGTCTGTGCTGTAATGTGTCTGTGAGCATGTCTGTGTTGTAATGTGCCTGTGAGCCTGTCTGTGCTGTAACATGCGTCTGTGAATGTATCTGTACTGTAACGTGCTGTATCTTATGTCTGTGCTGAAGCATACTTCTGTGATTGTGTCCATGCCATAATGTGCATCTGTGCAGAATCGTGGGGGGGGGGGGGGGGGGGGTATGGGGGGTGAATTCTGAAGCGAAAGCGCTGTGCTGCGTGTGCCAGGGCGAGTGTCCGGGCAGAGAGGGATTCCCGCCCTTTATATAACGCGCCCGTCACCGGAGCTTTCCGCCACGTTCCCCCTGTGAGTCACCGGCGGAACCTTTAATGGGGCAAAAAGGGCGAGGGGCTTAGCGGCAGCTGGATCGACATTAATATCGCGGCATTCACCATCTGCCCCCCCCCCCCCCCCCCCTTCGCCATGCCCACTCGCGCACCCAGCTTCACCTTCTATTTGTGGTCCTGTTGCTGTGTGTGGATAGACACAACCCTGATGGTGGCGGATCAAGGTCAGGCTTAGTTACCAAATATACACCAGCGCTGCCGGTCACTCCAGAGACCGCTCCAGAAAGCTTGGACGCTTAGGACAGGTACAAACATACTGCCATGCTGATGTTTTTTTTTTTTTTTTTAAACGTTGAAATTTAAAACACCCACAGAACAGTGGACGAGCTCTCCCAGAACACACAAGCAAGCACATTTGTACTCTGTAGAGTGCGGAACCCGGGAAATGATGCCGAGTCCTTTTCTCATCGCGTCTGATGGGAACATGGGAAGGCTGATTTACTCACACACCGCTGGTGCCTTTTAAATATAGACTCCCACCCCCTGACATTCCTGACAGAGCGAGCGGAGGAAGCTCTGCGCCCCGTCCACTCCGGCTGGCAGTTTGCGGGTCTATATTAGTCTGCCTCCGTTTCCCAGGCTCCCTGCAGTGGGAGTGTGTGGAAAGCATCCGTAGGGTCCGTCCGGCTCCATCCGGCTTCGTAGCTAATGGGCCGTACTGTGCATTTTGCCTGAGAAAAACGCCCCCCTGTGTGTCACAGTGCAGTCGTGATGCCTATTGTGTTCAGACAAGAACCAGACCGGGGTTAAAGTTACCGCACTATATGCGGCATCGATTTTCACGCTCTTACAAAACGTAATCCAATATGCCGTTAAAGAAACCGACACGCAAAAGACTCGTCACAGGACGTCTCTTAAACGCATATCACAACCGGTCATTTGCAGCAAATCAGACGTGGCAACGTCCCATTTGTCAGCTCGGCTCAGCGCGTCGCGCTCTGCTCAGTGCATTGTGGGTAATCCGCCTCCACTTCCTGTCCCGAGGCCTGTGTGAAGGTTTAACTCTGCCGTGGTGTTGAGAGCCTCTGACGTGCTGCCGTGTCAGGCGGTCCTATGTGTTTACCGCCCTGACAGGCGCCACCATGACCTTTCCTCGGCGTTTGACCTTGCGTCGTCAGCGCGGCAACCGGGGTCCTGTGTCAGTGCCGTGTCAGTACTCTGTCAGTTCTGTAACCGCGTGTCATCGCCTCCTCTGACCCCCCCCCCCCCCCCCCCCCCCCCCCCCCCCCCTCTGTCCACAGGCGGGAAAGAAGTGCTCCCGCACCCGCAAGGCCCCGGAGCCCCTCCGCCTGTCCTACGCCGGTTGCCGCAGCGCCCGCCTGTACCAGCCCAACTACTGCGGGGTGTGCGTGGACGGGCGCTGCTGCTCGCCCCGCCGCACGCGCACCGTCGCCGTGCCCTTCCTGTGCCCTGACGGCGAGCGCTTCGAGAAGGCCGTCATGTTCGTGCAGTCCTGCAAGTGCAGCGAGGACTGCGGGCACCTCAACGAGGTGGCGCTCACGCCCCAGCACTGGCTCCACGGCGACACCCACAAGTTCATCGACTAGAGCGTCCCACGCCAGCTTCCCGCCGCCGCCTCCACCTCCCGAGCGTACCCGTAGTAGCGTCCCAGGTAGATGCCGTCGGAGGACGTGCGTTCCTCCATCTGTAGAATTGTTTGAAAGCTGAAAAAAGGAGGAGAACAGAGGAGAACATTTTGGAAATGACAAGAGGGTTTTTTTTTTTTTTTGGAAAAAGCCTTCGATGATTATAATTGGGATTAGCGAAAAGAAAAAAAAAAAAAACCCAACCCAGAGTATACACGGCCACCGATGAACTGAGGAGTGTGTGATCCAGGGTGGCCCGTTTCCTGGCTCAACCGGCTGTATTCTGACCGGCCGTCCACAGTCAGTCCTGATTGGTGGAACTGAGGCTCTGTGATTGGCTTAAAAGGGGGGGGGGGGGGGCGGAATCACAGCGGCACACAGAAACCTGATTGGAAGATGCTGCGCAGGCTCGTGCATACAGTAGCTGGTGTGCAAGCGGACTGATTGGCTGCCAGGGGAATGCCGGATTATGTGGAGGCTTGCGCTCAGTTTCGTTACGTCTGACCACCCAAGTGCGAGTCAAAATGGCCGCCGGAGAGAAGACTGGGTTTCCTCTGAAATTGACTTGTTCTCCATTCAGATTATCTGTTCATTTGGATATGCCCAGATGGGCTTGAAGCCTGAAACTATAAGACACTCTAGATTTCACTTCATTTTTTTACAAAAGCTTCATTGTCAGCAATTTTGGGGGGTTTTTTTTTAGCAAGTAAAATTGACAGGTACTTTGAAAGTGATTGGAACTTATTACTACATCCATTCAAGGATATTCTGTTCTGACTTGTCTTTATTCCACAGATACTGAAATATTAAGGCAGAGATTTGGGAGGAGGGCAGGTGGGGTTGGGGTGGGGGGTGGGGTTACAGGCTCACAGACAGTGGCTCAGCTGCATTCAGAATCAGAAACACCGCTGTCTGCGAATACCTGACATGCTCTGTCCTTAAGCAAAAGGGAAAGAGTGAAAGATTTACAACTGCTGAGCAGCAAGCTTTGAATTGTGATGTCAAAGTATTTTTACCCGTTGATCATAAAAAAATATCCAGTATTGATGGTTGTTTTCTGAATAATGGGTCAGGAACCCTGTGACTAAAAAAATTTTGTAATAAATTAAGATGGGGGGAGCCACCTTCACTTGCAAATGTAATCCGGTACTTTTTGCGTTTGAAAAAATGTACATACGGCTTTGCCTGTAATCCGTAAAACTGATGCAGACACACATCGCTTTCCTTTTGTGTTTATATTCTGTTGGTTGAGATTAGAATGAGCTAATTTTACACGCAGCAGGCCCCTTACAGTTGAGCCTACGCCCCAGATCGAGCCGGAGATACCCTCGATAGCTAGGGGGGGGGACGGTACAGGAGCAGCACCACAGCATTGTTTGGCTGCTATAATTTGACATCATCCAGAGTTCTTTTTTGGGGAAAATCTGGTTTCAACATGTAGAGAATGCTGCTACTGACTAATTACACGCTTTTTGGGTTTTTTTTTTTTGTATTCTGAAAATATGTTTCGGGGGCAGGCAAAATTGTTCCTTTCACAATGCATTTATCTCCGTCTTTTTTTTTTTTTTTTTGAAAGTAAATGTTTATATTCAGCTGCGCGGTTTGCATAGATCTGAAAGTTCAGAAATCCGCAACTTTATTGTTCTGGAGCTGCACGGACAATCCCTGGCTTCTTTATGGAGCTTCCTTCTTTCTTTCTCTTTTTGTCACATCAGGCATTTGTAACAAATGTTATTTAAGAGTGTTCATTTAAATTTCAATGTCGTGAATTGTGTATATGTCTTATATAATCGTCTATACAGTACAAACATTGCACTAATTATTATTATTGTTATTATTATTATTATTATTATTACATTGTTAATGGGAGTCAGACTGCTATACCCAGCCTGGTTCCCATACAATTTGAATAGGCAGCTATTTAACTTTAGAAACTCCAATAAATTTTTAATTCCTTAAATTCAGGAACACAGCAAAACAATTGAGAAGTAGTTTGGTTGGTGTATATGCTGTGATTGGGCAGTTCTGTCTCACCCTGATTTTACTCATTTGGCAAGATTCCTTATTTGCACACAATGTATAAATCCTACATTTTTTCAAATCAGACAAAGAGCACGCAGGTCGAATTGGCTGTTGTGGAATCTGCACTTGTACTATACAGTTGTGAAAGTGGCGCCATGCAGCATATCATTGAACAGCATTTGTTTGTTGCTCAAAAGTGCTGAAATGGCACCGCATACCCTGTTTATCTGTCCCTGTCCCTGTCTCGTGCCGTGAAGCAGATGCACCTCCCATGATTTCCATTTGTGTCGTGTGGAAATGGGCTGGTTTTGGTGCATTCTGCTCTAATGCATGCTCGTTGATGAATTGGGGTTGATTCCCCCCCGATCCCTGGCCCTGGCAGGCCCCTTTTATGCGTCGAGTTGCTATGCTGGAGCTCCAGGCCTGATGTTCGCATAGCAGCTATACTCCAGGCCCTGATGTTTGAATAGCAGCTATACTCCGGGCCCTGATGTTTGAATAGCAGCTATACTCCGGACCCTGATGTTTGAATAGCAGCTATAGTCCAGGCCCTGATGTTTGAATAGCAGCTATACTCCAGACCCTGATGTTTGAATAGCAGAAACTCCAGGACCTGGATTGATATCGATTTGATATCGATGTGGTCCCTCCTGAATTTAAAGGCCACTCGAGTTTAAAATACAAAAATGTATTGTAAAGGCAAACAAAACTACACCATATGTACCTTAAAAGTTGAGTATTGTTTAGCATCCATTGAATGTATTAATTCTTTGTTGCATTTAAAGCAATTGAATAAAATTTTGCTTTTTAAGTGTTCATGTTTTAATGCCTTTTGTGCACCCTAATCAAGACAACTACACATGAATCAAGGACTAGGTCAGTCACAAGCTCTGAATATATCCAAGACCCTCACATTCACAAGAGCCAGCGTGCGAAGTGGAGACGCACACGGAACCTTTTCCTTCCCTTCACTCGATTCCACAAACGCACGTCAAAGTTTAAATTTGGCCTTCAGGAACACAGCGGACACCTGATACACGCGGTAAAGGGTCCATGGAATCCGAGCTCAAGTTCACGTTAATTTTAAAATGAGTCGGGTCATTAACAAGCAGGACTTTTACACGGGGCAAGGCTGGCAACCCAAAGGGGTTTCTGCATTCATTCCATTAGAGAGCCATTTGATTATTTGGTGGGTGCACGCCAGTCGATTTCTATAAATAGGGATAGGATGGGGATGAGCAACTGGCGTTTAATTTGCAGTCATGGCGCCCCCTGGTGTCCGTGTGTACCCACTATCCTGATGGACCTGTATAACCGGTGTTTGAAATGTCTATTAAAAAATTCACAAGATTAATGCGCAAGGTAAGATTTTAAATTTGGAATCAGCCGTCCGTCCACACAAATACAATTTTGGTATCCCATGGTTAAGCCCCTGCACAGAAGCCTGGTTTTTGCCCTTGGGATTAACTCCACCCCACTGGGTAACAATTAAAATTTTAAGAGCATTAAACTTTACAGAGCATCAGGAAAAACCCAATGGATCTGACCTTGGTGATGAAAGCACTTGTAGAGAAAAATTACATATTCAGAATACAAAATAGTACGGAAATATTTTAATGTAAAATGAGCACCTGATTTGCAGGCACACGCAGTAGAACCTCTTTGACAGTCATTCCAACCTCACCTCCGCAACAAATACAATACAGTAAACTGACATTGTATAAAAAGTTTTAATTTCATTAACCAAAAACAAAAACCACGATTAACAAGACAAAATTAAAACTGGACACCCCACCAGATACAATAAAATAAAAGTTACACTTGGGAACTGGGTAAGGGAAGGGGGGGGGGGGGTTTGAGGGTGGGGGGCGCTTTAAAATAAAAACATTTAAGCTCAGTTTCCCCCAGAAAGCATAACGGGAATGGGGGGGAGGCGGAGGAGGGGGGAGGGGGTTTAACTTCACTGGGCTGGAGCACTCATCTGGACTGTTCAACTGCAGAGAGGGGGGAGAGAGAGGAGAGGAGGGGGAGAGAGAGAGGAGGGGGAGAGAGAGAGAGGAAAAACAGCGTCAGGCCACAGCGTACCTGGAGTAATACCACCAGCACAGACCGGTCAGCTCAGCTTGGCGAGCTCAGAGCTTTCAAAAACGAACCCTCTAATGAGCGTTTGCATCAAAAAACAAAACAAAACAATTTCATCAAACTGCAATCTTAATCATATTAACCATACCCAAGCCCATCTAGATTTGGAGCATCATGAAATCCTTTTCTAAAGTCCCAAGACTCTCAGGCAGACTCAGGTTTACACTGGAATCTCTGCCCTAGTAACTGCTGAAGAAGGTTAATCACCCCTCCTGTCCAATGAGCATCACTCCTGCAGCCGATGCGCAGCGGGCATGACTGTGGAGGTCCCCACGGGTCAGACGCAGCAGCTGGCTAAACGCTACATCCGACATTAAACACAGCTTTTAAGACACAGGTAACATTTACACCTGTACACACTTCCTCCTCTTAAACCTGGAGGTTAAGCTGTAACACCCAGGAGTGCGCAGACAGAGGGTGTGACTCTAAACCTCTTCTCCAACCGGGAACACAAATTGTTGTTATTATAACCGGCAAAACCATTTGTTACTGAAGCAGGAAATCTTCTCGCAAACCTCACCACGACAAGTTATTAAATACCTAGTAGTAGAAAATCTTGATGATGAACAACAGTAGTGTGGGAACCCTTTGCCTGCTCAAAATGAACTTCTCACCCCAGTGCATTATATACTCAACGATATCAAGTTTCTTTTAAAGCACTTTAAATCACATGAAACGTGCTTGTCCGTCACCCATTTCATCTCCTTGTTACCAAGGATACGAGCGAACGGGCACGCGTATGAGTGACGCGCGCGGAGGTCTGAGCGCTAGCGGCTGTTAGCGGCTGTTAGCGGCTTACTGTAGGTGGAGATGTCGATCTCTTCCGGCAGCTCGGCCACGTTCACCTCGAAGCGGTCCTGCACGTCGTTCAGGGTCTTGGCGTCCGTCTCGTCCGACACGAAGGTCACGGCCAGGCCCTTCGTGCCGAACCGGCCCGCGCGGGCCACCTGTCGCGGGGGCGAAGGGGGGGGGGGGGGGGACGTGAGAAACGCTGGGCTTCAACGCGCAACCGCGAAAAGCAGTTACAGAGGTCACCCAAACGGGCTGGGCTTCCCTTCAGTCACGCGAAGCAACAGGATGCAGCAGCGAAACTGCAAGAGCCTTGTGGTGCCCTGAGGGGGGGCTGTGGTGCCCTGTAAGAGCCCTGTGGTGCCCTGAGGGGGCGCTGTGGTGCCCTGTGTCACCCAAACAGGGCTACAGCAGTGGTGCAGACTCTGCCCTGTACGGCTTCCCCCAGTCACTGCTGAAGTGCCCCGAAGCCCCACAGGATGCAAGAGCAGCAGGCCTGCCCCGTAAGAGCGCTTTGGTGCCCTGTAAGAGCCTGTGGTGCCCCCTGAGGTGGGCGCTGTGGTGGTGCCCTGTAAGAGCAAGAGCGCTGTGGTGTGGTGTCCTGTAAGAGCCCTGTGCCCTGTAAGAGCGCTGTGGTGCCCTGTAAGAGCTCTGTGGTGCCCTGTAAGAGCTCTGTGGTGCCCCGTAAGAGCTCTGTGGTGCCCCGTAAGAGCGCTGTGGTGCCCTGTAAGAGCTCTGTGGTGCCCTGAGGGGGCGCTGTGGTGCCCCGTAAGAGCTCTGTGGTGCCCCGTAAGAGCGCTGTGGTGCCCCGTAAGAGCACTGTGGTGCCCTGTGGTGCCCTGTAAGAGCGCTGTGGTGTCCTGTAAGAGCCATGTATTGAAGACGATGTTCCCTGTGGTGCCCTGTAAGAGCTCTCTCGATGTGGTGCCCCGTAAGAGCTCCCCTGTAAGAGCTCGGCCAAACAGGTTGGTGGTGCCCGTAAGAGCTCTGTGGTGCCACAAGTATCCCCGTAAGAGCCGCTCTGGAAGTCTTTGCCCTGAAACTGTGGTACCTGCGAGGGCAGTTTGCCTCACCCTGTGAAGGTAGGTGTCGGAGTCCTCGGGCATGTCGTAGTTGAAGACGATGTTCACTCTCTCGATGTCCATCCCTCGGCCAAACAGGTTGGTGGCCACAAGTATCCGCCGCTGGAAGTCTTTAAACTGAACAAAGCGGCTCACACTGAACAAAGCGGCTCAATCTGCACAGAGGGGGAATTAACTCCACACAGAATGCCACACCTCTCCGTGAACCCTAGCAGCATTCTCCTGGTGCTTCACGGTTCAACCAGACTGCTTTTTGAAGAGGTAACGGAACATTTGTCCAGTTTCCCCCCCCCCACCCCCCACATTGAGAAAACACCCAGATAAACCCCACTGGAAAACCAGAGCGCCGTTTCACAGTCGGTTTATTTTTTTACGGCACCGTGGACAGTGCCGGCCAGCGGCCTGGGGAACGGGCTGACGGCAGAGCTAGCGTCGGTAGCGGGCTCACCTCTCCTCCTGGGCCATGCCCCTGTGGATGGCGATGGCGGGGAAGTTCTGCTCCACCAGCAGCTGGGAGAGCGCCACGCAGCGCTGCACCGACTTCACGAAGATCACCACCTGCGGGTTAAAGACACGCAGCTTGAACGCCGACGGAACTCCTCGAGGAACGAAATACCGCTCGGGAAAAGACCAACGTTCCGGTCGTGAGATTCTGGAATGTACCAGACCCGGGTCAAATATAAATCATAGAGGAACCAGCTCAAGCCAGAAAAAAAGCAATTTACAAGCCAACTTAAAATGTAACTTCTTAGTTATCACGAATCACACAACAGAAAAGAAAAAAGAGTTGCAAGAGGTGGGAAACAAGCTTTCTGGAAGGGGGGGGGGGGGGGGGTGTGTGTGTGTGTGTGACTTCCAGTAACTGCAGCTTTACTGCGCTTTTGTGCCAAGCTGGTAAATATACCCACTCTCCCAAAGCATACAGCAGCATATAACGTACTCTGCCAAGATGGTCTGAATTGTAGGTCTGAGCAAAATAAATTACCATTTCTACAGCTTTGACTCCACCTGAACAGCATGGCACCATTTATGGCTGATCAACATGAGTGGTCACATTTTATCTCCCATGTAATTTTGTTGCTAATAGGCTCTTTGGCTTCACACATTTCTATCAAAAGGCCTTTGTCTAATTAGCTACGAGAGACTTCACACCCACAAATTATACAGCCCAGATCAAGCAGATGTTGCCGGGCTCAAATGGTTAGGCAGATTGATTAAGTTTATTATTTTATTCATTTTTCCCCTTTATGTAATATTTAACAAATGTACATATTTTTAAGCCACTTCTCTAGGAATGGAGGATTGAACGCACAGTTTGGACGTCTGTAGAGTTCTTAAATAAAATGGCCCCCAAACACCTAACCCATGTACTGCAGCCATTTTACAGCTGAAGCACTGTTCACATGCAATAGCACTGGTGGAGAAAGGGGGAGGATGCAGATCTACTTCTGGCTGGCTGGCTGGCTGGCTGGCAGCAGTAGCAGACACCCTCCACCCCATGGATATCAAATCCGGACCTCAAATCCAAATCCGTCCCTGGTTTTCTTTATCCCCCAGCTAATTAGCTGAACAATTAGTGCTACCGATTGGCCAGACCGCATTCACATCTGACTCCCAGGTAAAGGGAAGGTGGAAAACCGGCAGTGCTCGGACCCGAGGGCGTGATTGAGTGACAGGGCTCTACCCTTGGCGGCGCACACTGACGCAGGTACCTGGTTGAACTCCAGGACGTCGAGAAGGTCGAAGAGCTTGCGGTTCTTCTCGCTGTCCTTTAGCTTGCAGTAGTACTGCTGCAGGCCGTGCAGAGTCAGCTTGGTCTCGTCGTCCACGAACACCTCCATGGGCTGAGAGAGAGAGAGAGCAGAGCGGGCGAGATTACCACCAGAGAGGCCCGGGACGCAGACCCGAGTTCTGCCAGAACCCGGACAGGCTACTCGGCGCGGCGCTGAGGGTCGTTCTCGCCCCACACTCACGTCCTGCATGAACTTGCGGCAGACGGGTCTGATCTCCTTGCTGAGCGTGGCGCTGAACATCATGCACTGCTTCTCGTGGGGCGTCAGCCGGAAGATGTCCTGCACGTCACGCCTCATGTCTGCAGGGAGAGAGACCGACCAGGGGGTCACCGACCGATCGAGAACGAGAACGCCAAACGTCGAAAATCACACACAAGCATCAGATTCAAAAAGGAGGGAGCAGCACGCGCACAGAAAGGCCTTGGACACCGCAAACGGGTCCCACGGGAAGCCCCCGGCCTGCAGGAACTCACCCAGCTGCTCCAGCATCTTGTCGCACTCGTCCAGGACGAAGTGCTTGACGTTCTTCAGGTTGAGGGTCTTGTTGCGGCTGAGGGCCAGGATGCGCCCGGGCGTGCCCACCACGATGTGGGGGCAGTTCTTCTTCAGCACGTCCTCGTCCTTCTTGATGGACATGCCGCCGAAGAACACCGCCGCCTTCACGGTGGGCATGTACTTGGAGAAGCGCTCGTACTCCTTGCTGATCTGGAAGGCCAGCTCACGGGTATGGCACATGACCAGCACCAAAACCTAGGGATGGGGATATTGGGGGGGGGGGGGGGGGGGCAGTGGGTATTAAATAACCGCAAGATACTCATCTGATTAGCAGGACACCACTATCCCATAGCGGCTTACACATGATCTTACATTTCCATCCACAGCCAGATCATTCGCCCGACAGGAAGAGGGTCGGGCGGAGGGACCCCGCATTCCGGGCGGGGTAGGCACACACGGATGTGCCAGACATGGACACGAGAGCCCTGCGGCGGCTCCTATTTTAAACCCCAGGGGGACGGCGAATGTATTTAACCTTCTCCCACACCACAATATGTGTCAACAGAGGCAGTGTCCAGGGGAAACAAGTGTGGCACAGGGTGTAGGGCGCTGGCTGAGACGCACACACACGTACAAGCACACAGTCCCCATCCTAAGGCCAGGGGTTCCATTTCCCACAGTGGCACATCCTGCACCGTGATCCCATTTCTATCCGTAGCGCCCTCTGCTATCCACCTCTCTGGCCAAAGCGAAAAATACATAGGGGGGGGGATCGTTCCCTATCCTTTAAAAAGTCAAGAAAGCAGGGTCCTCCGGAAACGCATTTCACAAATAACACTGAACCCATTCGCACTGTAAAAGTCAAGGTTACGTTTCACACAGGACTGCATTTATTGGCGTTGACTTTTTCCCCTTGTAGAGTTTTTTTTTGTAGAATGTGTGACAGAAAAAAAATGTGTGCCGCTCAAAGTGCTTTACAGTGATGAAGGGGAACTCACCTCACCCACCACCAATGTGTAGCGCCCACCTGGGTGATGCACGGCAGCCATTTTTGCGCCAGAACGCTCACCACACATTAGCAAAGGTGGAGAGGAAGAAAACATTTTTTAGCCAATTAAATCAGGGGATGATTAGGTGGCAAGTATGCGAGAGCCAGATTGGAATTTAGCCAGGACACCAGGGAACGCCCTACTCTTAGCGATAAGTGTCATGGGATCTTTAATGACCACAGTCAACCTTGCCACAGTCAACCTTGGTTTAACGTCTCATCCGAAAGACAGCAATGTACGTCAGTCCCATCAAAAATAAGGCATAACCACAAGTTATAGAATGCTAGACAAGAGCATTCACATATCTGCAGTGCTAACTATTGGGTACAAATACATATTCAGCTGTAGCACTGGTACCGGAGCAAGTTAACTACCACCAATAGCCTCCTTCACACTTGTTCCATCCTACAAACCTGCGTTCGTGATTGATGTGGATTGTCCAGGACAAGAATCTAGATAACTAAAAGTTGAAGTTGAAAACACCACTGAACTAAAGCAGCCAACCGATGCAGATTTAATTTTCAGTAGCACACAGTGAAAGATGCCTCAGTTTAACCTGGCAGATCCACACAGCATCTCTCCCACTGTCGTGAGTGCCTCCCCAGCAGGGCTGCCCCCTATCACAGCACAAGCCAAGTACAAGCGGCAGGAGCCAGCGGGGAATGGCGCTTCTGCAGAACTCACGACCTCAAGTCAAGTTTCACTTAATCATTTGTTGGAATGGTTCCTTTCATTACTCTGGCCTTATTTATATATTCTTTTTTTTTTTTTTTTTTTTTTTTTAATAAACGGGTTCTCATTTCAGAAGTCAACTATTGATAAAAAATGGTATAAGCGGGTTGTTTTTGCGAGAACATTTCTCAGGATGGTTATAGCAACATCATAAGACACTGCATCGCTGAGGAGACACCGGGTGGCGACGCAGGCGGCTTCTGAAAACTCAGCTCGACATAAACTGCCCCCAGCACTCCTACAGCAGCTGCGAATGTGTGAAGAAACGCAACGCATTTTAATGCACGTTTTACTGCGCACAAGAAATGAGTTCTTTACTTTATTGCGCAGGAGGTACCTTTCCTTTTTAGCATTCGATGGTTTGACTTGCTTCCATGTAACATTTCTTTTTGCATGAGATTTTCCATTATCCCGCCCAAAATGTTCTAGAATAAGCAAGTCTCAAAGGGGAGGCAAGCCACGACAGTAGTGTGTTGTTGGGGGGGGGGGGGGGGGGGGGGGGGGGGGGTTGTTACAGTCCTTCATGCTTAAATACAAAAATACTCAGATCAAGAGGCCTTTGGTTCAGTGCAGCCAGCCGTTTATTCCATGAAACTGTTAGGAGTGAAGGGTTTGTAAAGATAGTCTTCCGTTATCTTGAGTCACCATAAATAGAACGCATCCTAGAGTTCTGGATTCCAGCGTGGGAAAAACTATACAAAGTTCCACACACGAGCAAAAGAGCAGATGGAAATCTTCCAGGTCAGAGAAAGATACAGCAACCAGTTGGACAGCCTCGTTCCACCGAAGGGGTGAGGAAAAACAGCCAAGCCAGAGCTACAGAATTACTTTTCCAGCAACCAGACATGTAAGAGTGCTGAGACGTGACCAGATAGCCTAGGTTGTGTAGGACTGTCTGCATACCTGTCTATACTTTCTAAGCTGTTCTCCCCCAATAGCTAGACACCATGTTATGTCGGTTGTCAACCTCTAATTGGCTGTATTAAGCGACAACAAGACTCCCCTTTCTCTCTTCCAACATTGTGACAGAACATGCAAACTCCACCCACAGATCAATCGAGAAGCAACACCACCAAGCAGGCTGAGGTGACATCGAAGATCTTTTTAAAGATCGTGGAAACCCACCCAAGAACAAGCCCAACAGGTTCTGACCAAGAGGCCAAAACATGGCTTTATTTCTGAAGCTCACTTCCTGGCCTTGTTGAGACGTTGTTCACTAGTGCCAGTGCACATGGCTCCAGCATAGGTCTTTCAGCCACACATTTCAATGCAGGTCAAAGGTACCAAAACGCTCAAAATACAAAGTCAATCATTTTTTCCCCGACAAGAAAATTCAGTCGCGATGTGTGTTTTTTTATTTTATTTGTCTATTGTCTCTCTGTATGCAGATTAAGTTCATATGAACTACATTTTATATATATAAATATTATGAGGACAAATCAGGGACAGTTGGTGTCATTGCATCTCACGCGCTTAGTGGATATAGCCAGACTTGGCCGAATTTCATGTCCATATAAGGGTCCCTCCTTTACTCTACTGCAATCTCCGGTTACAATGTGTACAACATGGCGGCACCTGAAAATTGCACTTTCGTAGTTTCAAAATATTTTTCACCAAGCCCATAGAAAGTGACAATAAGTGACATCACAGACACTTTTCTACAGTTGAGACTCAACGGTGAAAAGGAGGTCACAGACATTCACATCTCCCCATTCATATGCCAGTCCATTGTTCACACCAACGTGTCACTCAGCTTTTGTTGTGCCAAGCAGCACTGAGGGCCAGCCGAAACGCTCACCTGTCCGTCCACCGGCTCGATCTGCTGCAGGGTGGCCAGAACAAAGACCGCCGTCTTCCCCATACCGGACTTGGCCTGGCAGAGAATGTCCATACCCAGGATGGCCTGTGGGATGCACTCGTGCTGGACTGAAACAGATACAGCACTGAGGGTTACAGGTGAACACTGCGTCCTAAGTTGGACATGACATTGCCCAGCTCCTGGTTGGAATCAATGGGCCGGGTTTTTCAGAGTCCAGACACAAACCTCAGAGGGGAGTACTACTAAAGCAAGCAATCGCCAAAGTCTTCAGAAAATCTGCACTGCTACGGTACACAACATGTAGTATAGGATTATTCACCCACTTAATTTCAAGGGAACCCCTTCCCAGCAATCGGGTACACAACTGCAATACTCACCCTCTGATGGATGCTCAAAACCACAGTCCACAATGGCACGGAGTAGCTCGGGTTTGAGCAGGAAGTCCCTGAAGCCAGAGCTGTGGATAGAGACGTAGGAGCCCTTCACCTCCTTCTTCCCCGCCGGGACTACGCTCTCTGGGGCTACCTGAGGCTCTTCCTCCTCCTCGTAGTCCAGAAGCTCATTCTCAACATCATTTTCAGCCATGCTGCTTTGTGGAGACAACAGAACAGGGCGGTTTTAAGAACAACCACACACACACATGCGTGTGTCTTTTTATCGATAAATTGTTATCAAGACATGTAGCTACACGCTGGCCACCCCGGGAGACGTTCTCGTGTAAACGCGCTAGCAGTTGAACGCAATTCGTCATTATTAGTCTTACGCTATAATAAGACTAGAAAGATGGCCACGTTACTTTAGTACACCAATATTAAAACGAGACAAAATTTACAGATTGTATATAATGTTGCATAGCTTATTAGTAGGTTAATTTATTATCAAATCCTGTGCAGAATGTACGGGTTCGTTTTGACAAATGGCCGCAAAGAATACGCTACTTATGCTGCAAGTAAAATAAGCAAGTTATGAACTAGCTAGCTGAGAAATATACACAATTAAACAAACCTGTCCAATAATTCAACCAACCTTAGCTACTTTATGAAAGTCCCGTAAATAACAGGACGACAGAAAATAGCAACACGATAAACATTACGAGGTCAGATCGGCAAAGGCAAGCCGGTGTTCGCAACCCCGCTAAAAGCAGGCCACAATCGCACCACGATATTTCCTGAGTCGCTCTGTGGGAGACAACCGGCTAACTTTCACGCTACTCCGCATACAGCCGCAGCAGTCACACACCTCATTCACCGATCGACACAATTTCCCACGTCGAGGAACATATAGGTACGGACGGAAAAAGTCGAAGATGGTCATGGTTTGTGACAGTCGTAGCTAACTGGCTACCTAGTGTTACTAGCTGTAGCAGTCTAACGTTTGTAACACCAAACAATGGAGTCAAGCTACCACTTTCATTCAAAGTTGTTCCCGGTAATACAGCAATGTGTATTGCAATAACAGTGCAACCATATCGCGAAATCAAGGTAGAAGTGATTAGTTTTGATAACTGCTAGCGAACAGCAGGAAAGCAAAGTAAGGTAAACTTAAAGAATCGTATGAATAAAAACCGGTTAGCCATTTAGCTAGGTAGCTATGGCTTTCGGTTTCTGGAAGACCCTTGAAAAAAAATTAACTAGCAAACCAAACGACATCAATTTTTTAAACAAAAAAATAGATAATGTACGGTTGGTAAATTTTATGTTAAACACAAATTAAACCAAACACAAGACCTAAGAATCGTAATCGTAGGATTCTTTTTTTGTTTCCAAAACCATCGACTCTTACCTTACGGTTACGCTTCTATCTCGGTTCAAATATTAACGTAACTGCAGTCCACATGGGTAGGCCTCAAGCTTATACTAACTTCCGGAACAACCCCCTTCTAAAAAATATGAATTCCATTGGCTGGTTTACACGCCAATTTTACGGAATCTCTGAAAAATATTAACTTCTATTGGTCTATTAGATATCAATCAAAGAATTTAGGCATGTTGTAGACGTAAACTGGGCTTTGTGCAGCCCATCGGAAGTTAAAAACAGTATAGCTCGGCATAGCCTTACTGAAATATATGTATATATATATACTTTTTTTTTTCAAAGATTGCATTGAATACAAAAACGGCATTGGATATTGCGCTCATTATGCGTGAGTGAGTACGCAACATTACTGGATTAATGACAAAACAAAGGGTACAGTAATGTAAATTTAACTAATAGAAAGTAAAAAGATAGATAAATTAAACCAATAATTAATGAATTCATATATATGCAAACGCACATATACATCAGTATGGGGTCATGACAGATTCTAGTTATATTTTATGAAGCCATTCAGCCTCTTAACATTTCAAGCTACTGTAATCTAAGACATTACCATTTCCATTACACAGGTCTCTCACTGACCATATATTTTATCCAACCACTCACCATGCAGTAAAGATTTATTTTCATAGAAAGCACACCTGTTGTTTCAAATCATAGTATTGTGGGGTGTGAAGTTGTGTTTGTATGCCAGTTTCCAATATAATAAAACCTGCTGTTGGAAATTGGATCATTGCAACAGCAGTCTGTTAACAGCAAAGTCACATTTAAGGAGAAATTCAATTCCTTCTACTTTTTAAAGATCTCAGCAGGCACAGAAAAGACTACCCATTTAAGTTTCAACATACCATTCATACCGACCTTCATACAATACCTTAGTGAAGTTGTCTGAAGATGTATTCATGGTAGCCACACCAAGTTGATCAGAATTTTGGTAATTTAAAATAAAAAACAGGCCTATAGAAACACTTAAGGTTTCGTAATACTAGCATAACCATTATAGCATATTGTGGGGCATATATCAATGCATTATATAAATATCCATCTATCTATCTATCGATCTATCTATAGACTGCTGCTCAGAATAAGATGTATGATTGGGTGACGAGAACCCATATATCTTTAATGTATATTTAATGTAAATTAATGCTGTTTCAATTAATTATGAGATCTGAATCAGACACATAAATGCAGTATCCAGGAGAGGCAACACATGATGCACTAGTTTTGAGTTGGATAGAAACAGAATACAACTAGGTTGAATTCACTGCTTTTGTCACATGTATAGCCTTTATGCATTCGAGTACTAATGGCACCATTAGATTTATTTATTTTATTTATTTATTTATTTTTAAATGACATAATCGGATGATTGCAGTTATTGGTGGCACCTCAGATATTTTTCAGTTGAAACTAAAGATTTCCCCGGTTTCCCGGTTCTCACAAACGTCTGTTGCCGAGGTGGCCAACTCAAGTCCTGGAGGACCTGGAGAACAGCAACTGAAGATGGCTGCTGTACAGAATCGGCAGAGCACCACCAGGGTAGATACCCAGCGTCTGGTGCTGTCTATGGGTCACAGACTTCAGGTGGTCATCAAATGCAAATTATTTGCAATCAATCAATACTAATTTTCATGACTTTATTTAAGATTGTGCTAATTTGTCCAATTACTTTTTCCCATAAAATGAGGGTACGATTACAAAAATTGTTTAACTATCCAAATACTTAGCTACGGACTGTGCTCTAATACAGAGAATGCACTAGCGTTTTCTGTCCACGCGGGGTCAGTAAAGTAGTACATTTAGGCACTAAATCTCACTGGATTTCACTGCAATAGTCATATTCGAAGTATAACGTTACAAATTATTTTTGACAAATCAAAAATTGTCATTTTAAATTTGAATCATTCTTCAAATTTAATATACGAAGTGCTACACCAAGAGTATAGTATCTGCCACATTACATCAGTAGAATATTTAAGACATTCCATCATAGTATTTACTGTTTTGATCAGTGAAACCGTTTTAGATCAAAGACAGACTTGGAAAATGTCAGATTGTGTACAGGTTTTCATTCTACTCTCCAGCTGTTTTTTTTTTTGCACTATTCTTTTGTTAATAGTTGTAATCAATGTATTGATATTCAAAAAATCTTGCTATTTAATGCGTCTGTTACCAAATAGAATAATTTAGTC
This sequence comes from Anguilla japonica, assembly GCA_025169545.1. NCBI lineage: Eukaryota > Metazoa > Chordata > Actinopteri > Anguilliformes > Anguillidae > Anguilla > Anguilla japonica. The sequence continues at coordinate 70,156,920 of CM045884.1, read as the reverse complement.
CTTTATGAGTAAATTGAAATGTATATTCTTGCCCATCACCACCAGTTTTATGGACAATGCATTACAAAATATCAAAAACACTTCTACTCACACGACACCTGTCCTCGGTCACTCTTGCGTTAAAAACTGACTTTGAATGGTTTCAAACCATTTTGTTTTATTTTCTCCCCAAGAGCGGCTTAAATTTTGATATTCACTTCAGTCCTTTCTCATACAACTTTGTAGCAGATGGGACAATAATATTATTTATTGCCCATCACGTTTTATACCAGCATTTGTTTAGAAAAGGAAATTATCTGAAGTTTTGAGTGTAGTGTCTGGGACAAGCAATGATACTTGGTATATATTATACAACTGCACTTAATTGTAACTATAATGCAATGGCATTATAGTCGCTACTGGAATAATTTGTCGCTACTGGAAAATCGTACCATCTAATTTTCAGATAAAACAGCTAACGTCTTTTTTCATACATTGTCTCAGTGTGACGTGTTGGTATTCTCACATATTTAATGTAACCATATCTGAAATAATTCAAAAATATCTTCTAATTCGGCGATTTGTGTCTGATACCTTTTCCCTAGAGTACACTATTTGGGTGCTACGTATCTCCATTTACTTCAGACCAGAGTGGACAGCGTTACAGTCCCTCCCGACGTCCCCATTCAGCTGGCAGTGGCACATTGCTGCTGAACAGTTCCTTTCCTCCTCCATCCAAACCTCGTTCTAAGGACACAAACCGAGTAACGTTAGCTTTTTCAGTCTTATAAAGGCGAATCGAATGTTTCTCAAAAAATGAAGCAGAAAGGCCTACAAACAGCCTACATTTCCGTTGTTCAAATTATTTACTATTATTTGTATGAATCGGTAATCAAAACACCATCATTGTCAACGCCGCTGTAATGGCATCTATCCCCCTAGAATGAAAAATTCACAGCACTGGAGGATGTACATGTCATGTTACAGTAAGTGAAAATCATTTGTTTTTCATTGGACAGCACAACGTCAATCACGGATGCATTCTTTTGTGTGATTGGTGCAATTCATCTCAGCGAAACTCCGATGCATGTCCTGAAATTTGCTATTTCAAATAATGAACGGCGTTGCTCTTCAAAATCATCTCCGTGTTTGCTAGCTATTTAAGTCGACGGTTCAACTGTCATTCCAATTTTCTTGGTATGAAGTGGGCGGTTCAACTATCTGTGTTTGGCTGGGCGAGAGGCTCAGCGGGCGGTGCGACCTCACGTGGGCGTTGCCTCTGGGTCTCCTTGAGGAAGCTAGTGAAAACTGACAGCTGAGAGATTTTTTCAATTGAATAGAGACGACCGCCCATGTCCTGGGCACCGCTTTTACTTTTGTCTTTATCAAAAACGCGGTCAGTTCATTATTGTCAGACGTTGTTTTTCTTTTAAATATACATGGTTGACCATAAACGGAATGACATCGGGCTTACGCGTCTATCAGCGCCGCTACGAACATGGGGACCGTATCCAGGTGGGCATTGCGCCTTTATTTATTTATTTATTTATTTATTTTATTTTATTGATTAGCTATTCATAATTTAGGTATAGCGGTCCGTGCTAATCACTTGTGTATGTCATGTGTGTGTAGTTATGCGACGAGAGGAGATGTTGGCCTTGAACAAAGCAGATTCTCTGTTTTTCTCCTCCATGTGCATCATCTTTATGGTTGGCGACAGCGGTGACCGCTCTCCCTCTCTCGCACATTAACATTCGACAATTACATACTGCACCACATTCCTCTCATTTTCAAAGCAAAATACGAGATATGAGCCTAAAATTCAATTGTGACAGAAATGAAAGTCACTGTTGCTCGTTGGAACAGGCTCAGTTCATTCCGCAATAAAATTTTAGTAAATCTACTCTGCATACCCCTCCCGACCGAGAATGCAATTAAAGCAGTCATAGTAACTGCAGCTTTTGTAAATACAGACTATCTGGGGCATTATAATGTAAGTGTGTCCATTGCCCAGTCAACGATAATGATGTGATGTTTTTCTGTCGGCTTTTGATACAGCAGACTGGAACAAGCTAAATCTGGTTGGCCGGGCGACTACGCTGTTCATTCAGACTCACGTTTCCCAATATAAACCGAAGGAAAAGGGTTTTCTGTGCCTGCGCGTTTAAGTATGTTTTCCAAAAACGAGATGGTAATGATAGCCTCTGTGTCTCTGATCTTAGTCGTGTAGGCCACTTACATACAGCCTGTAGGCTATGTGTAAGAAGGAAACGGATTGCTAATAGACGCAGACAGTAATTGTGTCAGTGTTTTCCCAGGTTGGATCAGCGAGGCAGTCAGGTGGCTGATTTAGGCAATTACCAGGATGAGGTAGTGCTCGAAAGAAGGTACTACTTTAATACCGAAACACTTCCCCCTTCAAAACGTCCAGTATTGTTCTTGAATGGGCACAATGCCTGGAACTGGCAGCTCAACCAACCTTGTAAGGTATGCGTGTGTACGAATATGTATCACTCGGCTATGCTAAGGTAAACTGTATCAATTAAGAATGCACAACTTGGCGAGAACGTTTTATCGCATGGCATACTGTATGTAACTAGCAATTAAATTAACTTGGCATGCAGGTGAAATGCTCGTCTAACACATTCACATTTAAAAAATTCAGCAGCTATCTAATCAACTCGGCCAATATTCACTGTCAACATTTGTCCTTACTGACACATGCATTTTGAGAGGAAAGGATATGAATCTGTATGATCATTTGTGTATCTCATCTGTGGAAAACTACTGCAGATATGAATTTGTCCCAGTTAGGCTATGGCCATGACGACAATTATAATTACAGCTGGGAAGATGGTAACTCATCCTCATCATCTCTGGCAATTTTTTTTGATGACATGAAGTTATGACATTGTTCTGAAGGTTATCAGATTAATGAAGGATGCAAGGAAATGTAATTGTTTTTGAAGTCCTGTCTGTGAAATTACTCATCAGTCAGAATCATATCAATCTGCCACATTTTGCCGTAGGGTAATCTCAAGTCGCTGTTGATGTCTTTTAGCAAAGAACAAATGTTGCGTCACATTATCCAATAGATGTTTAGATTGCGCACATTTGATCATAATTTTTAAAAAACGTGAAAAGGGCATGCCAGCTATTTCAAAGAATGATTTAGTAACAGCTCTTCAGACAGTCCTTAACCTATTAGATCCTGGATCATTCAAATTCATAGCAACCTTGGAACTCATGTTTACATTTTTCTATTATATTTAGGCTCCATCTGTTTAATTATAATATGGATTACTACTAAAAGCTTTGCATCTATTATGTGTGCACTTAATATCCATTTACATTTACAGTGCTTGTATAATAACTGAGTCTGATCAGTTCTGCACTAAATATCTACACACCAACAACTCTGTTCTGTGCTTGTAGTTATCCTTACTGTTTTCACTAGCTGTTGTTTACCTTTATGGCCTTCTCAGTTGCCATAGATCAAAGTGTCCGCCAAATGATTGAAGTTCCAGAATGGCTCGGCGAGGTCAGCTGACACAGGAAGTTGTTGGGCGAGCAGCGTTTGTGTGACTCATGCCCGTTCTGTGTCTGCATGCGTGCGGTATGCCCAAGTTAGGCCCGTCTGGTGCCTGCCCTTACTGTACCTCTGCTCCGTGCCAGTCAGTTAGTGCCTCCCTGGCGCTGCCCCCCATTTCTGGTGCCCGTCAGGGACCGTTATGAACTGCCGCACGTCCTGATCTCCTGCCAGCCGAGCACGACCGCCAGGTTCTCCCTGTCCGTGCGGCCCCAGCCTCTGACACACGTCCTCATAAACCACCATTTGTTTCATTCCCCCCCCCCCCCCCCCCCCCTCCCCTCCCCACCCCCCAGGGGTTATTATTGATTTCCTATTAGCTCCATTTGCCTAATGAACAAAAACGTGAGAGAAACGGCGGCAGTTATCGTCGTCGTTGCAGTTAATCGTCAGTTGCGCAAGGATTGGTGCTGGAGTGGTGGTTCGAGGGGCCCCCCTTTTGTTCAAAGCTTTAACCAGCAGGATGGATGGGCAGCTCTGGCCCTGCGCTCGTCTTGCAGGCGGCTGCAGGAAAGCACTCAACGGAACTGACGCGGAGTTCCATTGCCGTCGAATCTCAAATGCAATAAATGTAACTTGATGTGTTTTTGCGCTCGTTAGCACTTGGGCGTGGGCAGATCAAATTCAGCCCGGGGACCTGCTCGCAGTCGACAGGCTGAACAGAGAGCGCTCTCTGTCTTGGATTGCATTTTTTTTGTTTTTTTTTCTGTTTCACTTGTCCATCAGGTTGTCACAACTTTCTATTAGCCGTGAATGCAATCCCGCATTGCCGTGTCTTTTTTGATCTAAACTGGGATTACCGGGCAGCTGTGAAGCATTGTCAGTATTCTTGAGAGGGACAAGCAAGGTGTTGACACAGTGCGATTGGCGGGTTCCATCACCTTCATGCTTTGACTCGTATTGCGGATGTTCTCGCGGTTAGGGGTTATGACGTCAGGCGGCGTTTCGGGGCACCCTCAAGGCACAAATGTTAATGACAAACTACCTCGTTGGCAGCACCAAAATTGGAAGACGCCACTTTGATGCACTTTGACTTATGATGCCAAATGTTGCGCACTGTTGTGTAACTGCTGGTGTGGGCATCGTAGCTGTCAATGTCATTTTGTGGCCCTTTGAGTCGGAGCGCTGAACCAGGGGAGGAAAATAATTTTTACCAGGCAATACGTTGGAAAAGAAAAGTTTGTCTGAAGGCTAAATCATTTATTAATCTCACAGGAAACTACCCCACCCCTCGGCACAAACGGGTCTGTGGGTTTGTCTGCCTCTGCAAAGTGTACTGTGGTATTTTTGGAACTATGACTGACGGCAGATGCTCCCAGAAGCTGTAGTTATTACATGCAACGTAGCTGTAAACCAATAATGAAAGAACATGTAGGCATTAATGGTACATGGAGGATCGTGAATGGAACAACCATTATTTTAATCTATTTAAAATTCTTTTTAAATGTATCCTTTCTCTATCCAAGTGATTCTCACTAAAAATAAAATATAAACCTCTCCTTCAAGGGAGGCCTGACATCATTCAAAATATTTCTTGTTTGTTTTCAACACAAGGCCATTAATACCTACAGAGCCTGTATATTACCGGTGTGTGCAGCAGTTATTTGGTTCGATTTTCATTTATTTGGAAACACCTTGCACTACAGAAGAAATGCTGAGGTCAATAAAAAAAAACTATTGCCCAGGGACCAGATTTGTAATTGTGTGATGTTGGGCCCTCTGGAGATGGGGTGCGGGGGTGGGGTGGGGGTAGAGGGGGGGGGGGGGGGGGGGCAGGTACAGTAGAGTGGGGTTGAGTGTGGGGGTCAGGGTGAAGGGGAGCAGAGAGAGGGTTGGGGGGATGGGCGGAGGGGACAATAGCCTTGCCTGTTCCCGCAGACAGTGTGTGAGCCACGGGAGGAAGCACTGGGGCGCACCGACAATGGCATTACTGTGCGCCGACTGTGCACTTAGCATTACTGTGCGCCGACTGCGCACTTAAGCGCAAAGAAACTCTGCGTGCGCGTAGCTCCTGTGTGACGGCGCGGGGTACGCCATCCCCGCGGCAACGCTCTGGCGCTCGCTGATGCGTGGCCGTGAGCCGAGGGCCGCTGTCGGGTCCGCGGGATCAGTCCCAGCGCCGACCCTGGGGCGCGAGCCCAGGCTAGCTTCTGAGGTCACACCCCATTATTTTTGTCATTGGAAGATAACAAACTTGATCCGCTCTCTGACTTTAGGCTGTAATCCAGCGGGGCTCAAAAAAACAACAAAAAAAAAATACGGAAACCAAAATTGCCTACATCTTTCTCCTTTTTTAATAATGCAAGTCATTTCGCAAGCATTAGTTGCTCATTTTGTGTTTGAAGCTCCCCCCCTGAGTTTTCAATTTCAGGTTTTTGATGCTAGACAGTCAAGTAAAAACAGCTTCTGCTGATTTAGATTTATTATTTTCTTGTGCCGTTGTTTTTTTTCCTGTTCTGTTCTGCCTGGATTTTAGCTGTGCGTGTAAAGACTAATTGTTTTATTGAGGGCAGACCTCGTAAAAATATACTTTGTGATAAGCAAAGACAAACAGCGGGAACATTTATGGCTGGCATGTGCTTGTGACCATGGTTACTCTGTGATGATGAATATATATATATATATATATATATATATAAATATATAGTACAGATATAGTTATATTGTTCTGCAGAAATTACTGTAATACAAAATGGCTCGGTGTTGTGTTAACTTCCAGTAACGTATTTGCTGAAGATGTTTTTCAAAGGGGACTGGTTTCATGTGGCAGTTAATGGGCTCTTTCACTGGGACCTAATCATAGCATGAATGCTGCCCTTGTGTCGGCTGTGTCTCCTCAGTTCAGGCTGTTTCCAGCGTTTTTGATGCTACGGGTAATTTTTCTGTACTCTTCCGCACTCTTACGTCAGCCGTGGGGATGTCCAGTGTGACTTGTGTCTTTCCCCAGTCTTCATTGTGTGAAAATTTAGTGCACATCGCTCAGCTGGCTGGCTATGTGATCTCTGATGACTTCTCTGTTCTAGTGGATTTTGCGTGTTCCATGCAGGTTGGATGGTCTGTGTTACTTGATCTGAATTTATTTCTAATTTACACAGGCTGTATATAAATGTCAGTATGATTTCTGGCTGGAGTATCCTGCATGTTATTTCTAAGTGGCACAGCACTGCATGGCATATCCCGTGGTTCCTGTCCCTGTGTTGTTGGTTTTTTTTTGTGATCTGTGAAAAGCGATGTTTTGCCAGGTGTGCTGAGCACTGCACTAAGAGGACTGGCACTGTGGTGAATTTGCATGCATTAGCCACCTCAGACTGTGAGATGGCTCCCTCTTATCTGTCGTGTCTGTAGCCTTAACAGGGCCTACAGCCTGAGCTATCCCCTGCCCCTCTCTCTCTCTCTCTCTCTCTCTCTCTCCCTCTGTCTCTCCCCTCTCTCTCTCTCTCTCTCCCCCTCTCTCTCTCTCTGTCTCTCACTCCCTCTATCTCTCCCTCTCTCTCTCACTCACTCCTTCCATCTCTCCTTCTCTCTCTTTCTCTCTCTCTCGCTCTCTGTCTCTCTCTCTCTCTCTCTCTCTCTCTCTCTATTTTTTGCTCTGTCTCTCACTCCCTCTCTCTCTCTCTCTCTCTTTCTCTATTTTTCGCTCTCTCTCTCTCTCTCTCTCCCCCCCCTGAATCTAAATGAGTGTGAGCAGAACAAACGCCCCTCAGTCACCCTGCTAGTAATGGCTTTTTTGTGCTCCTCTCCCATCGGCTCCCCTTCCATGTGGAGACACGGCGCAGTGTGTCCTCTCCCCCCCCCCAGTCCATTACAGTGTATGTGCGAACGGGACCAGGGAAGGCAGTCATGCTGCAGTAACATGCGAACCCACCCTCCACTCCCACCCCCCACCCCCCCCCCCCCCCACTCAGCCCCCCCCCCCCCCCCCCCCCCGCGCCGCCCCACGCGCTCAGCCCTGCAGCCTCTCCCAACTGCCATCACACCGCAGCGCAAAATTTCCCTCATGCAGTTCTGTCTCACGCTCGCACGCACGCACGCTCGCACGCACGCACGCACGCGCACCGAACGCGTCCCAGGCCCACGCAGCTGCGCTAGCCGCTAGCCGCGCGGTGCCTGACTGTGCCGTGCGCCGCGCGCAGGTGTGAGCAGCCCTGAACTCGGCAGCACCAGCGCAGCGCGGACCCGGGAGAGGGAGACCGAGGCCAGGGAGCGCGTCGCCGCCGCCGCCACCCCCCGTCCCAGAGCGGCGCGCCGCGGCCGGCATGTCCAGCCCCAGCAGCAGCCCGGAGAGAGAGGGCGCCGGGGAGCGCCTGGAGTGCCCCGCCTCGCCCACCGGCCTGGAGGCGGACCCCCCGTCCGTGGGCAGCCCCGTCCTCAGCCCGGACTCCTCCTGCCACGACGCCGCCCTCTCGGCCCCGGCCGCCTCCCCCGCCGACTCTGAGAACCTCAGCCCCGACGAGCTGGAGCTACTGGCCAAGCTGGAGGAGCAGAACAGGTGAGCCGCGCCTTCATTGCAGCTAACGGGGGGGGGGGGGGGGGGGGGGGCGTTTCCACAGGTAACAGCTCCTCTCCTGCAGGCCATTACGCTGTGCTTTTATTTGAGATGGCAGCGCCTTTTCTGCAGGTGGTAACACCTGAGGTGACAGTAGCGTCACTAAAGGTATTAGACCCCGTACTGTAGGCTACAGCACCTCAAGTACTCATAGCAGTGCCATTAATGCAGGCAACAGGACCCTACCTCAGGTGCAGAAAGTGCACGTGTACATATGTGTTTGACCGAGCTGGAACTGCAGACACACTGAGGTTCTACCGGGTCTTTCCAACATCTTTTCCATCTTTTCAGAGGCCCCGTGCAGATATCCCAGCAGCTGCAACCTTGTGGTCCAGCTGGATAGATACAGTCAGTGAGAGGTGCTTTGATACTGCCTGTGCAGCTCTTTGTCCTGTTCCTGCTGCGATACAGTATCTCTACAAACAAAGCCGCACCTTAACCACGGTTAGCACGTGCCTGTGCCTTTCACAACAGGTCGACCAGCTGTTAGCGATAGCAGAACTCAAAGAATTGTCTCGTGCGCCTAAATCTTCAGCTGGAAGACCCGTGCAAGCGCTAAATAAGACGTTGTTTCAAGGTCGCGACCTCTGTATTACGGCTCGGCACAGGAGCAGTCGCCTGTTGCAGCGCTGAGACTAGTTCAAGGTCAGGCAGCGGTGATGTGTCTTCATTTTATTTATGGGCGAGATAGCTCAGGAGGTAAGAGCGGTTGTCTGGTAGTCGGAGGGTTGCCGGTTTGATCCCCCGCCCTGGGCATGTCGAAGTGTCCCTGAGCAAGACACCTAACCCTTAACTGCTCTGGTGAATAAGAGGCATCAATTGTAAAGCGCTTTGGATAAAAGCGCTATATAAATGCAGTCCATTTACCATTGATGTTTTCCTCCTCCCAGGCTGTTGGAGGCCGACTCCAAGTCCATGCGCTCCATGAGCGGCTCCCGGCGAAACTCCGGCTCCTCGCTGGTGTCCAGCTCCTCCGCCTCCTCCAACCTCAGCCACCTGGAGGAGGACACCTGGATCCTGTGGGGCCGCATCGTCAACGAGTGGGAGGAGTGGAGGCGCAAGAAGGACAAGCTGCTCAAGGTATGAGCAGGGAGAGGGAGAGAGAGAGAGAGGGAGAGTGAGAGTGTGTGTGAGAGAGAGTGTGAGAGTGTGAGAGAGAATGAGAGTGAGAGTGTGTGTGAGAGAGAGAGAGAGTGAGAGTGTGTGAGAAAGTGTGTGAGCGAGAGAGAATGAGAGTGAGAGAGAGTGAGAGTGTGTGTGTGAGAGAGTGAGAGTGTGTGTGAGAAAAAGTGTGTGAGAGAGAGAGAAAGTGAAAATGAAAGAGACCAGAGTTGGAGGTGGAGGAAGAGATGCATAGATCAGTTTATGGTAAAGATTAAATGGGCAGATAAATTTAACTGAAGATCAGGGAGGCTGTGGTTGTGGTTGTGGTTGAGGAAAAAGAGGGACAGGGGCTAGGCTGTGGAATGATGGGGGGAGGGAGACTGGGAGAGACAGAAAATGGGAGAAAGGAAAATTACAAAAAAGAAGTGAAAACATTTATGGAATATTTTTTAAGTAAATCTGCATCGTGGTGACAGCAATCTCTGTAGAAATCACTTTGTCCTCACACTCACTCCTCCACATTCTCCCTCTTCACCCCGACATCCGCCTCGCCCTCTCTTTCTCTGACGTGGCAGGAGCTGATCAGGAAGGGGATCCCCCATCACTTCCGGGCCATAGTCTGGCAGCTGCTGGGGAAGGCCACGGACATGCCGGTGAAGAACCAGTACTCGGAGCTGCTGAAGATGTCCTCGCCCTGCGAGAAGCTGATTCGCCGGGACATCGCCCGCACCTACCCCGAGCACGACTTCTTCAAGGGCCAGGACAGCCTGGGCCAGGAGGTGCTCTTCAACGTCATGAAGGTGGGAGAGAGTGGAGCAGAGTGGGGGAGGGGGCAGTGCTGTTTTTTATATCCCTGAGACGGCTTTGTGAATGGTAAACATGCGTTGGTGCTTTTTTGGTCTTTGTCAGGCGTACTCCCTAGTGGACCGGGAGGTGGGGTACTGTCAGGGCAGCGCCTTCATCGTTGGCCTGCTGCTCATGCAGGTGAGTCTGTTTCCTGTTCACAGCTCTACGCTCCGATAGGCTGACCCAGCGCTCACCTCTCTGCTCTCTCTCTGTCTGCTACACAATGCCCCCGTGCCAGGCAGAGGGCATACTGGTCCTCAGCTTTCCTTTTCTGGCTTGGCCAGTTCAGCCAGTCATCCCAGTTGTGATTTAAAGGTGCAAACCCACCTGTTAGAGGGCTGCCCTGATAGGATAGTCCCCCTAGTCCAGTACTCAGTCCCAGGTCCTGTGTATTGCACCCGTGTTACCCTCACTGCCTGCGTTGTGCTTTCATGTCCTGTAGCCCGCAGTGTGAGGCACTGTATGCGTTTTATAGCATCTCTCCCCTGCGCACGCAAACACACCGATATATTCATTCCGACCGTTAAATCTAAACTGTTTGAACCTCGGGAGAGAATACTTGGTGAACACGAATTTTGCTAATGCTAGCCGTGTTATTAAAAGAGTGTTGCTAATGCTAGCTGTCTTATGAAACATGAATGTTGATAATGCTAGCTGTGTTATTAAACATGAATGTTGCTAATGATAGCGCTGGTATTAAACGAGTGTTGCTAACGCTAGCTGTTTTATTAAACTTGATTTCTGCTAATACCAGCCGTGCTGTTAAACATGAATGTTTAATAACACAGCTAGCATTTGTTATTAAACGAGTGTTGCTAATGCTAGCTGTCTTATTAAACTTGATTTCTTCTAATACCACCTATGTTATTAAAATAACAACATCTATGGCAACAACAGCTGCAAGCTGTAACTGAAGAACACTCAAAGATGAGAGCATGCCAGGTCACTCAGCCCATCCACAATAGCCACTTACCTAATAGCTAAACGGCACGCTGAGTGGATGTCATTAATTAGATCCGCTAATAGAAATATGCATTCAAATGGTTCTTGCACACGACACGATTAGTCATCTCATCAAACTAATGACCATGGCTGTCGTCTCCGGGAACAACTGCGCTCTCTAACTCCAGAGGGTGATGTCACCCCCTTGCCCATATCACAATGCTCATCTCTGCTTCCCTGCGTACATCACGGTGCTTTATAGAGTAATCAATTGAGGGAGATGTATAAATATGACTGAGCAAAGACATTTTGGCTGATTTCCATCACTGTGATTGCCTCAGAAATGAGCACGTCCCGCACTTCTGCATTGTAATTAACCCTCTCGCTCCGCATACCCGGATGCCCAGATGCCGGAGGAGGAGGCCTTCTGCGTGTTTGTGCGTCTGATGCAGGAGTACCGTCTGAGAGAGCTGTTCAAGCCCAGCATGGCGGAGCTGGGCCTCTGTATCTACCAGTTTGAGTACCTGCTGCAGGTAAGGGGCCCCGCCCCACACCACGCTGACCAATCAGCCAGTGACAGGCTTCAGCCATTCAGGAACCAGATAGTCTGCCAAACCAGCCAATCAAATGCCACTAGAGGTCAGATTTGGACACGCCCAGGGCGTGCAGGAGACCGTAATTTCTGGTGTGGCCTCAGTGTTCTGTTTGTGTGCTGGGTACTAGCAATGTAACGGTTCTTGTAAAAAAAAAACACCACCCACAGTTTGGTTCAGTTGCTTGCTTCAAAAATCCTCTTTTACGTGCTGTTATGTTTTCGAAATAGGCACTCACAGCTTTTTTAACATGTCATGTAAAGAGCATACTGCTGATTTCTATTTGATGTCACGAAACTGTGAAAATTAAGAATACAAAGATCAGTTAACTTGTGGTGCTTTGAATGTAAATTTAAAATCCAGCCAAACTATTTGTACAGCTGAAGTTGCGGCTAGTGCAGCATATAGCTGAGTCACCAGTCAGTTGGCTGGTTTGCGAAATGGCGAGTGCGCAAGAAAGAACCATCTGACCATCATCTGACACCATCAACTTACCCAGGGGATGCTTTCCCATGGCTCTTGCCTCCACCAGTAACATTGTGCAGGCAATTTGCAATAATGCTGTTAAGTACAGGGTGGCCCATTTTCAAGCTTTGTTCTTCTGTGTAATAATATGTTCTCACTCAACGTACACATTCATTACCAATGTCAGTGCAGTGCCCTCTTAATAAATTACTGTGTTCTCTCTCCAGTTTTAACAAGACCTCCCGTTGTCTGTGTCCAATGTACTGCTCTGTCTTTGTTTTATCAACAAGAGGAAACCGGTCTCCTGTCACATAGCAATTATTTCCTCTGTTCTTCAGTACATCTGAAACTGAAAAAGAAGGCAGTTCAGTGGCACAGAGGACGGGGGATTCTGTACTCCATTTCTGAACGTCACGTTGACTCCTCCCTCCTCTCCTCCCTCTCGCTCCTCCTCCAGGAGCAGCTGCCGGAGCTGAACGTGCATTTCCGCTCGCAGAGTTTCCACACCTCCATGTACGCCTCCTCCTGGTTCCTCACGCTCTTCCTCACCTTCCTGCCGCTGCCCGTGGCCACGCGAATCTTCGACATCTTCATGTACGAGGTCAGAGAACGCCCAGGCGTCTGCGCTGTCTGCGCCTGCGTGATGCCGGTGTCGGGAATGTGTGTGTGTGTGTTTGTGTGTGTGTGCATACGCGTGTGTGTATTTATGGTGTGTGTGCTTGTATGTGTTTGTGTGCATGTGAGTGTGCGTGTGTGTGCGTGTGTGTATGTGTGTATGTGTTTGTCTGTGTGCGTGTGCATGCGTGTGTGTGTGTGTGTGTGTGCATGTGTGTGTGTGTGCTTGTGTGTGCTTGTGTGCGTGTTTGTCTGCTTGTGTATGTGTGTTGTCTGTCTGTCTGTGTTTCTGTGTGCATGTGTGTGTCTGCACAGCAGCCATTTTACATTACAGGGCTCAAAAGGCATCAGCTGAGGATGAGAGGCGGGGTGTTATTGATCCGTTGTGCTGGTAGCGATGGGGCGATGAGTGACGGGGTGAGCTGTGTGCTAAAGTTAACACGTGCGTGCATCTCGCAGGGCCTGGAGATCATATTCCGAGTGGGCATGGCCATCCTGCAGTACAACCAGACCGACCTCATCCAGCTGGACATGGAAGGCATGTCCCAGGTACTCCGCCCCCCGTTCCCGAGTGCTGATCGCCTGCACCGATCACCAGGACCCTGGCCCCCTGCCCGAGTGCGAGTCACTGCAGCTGGTCGCAGCTCCCAAAACAACCTGGAGCCACATCCGGGACAATTCATCAGAGTACATTTAAGCAGAAACCCAATGATGTTTAATCTCTCTGTGTGTGTCTGGTGCAGGAGATGCATGCCTCTGTGTAGCTTTACTGTAATTCTCTGTCCTGCCAGCATTGCACGGCATAATAGGGAGCAATAGCAAGCAAACGATAACAAACGATAACTGTCCCAGCATATTAATAACTAGCAGAGGCACCGTATATTAAGCACGTGGATATTACAGCCTTGATTTAGGACCGGAACAACCTCGCCTGTGAACTTTGCCTGTATTTCATAAGTTTCGTTAATTTAGTCTTCTTTTTGTTTTCAAAGCAACCATTCAGGGTTGATCAAACATCTGATGTCATCTGATATAAAAAATACAGTGCCTCAAAACCAGAGGTAATCATATCTTATTACAGAGGCAGGTGGAAGCCATGTTTTACTATGAGCATGGATGGATATATACAATATATGTGATATGCTTACTTAATAGTAAAAAGTTCAAAGGGATGAAAATTTTGGAGAATGCTTCAGTGTTGAGCTAACTGCACCCCCTATGTTTCTTTATTACCCTCTCAATCATTTTTACGGCTTTTTTTTTTAAAACACCTGACTGCATTCAGATTTCTCTGAGCTGATTTAAAAATTTTAAAAAGCCAGATATCTTATCTGCCGGCTGATATGAGCTGGCAGCTGTGTTGGATATTAGATTTATATTGTGCTCGCTAACAAGATTAGTATTATTATTTTGGGAGAGGGCATGCGATAAATTCCCCCCCGATTAAAAAAAAACGACATTAATCTAATAATGATGGTTTGATTGCTGATGGTTGATTGGGAGGAAAAAAAGATTTGCCCTGGCTGTAGGGTCATCTGGGGTACGCTTGCTTTTTTTAAGCAGCCACAGTTGAACAGTAGAGGGCGCTACAGTGCCAAATATTTTATTGTTTCCAGTCATTCATTTTGTGTTCTATTATTTTATTCTTATGTTATTCTCTTTAAAAGGTGTTCACTTCACTCTATAAAAGAGGACAATGTCTCTTTCCTGCCCTGTTTTTTTTTATTCCACATGCTCAGCGATGGCTGTGGGTTTAAAGTTCTGTTGCTCAGGCTGTGATTCTGTCCCCCCGTGTCTGTCTGTCTGTCCGTCCGTTCGTCTGTCCCCCTCGCAGCACTTCCAGAAGGTCATCCCGCACCAGTTTGACAGCTGCCCAGACAAGCTCATCCTGAGGGCGTACCAGGTCAAATACAACCCAAAGAGGATGAAGAAGTACGCTCACAAAGTTCAAAAAAAAAAAAAAAAAAAAAAAAAAAATCACTGGCCTAATGACAAAAGCAAATTGAGAACTCAAGCAGAGCTTAGAAAAAAACAGGTTCTGAATCACTTCCCTCTAGTCTCTAGTACTAGTTTTTGGAGCAGAGTATGTAGGCTGGTTTTAATTCAAGCTCGTTTTAATAAATGACTGTAATGAAATTTGAATTGAATGCTGATATGTATATAACCTCTCACGACAGTTGATCTGCTAAATGCTATAGATTATTGCAGGTGCATTAGTGTTCATAAATAGATTGTAAAGGGATTCATTTGAACCTATTTTTATTCCCTTTAGCACATACGCGACAGCTGTCTCTGTGAAGCCTAATCAGTTATGTAATTTTCTCAGCACAGAGCCGTTAACTGCACAAATGATTCATCTTATTCAATTCAAGATGAATAACAATGAATCAGTACCTCTCATTTAACAAATGAAAATACATTTTTTGACATAATTACAGTTATATCTGTCACTCATCACAAGCACCCTTTCAGTTAGTTTTTAAAATCTATTTGTTTTAAGGACTAACAGAACTAATCACGATCAGTCAAACTTAATTTAGTTAAGAGCAGGCTTCCCAAAACTAGATGAACAACACCCAGGGGGGTGAATGGAAAAAGAATGGAAAATACTTAAAATATTAAAAAATATTTTGTTTATATTTACTTATTTTTTTAATGCTTATTTTACATTCATAAAAATAAAAATTGTTTGGGTGACACATCTGTGGATGTATTATGATCAGTGCAATTGTTTTGGTCCATTCACCTGGATTTGCTGATTGTCACAATTCTTCAGCCGGGGGGGTAGAACTAATCACTGAAATCAAGCTGACTAAGTCTAAGGGTGGAGGAAACACATGGCAGGATTTTGTCTTTCCGAGCAGCGCTGAATAAAAATGGCTCCCTCTCTCCCCAGGCTGGAGAAGGAGTACACCACAATCAAGAACAAGGAGATGGAGGAGCAGATCGAGATCAAGGTGCGAAGAGGGCTGACACTGACTGTGTACTCTTCCCCCCCGCACCAGAATAGGGAGGGGGGGGGGGTGTGTACAGCACTGGTTCCCAACCCTGTTCCTGGAGATCCAGCGTCCTGCAGGTTTTGACTCCAACCCGAACAAAACACGCCTCATCCGACAGCCAGAGGTCTCATCGAGCTGCTGATTATTATTATTGTGTCGTATCACGTGAGCCTAAATTAGGATTTTAAGTGGAAAACTGAAGAACAGGACAGTAGATCTCCAGGAACAGGGCTGGGAACCTGTGGTGGGTGCTTTGGAGCTGCAGGGGTAGCTTTTCTGTCATGCAGAGCGTTTAGCTGCAATTATGAGGCATTATGTTTGGCTCAGCCAGTGCAGTCTGTGACACGGTACCACCTGCCAGCTTTCCGTCACATGGCAACGTGAGAGCGGTGATTAGGAGAGCGGGATGGAAGGTGCTCTGCGGGCTACCTGCTCGTCCATAGTGAGGCTCTCTAAGGGAAACCCGTGAGGCCCACAGTAACCTTCAATCTGCTGTCCCTCTCTCTGTCTCTCTTTCTGTCCCTCTGTCTCTCATTCTTTCTCTCTCTCTCCCTCTATCTCTCTCTCTCTGTCTCTCTGTCTCTCTACGTCTATCTATCTCCCTCTCTCTCTGTCTCTCTCTCTCTTTCTTTCTCCCTTTATCTCTCTCCCTCTCTCTCTCTGTCTCTCTGTCTCTCTACGTCTATCTATCTCCCTCTCTCTCTGTCTGTCTCTCATTCTCTCTCTCTCTCTCTCTCTCTCTCCCTTTATCTCTCTCCCTCTCTCTCTCTCTCTCTCTCCCTCTCTCTCTGTCACTCTCCCTCGCTCACAGAGGCTGCGGACTGAGAACAGACTGCTGAAGCAGAGGATAGAGACTCTGGAGAAGGTGGGATGCAGACACACGCCGTGCACGTAGACCTCGGCGAGACGCTGACTCGCTCGCCTGCAGGGGGCAGTAAACCAGCTCCCGCCTACATGGCTTAGACGCACGACACGTCCGCACAGTCACGAGTGCGTGCGCACGTACGCGTCTAAAATAAAGAAAGGGCCATTTCTGTTCGTTTCCGATGTTCCTAAGAATACTGTTGTGTGTCATCTGTGCGTGCGCATCTCTTTATACCTTTAGGTTAGTAGTTTCGTAGCAACAGGAGTTTGTCTGTGTATGAGTTTTTGTTATTTGTCTTTGTCAATGTGAATCTCCTTCCTGTGAATATGATGAGTATGTATTGTTTGGGAGATGTGGTTATGAAAGTGCTTGTCTCTGAATTTTGTCCGTGTGTAAATATGTATTGTGTGTGTGTGTGTCTGTAAAAGAGAGATAGAAAAAAAGGGTGTTCTGTGTAGCTCTTCTATAGCCAATCTTCTGTATTTCAGCTGCTGAACTTTGACCCTTATTTCCAAAATGCGTGGTTGTGAAATCTTTACTTTCTTCTACTTTCTCTCCCCGTTTCTTTTCTCTCCTCTGCCCCTTGCCTTTGCACTGTGTTCACGCTCTTTCAACTCCTTTCTTCACACCATTTCTCTCTTCCGTCTCCCTGCTACACTGCTTCCTTCTTCCTCTTTCCCTTCTGCTCTACTTCCTTCTTCCTGCCATCTCATGCTTCTGGAATCACCTTTCCTCCTTTCCTCTCCAACGCTTCTTTCCTTTCCAAATCTCCATCGCCACTTTTCTGTTCATCTCTTTCGATCCTCGTCCCTCTCTTTTCTTTCCGTCCTTCCCTCCGTCCGTCTTTCCCTTGCTTCTTTTTCGGTGATCCTGTAGGAGAGCGCTGCTCTGGCAGACAGACTGATCCAGGTACTGTACTTTGTAAAATCTCCCAGCTCTCATCTTTCGCCACCCCTCGCCTCCTCACTCCCTCCATCCTCTCACCCCTTTCACCTCTTTCCACTCCCTCCATCCGTTCTTCCCCTCCTGCACTGGCTCCGCCCCCCCCCTCGCTCCTGAGATTGAATCCGCATCCGGTCCTGCATGAGCGTCTGACCGTCCGTCCGTCCGTCCGTCCGTCCGTCCGTCCGTCTGTCTGTTTTAACCACAAGCCCCTCTGCACGCCCCGCTCACTGTCCACAGCTGGGATCCTCACACAGACTACCCTGCAGTAGGAAGCGGTCCTTATCCCTTTGGGATTGCACCCTCGGGCGGGTTACTGAGAGAACCGTGCCACATGGCTCCATCCTCTGTCAGTCCGTTTTGTGTTGGGCGTCTTTGTATCGGTGTGTTTCACTCCAGCTTGGAAATGCAAGCCAGACATTCGCGAGCCCTCCCAGTATCTAACGACTTCTGCCTGTGGTGTGTCTGAGCCAAGTGTTGGCATACCCGATGTTTGCGAGTATACCTTACAGCGTACATTTGGGCCCAAGAAACCGTTGTCTCAGCTGTCACTGGACTTTTGCATTACATTACATTGAAAACAAGGCATTTAGCAGACGCTCTTATCCAGAGTGACTTACAACTTTTTACATAGCATTTACACTGCGTCCATTTATACAGCTGGAGTACCTTGTTGTTTAGTACCTTGTTCAACGGTAGCCCAGTTCCTTACCCATTATACTACACTGCAGCCCTTGAGGCTACGATTTGAATTCCAATGGAAGAGCAGCATGGAGTGAAGAAAACAGCAGTGGCATTGAACGACTTTAGCATTGAATGTGAGAAATGTAACGGCCCTGTAGGCTCCCAGCCTCTGGCCGTCACGGGACCGCTCTGAGCCCCTCACCTGCCGTCTCCCTCCCCGAATTTCAGGGTCAGGTGACGCGGGCCCTGGAGGCGGAGCAGAACTACGTGATCAAGCGGGAGCTGGCGGTGGTGCGTCAGCAATTCAGCACGGCCAGCGAGAACCTGGAGCGGGCGCAGGACACCATCCAGGAGCTGCAGCAGCACAAGGTACCCGCCGCGCAGTCAGGCTAGGTACCCACCGCGCAGTCAGGCTAGGTACCCGCCGCGCAGTCAGGCTAGGTACCCACCGCGCAGTCAGGCTAGGTACCCGCCGCGCAGTCAGGCTAGGTGCCCACCGCGCACTCAGGCTAGGTACCCACCGCGCAGTCAGGCTAGGTACCCGCCGCGCAGTCAGGCTAGGTGCCCACCGCGCAGTCAGGCTAGGTACCCACCGCGCAGTCAGTCTAGGTGCCCACCGCGCGGTACCCACCGCGCAGTCAGGCTAGGTACCCACCGCGCAGTCAGGCTAGGTACCCACTGCTCACTGAGGCTAGGTACCCACCGCTCACTCAGGCTAGGTACCCACCGCTCACTCAGGCTAGGTACCCGCCGCGCAGTCAGGCTAGGTACCCGCCGCGCACTCAGGCTAGGTACCCACCGCGCAGTCAGGCTAGGTGCCCACCGCGCAGTCAGGCTAGGTACCCACCGCGCAGTCAGGCTAGGTACCCACCGCGCAGTCAGGCTAGGTCCCCACCGTGCAGTCAGGCTAGGTACCCGCCGCGCAGTCAGGTGATCTGGGCCAGGCCACGGTGGCACAGCACACGCCTAAGCTCTGGGAGTTTGCCTTATTACTGAGCCAGACCTGGGGCCAGGCAGCTTAGACATGCATGGGGCAGTGCTTGGAAGACTAATGCAGAGGGTTTCTTTTTAAGGCAATTTGTTCTGTTCACTTATTCTATCACAGTTTTCTCCAGCAGTATCAATAAAAAAAAATTTTTTTATCGTGTCTGCATCTTTGAAACAGGCACTATAGCTTGGGCAACTCATTCAGCTCACTCAGTGCATTGAAGGTTTTGAAAATTCTGGTTTGAAATGGTCACAGAAGTTATATTTCCACAGGGAGCACAGAAGATCAAATGTAAAAAAAAATGAATACAAAATAAAAAGGGACTCATTGGTAAGGCAACTTTGTTTTCAATAACTGTAAAAAATGTTTTCAATTATATTTTTGACATTGCGCTGATTGGTAGTTGGTAGTTCTGTCGGCCAGAAAAGGGCATAATAATAGAAGCTCCCCAGGATGTACTGAAGTTTGCTATCTAAGCCTTAATCTTGATAGAGATCTTTTTCTTGATACTGGCATACAACGTTTGCGACTGTGTAGAATGTGTGTCAGCTACCGTAGTGTCGAGGGAACATTTCCTATAATCGGCTCAGTGCTTGAAACTGATTTCAAAAAAATGATTTTTGACAAGGACTGTCGGTCATTTAGTCTATTTGGGGGTTTTCCACCATCAGGACCTGAGGCTGGCGGAAACGGATTCACAAAATAGAAAATAAAAATGAACATTGGAGGAGCTGGATGGGCTGGGTGAGGTGGTCATTGCAGTTCCATTGGCAGGGCTACTTCTGGCTGCCTAGCTAGCCCCAGCCAGCCACTGGGAGTCCATAGACTCTACATTTCCTTGACAAGATGATTAAAAAAAATATTTATCAGTACAGAAAGCAAAAAAAAAAAAAAAAAAAAAGAAGTTATTCTTGGATGTTCATTGTTCATCTTTATACTGGCATGTGATATATGTTTTGAGGTAGCGTTCACGGGAAACTGTACACTCTCAGATAAATATCCTTCATCTCTCCTCTGAGATAAATGCTAGCGCTGTTCTGTCTAACCTGAGCCCTGGCTAAGCAGCTACAGCCTACAAAAGTGGTAGGTCAGTGCCGGGAGGAGGTCCATCCGGGGAAATGTCCTACGCCGTGAGTGGCAGCGAGTGTGTTACCGTTGTTCAGGCCTGCGTATTTGCATCTATCTGTACATCTTCCTCTTTCATCCGATCTTGTTTTTTGTGTCTCAAGTTATTTGTGCTTGATTCAGCACTACGCCATGGAAAAAAACTAAAGTTATGTTTGAAGATACAAATCAGCGAGCATGCGAATCCCATCTCGACACGATGGTACAGCGTCGGTTTTTTGACTTACTTCGTTTTTTACGTTTTACAGTTACGGTAAATGGTTTTTTGCTCTTAAGTTCAGCCGTTCGCCATTGATTTACTGTTATTGCTGTGCGTGACTGTGACGGCTAATCTTGGCTACCGGTCCACCCAGTATCTCACAGATATGATAGGAGGGGTGGAGTGGGTGTGAGAGTGAAGGTTAACACATTTATATCAAGTATCGAGTCATGATTCCCTCTTGATTCTTTTTTTAATATTGTCGAATACATCTAAGCATTGAAAATGCACTAAACCGGACAATTTGTTAAGTCTCTTTAGTTTCAGCTTGCTTACTTTACCAGCATAATAATGCCACTTTTTTTGACTGGCCTGCTGGACTTGCAGTAAATGGTGTTCTCCCACCAATCAATGCCTATTCATTTGCATGTGGGCAGAAGATAATACAAGAAGTCATAAAATAATCAATAAAATAATAAATGATAACTAATGAATAAATAAATTCATGAAAAATGTTGTAAATATTTTACATTAATTCATTTATTTATTCAAGGATTTGTTGAGTTATGTATATATTAATTAAACAATTTATTTATTATATATTATAACATATTTGTGATTTTGTTTCCTCAGATTAGATTTAATTATGGATTCATACGTTCATATATATATATATATATATATATATATATATATATATATATATATATCTTTATATTGATAGGGGAGAAAGCCCACATGCGCACATATATGTGACTCTGGGGCAGGTTAAAGGACCAAATGAAGGAGAGCATTATTATCCTGTACTACTGTCTATTAAAATAAAATATGTTAATACATAGCAAAAATAAAATATAATTATAATGCTCTATTAGAAATACTATGAGAAAAAGACAGTAACTTGATCTTCAGGTTTTCAGGCATTTTATTTTCAAAGCTAATATTTTTTCATACAAATATGGAAAACCAAATACTTTGATTTTCAGTAGTTTTATAGACAGCATGCATTTTTAAAAATTACTATGGGCTGATGTTCACAATCTCTGGCAAGTTGTATTGGGTTTTTTTTCTTTAAATAAAGCTAATAATTTCAATCAGTTTCTAGCAGAACCTGTAGAAGCGGACATAGTATGTTCAGTAACCTTGCCTTACTACATAATTTATTTAAACCCTGGTATTGGTCGTGGTTGAGGAATATTTCTCTTTTCAGTAAATAAGGATGCCATGTAAAGTATACTGTGCAGTGTAAGGCTCAAGCTTCCTCTTATTGAAAGCCATATGAACCAGATGCCATGGCTTTTGTGTGCACATTTGTTATTGAGTTTCTCACATAATCAACATTTGCGGGTGTGTGTGGGGGTGGGGTGGGGTCTATGGTGCTTCCTTCGTGACTAAGAACCCATCCACGGGGTTTTTCACAGTCCGCCCCCCCCCCCAACTTCCATCGCTCTCTCTTCTCTCTTCGTCTTTCATCTTGCACTGTCTTCCGTTCTCTGCCTGTCTTATTTATTTATTTATTTTGTTGCTTTCACCCTCATACTGAGGAGGCCATTTTTGGTATTTAGAGTTTACAGTGACTGAGCGCGCCCCCCCCCCCCCCCCCCCCGGTTGGGAATGTTTAAGAAGGCGATACTGCGGAATGCAGTTAAGGTCACTGATTTGAGTAGCCATGATAGAGCCCCTCCTTATCTCCCCCCCCCCCCTCATATCACAGCATGTGCAGAGGGGATGGTACCTGCTGCACGACGGGGGAAAGAGCAGCCCGCCGGTAACCGCACTCATCGCTGGGCGAAGCGATTGCTTTTCCCTTCCCAGCTCGTGGGTTCCTCTGTTGCACTGAAACCGATGACGGCCGTGGGTAGCGTGCAGACCCAGAGTTCACACACCTTCTGCCTCCCACTGCACTCAAAGGCACAGGAATTTTCACCGCGATAGAGAGGCAGAGAAAGAAATGCCAATTAGGTCACCTTCCCACTACCAGGTCTCTGTTGCATTTGGTGTTGGCAGGCGTGAAAGAAACATCGAGAAATATTTGTTTGCCGTTATGATTACGTTGATCGGTTTGGCAGATGCTGTTCTCTGCGTCAACTTGCAAGGTTGTCATAGCAAGACACAATTTGGAGAGTGGTGTTGAAAATGAGTTAAATTCACAAGGAATGCTGTTTGAAAATTTTCAGTTGAAGGCTTGCTCGTCTTTAAGCTTAGGTTCAGTTAGGACTGAAAGAGATTTTTACGCTTCCTCCTGATTTTGTTGGGGGGTAGGAAGCAAATTTTGAATATACAAAAGAATGACCCGAGGATGTTCTCTACCTCCATGAGCATATTGCTGTTAGCTTTAACCTGCCTGTTATACAGATATACTGATTTGGTTCAGTGTTGTTGGACTCTCGCTCTTAATCATATAATCTCAGACTGTGATGTTAGTTCTCACACCCTCAGACAAGTCCTCTCTCTCTCATTCTCTCTTTCTCTCTCTCTCTGCTGTTCCTCCTTGGAAAGGCAAACCGGGTGAGATGATCAGTTCTCAGAATATGTGCATGATGACCTTGTTGCCCATAACCCACCAAACAGAAATACAAGAAGAAGAGAGGGAGCGAGAGAGAGAGGGCTGAGAGAGGGCTGAGAGAGTGATGTTGCCCGTGAGAAAAAGCTACTGTACTTGTCATTTCTTCAGCCCCCTGGCACAAACCACAACCTCCCACTGACCACAGATTCATAACACACTCCACAGCACTTCTGCTTTTCTCAGTGTACTTTCCTGTTATCATCGTAACTGCTTTGAATCTATCTAATGTGACATGCTGAACCCCAGTAAGTTGCTCACATGAGTGTAGAAACAGATACACTACACAGAAACAGATAACCTACATCCAAGCCCAGTCTGAACCCAGTAAAAATAAAAATGGACGTCAGTGACCTCTCTTATGGAAAAGCTGTTTCTCCGTGTACAGTTCAAATCTGGATGGATTATGACTCTCTGAAAAGCATGGTTTTAATTGATCTTTGTGAAGTGCCGCTGAGTTTAGCTAAATGGCACACAAATCCCTA
>CM045884.1:70085891-70123391 GCA_025169545.1 Anguilla japonica | reverse complement strand
GACACATGCACACACACACACACACACACACACACACACACACACACACACACACACACACACATCACACACACACACACACACACGCACACACACACTCCACACACACACACACACACACACACACACAACACACACACACACACATACGCACACACACACACACACACACACACACCCCGCTGCACTGCTCCCTCCTTCCGCCCCCTCCCTCTCATCCCCTCATCGTCTCCATTCTGTGTCTCACAAGCTGGCGTCGTGTCGGGACGTCTGGAGGGGGTCTCCTCTGAGTATCTGCAGCGTGGGGGGGCGGGGTCGCTCGCCGTCCCTCGCCCTCTGAACAGACTGAGTGTCCCAGAGTGAACGAGGCCGGGCACTGGATTGGCAGCGGGGGGGAGAGCTGTGGGTGCCCCCCCCCCCACCCCCGGCCTGGCCCTGCGAAAGAGCTGAGCGCTCGGCTCCTTCAGACTACCTTTGAAACCTGTTGATCAGAAGAGAACAGCTGGAAGTGAACCTCTCTCATTTAGGGAAAACTTTTTGCCACTTCACCCGGTCGTCCGGTCGCCCCCCGCTCTCCAGGTACCGCGAGAGAAATCTCCGGGACTGTTTTTCGAAGCCGTAACTTCAACTTCGCTCCGACGCCTTGTTCGTGCCGGGGCGGTAGTGATCTTCCACCTCCAGCATGTTTGTTGTGCGCACTGTTCCACTGCCAGGTCAGCGCTGACACGCGGTGTTTCTCTTCACCCTTATCTGTGTTTCTCTTCGCCCTTTATCTGTGCTCGGTGGCTACGGAGAGCAGGTCTGTGGCCTCACCCTCTTGTCATCCTTCCCTCCTGGCAGTTGGGATCTTTGGCTGACATTTCAGCCCCGGGAATTCTCATGGTTCATAGTGACGGTAACTCCCTTTCTCTTTCCGTCTCACACTCTCTCTCCCTCTCTGTTACTCGTTCTCTTTCTTACACTAAACTTAACTGGCTGTGATGACACCCCCGTCCAGTGTTGCCTTTGGAAAAGCTCGCCCCTGAACACTGTGCTGGATGCCGATGCTCTCTGTGGAAAGAGCTACATGTGAGTGTGAACGGGGAAGATTAGGTATGAAAGGCCCTGTGAGGCAGAGGGAGGTATGGCCTCTTACATGTACTATAACAGGTATCGCGAGAAGCTACGCGTAGATCCTTAAGTAACAGTATACCTTACCATATCTGTATTTGTGTGTCTTTATGCCTTAAAGTGGTAGGCAAACTAATTTGAATTTCTCACTTGTAAAGTAAAGCATTTGGACTTCAAACAAACACAAAATCTCGACATTGCCAAATCAAATTTTTAAGGAAATTATGTTACCTGTTCTTATTTATTTTGATATTTTTATTTTTATATTTCTATATAAACATTACACACATAAATATCTTTCAAATCTTTTTTATTTTATTTTTATTTTGGTTTCCTCAGTCTTCTGTGCCAACCTGAATCCGGGGGCTGATTCCACTGGATTGTCGAAGCGAGTGAACAGTGCGCTGCTCTGATATTTGTGTTATTTATTATTTTGTATTTAACGTGCAGGTGGCCCCTCCCTCCATCCCTTTCCCCAGTGTGGTTTTATCAATGTGAAAACTGTGAAAGATCAACACTTTATTTACCCGGAGTCTGTCTGGCCCAGGCCACGTCCCGACCCTCCCACTGTGAACCTCGGGTCCTCGCTGAGAGGTCAGAGGTCATAGTGCGATAACGCCGCGCGGAACAGAGCCTTCGCCCGAGCGCTGCCGGACTGTGTCCAAGCGTGCGCAGACGCACGTGCGCGTGTGGGGGTTACAGAAAGCAGCTCTGAGTAACGCGTGGAACAAACGCGTCGGTTTCAGACCGGGCCTCCTTATTGCCGTGGAAACCGATCCTGTTCCTGGAAGATCCGCCGCCTCGCAGGTTTTAGTTTCTACCCCCGATTCGGCACGCCCGGCTCGACTGATCAGTAGCTCAACAAGATCTCTAGCCCTCGAATGAGGTTTGCTCTTGTTTGGGCTGGAGTGAAAACCTACAGGGATGGTAGATCTCCGGGAACAGGGTTGGGTACCACGGCTTTAGAGAAACTGTAAAGTATGGAAGGACACACTGAAGGAAAATCAACGTGTCACTGGCTGATTTTTAATCCAGAGGGCTGAAACCAGGTTCACACTGTTTTCTCACCACTTTGCTGTTTCTGTGTCTGTTTTACACACAGTAGATAATGCTTATGGTATGTTGATAAGGGTACTGTATTACAATATGTCAATGCCTCTTACTGTTGGAATTCTGTCTGTCTATGACATCACTTCCTGGCGGAGCGTTCTGTGTTTGATTACAGTTGAGAAGAAAAATCGAGATGTTCCGTTTCAAATGTTGCTCAAATGTACACCCGACCCAAATCCTATTCTGTGAATATATATCCCTAATCTCTGATCGGCACCCTACTTCTGAGCTACCGCCCCATATACTGAGGCATTAGCAGTGTTCTTAGGTCACAGGATGTCACTACATTTTTAAGGGTGTCAGATAACGGCATATCTGTGTGTCTGTCTGTACATACGTCTCTTAAGATAACCGGATACAGAAACTAAATGTGCAAATGTGTAAGAGTGTTCACTGTACATTCTCTGCGGCTTGGCATTTTGAATTACAGGACTTTGGCGTGTGAAAGCTTCAGATTATGTCTTTACGTACCCTAAGGTTGTATGGAGTGACTGTGCCATAGTATGCCTTTACTGAAGAACCTGAAATCTTTTGCAAATCAGATTTATTTCACCCGAGTTGTACATTAGAAATTATACTCAAAATATACATAACTCAACGTGTAATTGACCTTTACATATAACTGGAGCAAATATTTAGAAATATATGTTATAACGGATCTATAGAAGCTGAAGTATTATACGGATAATATAATAGTATTGTGGAAACAATTCACATTAGTAGTATTATATAATGAATAGGTTATTACGGTTCTTCTCTATGGGCTGGTTTTACAGAGTTGCAGCAGTGTGTAGTGGTTGAACAACCTTTTGATGCCCCAGCTGAACTGGCCCGAGGTTCGAGCGCTGCGCTACAGTGTCAGGTTCAGAAGCAGAACAAAGAGTCTGGTAGGATGTCCATTTCTGTTCAGCCCAGTTCAGGAGGCCCACGCCAGCCAGCTTTGGGATGAGTCTGACGGCTGACTGACCTTTATATGACCCTGAGGGCTCTCCGAATGCTCATGTGTCTCGTACCCCGAACTCGACGTGTTGCTGCTTTCTTGGTTGCCAAAATGTAAAACTTTGGAGATTTGCGTTGTTTTTACACCGAAAAAAACGACAGAGAGCAGCGAGAGTTCCACATTTGCGACGTGAGCAAAGAAGAGGTGCTAGAGGCCGCAGGTCTTTCGAAATGAAAACCTCCTCCTACGTACTCGCCAGATTATAAAGTACTGTATGTCTGAACTGTTCTGCTGGCGATTTTTCATGTGAACGGTACAATAAAAGCGCGCTTCGTTCACAAAAAAAACAAAGGCCTTTCTAAACGTGGTTCCTGTGCTCCGGCCATCCACGGTGCTCCACAGCCGTATGGCAACCACCTCCTCGCACTGCCGGGTTCCTGCCTCCTCGATAAAGACGCGCAGAGGTGTGACTTTAAATCTGCTCAGAGCAGGCCCTGACTTTTCCTGAGACGGCGGGTGGGAAGGTCTGCGTGGGTTGACAGTCAGTGTAAAAGGCCACTAGGGTGAAGGATACGTGACCGCAGAGTGATGTCAATATCACAGCTAACCGTTTGACTCTTGCTGTTCTTGGTGCCATTAGAGAACGCCGCGTAGCTCTTGGTCTGATGGCCGGATGAAAATGAAGTGTGGTAACCAAGAATAAAAAAGAAAAAAAATGTATTAATTGTGACCTGTCACGAATGGTCATATATTCCTTACATCCTCGCTGCAAAAAGGGTATGAATCAATCTGCATATTTTTCAGCAGGAACAAAAAAAAAATTCGCTCTTGGGCCTGTTCTTAAAGACGGAAATAGCACATTTTAGTGGGGTAGATTTAATACGCCATCAAAGGGGTTTAACCAAAATTACTGCTAAAATAAGATTAATTGCAGGCAGTTTTACTTTGCTTTAAAAATGAAAACCTTTTTTTTTTAAGAAAGAAAAATGTCCTGCAGAAAACAATACTTTCAAAAAAGAGTTATTTAAGGTATAATTATATACAGTAAGCCAGTTATGCCAGATTGCATTAGTCCCTTTCACTACAGGCTGAAACAACGTTTGTAATTAATGCAGGCTTCTAAGCTCCCATGGGTAAACTGTTTGGGTCCACAGCTGAGGTACAGAAGCAGCCGACTGACCTTTGAGAGCCTGGAGCTGAGTGTCACTAGCCTGTCTGACTCGGTGATCATGATTCATTTTGAGACGCTTCACTAGGACCTGCTCAGCTGATCCTCTTAGATCTAGAGACCACCAATTAATGTGAGACTGAGGAACTGGGGGGGTTAATGCTGCCACGGCATCTCAGTTCACGAGTGCACTTCATATCTAAACTCGAATGAGGACGTAACTGTGAAGTCGTCTGCATTTTTGGGGAGAGGGTCCTGACACAGCCTGCCCCCCCCCCCCCCCCCCCCCCCCCCCCCCCAGTCTGACCCTTGCTTCCTTGGAAGGATGAGGAAAGGTGGCACTACTGTACAGTAATTGATGACCTTTGGGAATAATTCATTTATAAAATATGTAAAAAAATATTTTTGATAAATACAATAACAGTAATGATCAATATTATCATTATTGTTATTGTTATCAGTGATAAATATCATGTAAGTGTGGAGGGTAATGATATTAATTTGTTATTCATGCCTTCTGCGGCATGCTGATAAAGACAGCAGTGTCCTTGAACACAAAAAGACTGCTACTTGAGTGGTTTCTGATTTCTGATTCTGTACTGAAGGTTAAAAGGGATGTGACCGGCCGTAGAATGCATCAGATATAATTCAGACAGCACCCAAAAATTACTGCAGTATCTTTGTTTTGGAGAAGGCAGGAATAACCCAAATGTCACCAGTGTCCATTACCAACCTTGAACCTTATCCACTCTCACGGTGTTACCATGTTTGTCTTAAGTATATCAATGGCGACAATAAAGTTTTACGGCTATGGCGATGACGATATTAATGATGACAATATGAAATAATTCAGTGTTCTGTACTTGATGAATGATTATGATTAAAAAAAAATAAACATTTACACTATGTTCTCAAGAAGCCACACATCTGGTTTTGGTGGATGGTCTTGCCGTGTGTGTATGTGATTTATTGTCATGTGTTTCCAGTCTCTTTGATAGACAGGAAAATCTCAGTGAGGGAGTTGTGGTGAACTCGCCCTTTTAGATCTTCCTGCAGTCTGTGGTGCACAAGTGTCTCTCACTCGCTTTTTCCTCTTTTTGTTCTTTCCCCCTCCCCCATCATAGCCTTTACACATCTGTCCATCACCCACAATTTTGTGTATTGTAAGTTTCTCTCCCTCTTAATCACCCCCCCAATTCAGTCTCAGCCATTTTGAAACACCCTCCATGCTCATCAATTGAGTGTGGTTCCCCCACACATTAACATTGGCGAGAACTGACGAAGGAGTGCTCATTGTACATGTGTACTTTAATGCTTATATTTTCTCAGGCTTTCCACCTCCTACACTCGTTTTTTTCTCTCTCTCGTCCCCCCTTTTTTCTCAGCTATTCTCAACTTGCAACAGTCTGGCTGTGTCGCCGTTTGACAGCTTTGGAGCTGAGAAGCTGCACTTCGTAGCCTATGGTTTGTGAGCGACTGAGACGCGCAGTTGAAAGATAGCGAGAGCGTGTGATTTCAGATTCTTAACGTCGTTCTGATTTCAATTCATACTTTTAGTCTCATACTCAAAGTACAAAGGTAGCTATTAATATGAAAATTCTGTTAGCTACTTTTTAAGATGAAAAATGAAACCATCCTCTGATACAGAAGCGATTATGGGAGGAATAACGAAGATTTTTGATGTTCTGGCTGGTAATACTTTTTATTAGTTGCACACGACAGTTAATTATCATTTCATTAAAAACAGAATGTCCATGAGGAGTCTCACACAATAAAATGTTAAATCAGTGTTAAATCTACTGTTACACATTGGACTCATATGCACCATGTTAGAGTTGCATTAACACTGGACGTTTTTTTCAGTGCAGACACTCTACGGGGAGTCACTGAAAACATAATTTTGTCTCTTTCTTTAGAAGAACAGTCTGTTTTTGTTTGCCTCGCTTATTAACTGAATGTACCAGTTATGATGAAGCCCTTTGCGCCCCAGTAAAACCACTGGTGCAACAAACAGCGTGTTTGGCTTCGCAGAGAGGAAGCTGTCTGCGGTCTGAAGTGCTGAGCGATTGAAAGGTGCAGTGCGGGCTCTTCCTCACTCAATGTCAACGTCTCTTGGCTGACCCAGCGCGCGATCAAGCTTCAAATCTCCGTGATTTATAACGAATTGATGCGTTCGTAATAATAAAAAAAGGACAGCAGTTAACTGTTTAACCCCATAGAGAGAACGAAACTTTAAAATGGTTAGTCTAATTTCATTTTAGCTTTTCACGTTTTTAGAGAAACTATTTTAGAAGTTATCGATCTGATGATAATCTGTGTCTTTGACAGCAACTGGTAAGTAGGCTATACCAAACTTTTGTCACTGCAGAATATAAACTTTTTTTTTTTTTTAAAATTTATTTAATTCATATCATAGTTAGACATGTTTAATAGCAAAACAGTTACACTAATACTCTGCTCTTAGGTGATATGACTACACAGAAAATAAGTCTAAAGGCTACATTTATCTGTCTTTTTTATAGTTTTGAGATATTGAGCTGTAAAGTTCTTGTCAGGAGGTTTTATCACTTAGAACTTCCTAAAAACTGGAATTACATTCATATTTAATACTTTTTTTTACATTTTATTTTTATACACTACGTATTTAAAGAATGATAAATGCAGCATTTATTTGTAGCTTATATAACTCATTTTCATAATGTCACTTGCTACTGTACTGTTCTCATGTTATAATAGGCAGTGCCTTTTAATCTTGTGGTAGTTTGCAATTACCACTTAAATTGTCATTAAGGTTGGTTTGCACAGAAAGAGTTTGCCTTGATTTTCACTAAGTGCAAACCTTTTCCGTGATTTTAGCAGATTAGGCTCCTAAAGTTAATCTCTTTCAAGTGGGCGACTGCCAGCGGTTTCAGACCTACAACCCACAAGCAACTTAATTACAAACGTATTTTAATTTAAAATGACATTTTCTCATTTTGAAATAAAATATTCAGACAGTTCTTCCAGAAGAGACGCAAATGGCTATGTTGCAGGTGCCTATACATCTTATAAAAATATAATATCTTATTTAAAAAACACATTCGTTGTTGTTTGTTGACATCCCGAGACACTGGCGAATTATTTCAACAGAAATAACACGATCGTCTGCAGTAGCCTACTATCCAGTCCAGCGCAGCTGTGTTATTAATAATTAAATGTTGGTATTTCCTTGTTGTCGTCTTTTATATTGTTAACTCTTCGATCAGACTTGGATTCGCAGTTAGGTATTAGGTTTGAAGTGCAGGGGAAAATTCAGAGCGTTACTCTGAACCACAATTGCACGGTATGCGCCAGTGGTGCTAGACTTCGTGCAGGTCCTGGAGACGAAGTGATACCAAATGGCGATCATACCATATCGGTCGCTTTATGCATCCGTTTTCAGCAGTTGGAATTTGTAACAAAAAAGAAACTGTTTATTGAGCGCGAAAAATGTTATTACGAACCTGAAAATATGCATTGTTTTGCAGAAGAGGCTAAAGGGTTGTGTGTTGCAGGTGTTGGTAAGCGGGCTTGAATAATTAGGTCGAAAAGAATGATTCTTGCAGATTAAAAAATCTACAGATGATTATCTGCAGGTGTTTACTTTCATTTTTCTTCTAGTATAACCACACCTCAGACTGTGGAGTAGGACATACAGGTGTGCTAAAGCTCTAGTTAAACTGCCATCATCACAGCTGTGCATCTGTCTTGCGACCAAAGCTCGAACACTCGCTCGTTGTAATACACAGTAACCCATATACTGTAGCATAGTGTGCAAGGTATATATAGGCTAATAATAAACGAATACGCCCATTAATTAAATAGATATATTTCTCAATGGTTACCGTAAATCAACGTTCTGATCACTGGCGACATTAACCTGTCATATGGGTATCTATTGTCTGGGTTGACACACACCAGCACATGTCATTGAAATCTTCTGGCTATACTGTGATTTTATTGCTTACATTTAATATAATCTGATTCACTTTCACTTCTCAATCATAACTTAGGAAATGTATATCAATGTATAGTTATTAAATATGTTTAAAAAAACACAATATTATTACAATTAGGCTACATCATTTACAAACTGCAGATTTTGAATTTTATGTATGAACTACTGCAACCACATTGAGGAGATGGAAATAGCAGTGTAGTTTCTGTAGCAAGTAGCCAACATTTTTATGTATCACAGATTTTTATACCATTGAATGTGTCAATTTCTATTTATAATACAATTTCTGGATAAGTCTGCCGCATAGCAGAACATTTCACATGTATGCACGTCACTTTTCCCAATGAATACAATTCTCCATAGAGCAGGATAACACACTGCACAGCATATACCACGCGTCATATAGCCCAATATCGGAATTTTTAAATAGTAGCGTCAGATGATTTGTTAGCTGTATTGTGCATCTGTCCTCCTCAGACTGTTTCAGGTCAGCAGTTTAAAAAATTGAAGTGACCGCATCTTATGTTGATTATTAACAATACAATTCGATATGCACTTACTTTACGTCGCTTCGGATAAAAATTTTGCGTCTGCCAAATAATTGTCATGCAATGTAATTAACTAATGCCTAGCCTACCCTCTTGCAAAGGCTAGCCTACTGTTAGACTGCTAGCATTCAAAACACGTAATTCCACAAAGTTTTCCTTCTTTTTTATATTTATTTTTTTAGCAACGCTGATGCCTTCATCAGTGACAGTATTATGACCTGTAATTCCTGTTAACACAAATGTACAAGTAATTGCTAGTTAGAGGATCAACTAGCAATCAGCTAGCAAGTTGTTAACAGATTCTTAACTCATTGCAGCTTATCCAAAAATGATGTCAACCTGGGGTAATGTTTAAATTGGGTTAAACTGGGTACTTTTTAAATGTATCACAGACTTAACTTAGTGCATATTTCCCAAATGGCCACACAAACAATCTTTTTGGCTGATTATAATACCACATGGATACATGTAAAACACTGTAAAATAAAAGCGTACTGAGGTTTGTGGGACCCTCCCATTGGGCACGGCTATTAATCCTCAGTGCATAACACTGTCCTCTGCAGGCCATATTTTTGCCTTCGAGAGCCAAAATGGCGGTATAAAGCTGTGTCGCAGGAGAGTTTCCGCACTCCACCCAGCTCTCGTTAGATCCCACCCAACACAGCGAGCTGGCGTACGGTAAGAGTGAAACCCTATTTCTCTGTTTCAGAGACGGCACCTCCGCTTTCCGCTTCCCTTTCGACACAACCAATCAGCAGCGGCAGCTCCTCCTGAAGCTCCTCCCCTCTCCCCATGCCTCGCTCCTTCCTGGTCAAGAGCAAGAAGGCAGGATGTCACACTCCGCGCTGTGCGGAGGACAGGCGCCACTCAGTACCCGACCCGTGCGGCGTCGTGCTGTCGGAAAGGACACCATTTCCCAGAATCCCCTCTTCTAACGGTTACCCCGTTGTCATGGTTACGGAGACGGAGACGGGCGACTCGCCACCTTCACACCTCTCACCCATGCTTCCTGTTGCACCTTGGTCTGCAGGTAGGTGTTTGAAATTAAACTCGAGCCTTCACCCATCTACTGTGGGTGTTGAAAGCCCAGCTTCAGGACGCCTGATCGATGTTAATGTTTCCTCCCCGAACTTCACCTCAGGCCAGCCCAGGCAAGATGTGGACCCTCTCCCGGCCGAGTGGTCCCAGCCCCCCCTGAACTCCAGGGTCCCCCCGAAAGAGCGGGAGCTGGAGAGGCTGCTCAGCATGCTGCCGAACCCCAAACAGGGGACTGGGGGGCGAAACGGGGGGGCAGAGGAAGTGGTCTGCACGCAACGCAGTGGGCTCAAATCAGTCCCCAGCTCCTGCCCCCTGTGCAGGAAGGTGAGCACAAACAGGATGGTTCACATGGGCCCCGCTGTACCAGCACCAGCAGACCTGCCCACGTTCTCAGGCTGAAAGAACTGTCAATGCGCTGTTCTGAGCATTAGAAACGGTCATTGGCTTGGGCATGGAGCTGCACAGAGCAGTCAGTCAGGAAGCTAGGGTCTCTACATGCAGCCTGGCTTCATTCGCTGTTACATGTTCTCCCTCAGATGCTCTCCTCTGCCGACGGTCTGGAGGCTCACCTGCACAGGTCACATGTCAGCTGGCTCACTCTCCCATTGGGTGCATACGCCAAGGTCAATGACCAGACATACGTCTTCAGGCCAGAGCTGGGTCAGCAGAGCAGGACCAAGGTGAGGCTAATGGACCAAATTTGAACGATGTTTTTTCATCTAGAAACGATCACAAGCACCATTTCTAAAGTAAGTAAAGGGTTAAAAGTGTTGCGATATAGCTAAACGCTGTGCGTTTTTTAAATTTTATTTTACTACCCTACAAGTCACAGAGAGCCAGTGAATCATTATAGTAGGGCTCAGTGCTGCTCAGAGTGGGGCTTATTTGCAGTGGTAAGACGAGGTGTGTGTGTGTGTGTGAATGTGTGTACGTCAGGAGAGGAGTTTCAGCTGCAAGGAATGCGGAAAGACCTTCAAGCGCTCATCCACCCTGTCCACGCACCTGCTGATCCACTCGGACACGCGGCCCTACCCCTGCCAGTACTGCGGCAAGAGGTTCCACCAGAAGTCCGACATGAAGAAGCACACCTTCATACACACAGGTAACACGCACGGCAGTGGAACACAAGGACGGACACACGAATGACACTGACGCAAATCACCACGAGTGCTAATAGCTCCCCCTGGTGGAGAATCTTCAGCCTGCTATATGTGAGTGAGTGAGTGAGTGTGTAGTGTGTGAGTGTGGGAGTGAGTGTGTGTGAATGAGTGATTGAGTGAGTGAGTGTGTGAGTGTGTGAATGAGTGATTGAGTGAGTGAGTGTGCGTGCGTGTGTGTGTGTGTGAGTGAGTGAGTGATTGAGTGAGCGAGTGATTGAGTGTGTGTGCGTGTGTGTGTGTGAGTGAGTGTGTGAGTGAGTAAGTGAGTGAGTGAGTGAGTGAGTGTGTGAGTGAGTGAGTGAGTGAGTGAGTGAGTGAGTGTGTGAGTGAGTGAGTGAGTGAGTGAGTGAGTGTGTGCGTGAGTAAGTGAGTGAGTGAGTGAGTGTGTGAGCGTGTGAGTGAGTGAGTGAGTGTGTGAATGAGTGATTGAGTGAGTGTGTGAATGAGTGATTGAGTGTGTGTGTGAGTGAGTGAGTGAGTGTGTGAATGAGTGATTGTGTGAGTGAGTGAGTGTGAGTGTGTGAGTGAGTGAGTCAATGAGTGATTGAGTGAGTGAGTGTGTGAGTGAGTGAGTGAGTGTGTGCATGAGTAAGTGAGTGTGTGAATGAGTGAGTGAGTGAGTGAGTGTGTGAGTGAGTGAATGAGTGAGTGTGTGTGTGAATGAGTGATTGAGTGATTGAGTGAGTGTGTGAATGAGTGATTGAGTGATTGAGTGAGTGTGTGAGTGAGTGTGTGAATGAGTGATTGAGTGATTGAGTGAGTGTGTGAATGAGTGATTGAGTGAGTGTGTGAGTGTGTGAATGAGTGATTGAGTGAGTGAGTGAGTGAGTGTGTGAGTGAATGAGTGATTGAGTGAGTGAGTGAGTGTGTGAGTGATTGAGTGATTGAGTAAGTGAGTGAGTGTGTGAATGAGTGAGTGAGTGAGTGAGTGAGTGTATGTGTGAGTGAGTGAGTGAGTGAGTGAGTGAGTGAGTGAGTGTGTGAGTGATTGAATGAGTGAGTGAGTGTGTGAGTGAGTGAGTGAGTGAGTGAGTGTGTGAATGAGTGAGTGAGTGAGTGAGTGAGTGTGTGAATGAGTGATTGAGTGAGTGAATGAGTGAGTGAGTGAGTCAGTCAGGTCCACTAGGTGCTTCGCACTGGACCTCCACATTAGCTAGCTCCCGTAACGGCTGCCGATGTGACGCTGCGTCTCGGTCTTCGTCTCGCCCAGGCGAGAAGCCCCACGTGTGCCAGGTGTGCGGAAAGGCCTTCAGCCAGAGCTCCAACCTCATCACGCACAGCCGCAAGCACAGCGGCTACCAGCCCTTCACCTGCGCCCGCTGCCACGCCGGCTTCCAGCGCAAGGTGGACCTGCGGCGCCACCAGGAGCAGCACTGCGGGTACTACTGCGCCGAGGACCCCGCCCAGCACATCGAGGCTCTGCAGCGCGCGCACCTGGGAGTGCGCTGAACACGCACTGAGCACGCACCGGCAGCACCAGCACACGCCTGACACTGAACACCACTGAACACCACTGAACACACGCCTCTCACACGTCTAACACTGAACACCACTGAACACACACCCCTCACACACCTAACGCCGAACAAGCGACACACGGCCGAGCACTGAACACCACTGAACACACGCCTCTCACACTGAACACCACTGAACACACGCCTCTCACACTGAACACCACTGAACACACACCCCTCACACACCTAACGCCGAACAAGCGACACACGGCCGAGCACTGAACACCACTGAACACACACCTCTCACACGCCTAACGGTGAGCGCTGAACACCACTGAGCACACACGCAGACCTGAATCAAGCGCACTGCGCAGTAACTGCCGGACCCCGAGAGTGCACACCCCAGTCCCTGAACACGCACTCAATTATCACCAGTCCCTGAACACGCACTCAATTATCACCAGTCCCTGAACATGTCACTAATGTGGACTGAGTGTGCACAAGCGAAAGAGTCATGCGGTGACAGGCATTGCTGTTTACATCTGCTGTTTCTAGTGCGTAGATGTGTTGTGTGTTCAGACATAAACTGGAATGAAGGTGCAGCACACTCACTTGGGGGGGAATACTTCAACCCATGCCTTAAGATGTTCATTATTTAAATAAAAAAAATACAGCTACCAAATTACTATCCTCTGAAAGATGAATATGGTGAATATTTATTAGTAATATAACAAGCAATGCCTTTTCACATCCTACTGGAAAATTCTGCTGCACTGCTTTTTGTTTTTCAGGATAAATATGAATTTTCAAAAATATTTTAATGTTGTTTCTTTCTAAATCTTTGTAGTAAGAATTTGTATTTATTTCTCTTTAACAAAGTGGTTTTTTTTGTTTTTCCAACCTGTTATTCCTGCTTCTACCAAGAATTAAAATGATGCAAATTTGCACAGTATGTGTGTTTGTCAACTGTCTATTTTTGAGATTTATGTCACACACATGTATTATATGTAAATATAATCTTTTTGAAATATACAGTAACATGAAATAAAATTATATAGCCACCTACTATTTTTGTTTACTGTTTTTGATTAATATTAATGCACAGACATTAGCCACCATGCGCTCACCCCTAGAAAGAATTACTGCCAAACCTCTTCATATCAGACTTTTTTAAATGTCAATGGTGATATCACTGGCCCACAGATGGCAACAAAAGTTAAGCAATTTATAGAGCACACAGCCAAATTAAAATCCCCAATTTGAGAGAACTCAAATTCACGACACAAGTCACTCCGCAATAGGCACTTTCTGCCAACCAGCAGCCAATCCACCCTACAGCTTACCCCTGCAAAATACCTGAAGCCAGCAAGTCTGGGTTCGTTCTCTAATTGTGTCTGGGAGAAACCTTGATCAGTGCGGGAAGTTGCTCTAACGTGCCAGCAGGGGGCGATCTTCCACATCCCGGAACCCAGGGACACAGAAGCGAGCGCAAAGGGGGCCTGACTCATTGTGGTCACTAAAGAACCTGTATCATTCATCGCAGAGTAGCGGGTTTCCAGCATCCCGGCCAGATTTACGAGGTGCGTTCGGAGGGAAAAATGACTCGACGCAGATGACTCAGAATCAGTGGGCGTGCGTAAGGTCGAGATCAGCCATTCCCACGGTGGCTGAGGTTCAGGTAAAATCTAGACCGGAGATGTTATCAGGGTGAATGTTTTCTCACCTTCGAGAGAAGCTAGGTCGCCAAGCTCACCAGCTAACACGCACGTCGTTTCACACGCGGGGTTCCGTTTGACTCACTGCACTGAACTGGCAGCCAGTGATGACAGCCAGGTGGCTGATGCGAACGGTTCCTTCACGCACGCGTTCTGAGGCTTTCGCCATGTGACCAGGGAGCCGGGCTAACAGCCTCTACGCTTTTGCGAAGTTCCGCTGGATTTAGGGACCGCAGTGAGTCCACAGAAACGGGAAATGACGGCACCCCCCCTTCAGCTCAGTGCCCCCCCCCCACCCTCCCCGAATCAATGCACTTAGGCATTCCATCTCCTCGTTCCAGAGGGAAGTGCGCCTCCTAGTGGCTTGCCAGTTCCAGTTTCAATCGAAACCCTACGTTCGTAAGTCCTGCTACACGCAACTACTGCTTCTGGTCCTGAAAAGGCTAGAGACACAAAATGGCTGCTGGAAGGTCATTCTCACTGAAGAACATGTTAGCTTGCAACTAACACATCAGCCAGCGTACGCATCAGTAAAATGGGTAAAAATTAATATAGCAATATTAAGGGTTCCCAAACACTTTGCATGGGCAGCTAGTTCTGACTAAGAGGATGTGGAATGCAAAATAAAAAAGACTGCTTTAAACAATGGACACTTTTTGGAAGTTTTTTTTATTTCATTTTAATTTTTTAACGTTTTTATTTTTTTTCTCCAAAAAATCCTGAGGTATTCACAATATAATGGCATTTATTTTGTTTGAAATATCAAGGAAATGAAAGACAGGGAAAATAAAATGGAGAGAAAAAAAAATCTGATGAACAGTAAAGCTGTACAATTTGAGAGAACCGTCTGAATAAACTGGATGTCAGAGACACAAAATGTTCGAAACAAAAAAGCTTTGAATTCACTTTCACTCTTTTTTTTTCTTGTAATCTTTAACAGAATTCATGCAAATTCATAAAATAACCACTTTAACAGGCCCCCTTCCCCTTCTCCAAACACTAGCTACATCCTCCACTAAAATGATTCCACCCAACACACACACGTTTTTTTTAGCCTTGGGGCTAAATAGGGTTCTATTTGCTACAGAGTGCAGTATAAATATGAATCAAGCCAATTCACTCCCTTGAAACAAGGAAGCCGTTTCAAATTTTAAACCCAACACAACTCTGGCTTAATTCTATTACTGTTGCTGCTGTTGTTGGCATTCTGAGAGCATTCTGATGGAAAAAGTTCCAACAAAAATCCCCCCCCCCCCCCCCAAAAAAAAAAACATTCGAGCATACAAAACACAATATAAGGGATATTTGAGATATTTGTTTCTGTCAAACAAAAAGGGAGAGATGTATTTACAATGAAGTAAAGCACTGCAGCTCTTCCTTGCACTAAGCTTGTTCTTTAGAAAGCCCGAAACGCGGACGCAGGTCAGGTGCGTGACAGAACAGCAAACGGAAGGACTGATTGGCCGGCCGGTTCTGAGCAGCTGCCGACTTTTTCGAACGCCGACAGTACACGTGGCTGTCATGGTAACCAGACAGTCAGCAAACCCACTCAGTGTGGCAGACAGCATGCCGAGGCGCCGAAGAAGAGGACAGGAAGGAAGAAAGGAAGAGAAAGAGGGGTGGATGAAAGATTTGGGGGGGGGGGGGAGGGCGGGGAAGGAATGAATGGGAGGAGAGTCGTGCCTGTGTCTGGTCTACCAAACCCACGCTCGTTGGGTGTCTTGAAACTGGTACTAAGCTACAGTAATACCGCACGCAGGCCCACGGTCCCAGAGCCAACACAAACGCCCACTCTGTCTGTCTGTAATTAAGTCTCACAACCTGGTGCTGGGACATTTGGTTTCTGAGCAACAGTAATGCCAACAACAACGACAACAAAAACAAAAACAACAACAAATTAACTGCTACTTCAAAGCGATTCTCATTTGGCTTAAACATACACACACACACACACACACACACACACAAAAAAAAAGCGTGTAGAACCAAAAAACATTCTCATTGGGAAACTTCTTACTGGAAAGAGTCAGCAAATGTTAAGATTTCGACCGTCTAAACCTCCTCTGTGTGGGGCACAGTTTACAGTGACCGATGAATAAAACTCAACGCAAATGAAGTCTGCAGCTTCCATAGAATTCACCCCCCTCCCCACCCCACCCCCCGTCCAAACACACACACACTTCCTCACTCACTCACTCACTCGCTCACGGACACACACAGCTACCTCAGTGCAACATCAGTCATGACAAACCGTCCATCACAAGGCGTTTCTACAACAGACAGCATACAGTAGTACAGCATTGGTGGAGCGAGAGACGTGGGCGGGGAAAATGGGAGGTAACAGAAACGGCCCAACGAAAGGGGAAAGGAACGGGGCGGGACAGACGGGGGGGGGGGGGGGGGGGCACGCCCAGAAGGTGGAGCGGCCAGGCCCCCCCCCCCCCCGCTCCGCTCACAACCGAAGAAAAAGACACACCTTTGTCCCCATGTTTCTGAAGGGGACGTTCCCCTGTTCCCCCCACCCCCCCCCCACCCCCCCCCACCTCTGACTTTCTCAAGAAACATCAAACGCCTCCTTTTGATTTGGTGTAGTCTTTGCCCTGAACATAAAATTTTTTAAAAAAATAAATAAGAAAATAAAACAATGGACCAAAACATATGAATGTAGCGCCTTTTGGTACACAGTTCAAGACACAAGACACCCTCCCAAACACTCAAGCGGATGCACTAAGAAACATTTACACAAACACTTTCAAAGGACATGATAGAAAAAAAAAAGACTAACAAAAATGACAATTGGCATTCGCATGAAACCAAATGACAAAAAAAGTAAATATATTGCAAAAAGCAGATTACAATAAGTTCAGAAGACATTAAAAGGCAAAAGTGTGTCTTTTCCTGTCAACAATTCAACATTTCCAAAAACAAAACAAAAAACAGAATATATAATATGTAAAAATTATAAATAAAGATAGAGTTTTGTGTGTCCCCCCCCCCCAACCATAACCTAAAATCAATGGCAGTTACATCAGTGACAATAACATGCAATTGATATACTTACAGCATTGGACTAGCTACCCCAACTACCAACCCAGTCTAAAACCCCAACCCACCCCGATACAATCCTTAAGTAAATCCTCAGCTCATTCAAAACACCTGTTGCGCTCTCCCGCCCTCCCTCTGTCTCTAGACCGGCCGAAAAAGCATGTTTTCAACCAGACAGAGAAGAAGAAGAAGAAGAAGAAGAAAAAAACAAAACAAAACAAAACAAAAAAAAAAACTTTAAATATTGTCACAAACTCCAAATTTCACCATACATGTGTATATACACGATGCTTCTGTAAGCACGCTCAGCGATCTGAATGACTGCATAGTGAAAATGATATTTGGTATACTTACAGATGGGGCCATGAGGAATACCTTCCCATCATGCACAGGGGCGGAACAGTTCAGCACAGTCCAGAGGACACCCGGAGCGCCGGCTCGGTCTGACACCGTCGCCACGGTGACTCGGGGGCAGGCACCCCGGCGGCACGTACCCCAAACCGCCCACGCTAACGGACCAGGGCTAATATTCAAAACCTTTTTTTTAACCTGCTTGACCTTTCACACGGACCCACAGAAACGCACACGCACACATGCGCGCGCGCAAAACCTGACCGAAAGGAGGCCGCGTGCCACAAAAACAGAAAAACAAAACGGCCGAAAGAATGAGGAGGGGCACACAGCCAACCTTTCGTCAGGCGCTTTAAAAGCTTAAATAATAATAATAATAACAATAATAAAAATAGCCTACACACGTACTGAATACTTTCTCAGGTGCGCGCGCGCGTGTGCGTGAGAGTGTGTGTTTTAGTGTGAGCGTGTACACCGGTACAACCAGAGAGACGGGCGGCACCACGAGGAGAAGGCTGCTAAGCTAGCACAGCTTCCCCCTGTCGCGCAGCCAGGCTCAGGTGAGCCGGGCTCGTCTACGCGGTCAGAGAGCAGACTCCGCAGACCCGCCACGCTGCTGTATGAGCAGCCGGTGCATTTGGTGACACGATGAAACGGGACCCCTGCAAGTGCCGCGCCACGTGGGGAGAATCTCTGAAGACAAACGGCCGCAAAAATGCGAAGGACGAAAAGTAGCACGGTGAAATTACGTTTTTTTAAAAAAAATTAATTTTTAAATGCAAAACTGGATTTAGTGGCAGCTGGTTTTCTCAGCCGGGCGGTTTCAACAACAAATTGGCTGAAATGCTCTTGAAATGAAGCACCCGTTTCGGGAGGGTAATTTTCAGGTATTCGTCATGCCAACAGTAACCGTGAGTTACCGAAGCACAGGGCCAATCAGCTTGCGCCGGAGCGTGTGCATAACTCTTTGGGTGGCGAGAATCACGAATCACATTTGAAAAAAAAGCCACTGACTGGGGTTTGCACGTCACTCACAGGGTCCTCATTAAAAAACCTGCACACAGGTGCTCACACGCTTAGTTCTGCTCTGAATGGTAACAGCTTAAATTAATGAAATTACGCAGCAAACGGACAGTAAAACCGAAAAGAACCGTTTCTCTCGGCCGAAGGAGACCGACTGCTCGACCGGGGGCTGTGTTAGGGCAGCAGCCTCTCTCAAAGTGTCCTCCACACAGGCACTGCTAAACTACAACGCCCCTTCCCTCCCTCGCTAGCTATAGCCAGATTTGTATATAATCATCATTGTAATAATAATAATATTCATAATAATAATAATAATTTCTTTTTTTGTATTTGTTGTTGACACCTTTGGTGTATAATGTCACTGCCGTCACACTCCTCCCCCAGAGCTCCCTCTCTCTCTCACTGACTCTCCCTACAGGCCCACTCAGACAGAGACTGACCCACAGACAGACAGACAGACTGACAGACTGACAGACAGACAGGCAGGTCCCAGAGCTGAGACCCGGTTTCCCAGAGCTTTACTTTACTAAAGATGTGACACACATTCCAGTTGTGGTGGTGGTGGTGGCGGTGAAGGTCGGGAAACTCCAGTTGTGGCTACCGTACGATGAGAACTCGAGGCCTCGCACGCACGCACGCACGCACGCACGCACGCACGCTCGCACGCCTCCCACGCTGCCCGTGCCCTGTGAGGCTGCCGCGGCCGAGGAGAGACAAGCGCTCACGTCACGAGGGAAGGAGGTCACTTTTTGTCGGAACACGCCTCCATCTCAGTTACTGCTCTGAGCCTGGCCTGCTTACAAACCAGGGAAAGTATCAAAACGCAGATCGAAAATATGTGTCTTTATATTGGGCATGCTAATTCATGTAACATTTAATCAGGGATAATCATTTTAATCTCCATATTTCACACGAAAGGTGGTACTCCACTCCTGCAATACTCAGGACACGCGTGGCCCCTCATACACATGTTTGTTTTTAACGGACAGCAATCCCCAGCATGCCCGGGGTTTAGATCACCTGGCTCTGTGACTGAGAGGAGCAGCCCTGCCAGCCCCAGGGCCTGCCAGTCACAAGGCCGATTTGAGAACGGGACCCCCGGGGGGATGGGTCGGCCCCCACGATGGTACCTGCACCTGACACGGTGCGGCACGCTAAACCGAAAATCAGAGGGGGCCCGGGACCGACGCCCGGGCGGGGCAGGAGGGCAAAAGGGCCAGGGCCGGCGTCAGTGCGGACGGACGGACGACGGACAGACAGACTCGCCGCAGGCTTCCCGGCGTGGGCGTGGCCTGAAGCCATCGCGCGAGAAACTACAGTTTACACTGCGACTCGAGCTACGGATTCTGCATAGGATGAGGTGTATGCTGCACGAGCTACGTGTGCAACAGATGTGTGGTTATAAGTTATAGAGTACTTTCGCTAAATACTTACAGCGTATTCAGTTAATCTATGAATTCTCGTCAGAGCTCTTCCACTCCGTCCTGGTTAACGGTCATTATCAGGCTTCGTATATATTTGGTCTTTGTACTGACATTGCATTACTTTCATTCATTTGGCTTCAAAAGTAAAATAAATTAATTACTTTGGGGAAAACAAGAACGGACAGCAGCGTCTAAATCAACAGTAGCAGCAGTAGCAATACAATAAATAATCATTAAAAAACCATCCAAAATCGATCACTATGAATATAAACAGCAATTAACAATAATAAAAAAAACAAAGTCTAATTCACTTCTGAAGTCAAGCTGGTTTTAACACCACAAAAAAGCTTTTCAACAGCCTCAAGTGAACAACCCTAAAGCCCTGGAGTCTGTTACCCCTCTCTCTATACCCCTCAGCCTCTGACCCCACAGCACTCACTCTCTGTTTCTCTTCCACAAACAAACAAAAAAAAGCTTGTAACCTTTTCTCACAACCTACCGCTTTTAAATCCCTCTTCTGTTTCCATAAACTTCTTCTCCACAGACCTAAACTCTCATTTTACTGTCCTCCGTCGTCCTTCCATCTCACGTTCGCTTCTCCTTTCCCCTCCAAAAACCTGTCCTCTCTGACCGGTCCACCGTTCCTGCCCGCTTCCTCCTCTCTGTCTTTTCAACTTCCGTATCTCTCAGTCCACCTCTTGACGCCCCCTCCTAAACAACCCTAATTTCTCTCAGTTTACATCCCCACTTGCATGACAACTTGCTTTAGCCTCGCGTTCTGACTTCCCTGACACGCCTCTTCCGCATTCAGTGCCATCTCTCTGGTGATAAATTTGGTTACTGTGAACGTATTAGCATCAAGGCCGGCTCCATTTTGGCTCGAGACGCTGGTGGTTTCCAGAGAACGGGCTGTTTGTGTAGCAGGAGCAACGGCGCGAGCCCGCGGTAGAGCGAGACCCAGCGTTCTCCAGCTCCGCCGTTCAAAACTTTGGCTTTGGCAAAACAGAAGTAAACAGCTTAAAAGTGGCTCGCTTCTTTAAACGTGAGCTTGAAGAGAAACAGGAAATGCACAGGAACAGAGGGAGGGAGGGAGGGAGGGAGGGTTAGGGAGGGGAGAAGAGGGTGTTCCAGGGATGCACCGAGTTCCCCTCCCCTCTCTCCCGATTTCCATTAGCGAAGGAACCCCCTCCTCCCCCCCCCCCCCCCC
This sequence comes from Anguilla japonica, assembly GCA_025169545.1. Lineage (NCBI taxonomy): Eukaryota > Metazoa > Chordata > Actinopteri > Anguilliformes > Anguillidae > Anguilla > Anguilla japonica. The sequence goes on along the minus strand of CM045884.1, from coordinate 70,102,122 downwards.
CCCCTCTCTCTGGCAGGCAGGAGAGGCTCTACTCGGGCGCATTACTGCCGAACTCTCACACCCTTCCCGCTATCGCCTCCCCCTCTCCCTCAGCCCTCAGTTGGAGGCACACTGGCCTCTCAGAACACCAGTCCAAACATCACCCCTCCAATCTCCCATAATTCCACCCTTCCACTCCTCTCCACCGGGGAAGACTCCAGCTGTCTTTTCAGTCAACATCCGTTTTGTCTACCCCCTCTCTTTTCCCCAGCCACCTTTCTGCAGTCTTTCACTTCCTCTGTCCTTCCCAGCAGTCTCTGCACGTGATAAAAAGCCATCCTGACACGACAACACACTCCTCCTCTGCAGAGCTCAACAAAAACCTAATTTTTTTTGCAGTTTATTATTTTTTTTCAAAACAGCTTTTCTTAAAACATTGTAATAAAAAAAAAAAACCACATATGACCTATGTTGTGAATAAATCATTTTAAAAAAGTGACCACAACTACTGTGGCACCAGTACATCATTAGTTAGATTTAAAACTACCATTCTCCAGATTATAAACCTATTCTACGCTACGTCCCTACAGTCGCTCAGATTTCATAATAACGCTACCAACCCATCTCTCTCCACATGTGTGACCGTTTCATTTCAGTCTAACAACCTCAAGCTAAATATTGCACAATGTGATATGTGTATCTGTGTACACACTGTTCTCTTTGTGGTCTGAGTGACCTTGTTTAACACACCTGTGTCAGTATGTGTGTGTGTGTGTGTGTGTAACACAGATTCTGACTGCGTGTTGAGTGTGTGGTGTCCGTGACTGTGTGTGAGAAGAACACTCAGCGATTAAGAGAACTACGACGCTCCAGGTACCTGAGTGCCAGTCTTTCTGACAGCCCACACTAACTAGATCTGCCCATCGGTCTGTCCGTCTGTCCATCCTGGTACACACTGGACACCTGTGTCAGGTCTGTCCATCCCTCTGTCTTTCTGTGTGTATCGGTGGTATGTGCGTACGTGCGTGCGAGAATGTGTGTGTGTGTGTGCGTGCTTGCGTCTGTGGGTGTGCGTAAGAGTGCGTGTCGCGTGTGTGTGTGCATGCGCGTGTCTGTGGGCATGCGTGAGAGTGTGCGAGCGTGCACGTGCGTGCGCCTGCGGCCGTGTGTGAGAGTGAGTGTGTGTACGCATGCGTGTGCACGTCAGCGCTCCCCCCCCCCCCCCCCCCCCCCCCCCCTCCCCCTCAGTCTGGGTGTGGGCCAGGTCGAGCGGGCGGCCGCGTCTCTCTCTCTCTCTCTCTCTCCCTGTCTCTGGCTACCTGCTGAAGAGGGAGTGGAGATGATGCTGGGTGTAGCACTGGCTGCTCCGCGGCGACTCGGTGCGCTCCATCACGCCCTGGAACCAGCCCGCCACGTCCACCTCCAGCACCTCGTAGCGCCGGATGAAGCTGTGCTCCTGCCGCCGCGCGGGACACACACCGGGGGAAGGGTTAGCGCACAGCGTACCGCAGCAGGGGAGGCACACGCCAATACACAATCAGGATATAGCAATAAAGATGGGGACTAATGCACATGGTATAGCAGAAAAGGTGGGAACTAATACGCACGGTATAGCAGCAAAGATGGGAACTAATACGCATGGTATAGCAGAAAAGATTGGAAGTAATACGCATGGTATAGCAGAAACGATGGAAACTAATGCACATGGTATAGCAGCGAAGATGGGGACTAACACACATGGTATAGCAGCAAAGATGGGAGCTAATGAACATGATATAGCAGCAAAGGTGGGAACTAATACACATGGTATAGCAGCAAAGATGGAAACTAATACACATGGTATAGCAGCAAAGATTGGAACTAACACACATGGTATAGCAGAAAAGATGGGAACTAACACATGGTATAGCAGAAACGATGGGAACTAATACACATGATATAGCAGCAAAGATTGGAACTAATACACATGGTATAGCAGAAAAGATGGGAACTAATGCACATGGTATAGCAGTGAAGATGGGGACTAACACACATGGTATAGCAGAAAAGATGGGAACAAGTACACATGGTATAGCAGCAAAGATGGGAACTAATACGCACGGTATAGCAGCAAAGGTGGGAACTAATATGCATGGTATAGCAGCAAAGATGGGAACAAGTACACATGATATAGCAGCAAAGATGAGAACTAACACACATGGTATAGCACCAAAGATTGGAACTAATACACATGATATAGCAGAAAAGATGGGAACTAACACACATGGTATAGCACCAAAGATTGGAACTAATACACATGATATAGCAGAAAAGATGGGAACTAATACACATGGTATAGCAGAAAAGGTGGGAACTAATACACATCGTATAGCAGCAAAGATGGGAACTAATACACATGGTATAGCAGCAAAGATTGGAACTAATACACATGGTATAGCAGAAAAGATAGGAACTAGCACGCATAGCAAAGTTCATTGTTTAGCTTTAGTTGTTTGTATACAGAACTAACAGAGACTAGGGGCATTTAGAAGCATACAGACAGAAGGTCTAGTCTGGGAAAGCCTGCAGTGTGTTAGCATTGCCCCAGAGAAACGCATCAGAGACTGAGGGGTAGAAACAGGACAGATGCTTACCAGCAGCTTGTGGTATTTTGGCCTTTTTCTGTGATCCTTTGTGAGGCTGGAGAGAGTGAGAGACAGATGTGATCAATAACCATGACGGAGTTATTCTGACAGTATTTTTCGCAGGCAGTAACAGTAACCCGCATCTCAAAATAAAAAAAAATCACAAATTCAGCCCAACAATGCTCGCCATTTTGCTGACTAAATTGTACCTACTGCTCTGATTACCTTACCAGACTAGACAGTATCTAACACCGTACCAAGCCTGGTATTTTAACTTTTTATGTGGTAATTCTCTTTGGTATATTGAACGTTCCAGACGAAAACTAACTTTTAGTTTCACGAAACTACATTCTATTAACCGAGTGGATTTACTGCAACCTGAGACGATCATTCAGACACACATGGATTTTCCAGATGTACAGGGGTATGGGCAAAGTGAGTGTCACAGCGCACGGATGGAGTGTCTTAGTCTCTAGTGGGGTGTCAGTGTGTACCTGAGCAACGGTAGAGGTAGCCTGAGGGCGAATCCTTGTGGATGGGTGGCGATGTAGTTCAGTGTTTAGAGGAACTGGGCTTGCAACCCAGAGATTGCAGGTTCGATTCCCATCTAGCCCAGTGCAGGCATTACATTACAGCAACAAAGGCACCCAGGGTGCACGTATCACTACATATCCAGCTTCATAACTGACACAATGTAAATACGTACGTCACTCTGGGCCAGAATCCGCCCAGTGTAAATGGGTGGAGGTACATAGTGAGCCTGTGTATGCCACTACACCCAGCTGGAGGTTGTCTTATTGCGTGCTGCCCAATGCTTAGCATAAGCTAGTTAGCATATGGGTGTCTGCTGGTGGAGAGTGAATCGGTGTAGATGGTACGTCTGAGGGTGGATGTGGGTGGTGCGCGGGTAAAGAGAGAGAATGGGTGTAGATGGTATATCTAAGTGTGTATGAGGGTGGTGCATGGGTGGAGAGGTGAACGGGTGTAGATGGTATGTCTGAGCGCATATTTGGGTGGCGCGCGGGTGGAGGAACGCCTCACCAGTCTTTGACGAAGGACTGGAAGTCGAGGGAGAAGCCCATGCTGAGTGGGAGCAGGGGAGGGTCCTCCTGAAGCACTTTGGTCAGGACCTCGAAATCTGTCTTACAGTTCTTGTAGGGGAACTGCCCCGTGGCCAGCTCCACCTGCAGGAGAGACGGAGGCATTACACCCTCAGCCTCAACCCCCACGAAGGCTGACACTCACAGTTATGTACTCAGAGCTGGGATGCTGGAGCGAAGACACAGAGACACATAAGACAGAGACACGGCCAGAAACACACAGACAGGGACAAACAGACACAGACAGACAGAGACAGACAGACACAGACAGACAGACACACAGACAGACAAACCGACGGACAGACAGACAGACAGATGGACACAGACAGACACCCAGACAGACAGAGACAGACAGACAGACACACAGACAGAGAGAGAGAGAGACAGACTGACAGACAGATGGACAGACAGACACACAGACAGAGAGAGAGACAGACGGACAGACAGACGGTCAGACAGACAGACGGACAGACAGACGGTCAGACAGACAGACGGACAGACAGACAGATGGACAGACAGACAGACAGACAGATACACAGACGGTCAGACGGACAGACAGACAGACAGACAGACAGAGAGAGAGAGAGAGAGAGAGAGAGAGAGACAGACAGACAGACACAGACACACAGACAGAGAGAGAGAGAGAGAGAGAGAGACAGACAGACAGACAGACGGACGGACGGACGCTCACCAGAGAGATGCCCAGGCTCCACACGTCCGCTCTGATGTCATAGTCAGGCTTGCTGGGGTCAGGCGGGTCTATTCTCTCAGGCTGAGGAGACACATCAGCAAACCCAGCACTTTCACCATTACACATGCCAACACCAACCCCACACACTGAACACCAAGGTCAGAAACACACGCAGTGAGGTGCTCAGTGTAAAACTGCTATTGGACTCATATGTAGGGACCATGTTTGTGTGTGTGTGTTTGAGAGAGAGAGAAAGCCAATGCTAGAGGAAGAGATTGGAGAGAGAGAAAGCCAATGCTAGAGAGAGAGAGATTGGAGAGAGGGAGCGAGCGAGTGATAGAAAGGGAGAGAGAGAGAGGGGAGCGTGTGAGAGAGAGAGAGAGAGAGAGAGCGTGTGAGAGAGAGAGAGAGAGAGAGAGAGAGAGGGAGCGTGTGAGAGAGAGAGAGAGAGAGAGCGTGTGAGAGAGAGAGAGAGCGTGTGATAGAGGGAGAGCGTGTGAGAGAGAGAGAGAGAGAGCGAGCAAGCGTGTGAGAGAGGGAGAGTGTGTGAGAGAGAGAGAGTGTGCGTGTAAGAGAGAGAGGGAGAGCGTGTGAGAGAGAGAGAGGGAGAGCGTGTGAGAGAGAGAGAGGGAGAGGGAGAGCGTGTGAGAGAGAGAGAGAGAGAGAGAGCGTGCGTGTGAGTGAGGGAGAGCGTGTGTTTGAGAGAGAGAGCGTGCATGTGAGTGAGAGAGAGAGAGAGAGAGGGAGAGCGTGCGTGTGTGAGAGAGAGAGAGAGAGAGAGAGAGAGAGAGAGAGAGAGCGTGCGTGTGATAGAGGGAGAGCGTGTGTGAGAGAGAGAGAGAGAGAGAGAGCGTGCGTGTGTGAGGGAGAGCGTGTGAGAGAGCGTGCATGTGAGAGAGAGAGAGAGCGTGCGTGTGTGAGAGAGAGAGAGAGAGAGCGTGCGTGTGTGTGAGGGAGAGCGTGTGAGAGAGCGTGCATGTGAGAGAGAGAGAGAGCGTGCGTGTGTGAGAGAGAGAGAGAGAGAGCGTGCGTGTGTGAGAGAGAGAGAGAGAGAGAGAGAGAGAGAGCGTGCGTGTGAGAGAGAGAGCGTGTGAGAGAGGGAGAGCGTGCGTGTGAGAGAGAGAGAGAGAGCGTGCATGTGAGAGAGAGAGAGCGTGGGTGCGGGCGTGCGTGTGTGTGTGTGTGTGTGTGTGTGTGTGTGTGTGCACGCACAGGGCGGGTCACTCACAGCCATGTACGCAGCGCACCCCGCGCTGCGGGTCTTGGCCTTGGAGTCGACGAGCCGGCCGCTGATGCCGAAGTCGCACAGCTTGATCTGGCCCTTGTCGTCCAGCAGGATGTTGGAGGGCTTCACGTCCCGGTGGATCACCCCGTGCTTCTCCTTCAGGTACAGCAGGGCTTTCACTATCTGCAGGGGTCAGAGGTCAGAGGCCCGTTCAGAGCATCGCTCCAGCAGAGAGAGACACAGAGAGAGAGAGAGAGAGAGAGAGAACAAGCAAGCGAGAGAAGGAAGATGGTAGGATGGTAAATGGACTGCATTTATATAGCGCTTTTATCCAAAGCGCTATACAATTGATGCCTCTCATTCACCCATTCACACACTCACTCACACACCAACGGTGAAAGGCTGCCATGCAAGGTACCAATCAGCTCGTTGGGAGCAATTAGGGGTTAGGTGTCTTGCTCAGGGACACTTCGACACGCCCAGGGCGGGGGATCGAACCGGCAACCCTCCGACTGCCAGACAACCGCTCTTACCTCCTGAGCTATGTCGCCCCCCGATGGAAAGAAAGCTCATGACAGAGAGAGCAGGAGAGAGGGGGAGAGGAGGACGCGGATGAGAAGAAAGGGACTCACCGCCACGGTCATCTTCCCCAGGATGCGCTCGGGAATGGGGCCCTGGATCCTCTTCTTCAGCTTCTCCGCACACGTTCCCATCAGCTCCATGGCGATGAACACGTCCGTCTGCGGGGGGGGGGGGGGGGGGGGGGGGGGGGGGGGGGAGTGTGACATCACTGCGCGTCCTCCATTATAATTACACACCACCAGGGACTGAAATATGACAAACGTGCGTGTGTGTGTGTGTGAGCACGCGTGTGTGTGTGTGTGTGAGCACGCGTGTGTGTGTGTGTGTGAGCATGCGTGTGTGTGTGTGTGTGTGTGTATAGCAGTGTACAATAATGTGTGTGTGTGTGCGAGCACGCGCGTGTGTGTGTGTGTGAGCATGCGTCTGTGTGTCTGTGTATGTGTGTGTGTGGAGTGTATAGCAGTGTACAATAATGTGTGTGTGTGTGTGTGTGTGTGCATGCATGCGCACGCATGTGTGTTAACTCTTACTTTACCAGGCTCTTCTGCAGGCTGTAGTGTGTCTGTGTGTGTGTGTGTGTGCGTGCATGCGCGCGTGTGTGTGTGAGCTTTTACTTTACCAGGCTCTTTTGCAGGCTGTATTGTGTGCGTGCGTGTGTGTGTGTGTGTGTGTGTGTGTGTGTGTGTGAGCATGCGTGTGTGTGTGTGTGTGTGTGTGAGCATGCGTGTGTGTGTGTGTGTGTGAGCATGCGTGTGTGTGTGTGTGTGTGTGTCTGTGTGTGCGTGCATGCGCGTGTGTGTGAACTCATACTTTACCAGGCTCTTCTGCAGGCTGTAGTGTGTGTGTGTGTGTGTGTGTGTGTGTGTGTGTGTGTGTGAACTCTTACTTTACCAGGCTCTTCGGCAGGCTGCAGTGTGTGTGTGTGTGTGTGAGCACGCACGCGTGTGTGTGTGTGTGTGTGTGTGTGTGTGTGTGTGTGTGCGTGTGTACACAGAACAGTGGATGACGGAGACCGACTCCAGCTCTGGGAAAGCTGGAGGGTGAACAGGTTTCTGCAGTTAGCGTCACGGTATCCTGGCAGAACACCAGCGACTGACGCGGCTCCCTTACGTTGGTGACTATGGCGCCGTAGCACTGTATGATGTAGGGGCAGTCGTGACTCTTCAGCACCACGTCCAGGTCCATCAGGATCCTCTTGTTCTCGTCCTTGTTGCCCGTCCTTCGCATTTGCTGGGGGAGACACGAGCCACGGGGCTGTTATCATCATCGTCATAGCAACAAGCCACTGTGAAATTCTGATTTCCCTCAGACGAAAAACACACACACGCCCACAGTAAATCAGAAAACGAATCGGGCGCCGCCAGGAGACGGCAATTACCGCTGGACGTGACGCCCGTTCCCAAGCGCAAGAGGACGTGCGCGAGGCGAAGGCTGTTGTTCGGCCTTAATTCATCAACGCGGCGAATAATGGTATCAGGGGAAAAACAGCCGGAATACAGGAAAGGCCTACGTCATAAATTAGGTAGGATGGGTCCAAATGAGTCCATTTTCTGAACTGGGTGTGATTCCACTCTCTCACAAGCGCCTCCTCTCTCTTGCTCTCTCTCTCTCTCTCTCTCTCCCGCTCTCTCTCTCGCTCGCTCATGTGAATGGGACACTGCCATTGTAAGATTTCAGGGCTGTGCTTCGGGATTACACTATAACGCACAGTACCTCACAGTATTTAACTGTGAAAAACCATAACCTGTAACATCAGCATATATTTAATTAAAAAAGTTATCAATGAGTTTTTGATGACATTTTTCATTAAATAAATGAAATAATTAATAATGAATAAAAAAATGTGTTTTGTGTTTACTCAAGTTTCCCTTGCCTAATATTACATTTTGTCTAAAGATCTGAAACCATTCAGTCTGACAAACGTGCAATAATAGAGGAAATCGGGAATAAAATACTTATTATTTTCACAGCGCTGTAGCTTGGCTTTGAACAGCCATACTCTTGAGTATAGTCAAGTCACTAAACATGAATGGCCACAGTGTATAGTGTTCTTTTCCCTCTTTCTAAGCAAATAAAATAAGTAATCATTAAACTGTTAGGAGGACCACACTTAACTACTCTGTTCAAAGACAAAATAGGTTACACCATGTAATTAAGGGTTTGGCTGGAAAGAGAAAAGCAAAGCAGAACAAACACTAACAGAAATCTGCTCTGGTGAAATTTATTTTTTCCCCTCTTTCAAATCTGCCCATCCTTTGCCTTTTCCCTTCACACATGTTCCTGCAAATCATGATCTTCCAAGCACTAAGTCCATATCGGTTGAACCTATCCTGTCAAGACACACTACTGTACAACAAAAACCACTACAATACAGCAAAGAAATGCATGATAAGTGTATACACGGCATCAATTTTATGAGATATTTTTAAAAATATTTGTCAATTTAAAAGTTCAACCTCCCATTAACCAACTCAGGCAGGCTGACTTCCTGCTTTCTCTGTGTTGCTATTGGCTGAAGTCCTGCAGGTGAGGGAATCACCTTGACGGCGATGACGTGTCCGGTCTTCTTGAAGCGCACTTTGAAGACCTGGCCGCAGGTGCCACTGCCGATCTCCTCTTCATTAATCAGGTCACTCACCTCCGCTGGGTATCGCTGGGGAGACACACACACCACACAATCACTCAGCACTGTATCCCTCTCACACACTCACACCACACACACACACACCACACAATCACTGAGCACTGTATCCCTCTCACACACACACACACACACACACACACACACACACACACACCCACACAATCAGTACTGTATCCCTCTCACACACACACACATCACACACACACACACACACCACACAATCAGTACTGTATCCCTCTCACACACTCACACACACTCACACACACACACACACACCACACAATCACTGAGCACTGTATCCCTCTCACACACTCACACACACACACACACACACACACACACACACACACACAATCACTGAGCACTGTATCCCTCTCACACACTCACACACACACACACACACTCACACACACACACACCACACAATCACTGAGCACTGTATCCCTCTCACACACACACACACACACACACACACACACACACACCACACAATCACTCAGCACTGTATCCCTCACACACACACACACACACACCACACAATCACTGAGCACCGTTTCTCTCACACACACACACACACACACACACACCACACACAATCACTGAGCACTGTATCCCTCTCACACACACACACACACACACCACACAATCACTCAGCACTGTATCCCTCACACACACACACACACACACACACACACTCACACCACACAATCACTGAGCACTGTATCCCTCTCACACACACACACACACACACACACACACACACACCACACAATCAGTACTGTATCCCTCTCACACACACACACTCACACACACACACACCACACAATCAGTACTGTATCCCTCTCACACACAGACACACACACACACACACACACCACACAATCACTGAGCACTGTATCCCTCTCACACACACACACACACACACACACACACACACACACACCACACAATCAGTACTGTATCCCTCTCACACACACACACTCACACACACACACCACACAATCAGTACTGTATCCCTCTCACACACACACACACACACACACACACACACACACACACACACCACACAATCAGTACTGTATCCCTCTCACACACACACACTCACACACACACACACCACACAATCACTGAGCAACGTTTCTCTCACACACTCACACACACACACTCACACACACACACACCACACAATCACTCAGCACTGTATCCCTCTCACACACACACACATCACACAATCACTCAGCACTGTATCCCTCTCACACACTCACACACACACACTCACACACACAGACACACACACACACACACACACATCACACAATCACTCAGCACTGTATCCCTCTCACACACTCACACACACACACACACCACACAATCACTCAGCACTGTATCCCTCTCACACACTCACACACACACACACACACACACCACACAATCACTGAGCACTGTATCCCTCTCACACACACACACACACACACCACACACACACACACAATCACTCAGCACTGTATCCCTCTCACACACTCACTCACACACATTCACACACACACACACACATCACACAATCACTCAGCACCGTTTCTCTCACACATACACACACTCACACACACACACAATCACTGAGCACTGTTTCTCTCTCATGCACACGCACACACACACACAATCACTGAGCACTGTTTCTCTCTGATGCACACGCACACACAATCACTGAGCACTGTTTCTCTCTGATGCACACGCACACACACACACAATCACTGTGCACTGTTTCTCTCACACATGCACACACACACACCAAACAATCACTGAATACTGTTTATCTCTCACACATGCACACACACACACACACACAAACAATCACTGAGCGCCGTCTCTCCCTCTCTCACAAACACACATCACAGAGTTACAGACAGACGACCATACCGATTACAATCACACACTGCACAACCAACCACACAACCTGTGACTCACACAGGCACGTATGTGTATAACATACAAGCTCTAACCTGTCCATCAATCTTAAGGTATCCGGTCTGCTTCATGATCTCCTGCAGCTTCTGGTCAATCTCCGCACTAACAACACACCAGAGAAAGAGGCATTAGGCACACACACACAAGCACATGCACACACACAAAGGCACATGCACGAGCAAACACACACCCACCGAGCGACTGAGCGCGGACACACAAATGTGCGTCCACATGGGTTTTGTGTATGCATGACTGCCGGGTTTGTGTGTTTCATGTTTGTGTGTGCACATATATTTGTATGCAGGAATGTGTGTTAACGTGTTTCTTTGTTCAGGCTCTTATTCTGGCTGTAGGGGGTGTGTTTGCGTGTGTGTGTGTGTGTGTGTGTGTGTGTGTGTGTGTGTGTGAAATGTTAATTCTCCAGGCTCTTCTGCAGGCTGTAGGGCTGTGTGTGTGCGTGTGCGTGCATGCGTGTGTGTGTGACTGTGTGTGCGTGCATGTGTGTGTACTCTTACTTCTCCAGGCACCTTCTGCAGGCTGTAGGGGATGCGTGCGTGTGTGTGCGTGTGTGAGTGTGTGTGTGTGCGTGTGTGTGTGTAACTCACTTCTCCAGGCTCTTCTGCAGGCTGTAGGATGTATGTGTGTGTGTGTTTGTGTGTGTGTGTGTGTGCGTGTGTGAGTGTGTGTGTGTGCGCGTGTGTGTAACTCACTTCTCCAGGCTCTTCTGCAGGCTGTAGGGGGTGTGTGTGTTTGCGTGTGTGTGTGTGTGTGTGTGTGTGTGTGTGAAATGTTAATTCTCCAGGCTCTTCTGCAGGCTGTAGGGGTGTGTGTGTGCGTGTGCGTGCATGCGTGTGTGTGTGACTGTGTGTGCGTGCATGTGTGTGTACTCTTACTTCTCCAGGCACCTTCTGCAGGCTGTAGGGGATGCGTGCGTGTGTGTGCGTGTGTGAGTGGGTGTGTGCGTGTGTGTGTAACTCACTTCTCCAGGCTCTTCTGCAGGCTGTAGGATGTATGTGTGTGTGTGTTGTGTGTGTGTGTGTGTGTGTGAGTGTGTGTGTGTGTGTGTGTGTGTGTAACTCACTTCTCCAGGCTCTTCTGCAGGCTGTAGGGGGTGTGTGTGTATGTGTGTGTGTGTGAGTGTGTGCATGTGTGTGTGTGTGTGTGTGCGTGTGTGAGTGTGTGCGTGTGCGTGCGAGTGTGTAACTCACTTCCCCAGGCTCTTCTGCAGGCTGTAGGGGGTGTGTGTGTATGTGTGTGTGTGTGAGTGTGTGCATGTGTGTGTGTGTGTGTGTGCGTGTGTGTGTAACTCACTTCTCCAGGCTCTTCTGCAGCCTGTAGGGGATGCGTGTGTGTGTGTGTGTGCGTGTGTGTGTGTGTGTGTGTGTGTGCGTGTGTGTAACTCACTTCTCCAGGCTCTTCTGCAGGCTGTAGGGGGTGTGTGTGTGTGTGTGTGTGTGTGTGTGTGCGCGTGTGTGTAACTCACTTCTCCAGGCTCTTCTGCAGGCTGTAGGGGGGCGTGGGCAGGGTCAGCATGTGTCGGGGGCGGCTGGGGTAGGAGTGGTGCTGGGGCGAGTTCTCCGATGAGGAGGAGCGGCTGCCGCCGTCGTTGGCCAGGGGGAGCTGCAGAGCTGGGGCGGGCAGGGAGGACACAGCGGGGCGCAGAGAGAGGGAGGTCAGGACCGCGCCGAGCAGAGTCCTCACAGCCTCAGGAGACTCGCTGCGTTAGTGCAGGGGCCCCGCAAGAGCAGCAGGGCCAGGGGCCCCGCAAAGAGCAGCAGGGCCAGGGGCCCCCGCAAGAACAGCAGGGCCAGGGGCCCCGCAAGAGCAGCAGGGCCAGGGGCCCCGCAAAGAGCAGCAGGGCCAGGGGCCCCGCGGCGCCCACTGCAGGCTCACAGGAAGCCCTGCGCAGCCACACCTGGGGCTGCGGCAGCCCAAACACAGAGAGGGCCAGGACTCCAGTCACGGCGCAAACAGGCGGTGAGCACGGGGGGGCTAGCGCAGGTAGCGCTAACGCTAACGCTGACGCAGGCGAGTCCAGACACATGCAGAGACGGACCGGCATGAGCGAGGATAAAAAAAATACACAACCGTAAAACATCCAGTACAAGCAGAGTACACACACAGAGAGTGAAATCCAACGGCTGAGTTAGTGTTAGCTTGTCCCAGCATGCACCAGGCAAACCGCATTCAGACGGGGGGGGTGGGGGTGGGGGTGGGGCCTTCTGAAAGAGTGTGAAGAGCAGAGGAGCTTCTCCAGCAGACGCTCTCCTTCCAGAATCCAGTGCAGAGCATTTACCGGCGGCTAACTCCGCCCTCCCGCCAACGCCACGACTCAGAGATTAGCGGCTCGGGGCGGCCATTTTGGCGCCTAGGTAACCTTCAAAAGCCACCACCTTCCAGACCCTGTGTGCTGCGATGCTTGTCCTTTTCCTATCCACTGAGGTTTCGTCGAGGGGTCCAGAAGTCTCGTTTCAATCCTAGGTGTTGTTCTCAGAGCCCTGTGAGGAGGTACTGATGATGTGGGTGGGGGGGACCTGACCCCAGCCAGGTTTATGAGGACCCGGTGTGTACACACGTGTTACCCTTCCTTATGGGGACAGCTGTTTTTTTTTGGGTTTTTTTTAACCTATGCCCAGTGACCAGGGCTGCACAGTGCTACTGAGATGTACAGGGAGGAGAAGAGGTTAAGACAAATCAACATGCTCCGTTCCTCCTCCTCCTCCTCCTCCTCCTCAGCAGACCTGGAGAAAAGGCGTTAGTAACGTTAGTGGAGTCAGGCAGCTTCGGCACGGACACGTCCAGCCACAACTGCTCGCGCGCATTACAGAGAGAGAGAGAGACAGACAGACAGACAGACGGACGGACGGACAGACAGCACTGCAGAGAGACCCGGCCGTGCTCAAGAGTCCGCTCTCGGCCGAGAACAGACACGCGGACAGACGGACGGACGGACGGACGGACGGGCAGAGGAGGAGCCGAGAGAGCGCAGCGGCAGAAGGCGAGCGGGACGCGCCCCTCCCGCCGCCCGGCCTGCCCGCGCCGCGTATTAGACCGTGTGTTCAGGGCCGTGCAGTAAGCCACATGCACAGTGTCTCAGTCCGCCAGTCCGGGGTTAATACGTCTCACACACACACACACACACACACACACACACACTGCCCTGCCACTGACACACACACACACACACACACCTGCGTGCATGCACACACACACACACACACACATGGTGGGGAAGGGGGGGAGAGAGAGAGAGATGGAGGTAGAGATGGATATGGAGATGGGTGAGGAGGGACAGACTTGTGTATATTCTAACCTATACTCAAATCTCCTGGCAAAACTAGAAGCTTCCTCAGAAGTCGCAGTGTCAGCGCAAGTACAGAGGAATTCAAACTTAATAAAAATGAATAATACATAATTAAACTACAATAATTGCCCAGCAGTGTATCAAGAATCATTTTGATAAGTACAAATGACACACTTTTCTCATAATTAAAGGCGGATGGCAGTATCCATTTCCCAAACACTGTTATTCACTGCAGTGCGGTCCCTGGTGTGCTGTCAGCCAAACGCTGGCCTGTTTTTAATGCCATCTACCAGCAGACTCCAATCCCACTTTCAATTAGTTCAGATCAGAGTGAACCGCCGTGAACCGTCGCATGTTTGCGAGCGACTGGGTATGGAATTTGAGTACGGCTCAATTGAACCATTTCAGCATGTGCATGCTCTGCAAACCACGGCCGTCCTACGCAGCCCTGAGTAAGAACGTTAAACAGAACACTGGTCTGTCGTTGATGGTGGCTTAAGAGGGGTATTTTTCGGGACGCGGTGGCCCCAGCGTCTGAAGGTAAAACAAATACTGATGCAAAGAGGACAGGAGGAGAGGTGGGGGAGAGAGAGGGAGAAAGAGAGGAGAGGAGGAGAGGTGGGGGGGAGAGAGGGAGAGGAAGAGAGGGAGAAGGGAGGGAGAGAGGAGGGGGGAGAGAGAGGAGAAAGAGAGGATGGGAGGAGAGGTGGGGGAGAGAGAGGGGAGAAAGAAAAGAGAGGATGGGAGGAGAGGTGGGGGAGAGAGAGGGAGAAAGAGAGGATGGGAGGAGAGGTGGGGGAGAGAGAGGGAGAGAAAGAGAGATGGGAGGAGAGGTGGGGGAGAGGAGAGGGGGAGAAAGAGAGGAGGGGAGGAGAGAGGTGGGGAGAAGAGAGGGAGAAAGAGAGGAGGGAGGAGGGGGGGGAGAGAGAGGAGAGAAAGAGAGGGAGGAGGAGAGGTGGGGGAGGCTTACGAGAGGAGAGAGGGAGGAGAAAGAGGAGGACGGGAGGAGAGGTGGGGGGGAGAGAGGGAGAAGAGAGGGAGGGAGAGGTGGGGGAGAAGAGAGGGAGGATGAGAGAGAGAGGATGGGAGGAGAGGTGGGGGAGAGAGAGGGAGAGAGAGGATGGGAGGGAGGTGGGGGGAGAGGGAGGGGAGAAGGAGAGAGGGGAGAGAGGAGAGAGAGGAGAGAAGAGAGGGAGGCGGAGAGGAGGGGGAGAGAGAGGGAGAAAGAGAGGGAGGCAGAGAGGAGGGGGGGATGCAGTGGCAGAGAGAGTGATGTTGGAATGATACCTGCACGCTGGGAAGGGGCTGGAGCAGGACTGAGCTGGATCACGATGACTGGACAGAGGAGAGAAAACACACACACACACATTACTGTACACTGCTATACACTCCACACACACACACACACACACACACACATTACTGTACACTGCTGTACACCCCACGCACACACACACACACACACACACACACACATTACTGTACACTGCTATACACTCCACACACACACACATTACTGTACACTGCTGTACACCCCACGCACACACACACACACACACACACACACATTACTGTACACTAGTATACACTCCACACACACACACACACACACACACACATTACTGTACACTGCTATACACCCCCCACACACACACACACACACATTACTGTACACTGCTATACACTCCACACACACACACACACACACATTACTGTACACTGCTATACACCCCACACACACACACACACACACACATTACTGTACACTGCTATACACTCCACACACACATTACTGTACACTGCTATACACTCCACACACACACACACACACACACATTACTGTACACTGCTATACACTCCACACACACATTACTGTACACTGCTATACACTCCACACACACACACACACACACACACATTACTGTACACTGCTATACACTCCACACACACACACACACACACATTACTGTACACTGCTATACACTCCACACACACACACACATTACTGTACACTGCTATACACCACCCACACACACACACATTACTGTACACTGCTATACACTCCACATACACACACAATTACTGTACACTGCAATACACTCCACACACATACACAC
>CM045884.1:70065891-70080891 GCA_025169545.1 Anguilla japonica | reverse complement strand
TACCGCAGACTGCACAGGCACAGGAACACACCAATGTCCAACACTGGAGATGGTATAAGCACACATTATTTTACATAGCAGACACAAGACCCCCTACATAGATGTTGTACACTACTGTAAAAACCTGTACAGAAACACACAAGCACGTGACTACATAAAGTACATATGCACACGAACATACACACACTGCTGTGCCACACACTGAAAATGCTCATTCACACAGACATCACTACATATTTTACGACAGAAAATTGAGCAGCAACAGAACACAGAAAACATTGTAAGAACATCCCAGACAGCCAACCCACAAAACTGTGCATATTTAAACATGCCTTGGAGATATTCATTTTTGAATCATTTCAAATTCTGTCCCCTGTCACAAAGTCAGGTACTGGGAACAAACTGCAAATTACAAAATACAAACAGCACAACTGCACACATATTCATTAACATTTTCATACATAAAACCAGAATAGTACAATATTCAAACGCACAGAAAGAACTCTCTCGTACATACAGACGCAAAATTTGCAAACACTGTTCTCACAAGGTTAACGAAAAGCTTGTCTGGAATAAGCATGCAATGTAAATTCAAAATTCTCTAAGCAAATCACAAGTACCTAGTATCGGGGAACCGTATAACACAAAGGTTTCATTTGTGTGTGTTTTGGCAGACAGGGAGCTCACTACTGTGTGAGCCTTTTCTCAATCATTAATTATAAAGACATTCATGTAATAATGATCAAAAATGCTCCTTGATATATTACAGGCTATTTCTGAACGAATTCTACCTTGCTTTGCTCTCACGGGGCTTGCTATCCTTCCAACAAGTGCTTAAATCATAAAACATATCTACAAAAGACATATCTACCTAAAACACACACATATTACCGACCAACTTAGCCAGCTAAATTGCAAAATAATGTGCCATACGGGACCACGTCGAACATGTATCAGAAAATATAACTAGCTAATACCACAGCTAACGTTAACATGACCAAGACTAGCTATACTAGTTAACCAATATCCAACCTACAATTCTCAAATCGTTACTGTGACGTTGGCGACAGCTGGCTAGCTCACGTAAATTGTAAATACTTGGTTAATACAGATTTATCTTCTTTATTTGTTAGTTACCAAGCTAACAACGTCTGAAATTAGATTAAGAATTTTTACTAGATCACTAAATCTCACAATGGGTCAACATTTTCACATTAGGGCTTCATTTTCGCCGTTCTGAAATAATATCTCACCGGGTAATTTGTTAGCGATGGCAAGCTAATGAATCAAAACAAGTCATCGACATAGCAGACTGACTGACGGACGGGGCCTGCTAGCTAGATAGCTAACGCAACTGAATCATTATAAACCAAGAATATAGCTAGCATTTGCCACTTAACGTTAGTACAGCTGGCTACACGTGTAACAAGATAGACAGCCAACTAGCCCGCTACACTACATTCAAGTGTTTTGATATGTACAGTCTCAGTCGAAGCCGCGACTGCCCACAGCCGTCCGGAGTTCATGTTTGTTTGTATGTAGCAGGCTAGCGAGCTAACTAGCTGGCAGCATATCTCAATTACACTCCACCTCTCCTCCCCTCCCTCTCTCTCCCCCTCTCGTTTCGGTCCTTTTCCCTGGCCCTCCACGGTCTCGGTTCTTGACTCACATTCCCCATTCATAATGCACTCACTTGGCCTCTGACGCGAACGCTGAGGACTCATGTCGATGCTGAGGTCGATTCGTCTCCGAGCTTCTTTATTCTCCTGTTTTAGTTTCTCCTCGATTCGGGAGAGTCTCTGTTCAAGCGACGACATCTTGAAAAATCTAAGAACCATCGACTGTACACGGGAATCTGCGCTCCCTCTGTCGACGGTGAACGGCTATCGCCGAAGCATGTAGGGATTCTGGAGGACTCACAAAGCGCAGCAAAGTACCATAGACTCAAGTCTTGTCTGGAAAGCCCCTGCCAGCAGGTCAGTCAGCTGTCAGCGAGCAGTAGTTTACGGTCAGGTTGGCAACACCCCATTATCATGTTCATGTAGTGGAGAACAACGCACTAAGGTGTCATCTACAGCACAGTCTGATCCACCATTGTGTTTCAGAGTGATTCAAATTTTCCTCAGTGCTTTGCTGAAGCACAGAACACACGTCTTCTGTATTTAGTGAGTTGCATACCTGTCAATTTGATATTGTTACCTGCCTCTACAGGAGAGAAGCGAGTGAGCTAGCTGGTTGAAGAATGCATGAAGATGAAGTGTAAAGGCCTGAATATTTTGAGCAGCTGTGAAGCATGTTGTGTCAAATTGTTTCTAAAAATATATAATTCTATTTTAATACTTTTTTTTTTTTTACATTACCAATAATGTGATTCACTCTCTGGAGAGTTTGGAAAGAGTAAGTAAATTATGTAGCTGGAATCAATTAAATGAAATATTATTTGCCAGCTGTGGTTTTTGGCTTTCACAGACATACATGATTCATTAATTGGGACTACCTTTCACAGTTTGCTTTGCTTATTACATGCATTTTACTTGTGATACACAAGTTTCAATGTGATCCTGATTACAGGTTTGTAATTAAATGAATGCCTGTGTGTGGGTGTGTGTAAATGTGCACAGGTAATGATAGGATGTTTAAAATGTATGAAGTTCATTGCAGACACAGAGAAACACAGTGACCACTCAGATAATCAACGTTTCCACAACTTTTCTTTATAAATAAAACAATCTCTTACTCTGGTGTTGTTTTTGTATTATTGTACACAGAATACAGTGAGCAGAGTCCGCAGCCAGACAAACAGGATCACAACAAACTCAGCAGAAAGAAAATAGAAGGGACGTCCAATTTAATTCAATGGTGAGTGGTACTTTTGCATCTGAGTGTGCAAGAAGCCCTAGGTACATTCATGTGACTTGTGTGGCTGCGTATGCTTGTAGGGAGTGGGCATATTTTGGTGGGTAGCTGAGCATGTATTTGCCGGGACCTTCCTTGACGAGCATGTCATACCAGACCCGCGTCCGCACAAGCCTACACGAGTGCATTTCTCTTAATGCGTGTATTTGTGGTTTTACTGCGTTTGTCTATGTGTACTTAAGACATGCTCAGCTGGGGGGACGGACAGTGAGATTCAAACAGCTCCACATCACTCAGTCCCCTCATCTGCATCTGCACAAGACTCATGAGCGAGACAGCTTAAAAAGTAGGAAGGGAAACACCGTAAAAATGGAAACAGATCAGTCCACAGTCCATTGCTTTTTAATCACAATTTGTTTTGTACAATTCAATCAGCGTGTATACAACGGCATTTCATCGTCCTATTCTCCGTCATTGCTTACGTTTTAAAACCAGTAACTAAAATCAGATTTAAAAAAAGCTATCACAGTAAGAATCCTTCATAGAATCCCTAGGGATCTAGTGTGCTGGAGAGCGAGTGCTTCTCCCCAGACCAGTGGTTTTCAATGCATCTAGTCATAAGGGTAGCATGCATGGCCCAGAATGCAATTCGCCCAGGCCGTTTAATAACGTGAAAATGTTTTCTTGTATTTTTCCTCTTTTGTAATGCAGTGTGAAAGGATTGCAGCTGCTGCCTCATGCAAGGTTGCTTGAACATGTTACAAAACAGCATATTGTCCCTCCTTTGATCCGTCGCACTCAAATCATATCAAATACGCCGCCACTTTGCAAGTTTTCTGGGAACCACTGTTCAGGGGAGACGTGCGTCCCTTCCGAAATAAAACCCTACTACTCCCGACCTTCAAAAAGATTAAGGCTTCAGTCAGTGCTAACAACCTCCCCGCAGTCTCCCTATTCGGCATTTCGTTTGGTCACAGGGTGAAGACAGGTCTATCTTTTCCCTCTTTTAGGGGTCCCCCCCTGTGCCCGTACGTGAGAGTACTAAAAACGCTTTGGCTGTCCCTATGCAAACAGAGAGAGAAAGGAGAGGTTGAGGAAGGAGAATACGAGCACACTGGACAACCAGGACAAAACAGGTTCAGACAACGGAAAGACGGAAGAGAAAGGGGGATAAGGCAAAACGGGGGAAGAGGAGTGCATTTTAAAATAACATTCTAAATTCACAGTGGGACTGAACCTCCACTCTCAGTCCTCAGCTTCTCCTTCTGGGAAAATTTTCCTCATGTGAACCTCTCTCTCCCCCTACCGAGTGTTCCCTTACCGAATCCCTCCATCCTAGCTCCCAAAAGGGATTCGTCCTTCAGGCACAGTGTAGGGAAGGACTAAAAATGTCAATCAACCCTCACTACCGACCTTCCCATCGCCCGCTCATTGACTCTTCAGTGCAGACAGGCTCCCCTACAAACCCTCCTCCCCCTCAGTCACAGTGAAGAACCCGAGCGAATGACAGACAGAGACCAGGCAAGTCTTCACACACACCTCCCCCACCCTCCTCAGAGATACACTCTCCAAGTCACAGTGTAGAAATTACAGACAGACAGACAGTCAGACAGACAGACAGATAGACACATCCTCCCTGGCTCCTCCAGTCTCCCAGTCACAGTTTGGAGTTCCAGACGCCCCCTCAGTCCCCTGTGACAGACAGACAGGCCATAATGCCGCCGCCCCTCCCCCCTCCCCTCCCCTCCCTTCGATGGCCCTAGCAGAGGTCTGAGTTATAGTCGAAGTCTCTGAAGCAGTCCTGGTCCTTGCGGGACAGGGTGCGGGGTTCCCGGGGCGGGGTAAGGGCGGGGGCTTCGGCGGTGAACTCCTCATCGAAAGTTACTGACGTCCTCTTTGTCCCCAATCGACGGCACAAACGGCGGAGGCAGCTTCCGCTGCAGGAGAGCCTCCCAGTCTACACCCTGAGAGAGAGAGAGAGAGGGACAGAGAGAGAGAAAGAGGGAGAGAGAGAGGGAAGGAGAGAGAGACAGATAGAGAGAGAGAGGGAGAGAGAGAAAGATGGAGAGAGAAAGGGGGAGAGAGAGAGAGAGAGAGAGAGAGGGAGAGAGACAGAGAGAGAGAGAAAGGGGGAGGTTATGCGTCTCTCAGTACACAGAGTTCTGCTGCATAGGACACCTCCACCCAATACCAGCACAAGCAAAGCAGAGAGATTTATGGAAAGCCATCAAAGAATAAACTGTAATCCCCACAGGTTTAGCGCACACGTGCCCCGCAAAAATGTGCGGCACAGCCCTCCTCGGCCCAAACGGTGATGCCACACGTTCGCCACGGCACCGGAGCCGATCTCAATCGAGCACAATAAATCACAGAGCGTTCACATGCCAACTGCAGCCTGAGAAGAAGGTAATAGACCAGGCAGAGCACAGGGAGAGAAAGGTAGAGAGGGAGCCACACAGCCACTGCACTCTACTGGCAGAGGGAGAGGAGCTTTAAGGAGGCCAGAGCCCAGGCTGGGAGAGACCGGGGGGGTGGTGGGGGGGGGGGGGGGGGGGGGGGTGATCCGGGGCACAAACAGCAGCATAGAGACAACGGTAATGGAGAGGCTGCAGATTGATAATTACAGTCATCGCCACGGAGACGTTCCGCTGCAGTCAACAAAACCAGAGGGGGGAGACAGCAGGCCGGACTGTGACGTGCACAGGAAGAATGTAAACAGGAGGGAGAGAGGGAGGGAGGGAGGGAGGGAGGGTTAAGAGGGAGGGAGGGAGGGAAGGAGGGAGGGTTCAGAGGGAGGGAGGGAGGGGGGTTCAGAGAGGGAGGGAGGGAGGGAGGGGTTTCAGAGGGAGGGAGGGAGGGAGGGAGGGTTCAGAGGGAGGGAGAGACGGAGGGAGGGAGGGAGGGAGGAGGGAGGGTAGAGATGGAGGGAGGGAGGGAGGGAGGGTTCAGAGGGAGGGAGGGACGGAGGGAGGGGGGTGTCAGAGGGAGGGAGGACGGGGGAGGGAGGGAGGGAGTTCAGAGGGAGGGAGAGGGAGGGAGGGAGGGAGGGTTCAGAGGGAGGGGGGCACGGAGGGAGGGGGGGTTCAGAGGGAGGGAGGACGGAGGGAGGGAGGGGAGGGAGGGTTCAGAGGGAGAGGAGGAGGGAGGGAGGGAGGGAGGAGGGAGGAGATGGAGGGAGAAGAGGAGGGAAGGGAGGGAGGGTTCAGAGGGAGGGAGGGACGGATTGGGAGAGGGTTAAGAGGGAGGGAGAGGCAGGTATGGGAGGGGATGGGAGGGAGAGGGGGGGGGAGTTAGGGGTCAGGAGGGAGGGAGGGCGGATGGGGGGGTTCAGGGGTGGGAGGGGGTTCAGAGGGAGGAGGAGGGAGGGGGGAGGGGGGGTTAAGAGAGGGAGATTGTTTTAAACAGAGGGTTAGGGAGGGAAGGGGAGAGATGGAGGAGGGAGGAGATCTGAGAGGGGGAGGGAGGGAGGGAGGGAGGGGGGGTTCAGAGGGAGGGGTGCGGCCGTCTCTCTCACCCTGAAGAAGGGCTGCTTCTTGACGTCCTCCGCGTCCTTCTCGCTGGAGCCCAGGCGGCGCTCCGGGTTCCGCCGGAGCAGCTGGGGAACAGGAGCAGCGCGAGTCAGCGGGCGGCCCGAGACACCCCTAATATCACAGCCCCGCGATCCCGCCGCTCCCAGCCAGCGGCGCTGACCAACCGACCGTCTCCACGGCCGCGGCCCAGAGCGCCCACAGGAGCGCGGAAGCCAGCTTGGCTGTCGACCGGCGAATGAAAGTGCGATTATTTCGATCCAAACGGTTGCTTGACTTTTTATTAAA
Source organism: Anguilla japonica (assembly GCA_025169545.1). Taxonomy (NCBI): domain Eukaryota; kingdom Metazoa; phylum Chordata; class Actinopteri; order Anguilliformes; family Anguillidae; genus Anguilla; species Anguilla japonica. The sequence continues at coordinate 70,074,220 of CM045884.1, read as the reverse complement.
GGTTTTAGTTCCTCTTTTTTTAATCCACATGTAGTATAAAAGGGAACATCCGTACTGTAAATTGCTTTCTTGGTTTGCGTACAGAAAAGGTCTTGCGTCATACGAGCAGTAGGTACAAAGCCGTGCCCCTACCTGGTCTGAATATTAACAGCACTGACAGGAGCTAGGTAGCTAGCTTTGACTCGCGGTTTTGGCTGACAGACAGCAGACAGATGCAGTTCTGTGCATCAGCCGTGTTTGTTTACATGCTGGTAACTTTGTGCCGAAACCACAAGTTGGCAAGACAGACCCCCAGCATAATAATCATGATAATGGTGATTTTTTTTCCCATCAGACCTTGCTGGCCCCCTGACAGTTTGGGCCCTGGGCCTTCGGGCCTGGTAAGCCCTGTGCATTAATATGGGGGAGGAGGTGCCGGATCCATGCAAACAGGTACCGAAACACAGGCAGTCCAAAAATGAGAGGTCCCAGATGAAGCACTGCGTTTTTACGGAATCGTAAAAAACTCTATTTATTTATATACGTATTATTTATTGTCGGTATAGATATTATTTTTTTGATAACATTATTTTATTGCTCTTTTCAACGGTCCCATTAGAAATAAGTCTGTGCAACATCACATCACCTAAACACATCGCCTAAATGCAGACCAGGTATGAAAACACCTTTAAGGACTACAAGGCCAGTGTTGTTTTATCACCATTAGAACACTTAAAATGTACTCATTCCATCTCTGTTAGCATGTCATATAAAAACCTATTGTTCATTTTCAGCACAGTAGCAGGACAGCGTATTGCCTGAGCGAGGCAGCTAGAAAGGGTATGACAGAATGAACTGGGTTTTGTCAGAGGAAGCTGAGTTCACGTGAGTGGCACGCGAGAGCTCGCACACGATTGGTGGACAGGGCAGAGGGCGGAGACTCACCCGCCTCATGATGCCGATGGCCTCGGTGGAGAGGAACCGAGGGTACCGGACCTCGTCATTCACGATGCTGTCGAACACCTCCTCCTCATCGTCGCCCGGGAAAGGGGACTGCCGGACACACAGACACACAGACAGACAGACAGACAGACAGACAGACAGACACACAGACACACAGACACGCAGAGCTGCTTTAGTAAATCCAGAGCACTGGGACTCGAGTTTCAAGTTCGTGTATTTCTCCGAACCACGGTCGCGCGGATCGAAGACACTCCGAGGCTTCTCCCTCACCTCCCCGACCAGCATTTCGTACACCAGCACGCCCAGCCCCCACCAGTCCACGGCCCTGGTGTACGACGTGTCGGTCAGCACCTCCGGGGCCAGGAACTCGGGCGTGCCGCAGAACGTGCTGGTCCTGTCGCCGTAGCCCATCCCTGAGGAAGCACGAGCAAACAGCACGTCACTGCACTGGCATCAGGTAACCAGCAGGGTGCGCAAGACCACGCATCTCACTCGCTGAAGGAAAGGAGAGCAAGTGTGAACACTATCGATGGAAACGGCGGCGTGCTGTTTCTGAAAACACGCACCTTCTTTACACAGTCCGAAGTCCGCGATCTTCACGTAGCCGTCTGTGTCCAGCAGCAGATTGTCCAATTTAAGGTCCCTGAGAGGGGAAAAAGAAAAAGAACGATTAACAAAAGCCAACAGACGTGAGCCGAACGAATGTGGACCGAAGGTGAGAGCAGCGAGAGAGCAGCCGTGAGCTGAGCGTGAGCAGTGTGAGCTGAGCGTGAGCAGCCATGAGCTGAGCGTGAGCAGCCGTGAGCTGAGCGTGAGCAGCGTGAGCAGCGTGAGCAGCCGTGAGCTGAGCGTGAGCAGCGTGAGCAGCGTGAGCATCCGTGAGCTGAGCGTGAGCAGCCGTGAGCTGAGCGTGAGCAGCGTGAGCAGCGCAGGCGAAACTCACCGGTACACAATCTTATGGTCGTGAAGAAACTGCAGCCCCAGGACCACACAGGCCGAGTAGAACCTGCAGACGGACAGACAGACAGACAGAGAGACGCAGTCAAAACAAACGGAGAGCGGGAGGAGACCCCGCGTGGACGGGCCGACACTAGGACGCCGTGGCGACGGGCCGACACGCGGACGCCGTGGCGACGGGCCAACACGCGGACGCCGTGGCGACGGGCGTGGCGGCTGCACCTACACGGCGCGCGGCTCGGTGAAGACGTCCGAGTGGATGTGCATCATCAGGTCGCCGCCGGCCGTGTACTCCATGACGAAGCACACGTGCTCCGGGGTCTGGAAGCAGGCGAACAGGTTGACCAGGAACGGGTGGCGGGAGCTGTTCACCGTCTCGAATATCCTCTTCTCGCACATCAGGCTGAGGACGGGCACACAGGGAAACAGAGGGACAGAGAGAGAAATACATGAGGAGAAAAAGAGAGAAGAACATTAACCTTTTATATTCAACTTTGCTGTGTTCAAAAATGACATCATTATCATACAATTCAATTGAAGTTTATTTCGTACATTATAATGCATTATTACCTATAGAGCAGAAGCAATGAAGTGCAGCGTATGTGTGTACGGTTCACACACTGTATGGATCTACAGTGTGCTCACAGTGTCAGTGCTGTCCACAGTGAGGGAGCATTACCTCTCCACTTCATCCCGAGCCACAATGTCCCCCTTCTTCAGAGCCTTAATGGCGTACATGCTACCCGTCTTCTTGTACTCAGATAGCAGCACCTGAAGCACACACGCACACACACACACACACACACACACACACATACACACACACGTACACACACGTACACACACACACACACACGCACACACGCGCACACACACACACACACACACACGTACACACACACACACACACACACGTACACACACGTACACACACACACACACACACACGTACACACACGTACACACACACACACACACGTACACACACACGTACACACACACACACACGTACACACACACACACACACACGTACACGCGCACACACACACACACACACACACACACACACACACACACATACACGCACACACACGTACACACACACACACACACACACACACACGTACACGCGCACACACACACACGTACACACACACACACACGTACACACACACACACACACACACACACACACACACACACACACGGTGTCAGAACGGGGGAGGAGAAGGCCCGGAACAGACAGTGGTCGCACACACTGACCGCGAGAGGAGACACCCACCTTCCCAAAATGCCCTCTGCCCAGCACAGCGATCAGCCTGAAGTCCTGCAGGCACAGGGGGGTCTTCTTCTGTTTACTGCACAGGCACAGCACAGACAGTGAGGGCCCGCTCTGGCCCAGCAAAGCTCCTCTCTCTTAAACAGTCACTCAGAGTTTTTATATGTGAACCAGATGGGTCAACCCTCTACTGTTGTCACTGAAAACTCTGTCGCTGCCGTTGCTGAAATGTTCAAGTGTTCGTACCACTCATGTGACCTACAGCAGAACAGAGACCGCAATAGAAAGTCCTGCCACCAACCAGAACCTCCAAGAGGAAGGAAGTGCAAAGCACGCAAGGAACATCTCATTTCTGCACAGAACTGAGATGCGTACTTCTTGAAAAAAATAATGATGCATATATTTCACAGTAATGTATTGTATATATATATATATATATATATATATATATATATATATATACATACATATGAAAGTGCCCATTTATAATGTGCCCATATGTTGTGAAGTATTGAAACATTGATGATACATTTAACGTATGTAATGACATATAACTTCCAAGCAAGTAAGTGAGTGAGTAAGTGTGAGTGAGTGAGTGAATAAGTGTGAGTGTGATTATGAGTGTGAGTGAGTGTAACTGTGAGTGTGAGTGAGACTGACTGTTAGTGAGTGAGTGAGTGGTGTTGTGTACTGTGTGTAAGTGACTGATTGAGTGATTGAGTGAGTGAATGAGTGAGGGAATGGTGTTGTGTAATGTAGGGCTCTGAGTGAGTCAGTCAGTGTGTGAGTGAGTGGTGTTGTGTACTGTAAGTGAGTGAGTGAGTGAGTGAGTGGTGTTGTGTACTGTAAGTGAGTGAGTGAGTGAGTGAGTGAGTGGTGAGTGGTGTTGGTGTACTGAAGTGATTGATGAGTGATGTGAGTGAGTGAATGATGGTGTGTTGTGTACTGTAAGTGAGTGAGTGGTGATTGAATGTGTGTGTGTACTGTAGGGAGTGAGTGAGTGAGTCACTGTCAGTGATGTGATGAGGAGTGATTGTGATTGAGTGGTGTTGGTGAGGTGAGTGAGTGAGTGGTGTTGTATACTGTAGGGCCCTGCAGGCCTGTCTTTGAGCAGCTGTGTCTGTGCTGCTGCACAGCTGACTGCAGGGCTGTGGCAGCTGTGTCTGTGCTGCTGCACAGTTGACTGCAGGGCTGTGGCAGCTGTGTCTGTGCTGCTGCACAGTTGACTGCAGGGCTGTGGCAGCTGTGTCTGTGCTGCTGCACAGTTGACTGCAGGGCTGTGGCAGCTGTGTCTGTGCTGCTGCACAGTGCTGCAGGGCTGTGGCAGCTGTGTTCTGTGCTGCTGCAGTTGACTGCAGGGCTGTGGCAGCTGTGTCTGTGCTGCTGCACAGCTGACTGCAGGGCTGTGGCAGCTGTGTCTGTGCTGCTGCACAGTTGACTGCAGGGCTGTGTACCTGTGCTGTGAGCTGCCAGATGGGGTTCTGTTGGGGCGTTCAGGGGTGGCGTCAGGGGGAGAGGAGGGCTCGACCGGTGGCAGGCGCTCCTGTGAGAGGGGAAGGGAGGAAGAGGAGGGCACAGAAATAGAGAGGAAAAGAGGAAGAAACAGTGAAGGGGAGAGAGGTGTGGGCAGAGAAGACATCAGTGACATGTGACCTTGAACAGACAGCCCAGAATAATCACTTCATTTTACAGTACAGTCCTGCTGGCCTCCCCCTCCCACTCTTTGCTTGCCCCCCCCCCCTGTCATTACTGTTAATTAGTTCTTCTCAATAATTAATCCTGTAATCCCAGAGTCACACTGGCCATGCCATCTGCCAGGTCGCTGCTCTGTGTGCCGCTGACCACGCCAGGCCTGTACTGGGCCTCTCTCAGCCTCCCAGGGTGCCGCTCTCCGCCCCCCACCCCCCACCCACCCCACCCCACCCCACCCCCGCTAATGTACCTCCCACGCTCCCCTCCTCTCCCCTCCCTGCCAATTTACCCTCCCCTCATCTCCCCTCCCTGCCAATTTACCCTCCCCTCCTCTCCCCTCCCTGCCAAGCTCCCCTACGGCTGGAAACAAACATCCTCTGTGTGCTGCAATCTAATTAAAGCTCCCTCAGCCCAATCACAGCCCCATTAGGGCTAGCCTAGCCGCTCCGCGCTCTTTCCCTCCATCCCTCCATCCCTCATTTCCTGCCTCCTTTATCCCTCATCCCCTTCAATCTGTCCAATCCTTTTTTTTTTTTCTTCTGCTGTCGGCAGAAATTGGGGGGGAAGTCACCGGACAAGAGCTCCAGTAGCCTGGGTCCACGGCCCGCCCCTGGGAGCAAGGCCAGAACACTGAGCACACCAACACAGCGTGGACATCTACCCTGTCCCACTCATTCCATTCCTCCCTCTTCTCCCTCTCTGTCCTCTCACTCCGTCTCTCTCCCTATCTCTCTCTCTCTCCTTCACTCCTTCCCCCCCTCGCTCTCTCTCTCTCTGTCTCTCTCGCTCTCACTAACTGTCTCTCTCCCTCTCCCTCTCTCTCTGTCTCTCTCTCTCTCCCTCTCCCTCTCTCTCTGTCTCTCTCTCTCTCCCTCTCTCTCTCTCACTCTCTCTCTCTGTCTCACACACACTCTCTCTCCCTCTCTCTGTCTCTCTCTCTCTCTCTCTCTCTTCCTCCCTCTCTCTCTCACCGGGGTGCTTGTGTCTGTGTCTCTGCGGGCCTCTGGTCTTGGGGGGGTGTCGCTGTCCAGGCTCAGTTTCTCCATTGAGATATCCCTGGGACACACCAGGAGTCAGACAGACAGAGGGATTTAGGGCTACACATTTGCATACCGTGTAAATAGCACGTTGTGTTAGTGTGTGTTAAACCTCCAAGGCAGCAGTGTGTTCAGGACGTCGTGTACAGACTGATATGCGTGACTATGCTAGCCCATGAGATTTCTGTATGTGTGTGTGTCTGTGTGTGTGCATGTGTGTGTGTGTGTGTGTGTGTGTGTTTTATGGGCGTGTGTGTGTGTGTGTGTGTGTGTGTGTGTACGTGTGTGTATGAGTGCGTATGTGTGTGTGTGCGTGTATGGGCATGCGTGTGTGTGTATGTGTGTGTGGGAGCAGATGTAATATGATGAATTACCCAGCATTCTGTGAGTGTGTGCTGGGGCTGTAGGTGCCCGTGTTGTTGACGGTGGGGATGGCGTTCCTCAGCAGCCGCACCCAGGTGGCGATGTCCACGTTCATCTGCCGAGCGCGCAGGAAAGCCTTGCCTGCGCAGCGCACACGGCCAATCAAAAACACAGCTCCACGGCACCGCTGCCACACAGCTCAGCTCTCAGCGCTGCACTGCACTGCACTGCCGACCACCAGAGGGCGCCAAAGCGCAAATGGTTATTCCAGGAATGTTTTTTGAACAGAACGTTTCAATTTGTGTTGTTGTTTTTTTTCCCAGAGAAAGTGAAACAAGACAGTGTCAGAGCATTAGTGAGTGCACCCCCATATTGAGGCACTGTGACAGAGGCTCTTCCTGCTGGTTCTGTTCTTTAGATGCCCAGGGGTTATGTACCTCTCTCTCTCAGACACACACACACACACACACACACAAGCAAACACACACATGCATACGCTCACAGAGGGGTGGTAACACTTTCTTTTCTATTCCCCATTTTTTCCATTTTTAATTCCCTGCTTCCCTAAGCAATGCTGTAGCCAGGTATGCAGTATTTTTATCTCCATCCCCCTGCTTTCTGTGGAAGGCGGCCGCTTTGAAACGAGGAGCATTTTTGGAAGGATCCGCCTGCCTCTTCCCGGCTCTCACCGTGCTGTTTGGAGAAGACCTTCTTCTGCCTCTTCAGTCGCGGAACCCTCTCTATGGTCGGGTTGAAGAAGGTCACCTGAAACACACGCCACACGCGTTACAGGGAAAGCGTGCGCTTAAAACACGCCAATTACATGTGTTTGTGTGTGTGTGTGCGTGCATGTGTGTGTGTGTGTGTATGTGTGTGTGTGTATGTACGCATATGTGTGTGTGTGTGCGTGCGTGCATGTGTGTGTGTGTGTGTGTGTGTTTGTATGTACGCATATGTGTGTGTGTGTGTGCGTGCGTGCATGTGTGCGTGTGTGTGTATGTACACATGTGCGTGCATGTGTGTGTGTGTGTGTGTGTATGTACGCATGTGTGCGTGTGTGTGTGTGTATGTACACGTGTGTGTGTGTGTGTGTGTGCGTACACGTGCATGTGTGTGTGTGTGTGTACGCATGTGTGTGTGTGTGTGTGTGTGTGCGGTTGTTTGGTTTCCCGCAGGCGTACCAGGGATGGCACTGCTTATCTTTGTACACTGCAGCCCACCAAAGGAATCTGTATCTTAGTACCCGGTGGGAAAGCTGCCAAAAATACAGCCTTGACAAAGTAATTGGGTCGTTATTTAAAGTTTCTATATTATTACTGGACGAGATTTCTTTTGATGCAGTATTTGTGTTTGACCACTGGGGGCAGACATCTGACTGTGTGTAGCGTGACGAGCTGGAGCTGATCTCTGAGTAACAGGAAGTTCTCCCTCACAGGCAGGTCTATTTATTTAGATCTATTTATGCCCATGTCACGTCACAAACTGAAAAAAACATGACACTTACAGCAGAGGTCGATTTTTTAGAAGCATTGGTTTTGGCCATCAACAAATGAAACCTCTTTAATTCATTTTTGGAAGGATGTCTCTCAGATATTTTGTAATTGTGAATACTGTTATAATTGTGTAACTGCAATATTTCTCATTTTCACCATATCACAGGAAACAAGACCAGGCCAAAACCTAGTATATGGCTGGACCTAACACATGTGATCCGGCCGACCAATGGTGTAACTTCATAACTCGGCCGACCAATGGTGTAACTTCATCGCTCAATCAGTCACTCAGTCACTCAGTCACAGACATTCGCGTTTGTAGGGCTGGCCCCGCTGTTGTGGTCCAGCCAAAAAATAGTGATCTTTCCCCCTCGGAGCTCACAGTCTCTCCTTACAGTATGATCAGGTATTGAATGACTTACTGTCCAATTACCGGGTGACAATAATAACACTTTTAAAATTAAGATGAGCTCATATGCTGTAACAGAACAGTGCTCTCAGCTCAGTCACATATACTAATAAAACACACACTATTACTGGCTGTTCACATAAATAATGTGAGCTG
>CM045884.1:70050891-70060891 GCA_025169545.1 Anguilla japonica | reverse complement strand
GTTAATAGAGAGACAGCAGGCAAACAGTGTATAAAGGGAAAGGGAAAACAACAGATAAAATCACTAAGCGTATGTAATGTGTGTGTGTGCGCGCGCAGCGCGTGTGGTGTGTGTGTGTGTGTGTATCAGGGGCGGTGAGGTTCACAGTCCGTGTGTAGGAGGAAATCGCTACATGAAAATTGTTAGGGAAATCATTCGACATGACCTTAAAAGAGAGAAGTACAGAGACAGTGGGGTCTGTGTACACACTGCCTCTGTACTGAGAAAAGACGGAGGGAGTTAACATGGGCCCAGAGAGAACTGCCCACAGAACAGCAGGAAGGAAAATACATTCATACAAAGAGAAGGGGATGGGCTGAGTAAGGGGAAGAAGGCATAAACACACCGTCTACATTAGCCCTGCACTGAGAATGCATATGCACAAAGGAGGGACAGAGAGAGAGAGAGAGAGAGAGAGAGAGAGAGAGAAAGAGAGACAGACAGAGAGCAAGAGAGAGACAGACAGACAGAGAGAAAGAGCAAGAGAGAGAGACAGACAGACAGAGAGAGAGAGAGAAAGCGACACACAGAGAGAGAGGTCAGTGAAAGACTGCTGAATGTTCTCCTAATAAGGTCAACAACTGTCTGCCACAAAGGCTCCTACTGTTTAGGTGTCTGTGTGTGGGCGTGCATGTGTGCGGATGTGAATAGGTCAGGGGATCTGTTGGAAAGATTTTCACCCCTATGAAGGCAACAATCCAGTTGAACATTTTTGTGGTGAAAAATCAGTGAAACACTGCCTAGGCTTTCAGGTTAAGGTGGCTGCGTTTGCTGGAAAAGGGTAATTCTTCTAGCTGACTAGGATGTAGCCAGGCTATATCTGGGTAAAACCCAAGCTATCTTGGGGTTGCCCTAGTCTGTTCATGTCAAAAAGTCTCTCAACTGAGATTTCCACCCCTCTAGATTCCCCCTTTTGCTGGGTAGTAACAGATAAAAGGTCATATTCTATACCTTTTAAATGCATTTCAGGTCAAAAACTGTACTCTTTCAATACATTTCAAACAATGCTTCATGTACACTTACGAATTAAACAACTAACCTGTCAATTCCTCTCCTATATTGCACAGTAAATGGATTACTTCTTTACTGAGGTGAGAAATAGTGAATTCAATAAAAAAAAATTAAAAAAAAAAAAAAACACAGTAAACAGGGTATATCCCATTGAGCTGTAAGTGTAAATATCAATTTGTCAGCTTTCTGTTCATCCCTCGTTCCTGCCGCTCTCTATCCCCCACGTCTCCTGTAATTGAATCCGCACCTCCTCCCGGACGCGGGCGGTGTTGGGCCCCCGCTGCCCAGCCCGTCCCCCAGCGCTACCGTAGCCTTACTTATGAGCGCTAATGGCCCCCCCACCTGCTCCGCTACAGGCCTTTCAGCTGCAGCCCCATCGACCGCCTCGCCTTTCAAAACAATAAATAAATAAATATAGAAACGCATCCACAGCTTCTGCTGACCCACCGGAGACTTTATACCTCCCCCCACCTCCCCCATCCCCGCCCCCCCGCCCACACACACCGCGAACAGAGTGGTCTGAAATGGACGGGGCGTAACAGTTCTGAGGGTATCGATCCGTTTGCCATCCGAGCGCATCGCTGTTTTGGAAAGCCCGCCTCCCAATTAATCCATCCTTCCCCCCCGATGGTGCTCGGCCAGAGACGCTCTTTGGCTTTTTGGAGAGAGAAGACTCCGCTCAGCTAAAAAAAATTAAAATTAAAAAAAAAAAGGGGGCAAGTTTTCCTGGCTTGTGATGTTGTTGTTGTGCAAGTGATGAGGAGGATTTCTCTGAACTTCATAGCGCTCCGACTCTGTAGGGGGGGGGGGGGGTGAGCTGATGCCTAAATACTTCTCAACGTGAGCAGAGTTCACAGCCACACAGAGGCACCTCCTGCAGGCCAGCCAGCTCACCGCTGAAACGTGAAGAGGACCAGACGACAGGCAGGCCACGCGTCTCAAACGCAGCCACACAGAGAGGAGAGGAGCAGCTGGTAGCCGTGGCTACACACACCTTGTGAATGACAGACGCAGCAGCGCACAGGGTGAGCGACAGGGTGACGGGCGGGACAGGACGCGTTCTCTGCACCCGCGGCCGGCTTCTCACAGCCAATCAGTGAGCACGGGGGGGGGGGGAGCGCCGGCACACTCCATCACCACGAGGGCTGGACGGGTGCAGGTAAAAGTTGGCTGGACCGTGCGATGAGGAACACGTGGGACGCCGTATGGACACTGGGCGGGAGGGCGGCCCGAAGGAGGCGGAGACAGACGGACGGACGGACGGACGGACGGACGGACGGACGGACGGACAGAGGCACTGACCCTGCATGTCCTCGCTGAGCTGCTCGGTGGCCTGCATGGCCTTGCGGATCTGCATGCGGATGATGTCGATCTTGGTCTTGCTGTCCTGCAACATCTGCTGGGCGGTCTGGAGCAGCTTCTTATCCTGGGGTGGGTGGGGGGGGGGGGGGGGGGGGGAGGGAGGGGCAGAGAGAGAGAGAGAGAGAGAGAGTGAGAATGACAGAGAAACAGAAGGGAGGAGACAAGAGATGTTTTCAAAGTACTCTTCATTTACAGGAGAGTTTACCATAGAAAACGGGGGGACAGAGAAACATTAATGGAGAGATGGGCCGATCATGAGCGAGGAAGTGAATAACAGTGAACTGAAGAGAAAGTAGAATGAGGGTTACAGAAGGAAGGAGAGGGAAGTGGTGGAGGTGGTGAGTGAGTGAGTGAGCGAGTGAGCGTGTGAGTGAGTGAGTGAGTGAGTGTTTGTGTGTGTGAGTGAGTGAGTGAGTGAGTGAGTGAGTGAGTGAGCGAGCGTTTGAGTGTGTGAGTGAGTGAGCAAGTGTGTGAGTGTGTGAGTGAGTGAGCGAGCGTGTGAGTGTGTGAGTGAGTGAGCAAGTGTGTGAGTGTGTGAGTGAGTGAGTGAGCGAACGTGTGAGTGTGTGAGCAAGCGTGTGAGTGTGTGAGTGAGCGTGTGAGTGAGCAAGCGTGTGAGTGAGTGAGTGAGTGAGTGTGTGAATGAGTGAGTGTGTGAGTGAGTGAGTGAGTGAGTGGGGGTAGCGGGTAGGGGGGGCGGGGGGTAGCGGGTGAAGCGAGTGAGTGAGTGAGTGAGTGAGTGGGGGGGTAGCGGGTAGCGGGGGGGCGGGTACCTTGGCGGAGCCGTTGGCGTAGATGGGGATCATGTTCTCGGCCCCCTGCTTGACCTTGAGCTCGATGTTGAGCTGGCGCTCCAGCGCCGTGACGCGGTCCTGGTGAGCGGACGAGCGGCTGACCGCCCCGGGGGATTGTGGGGCATCGTCTGGGGACAGAGCGCAGCGGAGCGGCCGTCGCCGTTGGTAACGAGATCGCTGCTATCGGCATCGCAACCGCCGCTATCTGCTACGCTAACACTCCTCAAGCCACTTGTGGAGGGAAAAAAAAGACTCTCTCGCCTCTCTCGCCTTAGTTAACCGCACATTTGCTCATAATTGGGCATGTAAATGCATTCAGAGATTTCTGGGAAGAAGTTAATTAGCGTTTTGAAATGACCCCACGGGAAAGAGTTTAATTTACTGCGTTACAACGTGCATTACGACTCGGCAACAAGGCCGGCTGATGAACATCGCTCAGCCGCAGCGAGACGCCACACTTACGGAGGGCTTTCATTAGCACTGCCCTGAGTGCCTCTCAAACGGCTCAGTGCCCCCCCCCCCCCCAGCCCACCCCACCTCCCCCCACCCCTACCCCCCCCTGCCCTCCATCTCCTTCCCGCCCCCTGCTTACCGCGGATGTCGTCGGGGTCCTTGACCACGATGTGCGCGTCCAGCTCCTGCAGCTGCGCGTGCAGCGTGTCCAGCCGGCGGTTGGAGCTGCGCAGCTGGCTGTCCACCTGCTGCGCGTTGCGCTTGTCCGTGGTGGCGCGCCGCAGGTTCTCCGCGCCCTCCTTGATCTTCAGCTCCTTGCGGATCTCCGGCGGATCGCTCCCGCTGCTCGTCCAGCCGCTGCTGCACGCTGGTGTCCGAGAAGTCCGAGCTCTGCTCCAGGCCCAGCTGCTCCAGGACCGACAGCCCGCCGGGGTCGCTCTGATGGGGGGGGGGGGGAGGGAGAAATGTTCAGCAGAGCTCATTTGCCACACCCCCCCCCCCCCCCCAGATAATAGAAAGCACACTTGCAGTCGCTGCATTAACGCATGGAGACCAGCTTACTAAGGCAAAGATGGTCAGCGTGAGAGCATCAACAAATCAACAATTATCCTATCCGAACCCAGCAATCCACAGCTGTGAGAAACAACCAGTCCTGATACCAGAACCCACAGCACTCATAAAGCCCAGTCCTGATACCAGAACCCACAACACTCATCAAAGCCCAGTCCTGAAACCAGAACCCACAACACTCATCAAAGCCCAGTCCTAAAACCAGAATCCACAGCAACAAGCTGATACCCGTCCTGATACCAGAACCCACAGCCCTCATCAAAGCCCAGTCCTGATACCAGAACCCACAGCACTCATCAAAGCCCAGTCCTGATACCAGAACCCACAACACTCATCAAAGCCCAGTCCTAAAACCAGAATCCACAGCAACAAGCTGATACCCGTCCTGATACTAGAACCCACAGCACTCATCAAAGCCCAGTCCTGATACCAGAACCCACAGCTGTCAGAAATGTCCCGCCCTCTTACCAGAACGGGCACACCAATCACGGTGCAGCACATCACCTCTCTATGGGGAAGCAGCCCCTCTCCGTGCCAGCACATGCTGGCGTCATAGAGCAGCCCGAGGGGAGCGGCGGCGACGTCCCGCGAGCAGCCCGGAGCAGCTCGGAGCGGCGCTTGGGGGGGGAGACGCGCGCGGACTCCGCTGCTCGGCGACGGGTTAGAGGCAGGCGGCACACGCAGGCAGCGGCGGCGGGGGAGGGGGAGCCAGGAACAGAGATGAGGCAAACGGCAGGATTTCCGCTCCAGCGCGGTGCTCGATTCACTTCCTGTTTCCTGCAGAGATCTGATGACGCAGGGGCAGGGGGGGGGGGGTGGTGCCGGGTGACCTTTCACCCCGCCGCGCCGCGCCCGCACGCAGATGGGGGGTTTCCGAGCGGCGAGCGAATCAGAGCGAATCAGAGCCGGGGCCGCCGCCCAATCAGATCGCGGGAATGAGACGGCGCTGAGCGCCAGAATTCCCCGGAAAAACGCCCAGGAAAAAAGCCGGAGACTCTGCGAGCGGCGCTTTCCAGACGTCCTCGAGGCAAGCGTTCGCAGAGAGAGAGGTCTCCAGCTCACTCAGTTCTGCCAGGAGAAGAGACGAACCAGGAAGCGTCGGCTTCGCGCAGCGAGCGCTAGCTCTGCAGCGCTGCTGCGTTTACTTCCTGAGCACACCGCCGCTTTCAGCTGACGAAATAGCAGCCCTCATGTCGAAGGGGAGTTTCGGTATGATTGGAGCTCGGTCCTCAGAGGTCCTGCCAGTCGAGCGTGAGGCGCAGCTCTGCGACAACTGCCCTGGTGCACAGAATCAGAGTCCTGCACGGTGGGCTGCACCGCAACACAGCCCGACCTCAAAACGCTGCAGACAACACAGCTTTACTGCAACACAGCCCGACCTCAAAACACTGCAGACAACACAGCTTTACTGCAACACAGCCCGACCTCACAACACTGCAGACAACACAGCTTTACTGCAACACAGCCCGACCTCAAAACAACTGCAGACAACACAGCTTTACTGCAACACAGCCCGACCTCAAAACACTGCAGACAACACAGCTTTACTGCAACACAGCCCGACCTCAAAACGCTGCAGACAACACAGCTTTACTGCAACACAGCCCGACCTCAAAACACTGCAGACAACACAGCTTTACTGCAACACAGCCCGACCTCAAAACACTGCAGACAACACAGCTTTACTGCAACACAGCCCGACCTCAAAACACTGCAGACAACACAGCTTTACTGCAACACAGCCCGACCTCAAAACACTGCAGACAACACAGCTTTACTGCAACACAGCCCGACCTCACAACACTGCAGATAACACAGCTTTACTGCAACACAGCCCGACCTCACAGCACTGCAGACAACACAGCTTTACTGCAACACAGCCCGACCCCAAAACACTGCAGACAACACAGCTTTACTGCAACACAGCCCAACCCCAAAACACTGCAGACAACACAGCTTTACTGCAACACAGCCCGACCTCACAGCACTGCAGACAACACAGCTTTACTGCAACACAGCCCGACCTCACAGCACTGCAGACAACACAGCTTTACTGCAACACAGCCCGACCTCACAACACTGCAGACAACACAGCTTTACTGCAACACAGCCCGACCTCACAACACTGCAGACAACACAGCTTTACTGCAACACAGCCTGACTTCACAACACTGCAGACAACACAGGTTTACTGCAACACAGCCTGACCTCAAAACACTGCAGACAACACAGTTTTAGTGTAATACAGTCTGAATTCACAACACTGCAGAAAACACAGGTTTACTGTAATACAGCCTGACTTCACAACACTGCAGACAACACAGCTTTACTGTAATAAAGCCTGACTTCACAACACTGCAGACAACACAGGTTTACTGTAATAAAGCCTGAATTCACAACACCGCAGACAACACAGGTTTACTGTAATACAGCTCGACTTCACAACACCGTAGACAACACAGGTTTAGTCTAATACAGCTCGACTTCACAACACCGCAGACAGCACAGGTTTACTGTAATACAGCCTGATTTCATTACGATCCAGATAAGGATCACTTTTATTGTAATACAGCTCGACTTCGCGACACCGCAGGTCAATAAGGTTTGTGACACCGTGGTTAGGCCAGCTTGTCTATTTCAGTGATCGGCAGCGATGCCCGGAGCGACTCAGACTGCTGCGTCGGTGTCGGAGAGAGAGACGGTAATCGGGTGAAGCCGGGGGGAGTCGGGGTCCAGTCCGTGCCTCCGACCCCGTCCGCCTGGGCCCCCGCGCGTCACAGCCAGCCGGCGGGCCCCGCGGCAGCCAATCCCCTTCCAGCGACGGCGAACCGCGCGCCCAGATTACGAGCCAGGCGATCGAGACGCTGATTTAATAAGACGCGGGCGTGGAGGTGGGCAGTTGGAAATCGACGGTAACGAGATGAGATCAGATTAAATTGCCGTTAATTGAGAACGGAAAACAAACACGCGAGCTGCAAAAACAAACGGTCTCAGGCGCTGATTTCCGGGGACAGGCTGACAGCGCCCCCCCCCCCCCCCCCCCCCCCCCCCCCCCCTCCCTTCAGAACCCCGTGGGCGATATCCAAACCCGTAACGGTCGAGCCCTGGGATCATTAGCGAGAAGAACTCGATCCGATTCATCTCTCTCCCCCCTCTCGCCTCTAACTGACTCTTCGCCTCGAAGGCCGACCTCCGGGCACCCGACGAAGAACGAGGGGTCGTCGTCGTGACGACCGAGGGTCGCAGGAAACGCCTCTGATCAGAAGGAGCGTTTTCGACGCTCAGAATGACTCAGCAAACGGAGCTGGTGCTCAGGAGCGGTGACGCTAACCTTCCTGTGACAGGGCTTCCGCCCCGACGGGCCGCTTTCGCTTCGTTAAGTCTCCTTCCATTATTACCCCCCCCCCCCCCCCCCCCCCCCCCCCGCAATTTCTCTCGCTGCTGCCTTCTAACGCCGCTTCCCTGGTACAAACCTGCCCAGCCCGGCACTGATTCACGGGGGCGTCGCCTGCCAATTTCAGCCCCACAAGGAAGAAATATGCTACCTTTACCCAGACTCCGTCCTCCCACAACACACAATCGCTTCAGTGAAATCCTGGATACGGACGCAAAAATTGGGCCCGTCACTGATAGCAGCTGCGAGAGAAAAAAACAACTCACTTTTGGAGCCGAGTCAGGCTCTGTCGTCGGAGGAGAAAATGCCCAGAAAGTATCGACACCCAGCACTTTCTTTTTCCTTCCAATTTCTGGCACAAGAGAAATCGGCGATTAAACAGAATTGACACCTGAGCGCGAGTCTATTTAGATTTCCATTAAATTGCTAAAAAAGGTAATCACTCATCCAGGACTCAACTTGGGTACTCAAAATATGTTCAGTCAACAGAAGCCATCTGCAAATGTTCGGGAGACTACTGCAGGCGGCCGCAGGCAAACTGTCAATCATTTTTTTGGGCAATGGAACGCTCAGCTCTAGATGAGTTATCAGGGTGCGTGTGTGTATGAACCATTACCAGGTTATTAACCACGGCCTGCTGAACAGAGACCCAATCGGGTAATTACTGAAGCAGCCCTGTCTGGCACGCTGGGCACGCCGGGGGTCAGACCCGGCCTCTCGTCGCCGTGACTCCCGCTCACCGCCATCGACCAGCACCGCCGCACACAGCCGGCCGGAGGGTGAGGGCGTCGCTCCGATCGGACATCCACCATTCAGAAGAGCCCGGACACCCACAGGACAGTTAGCCCCGCGGCTAGCTGCGCTTCTTCGGACAGCATGGAGCTGCTAACCCGTTTCGGCTCGTTACGTAAACGGGATTAACACACACCGCCTTTTCAGAAAAGCATTGGCGTGATTTTCGCTGATTTTTTAAACTTTTTACTTCACACTGCTCCAGAGACATTTTATAATCTAAAGTTATTTTCTTACATCTGCCAAATGTGTAACAATGTTGCTTAATTGTTTTAATTTAAAAAAAAAAGACATCTTGTACATCTGGATTAATGGAGGTAATTAGTCAAAGAAGGTCACCAGCTAGTCAGAAAATGAAGAACAATCTGGTAACGCGTTTGTTTTCTTCATTTTTACTAAGAGGAGAAACGTGCTCGCACACAGCTGAGCACTGCTGGGTATCGGTGCCACTGAGTCACAGAGAGGGGGAACTGAACTCAGCCCTTCTGCCCCCCCCCCCCCCCCCCCCCCCCCCCACTTCCTGACTGGCAGAGATTATAAACAGTCTCACTGCCAGTCACTCTGCCTCATGCTCGGGCTATGCAGTCCATCTGCACACACACACACACATGCATGTACACACATACACGTATACACACACACACATACACATACACGTACACACACACACACACGCACGCACATACACACACACACATACACATATACATACACGTACACACACAGACACACAGACACAGACACACAGACACAAGCAGAATCATACATACACACACAACACACAAAAACCACACACACAGACACAAGCACAATCATACACATATACTTGCACACACAACACACACACAGACACACAGACAGAAGCCAGTTTGTGAGTTTCATTTTGTTCCACTGACACCTATATGACCAGATGGGCTGCAATGTGTGGGATGTTCCTGCCTTTTGACTTCTGACTTGTGACCCACAAGGATATACAGCATCCCGGATTATATACAAAATTGTAAACTTATAAAAATGTAACATTTCATAACAATTAGATTGAGAAATCTCATAGTGTAAGCATCTATATCCATTTCAGCTATTGCTCTGGGCCGATGGGACCCTCCTGCTTGTGATGGAGGGAGTTTCTATGGAGACAGTGCTACAGTGCAGCTGCAATATGCAATTTGTCAAATATGCTAAATTGTTAGCCAAAAAGTTTGTGTAGTTTGCTAGCTACATAGGTACATTTTGGTCAGGACAATTGGTGACAGTGTAACGTGAAGGACTGATTCCCAGGTGGGATAATACCTTTGTACGCTTGAACAAAGCTCTTAACTTGAATTGCTTCAGTATATATCCAGCTATAAAAATGTAAAAAATGTCAAATGTTTGCAAAAAGCTAAAAAAAAAGTGTGTTAGTTGCTCTGGATAAGAACATCTGCCAAATGCCTGTAATGTAAAAACGTACGTAATAAGAAAGGACACAGCTAAAAAGAAACAAACCCGTGTATCTCATTAACAGTATGAACCCAGGGTGCAGTGGGTGCCAGCTCTTGTGCAGAGAGGTAATCTACGTATGAATCTAAGTATGAATATGAGGCAT
>CM045884.1:70038391-70045891 GCA_025169545.1 Anguilla japonica | reverse complement strand
CACGCACACGCACACACGCACACACACAGGCACACACACAGGCACAGCTCGCAGCCCCGCATGCCGAGAGAAGGCTCCATATGTCCTCGTTCCCCAGAGCTGCTGGCCGCACAAGAGCCAGGACAGAGCTGCACAGTTACCCACGAGAAGAGGAAGAGAATCTACATGTGGGGGAAACTGCTGCTCGTGTTTCACAAAAGGGCCCCACTTCACAAACACTCAGACAGCCAGATAACTGGAAACAGTGGATTTCGTAAGACTGTTCACATCCTAAGCTCTACCAATGCCTTACCCCTGAACCCCCCCCCCCCCCCCCCCCCCCCCCCGGCCTCTGAGGCGGTGGGTCTCCATGCATGCTGGCCAAAGCTGTCGCCATTTGTGCAACGACCAGCACTCCCAGCGAGCACCATCTGGGAGTATCAGACCAATGAGATCATTCTCTCTCTCCCTCTCTCTCGCCCTTTCTCTTTCTCTTTTTCTCACTCCCTTTCTCTTTCTTTCTCCCTGTTTCTCCCTCTCTCTCTCCCTTTCTCTTTTTCTTTCTCTGTCTCTCTCCCTCTCTCTCTCTTCTCCCTGTTTCTCCCTCTCTCTCTCTCTCTCTCTTCCCTTTCTCTGTCTCTCTCCCTCTCTCCTTTCTCTCTCTCTCTTCTCTCTTTCCCTTTCTCTTTTTCTTTCTCTCTCTCTCTCTCTCTCTCTCTCTTTCTCCCTGTTTCTCCCTCTCTCTCTCTCTCTCTCTCTCTTTCTCTGTCTCTCTCGCTCTCTCTCTTTCCTCACATGCGTGTGCTTGAGGCCCTCCCAAAACACTCCACAACTGTTCAACATAAAAGAGAAGATCAGAAAGATTACAGCTCCCTTAAAGGGACAGTTCACTTTCTGGAGTTTGATGAACAGTTTTAATACTTACAGAAGGTTCTGACAACCTGCCGGTTTAAAATGGATGGTATCGAACCAATCGTGGGTTTGTGGCTTAAAGCAACAACAAAAACAAAAAACAAAAAAACACACACACTACATATAACTCCAAAGCAGCTTGTACACTAGTGTTATGCCTCCAAAGGCTATACATGTGAAGATACTAATTTTAGGGAAAATTTTATTAAGAGGTATAAACATAAAAATCTGTTTTTACATTGTGCTGGTACATACTGCAAGATCTCTACTCCCAGGATCAGCCACGGTTTAGAAGCAGTTAGCCAGGCCTAGGGCCAGCCTACAGCACTGTCTGTATTACAGCATGCCGAACATCAGCCAGGCTGCTTACAAATGAAGCTAAAGCTACGAGCATATCCAGCTATGAAACAGAAGAGCGTTTCAGCTTACATTTCCAAACCTTTTTTTTATTTTATGAAGAGCCAGAATTACAGATAAGCAGTTAAACACACAAACACTGACTTGTATAAATACACACTCACAAAATATGGCACACAATGCCACATGAAAGCAAAGTAATATTCACATCAGACTTTACAGTACACTCAAATAACTCAAGAGTTTATAAGGCAGCCATAAAACACGCATTCACACTCACGACGTAGGCTTACTCGCTGTATCATGTGACCGCACATTAATAAATGTTACTTTACAAATCATCACCAATATAACAACACCCGTTAATTCACACACACACACACAATGTTTGTATTGCTATACTTGTGAGGACTTCCATTGACTACACTTCATTCCGTAACCTCTAACCTAACTCTTACCCTAACCTAACCCCAACCACTACATGCCTAAGCTTAACCCTAACCTTAACCTAATTGTAACCCTAACCCTAACCCTAAGTCCTAACCCTAAAACAGCCTCTTGAACTTGTGGGGACCAGAAAAAGGTCCCCACCTTGCGTAATTTTCCTCATCTTTCTATCCTTGTGGGGACATTTGGTTAGTAATACACATTTGGATAGTAATACATGCCCACAGGGCCACCTGCACACATTTGAGCCGCGTTTCCACCAAATTACCCGGAACTTTTAGTCCCAGGAACTACTTTTCCAGGAACTAAAAGGTTCCTTCAAACAATAAAAGGTTGCCTGCGTTTCCACCGGGGTCTAAAGTTCCGCGAAGATTACGCAAATTAGTTCGCTGACGTGTAAAATAGCGACGTTGTCGTCGGTCCATCTGTCCTATGATTTCTTCTGTAACCCCATACTACCACCGAAGTAGCCTACATTATTTTCTAATAACCGGGACAGCCCGGAGGGGTTTATTCCACTTATATACAACGGGCTACCAACAATGACTGTATATGGTTACTTTTGTATTTATTGATTTTTATCGATTTAATCACCTGGAATTGAAATATTCTTCTGCAGCCGTTTGGGCATATTTTACCGTTGTCAAGCAAAAATGTCGTTGGTAGTTGATACAGCCACCGTTTGCTTTCCTTCGAAGTTACTGCTAGCCGAGCAGCGAAGTGTGCCCTCCAGATGCGAACCATGCACCATAAATTAGTCCATAGTCTTCCTGGTCTTTTTGTGGAATTGAAGAATGGCAGTAAAATGGAGTAAAATTACGGCAGTCTGAAAAAGCTAAAGGGACGATTACTAGAATTAACCTGTTATTTTACCCTGACAAAAAAAAGTGCGGAAGGTGATTTCCAGTTTGCTTTTACTGTATCACCAATGTTAATTACGCAGAACTACCGCATACCTCACATAACTGTATCAAACGTTTTGAGACAATTACAATGGGCTAACAAAGAAAAACGGAAGAAAATATTCAGCAACCGAATTAATCCGTTTGAATGTTTTGGTAGCCTACGTAATATGCTGTCCCAGCACGAATGCTTAGCATTTTATACAACGAATACTAAAGCAAGAAAAGAACAGAAGAGCACACCCGTATAATTCCAAGACGTTGGCAGGCTATAACCAAAACTAGGCTACTGCGCCGCATAACATACATGTTTGATTTGAAGTTATTATGAAAATAAATTGGTTTGCGGCTGCATATTTTCAAACATGGCGGTTGAAAATAAATACAAAAAAGTGCTGCGAGTACTCGACCAATCAGAAATGTTCAGCGCTGCAAGCTCCACCCAAAAGGTTCCTGTACTTTCGGAAAGTACTACCCCCCGAGCAGGAACTTTTTTGGGGGTAAAATAAAGCCCCAGGAACTAAATTTAGACCCTAGTTCCTGCGGTGGAAACGCACTGAGTTCCTCAAAAGGTTCCTAGTTCCGGGGTAAAGTTCCTGCGGTGGAAACGCGGCTTTAGAGCGCTGAATACAAGCCTTTCCACTCAAATATGCCAGGAACCAAGCTGGCATTCACACCTGATATCTTTCAGATACTACGTAGCAGCAGCGTGTCTAAAACCAAATCCCTTTAATGAAGATTTAATGGCGGGCCAGTGCGGCTGGCGCTATAAATAGAAAAACTCCCTCTGCCTAATTCAGGGTCACTTTGGGGTAAATTCCCTACATGGCAGTGCATCTGCTTCAGCTCCCAGCAGCACACACACACACGGCCACACGGCGAAGACTGCTGACAAGCGACATGGATCACAGCCGGGACAACAACAAAAACATCCACGGCAACCACAGACACCCTCGGCACAAAAAGCTTGAACACAGGCTTACTCTGTGTAATTAGTAATACTGCAAGTGTGAAAACGTGTACTAGAAGCGCACAGTCCTCAATGTTATATTGACATTTTGGTATTGAAAATGTACTGGGATGGAGGTGTAAACTGTGCTGATTTTCTTTTTTTTTTTTTTGTTTTACCTTTTCCGCTGCGGTCACATGACTTACACAGTGACCGCCTTACCGTTACATGAGAAAGACCGAAAGATTCCGTGTTTTTAACGTTCATTGAATTGGTCTGGTCGGTCTCCCACTCTATGTAATAAGGACTGATTTACATTGTGTGTTTTCAGAGTTAAAACAGGATAGATATTTCAAAGCAGACTTGCACAAACCACTTCATAGGGAAGAGCACCTCCTGCTGGGCAGTACTTACCTCTTCCATTCAATTGCCTACAGGGTCTACAACCTCCTTGTTTCTGATACCAGCCAATTAGCAGAGGAGAGGAGCGAGAGACCGAGGCACAGGCAGCGACCCAAAAAAATCAGTGACCAGATCACCGCACCCTGACACAATCACGCCCCCCCCCCCCCCCCCCCCGAAATGCTGAACTCAGCACAAAGAGGGTACAGCTCATCCGCAGCCCTCAAACCACAGCTCACCTGCACAGCCACTCCACCATTTTTTCCCCCAGAGGGCATACTGCTACATGAC
Source organism: Anguilla japonica (assembly GCA_025169545.1). Lineage (NCBI taxonomy): Eukaryota > Metazoa > Chordata > Actinopteri > Anguilliformes > Anguillidae > Anguilla > Anguilla japonica. The sequence goes on along the minus strand of CM045884.1, from coordinate 70,041,652 downwards.
TACAGACTGTGACGCTGCAGGACCCTGGGAGTTTACAGTCCTGTGTAACTGTGGCAGAACTCTGCCGATCTCCTTTTGATCCCGTGGAATTCAGATCGCATTTGTGGAACGATATACCTGGAATTGTTCTTGCTCATACTGTAAATTCTCTCCACATGAATAGAAAGTCTGCAAACTGCATTTACCTCTTTGCTTGCACAAAAGTAAAAGAATTTAAATTAATTCCAATAGCTCGTCAGAGCCCGTGAGTGTTCTGCAACAGTCTGGCCCACTCGCAGCAAACATTTCAGCAACGTAAAGAAAATCAGAATGCTGAAGCCGCATCCCCACGGAATCGCTATTATACTGTATCATGAATCATTAAGCAGCTCAGGATTTGGCCAGAGCCAACACTCAACGGCGATGCACGACTACAACAGCATTCTGCAACTACTCCTTCCAAGGGCTAGATTCTTTTTTTTTTTTTTTTTTAATTGTGCATACTGGCCAAACATTTTCCATGTACTATTTACGGAAAGTACAAGTAAAATGTTTTTGTGTATACAAAGTAGATGCATTCTTGAACTATGCACACTGTAGCTCGTACTAGTTATCATTCTGTGATTTCACTAGCCAACGCCATTCAGACAGTGAACACACACAGATTTTTTTTACATGGTCACAATTTTTTAAAATCACATGAATATAAGCTTTTCCGTTTTCTCAATTATCAAAGGGCCAACATCTTGTACACCTGTGATGGATGAGGTGGACCCAGCACCTGAGCCACTACTTTGAATAGCCCTGCTGCAGAATGGAAACTAGCAAACCAGCGCACAAGGAAGGGTGCGCACAGGTCACACAATGTCCCGGAACACTGCAGCCACATAATGTAATTAAGGTAAAAGTGATTTAATGTGTCATTAATTTTCAATATGGTGCTGAAATTTTGCCCTGGCTTCAATCCGCAGAAGAGCCTTTCAAAACGCATTATGTTGAGACAAGGTGAAAAAAAGTCACCTTCGTTCCAATTTTCTAAATCCAACTGAGCTGCAATGCACAGACGAGGAGGGAAATGCGGCGCTGTTTAAAATGATGAGCTCCAGATCAATTTTCTGCAAATTCGCCATGTTGAAAGGCATATTGATTCCAACTGGCAAATCCAATCCAATTTCCTCTTCAAGGCAATGCTGAGACATGTCTGAAATGCGGTTTTGCTTAAGGTGACATGCTTGCAACAAAACTGGAACTCTGAGAAAACACACATTAGGAGTGGACGTTCAGAGGGGTTGACCAATTCTAGAACCTCGTCGTTGGACGTCATCTTTTTTTGTTTTCTTGCAACAACTGTTTAAAACGCAAAGCCTCATAATTTCAGACCCCAGGATGAACAGATGTATGTGCATGTAGGAATGTTCGCCTTTCTTAAAGCACGTAATTATTTTGGACAGCAGTCCCAGGTGGCCAATTCACGTTCCCTCTTCGCAAACAGTTTAGAATTCCCAACGTTAAAATGGAATCATGAAGACCCTCTCTCCAGCTCTCATTGGATTTGTAATGTAACTTAATATAGCCTCTGGCAATGGGCACATGCAATCTGTTTTTAAGAGGAAGCATGTAGTTCAACAGATTGTTTCGAAAACATGTTGTATAAGACATAATCGTTTATGCAGAAAAAGTGGATGGTGTACGTTTCTGAATCGGAAAACCGGCCCTCAAATTTTAAAAGATGACACACGGGTTTTTCAAATATTTATTTGACTCTTTGAATATGCCAGATTTTATGGTTTGAGTTAGTACATACAGCAAGGAACAGTGCAGCAAATGTCACAAAGGAAAAGGAATATGGTAACATTGGTATGTTAGAAATGCTTCTGAGTGTGTTTTTGTCCTTGTAGGTTTTCTGCTCGAGGGCTCTACATAACTCAAAATATAATGCTTTCCTACCGCAAATCAAGACATTATTGATTAGCTTAATGCAAGATAATGCGAGAGGTTTTTGTTTCTTTAATGTGAATCTGCTTCAGTTTGGTAATGCCGTCATTACTGAAAACTTCTGCTTCTTTTGAGCGGGATCTCATGTGACATCAGAGTTCAATTTTTTTTTTTTTTAATTTCTGCACATAGGAGCTTCTTAAACTGCGTGATTAAAATTCTCGACTATTGCTCCTGACCCATAATTCCTGGTCCAAGTGGTCAGCAGCTGTTGCGGTCCAAACCCAGGTCCGCTACAGGCCTGAACCAGAACAAAATGGTTCAGAACTTCAGCGACTTTCTTTCAGCAAAGCAGGTGCTGGCTATGAGGCTGTGCATCGAAGCTGTTTTCTGTGAGCAGGATCAAAATTCTTGAAAAACATGGTTGACAACCAGCTATGGGAGATCACACAGAATAATAGGCAGTGTTGGAGAAACATCTAATCAATTAATTATTCACAATTTTGCTCTGCTTTGCTGGTTGCAATAAGTGTTTACATCTAGCCAGATTCTTAAAATGATTAATTTTCTCAAATGTTTGCTACTGTTTCCTAGAGATGCCTACGCAGATATAGCGTAGTGTTCATGTACAGTATTTAGTCAGTAAGCGCAAGTAAGTTGCACAAACACAACAAAAAAGTAGCTTTAGAGAAAAAACAGTCTAGCTACTTTTCCAGAGCTGAATTTAGCCGCTACTGCCAAAGCTCTTATCTTAAGTGGAGACGCCTTAAACAGTGGTGTTGAGAGCTCCACAGTGGTCTACAGTAAGCAACAGCCATAATGAACTTGCTAGCAAAAAGGCTTTTTTGCAGTTCCGTCGGGGTAGGAGTGCATACTGTAGCAGACTAATCTCAGGACATGGAGAGGCATGCAGCGAACTCCACTGGCAAAAAGAGCAGCTCTCCGTTCACAACGGCACAGATGCCTCAAAGAACTATTCAAATTTCTGTTTTCTATGCTGCCAGATTGTCCGGCATCCTGTTATATAAAAAGAAATACCTCTCACTTTTCCTGATTGGCTGAGCCTCATGGTGGTGGGCGGGCACAGATCTGTGAAAGTAAATGGGATGGAACACACAAACAGGAACAGTGGAAGCTTTTTTGGTCCACGGTTCCAGTTCTGCCAACCCCTGGTTCTGAGTGACAAAATGGCAACAGAAAAAAGAGAAGGGGAGAGAAATGTTGGCCTGTGCTGATTCCGATCACACACCAACCCCTCCAAAGGCTCTATTCAGTAACCCTAAGATGGCCGGAACTTGGCCTGTAGGAGCTGAAGGACGGACTCTGAATTCCAATCATCACGGAGCC
>CM045884.1:69990891-70033391 GCA_025169545.1 Anguilla japonica | reverse complement strand
CTTAAGTCTGAGAACATGTTTATTAATGAGGCCCCAGATCTTTAGGAGCCCCCCAGTAGTGGGTGGGCAGATAAGCGGACCATCACAGGGGGGGGGGGGGTCTTACTCCTTTCTGAGTGAGCTACAAACAACCAGGTCCCCCCCCCCCCCCCCCCCCCCGCCACCTCCAATCCACTGCACATTACAAATCACACTACAGCCTTCACTGCAGGAAGGGGGGGGGGGGGGGGGTCTGGCTACACCCACAGCTTTTCAGAAATGACCCGTTACAAATTACACGATTCAACCTTTTCACATCGGGGACAGAAAAACAGAGAGGAAAAAAAACGAAAAAGAAAAAAAAACAGCGGAACACATGGAGAATGGGTCGAGGATGAATTCCTAAAATCCAGCACACCAGCCTAATGGGAAACAGAAAGCAGATTACAGCTGATTACAGGCAGCAGGGGCTACAGAGAGCTTCAGAGATAAAAGATGCTTATCTCCAGGGCCGGTTCTGCCTATTAATCCACACAGATGGACACATTAATAAAAATGAGTCGGATTTCATCAACTGATGAACAGAATGGATTGCCATTTCGCGCCCCCCTAAGTGCACCAGGGCTGTAGCTTAGCGCTGGTAAAGGCCTACGCTACACTGAGGTCTGAAATTTTAACTCCAGACAGGCAGGTCCCAAGATCTATACCTTCACTCAGCACCAGAGGGCAATCACCTTCAGTGTATAAAGGTTGGACCTTACAAAAAAAAAAACTTTTGTTCCTTTTCTCTGTTCATAGTGCTGTAATGTATTGTTTTCTATGTTACATACAATCCCATTTAAATACACCCCCGTTAGATAATAAATACATCTCAAAATATGTAGAATTTAACCTGATATAATTTTTAATGAGCAGCTTTTCACACTTTCAGAATGGGCAATAATTTAATGCAGCAGTTATAACGCAAGTCATTAGTTGTAGTGTGGATATCTGCATTCAAATATTGCTGCTGGATATACATTTTATTGAATATCCATAACTGAACCAGTATTAACCATAGTGATATGTGCATCACAAGTTACCAACAAAAATAACATTTATGACGAACATTTTTTCACCGATTTTGATAGGATTCTGATCTCATATGGCTCTAGGTTATAAATCTTTTTGCTTCAAGTCAACAGAATGGGGACAAAATGTACGTACAAATAAAAAGTATTACTGCATTCAAAAAAGTAAACAGTAAGTATTGATCGCTACGGTAACAGTGTCGTTTTAAAACTTCCTGTCAGTGTTTGCTACACTCCGCTATGCCTGTTTCGACAGCCGATTTCAGTTAATTAGTCAGCAGTTTTCGGGCCAGCTAGATAATGCTAATGGTCATCAGGACACCAGTAAGCATAGAGCCTAGTTCATGACAACGATGTCTGTAATGGAGGGGCACTAACAAGAAAAGCCAAGATCTAAAACGGACCAAAGCCTGATCACACGCTTCCACAAACTAAAACGTTATTGTTGTAATTAGTAAATGTGATATTACATCGACCGTCCAACCCTCGTCTGGCGGGCTGAAATGTCGCGCTTTTAATATCAAAGTATTTTCTATGACTGAGTGTCACGCCCTCTATTCAGTTCAGAAGCAGCATTATTACTTTACGCTTGCACCCCAGCTCAAATCCTTGCATACAATCATGCCCGCGTATTTTCACTGTATTATTAAAAAAATCCAGGCAGCGTCTGTTTTCCTGCGTACTTCGCGACTGCGGTAACGTTTCCGTATCCGGACTTCGGTGTTCGGTCCACTCCCCCGCCCCGAACGACGCGGATTCCGCTGGGGCCCCCGCAACGGGCGCTCAGCCTGTTTTCGGTTAAAATCGGTCAACTGAAGGAACGCAGGAGAAACAAAAGAAGGCACAGATGACCGAGCTCATTACAGCAACAGGCCTTCATGTCTGACACACGGGACCCCCCCTCTCCACTACAGACGCGGCCCAGATTTCCACATGATCTGCCAGTGAATCCAGCGGGGCAGGGACGAGTCCGGGGCCCGGCAGGAACCGGGCCTCCCAGCTTGGACACAGATGTGCCGGAGACAGAAGGGGACCGGCGAGAGGGGAAACGACGGCCAGGACATGACATCAGCGGGAGCGCAGTGAAATCGCGGTCGTAATGGAGTTTTTCGCCGGACCGTGACCTAAAAACCTTGGCGGCTAAACGGCGAACGACGCGTCTGCGCCGAAGTGTTCGCTCGCTCTAATCCCTCCTCTGGCAGCGTCTCCTTAGCAGCGCTGGGTCGCGACCCGAAAACAAGGCCGACAACGTCTTCAACCCGTATCCCCCCCCCGATCCCCCACCCCCCCCCTCCCTCCCTCCCCCAAAACCAGGACCCCATGCTGTGTAATTCAACCCCTGGGTCAAGTTGAGCCGGAATTACAGCGCAAACAAGGGCAGCTGGGAACAGCTGAGCTCGGGCCTGTGGGACGGGCCGCTCTCCAGGCCGGGGGGGGGGGGGGGGGAGCGGCGCGGGGAGCGGAGAGAGAGCTGGTTGGCGGCTGCGGGCCTGTGACACGCTACCCTTCGCCGTCCACGCCCCCCCCCCACTGGCGCAGGAACGGCGACGGGGAGCCTCGGCCACGCCCTCGGGAAGCCGCCGCCGCAAAAAAGCGCGACGTCATCTGCCTGGCGGCCATCGCCATGACAGCGCAACCGCAGCGTGACCGCGCTCGGGTTACCTGGCTCTCTCCCTGCGCGTCGGTCTCTCCCAAACTCTGAAGGCGCGCGCAGGTTTCAGAACTGCGTTTGCCCCTTCCAGCTGAAACGCTGGGTCTGCTGCGGCATTATCAGAAACAGTTAGGCTGTGCTCAAATGTGGCTGGCTATCTTTACGACTGCCGTTAATCTTTGCAAATGTTTGTCTATCAAACAAAGAACAAGCAATATGATCCACTACGTAGACATAACCATTTTAAAAATGCGGTTCTTAATTTTTTTTTTTTTTTTTTGTGAAGACACTGAATTTTTTTTTCATCCAGCCCTTGTGCAGCCCCACAAAAACCCAGACTGATTAAGGAACCCACATGATTAAGAGCTTCCAGAACAGTTGGGGAAATCCTCCTGTAATTTTCTTTCACTAATACTGCCATACAAAACCAGTTTACAGTACACACACTCACGGGGGTGCAATTATGCACCATATAAGAGCAGAAAAACAGCCACAGACAGCACAGGGTTGGGGGGGGGGGCGTGTCTTGCTGTGAGAAACCTATGTTGAGGTGTGGACACGTGGTTGCTATGGTAGCGCTGGGGGGGGGGGGGGGGCTTCCAATAAAATGGAACTGAGCCCTGTGGGAGCAAAGACAGAGCAGCTGGGTGTGTGTGTGTGTGTGTGTGTGTGCGCGCGGGGGAGCCAAGACTCCGCAACAGATCAGTTTACGACAAAGTCGGGCCTCTGTTGTGTCGAGCCCGCACCCGGGTTAGCACACACGGAAAAGGCAGGGCGAATGGCTTCAGAGGGATGCCCCTTCACGCTCCGCCCACTGCTGCACAAGGCCCCTTCAACAGCTGCAGCTGCTGTACATGCACATCTATTCAGGGGCTACAGCTGGCCCGCTATGTGTGTAGGTCACTGTGAGATTATCAAGCGAAAGCACTTTTTAGCTACGTTGAATTAGATGGGCGATGAACCGTCTATAATTATTACATTACGTTTCATTCACTTAACAGACACTCCCGTCCAGAGAGACCCGCAGAAATGTAGTAGCGTCAGTGTTAGCCTCAGGCTTACAAGTGTGACATCAGCAAGAAGGCCCAGCTACGATCAACGGGCGTAAAGTTAACTGAACAAACCAACAATAAGTACTGTAAACAAAACTCATTTCCATCATACCCATCTTCACACACTGTAGATATATACCAACAAGATCATACCCAAAAGGAAATAGAAAAGAGAGTACGGCTAAAGATTGTGAATTATCAATAAAAGTAAAAAAAAATTTTTTTAAATGAAGTAACAGAGTCTCGCACTCTGCCTTGGGCTCATTGAGAATGCCACTGAACGGCTTTGTCCCAGCCTGATAATGGCGCTACTGTGCGTTAGCGCATTCGGGACTAAAATAGAGAGGAAACGCGAGCGCGGCGGACAGAGCTCGCCCTTTCGCGTCTCCGTCCCGCGGGGGCGTGCGGCGCGGGGGGTCGGACGCGGGGGGGGCGGCCGCTGTCCCCCGCCTGCCCGCTGCGGGACGTCGTCGGCGAGGTGCGGCGCGCGGAGGAGCGGCGACACGCACCGCGGGGAAAAGGGCGAATGAATAAATGAAGAGCCTCCGATCGCGGCGTCCGGGAGAAGCCTCGTCAGGCGGGCGCGCTAATGAGGGAGCTTCACGGGGGCGTTGGCACGGAGGCTGCGCCAGAGACAGCCAGAGCCCTTCCCAGAATGCCGCTGGACGCCGTTAAGAGGCGGAGCACAGAGAGAGACGCCGTGGAAGAGCGAGAGATGAGAGCCACGATGCGGTCGGCCTGTGACACTATCGATTTCAAATGGCCTGAGGGGGGGAGGGGGGAGGGGAAGGTTGCGAGAGGACACTTTTCCCATTTAAACGAGGGGGGGGGGGGGGGTTACCGGGGGGGGGGGGAAAACTTTATCGCCGTCCCGCTTATTACACCTGCCGTCACTTGGCCAGGCTCCCAGGGGCACAGGGGAGGGACCGGTGCGGTCCAGCACTCCCCCGCCCAACGGCTTCCAATGCGCCTGTAATGGGTACCTTATCATCTGCGTAATGCCCCGCCGATCTCCACTGGCGAGGCGCTGAGCTGGTGCCAGCCCATAATAGCCTGTTCTAAAGCACAGTTCTCCTTTACGTTGTCCTCAAACTAAAACAGACTGAAAGTGCAATCTCACCACTACCTGAAATTCAGAAGTTCCAAGGAAAAGACAACGCAAATATAACTGAAGCAGGGATTAGAGCTCGGTTGAACACCGACATAGTGAGCACTCTTTAATGCTGTGTCTGCTGGCCCATTAAAAAGAATAAAATATCATTATCAAATACGTTTTATAACAAGACCTTTGTTAGAATTCTTAACTTTCAAGGTGAATGAAGGGGGTCACTGACATACTTTGTAAATTATGTGTCAAAGTGCACATGGACCTTGTCATTGGTATTGAATGAACTTGCTAATTATGGACTCATACGTTCGTTCACAGGTGTGTGCGCAAGAGCGCGACACAAAAACATTGTGCCTTCAGCACAATTTAAATACACCGTATGTGCTTTGCATGGGTCGGGGCGTGAATTTGTATGCCCACGCCAGCCCGAGCACGCGCGTTATGGATCTGCCAGCGACGGCCGAGGAACTGCGATAGGAAAAACAGGCTGGCATCGCGCGGCGGTGCCAGGCGAGTGCGTGCGCTCTGCAGCCCTTTCCGTTCATTACATTACATCACAGGCATTTAGCTGACGCTCTTATCCAGAGCGACTTACACAATTTTTTACATAGCATTTACATTGTATCCATTTATACAGCTGGATATATACTGAAGCAATTCCGGTTAAGTACCTTGCTCAAGGGTACAACGGCAGTGTCCTATCCGGGAATCGAACCTGCGACCTTTCGGTTACAAGCCCAGTTCCTCACCCACTGTGCTACACTGCTGCCGTTCACCGCGAGCAGTCCGGGGATCTGTGAGAGACCGTCGTCTGAGCAGAAGCAAGATACTGTAGCTCCACAATGGCCGCCCCACCCCCTTCTTCCCTTCCCTTCCTTCCCTTCTCGTCTCTTCTCGTCTCTTCTCTTCTCGTCTCTTCCCCCTTGACCTTTCCGAGGAAATCTGAGGCGGCGGGGGGCAGTTTTTTTTAATTTATTTGTTATTGTCTTCCTGCGCGAGAAACAAAAGGCGCCGCTGTGCAGGAGCGCCGGTGCTTCGCGGACGGCGGCGGCGGCGCCCGAGCCTCGCTCGCCCCCGGGAGAGAGAGAGAGAGAGAGAGAGAGAGAGAGAGACCCGGCGGCGCGGATAATGGCCTCCTCTGTTCCCTAACCTGTCTGACGGGCGGCGCAGGAGCCCTCTTCCGCCCGGCAAAACCCCCCCCCCCCCGTCCTCTCCGTCCCGCAGCCGCCACCGCCGCCGCCGCGAGAGGAGAGCCGCTCGCCCAGCGAAAGAGGGCAGAGGCGACTCCCACATGGAAAAGTTTAAATGTCAACATGTTAAGACATAACATGGGTACCCGCACTGAGCAGGACGCACGAGCCAAGCAGAGAGAGGGAGAGAGAGAGAGAGAGAGAGAGAGAGACAGACAGACAGAGAGAGAGAGAAGAGAGAGAGAGAGAGAGAGAGAGAGAGAAAGAGAGAGAGAGAGAGAGAAGAGAGAGAGAGAGAGAGAGAGGCTTAATCACACCCAAAGGAAGGTGTGTTTGACAGAACGAAGAGGAGGCAAAGATAGAAAAATCTAAAAGGAGAAAAATGGAGAGAGTCTCTCCATTGTTCATCTCAGCAATGTTTGTTAAATCCAATGACAAGTCAATGGGAAAATTCCTCTGCCTTTAAATCGTGTTAGCAATAAATTGGACGATTACTTTTGTTGCTTGTTTATTTACTGGGAAGAAACCCTCACACACTGGAACTTGTACAGGCCCTCATTTTGAATATCGCTCATGGGAACGGCCACACATTTCCACGAGCATACAGTTTATGTACCAATAGGAAGCTGAATCAGCAACCTTCTGGCTACAGATGCTGTTCCTCAACCCAGTAGTACGCCAAATGACGTTTAAACCTGAGCTGGGCCATGTAGAAATAGCCACTGTGGTTTAGGCTTCCCTTTGCTTCCGCATGTGCAATCCAATGCTATCAGGTTTTCAACTCACCAGTGTCTAACAGCCCAGCACAATGACAGCGTACGTTTTGGCTGTTCATACTTCATGCATACAGGGAAACAATTATACCAGGCCAACACTTCAGTTAACGATCAGTTAAAATGAAAATGACCAGGCGCGGGCTCACGGACGCACATACACGCACTTGATAATCAGCACTGCAGTAGCTCTGGGGAGGCTACAGCAGTGAAGGCCGCCAGCACTGCACAGGAAGTCAACAGACCGCCATCTTTCCAAAGCGCTGTTCTGCTGAGGACCACGGCCTGGTCCCAGCAGGCGTAGGGTCCCAGGCCCCGGTCTCGCAGCTGGTCAGTTTGAGACCTGCATCGAGGCGGAGAAACAGGAGCAGCCGTGCCGGGCAGGAGGGGCCAGGCCCTGTACTGATGCCAGCGTGAGAACACCGTTTAATTTTTAATATCCTCCACACTGCTGGTTTCAAGGACCTCAGGGTGGAATTGTGCAACCTGACACTTAATTAAACCCTATTCTTAGCACCCTCACACAACAAACAACACACTTCAAATTGAAATATAAAATAGCAACAACCTTTACAACAGCATCCATTTTAATTGTTCCTATGTTACATTTATTATTGTGGTGACCCATCTGTACCCGTTTTTTTTTTTTTTTTTTTGCGAGTACAAAACTGACACTTTGCTCTCTGGTCTTTCATCACACAGAACAACCCATGCTTATCACAGTTACATTTAGCTAACCGCTATGGACAGTTTTACTGTAATTTCTTAAAAGTCATTATGCATTTATAAGTGGTGAAACAGGTGCTCTCTTGTATTCATTAGAATTTATTCTTTCACGCACGCACATACACACACACACACATAAGTTAACAGGTGACTGCAAACATAAATATTTGTATTTGACACTCATAAGCAAGGAGCAACGCAGCTTCGAACACACTTTCCAAGAACTGAACAGCAGGAGTTTCGGTTGGATGCTGTGGATCTGTATTCGTAAACACCTGCCATTATTGTACCCGCTTGAAATCTAAAAGTCACACCGATAAACGCACGGACCCGTACGTCAAGGTGACTCTGCAGTTCTGAATCTCACCCGTCACCTGTCGCATCGCGTCCCCACTGCCCTCAACATTTAACGCCATTTGGAAAGCGCTCTAGCTACCAAACGCTCTCGATCATAAACCAGCCCCGTGACGTGACAACGCACCATAAACCGTTTCGGATTATTGGGATAATACAAAAGGACACGTGGAGATCGTAGACAGGTTCATATTTCAGAAAGGGGAACATGCACAAATGTTGTTTTTCCATCACAAAACAACTGCTATATAAAACTTCAACTTACTTGTATGGAGTCGTTCGCCATCGTTCTATGCTGTCAAGTTTCAAAGGCAATTCAGCGAGCTTGCTACTTAGCTAGCTATGAGCTACCAAAAGCAACTGTGTGCTTATTATCATGCAAGCTGCAATGAAATGTACACGGCTTTGTAAGGGAGTTTTCCTCCAGATTGTCAGTTTATGTCATTAATGAACAAAAAATCCCATCTTCGCCTCCAACAAATGTTTCGAACAAAAGTGTTTTAACCAAGCAACTTCCACCAAGAAAAGTCCAGAAGCAAAAACTGAGTTCGTCCGCGGAGTGCCGTGTCGCCACTTCGCCGCTGTTCACATCCAACTGAACATCCCAATCGGCATTGCTGGGAGCACGCCGCTCGTCTGCTGCTCTCTTCTCTCCCTTTCAATACATAACAGTGGGTTTCAAAATAATAAAAGGCATAAAATATTCAACACATATCTGAACGCATTATCTTTGCGGCTTAAGGGGATGTGTTGTATGATGGCTGGTAGCTGACTAGCTACAGTTCAGTAGATGGGGAAGCTAGGTAATTAGCCAGCTATCAGTTATACAGCCAGTAAGACAGCGTAAAGGACGCGCACAGCCAAATACGAGAGGATCCAAATATTCTACCAAACTGGCTAAGGCTGGCGCTCGCTTGATACACTAGTAGCTATCAGTAGTGGCTAATGTTAGCTATGACGCCGGAGAACTAACGAACGCCCTCTTTCTCTCTCATTCTAGTATCGCATCCCCGACGCTCGCCAATCCCCATATCACATGCCACAAAACCCCTCTTTGCAGTCGCGGTATTCCATGATCCGTTCAAGCGCAGTAATGTTGGACAGATTCTTCTGTAGAAGACTCCCGAAGAAGACAGAGGTGTTTCGCAGTAGGAACAGATTTTCGCCCAGTTTAACCCCTGGCTGCAGGTTGGCACTCTCCTCCGTCAAAATGCCGCTGATGGTTCGAGCGGGAGGCCACTCTCTTCGGCTGAAGCTCTCTGCCTGATGCTTGCCTTGAGCAACAGAAGGGAGGCAGGACACGGGAGCGCGCCCAACGTGTCATGTGACTGGTCTTTTTGTATTATATCTTGAACTGGCAGCAGCGCCTTTTTTATTCAATACCAACTGTTGAACACCCTTTCTGTAGACACTTCATTCATTTGTTAATGTAGGCTGACGTTGGTGAGATTCTCACTTTTGTTTGTTGTCGGCATAACAGCGCGACAGTTCCAAATAGAATTATTTTTTGCCATTTAAAATAACTAATGATTTAAAATAGATTAGTTTATGATATTTTATTGGGGTACTAAGTTATTTATTATTATTATTATTATTATTATTATTATTATTATTATTATTATTATTATTATTATTATTATTATATAAAAAGTTTATATAGGAATCCTTGGACCAATAGCTATCCTCTTTTACTGACACGGTAACACAAAGTTGCCATTCTCTTTTCTTCGCTCGGGCACACAGTCGGAACACAGGGGCATGCAAATCCACAAACTCGTTCAACAAGGCTGCCTTCTAAAGGCGGAGGGGTTGTCCATGCAAATCAGATATTTGGGTAGCAGTAAGTCTTCTTTTAAAGAGACGATATTGACTGTGCAAACATATCAAAGTTGAAAGGAACACGTAGGCTACACACAGAAGAAACTGAAAACTGCTTATCCCCCGTATCGTTATCGTGCATGCCCAACAATTGCCCAATAGTTTGCCCTGTAATTTCAAAAGCAAAACTGTGAAATTACATGGATATGTTATTAATATATGTTATTGGGACTATATGTTACTATAACGTATCGCTCTTCTCTCTCCTAGAGCACCCTCAACCGGCAGAAGGCTATACTTCACCTGCTCTGGAAGATAACGGTGCATGCGAAGGAACATACAGCCCTCTAGCGTTCGACTATGGTAAGTGCCTTAAAATATCTGGACGTTCTCGTGTGAACAATAACGTTATACAGATGGGCTGTAATGGATAAGTTGGGCGAAGAAAAGGCAAAAGATGTACATTGTACAAATGAATGGAATGAATTAATGCATTTTTAGGTGAACTGCTCGCAGCAACAACAACACTGTTTTTATAGATTTATTGACTCATTTATTTCAGGATTTATTTCATAGCCATATTTATTTATTTCATAGGCATATTTATTTTTTTTTTTTTTGGGGGGGGGGGGGGGGGGCTTTTCAATGTGAGGATTCGTTGTAGGTGTGAATGCAAACGTGCATTGCGGATGTTCATTACATCCCTATATGTTAATGATAGCTGTTTCTGCAAGGCAAAACTACTCATTTGCTAATATTCGCTACACAGCCAGAAGCTGCAGTTTTACAATATTGCTAGTACAATTAATGTGATGGACTGACGTCATTAACAACGACCGTCTCCTTTTGGTTGGCGGGAATTATGTTCATGTCAAGATTTTTTGGTGCGTTAGCTAGCGGTCATAGAAAACTTGGCGGTGACAACACTGGCAAAAATCCATTAGTGCAACTAACGTAAGCTTCTTTTAGCTTATTGTATTTTATCTAAAAAAGATAGTTACATAGGCTACGACTATTATTTCTTGGCTAGAAATAGCTGTACGAAATGAGTATCGTACCTTATTGAACCAGTGTTTTGTAGTTGTCCAATGACCATGATATGCATTTTTGTACGTCGCTTTGGATAAAAGCGTCTGATAAATAAATGTAATGTATTATAATAATCCATCTTAGTTTGTAACACTTTGACGACAAAGTGTGGGAAATCTGTTGGTCTGCTATACGAGTAAGTAACAAGCCTGAATATAATGACATTAACAGAATGGTGTTTTTAAAGGTGGACATTGAAAAAAATGACTGACGAAGTATGCGAGGACCCGTCTGTGTACGGAAAGCTTCACCAGCAGACAGCGAACCGCACAGAAGCACCCGCCGACCCAAGAAATGGTGAGGGCCAGGCTAATCCAGGGATCGCCGAAGAAAAATACAGTCACGCTGAGCATATAAAATATATATAGTCTCAATTATTAATCTGTAAATATATTTGTTTTACAGTGACATTAAACCGTACAAGTAAACTGCCAAGCTGAATGCTGCCATTGTTGTGACGTGTTGTTTTGTATTTTCAGTCGACAGTCCTCTGGCTTCCCCCAGATGTGGACAGAAATACTGCTGGGGGCAGGCCCCCCTAGAGTCCTCCTCCCCCTCTTACTATAACATCAACAGAACGCATGACAAGTTTGAACTAATTGAGCAGCAGCTTCAGAACCTTCTGAATAAGGCCGATGAGTTCCAGGCACACCTTGTGTACAGGTAAAGTAGGATACCAGGTGCAACTTACGTGGGTGTGTGGACTGGACAGTGAGTGCACGTCCTGTAGCCAGTATGTTTATTTTCTAATCAAATTTTATATTGTATGTATTTGAGTGTATGCATTTTCTGGTATTCCGCGTACAATATTAGTGTAGGAAGTAATACAGTTTTCTCACTTTGACGCATAGGCATGACCATCTGCTGAAGGAGGGCCTGGAGCTGGTGGTCCCTACGTTTCTGCGCTCGTGCCAGCCTTACTTTACCTACCTGGAGTCCACAGCGCGCAGTTCCATGCCACAGCGGGCGCCGCTGCCCGCTTACATCCGCACCCGGGTCAGAACCACGGGCACCGCTGCCCACCTTACATCCGCACCCGGGTCAGAACCATGGGCACCGCTGCCCCCTTACATCCGCACCCGGGTCAGAACTTCGGGCACCGCTGCCCCCCTTACATCCGCACCCGGGTCAGAACCTCGGGCACCGCTGCCCCCCTTACATTTGCACACGGGTCAGAACCTCGGGCACCGCTGCCCCCTTACATCCACACACGGGTCAGAACCACGGGCACCGCTGCCCTCTTACATCCGCACCCGGGTCAGAACCACGGGCACCACTGCCCTCTTACATCCGCACCCGGGTCAGAACCACAGGCACCACTGCCCCCTTACATCCGCACCCGGGTCAGAACCACGGGCACCACTGCCCTCTTACATCCGCACCCGGGTCAGAACCACGGGCACCACTGCCCCCTTACATCCGTACCTGGGTCAGAACCTCGGGCACCACTGCCCCCTTACATCCGCACCCGGGTCAGGGATTGGGCGGGTTACATTACATTACATTACAGGCATTTGGCAGACGCTCTTATCCAGAGCGACGTACAACAAAGTGTATAACCATAACCAGGAACAAGTATGATGAAAAACCCTAGAGAGAAGTACCGGTCCAAGTGCAGGGAACAACCGCATAGTTCAACTTGGACCCTGAAGGTTAAACTGATTAACACTAACACAACAAGAACGGCAACAACATAGTCTATGGAAAAAATACAAGCAGTAGTTAAGAGTTAATGCACCTAAGTCACCTATGAAACAGCTACCTAGTTACAACCCTAAGCTTACAGTCATTTAAGATATTACAGGGAGGTAGGGAGGGATGGGGAGAGGTGCAGCCTGAAGAGGTGAGTCTTCAGTCGTCGCTTGAAATGGGTCAGAGTCTCAGCTGTTCTGACCTCCACGGGGAGGTCATTCCACCATCGTGGGGCCAGAACAGACAGGAGACGTGTTCTGGAAGTGCAGGTGCGAAGAGGGGGAGGTGCCAGGCGTCCTGAGGTAGCAGAACGGAGGGATCTGGCTGGCATGTAGGGTTTGAATATCTTGTGGAGGTATGCTGGGGCTGACCCCTTGACTGCCGGGTTGTTATAAGAAAGCAGGACAGAGCTGTACAGTTGGGTAAAATGCAGGCTGAGGGAGTATGTAGGCTGGGCTTCGTTTTTTACCGATGTTTCTCTGCCCTTTTATCGCTGCAGCTGTTGGACTTCTCTCAGCAGCTGAGCAGCCGCCTGGAACAGCTCGTGTTGATGTACGCCTCTTTCAATTTCCTGTCCCTGGAGGAAACGGACCCCCTGAGGTAAAACGCAAAGCCACAGCCGCACACATTCACACACATCACATCATTCATACACACACATCCCATCACACGCACACACACATCTGTCATTAAAACACAAAGCCGCAGGCTGCTCACATTCACACACATCCCATCGCACGCACACACACATCTGTCATTAAAACGCAAAGCCACAGCCGCACACATTCACACACATCACATCATTCATACACACACATCCCATCACACGCACGCACACACACATCTGTCATTAAAACACAAAGCCGCAGGCCGCTCACATTCACACACATCCCATCACACGCGCACACACACACGCGCACATCTGCCAGATTGGTGTGAGGCACCCCCCCGCCGCTCCGCACCCTCACACGGCTCCTCGGTCTCCAGCGTCTCCCATTTCTACGTGGGCCAGTGCCAGATGGACCGCACCACGGTGTCGGCGTTCCGGTACTGCCGGCCCGCCCCGTTCGACCCGCGCTCGGGCCGCGGTCTCTACAAACGCATGCGCTGGAACGTGGAGAGACAGAGAGAGCGGCCAGGAGGAGAGAGAGAGAGAGACCAGGGGGAGAGGGCAGAGCGAGGGGGAGGAGACAGCAGCACCGAGTAGTGAGTGAAAGCTTTAGGGAGGGGAGCGAAGCTTTAGGGAGGGGGAGCGGGCTGCAAGGCAAACAAACGGCACCGTTAGAGAGGTAAGATTTGGGTCACAGAGAGGCGAATGGGACTGTGCGTAAAATGGAAGAGTTAAGGGTCATTAGAGAGCACGGTCATTATATAATTTACTGTAGGAATATATAGGGGAAAATATTTTCTTTGGAGAAACAATCAGGACTTTTTAATGCAAGGGAAATAGAAATATAAAAATATGTTTTCACGTTGACAGTTTCAGTCCTGATGATTTATTGTGTCGTTTGGAATGTTGGGGGTAACCATGGAAACAATTTTTACCCCTCCCATTCTTTTTTTTTATTGAAGTCTTATCTGACCACAACCAGCACCTCATTTGTGAAGAAGCACATGTGTGCAGAAGGCCCCCCCCCCCCCCCCCCCCCCTATCTCTGTATAAATGTGTGTCTGTGGCTCTGTTTGTGTGTGTGTGTGTGTGTGTGTGTGTGTCTGTCCTCTGGAGTTATTTCCTGTGCTACGAGGACGTGCCAGAGCAGGAGAGCGAGGGGGAGGCTGAGAGAGAGGGCGAGCGAGGGCCGGGGACACAGTGCTGTGCGAGCAGGTCCTGGTCCATTGGACAGTGGATCCAGACAGATCCCGACCCGGAGGAGGAGGATATTTACGACTGGTAAAGACCCTCTGTGCAACCTCCTTTCACCCATCCTGTCAATACCACGGCCAGTGTGTCACATTCAAAACCCTGCCGTACTTTATCACGCACTTACATGCCAGGGGTATCGAGAATCTCGTCTTTGTTTTGCATTTAAAGGGAATTCTCAGGCAGTTCCTGAATTACTTGGATATACACACAATATTCTGTGTATTTGGTTCTAGTTCATAAGTGATGTTAGTAGCTAGTTGTAACATTTTTTTTGGAATCATTAGAACTTACTTTGACCAATACTGATGCATTATCTCTGCATCAGTGTGTACAGAATCAGAAGTGGGCCAAGTATAGCATGTAGGGTTATACAGCACTTTCATAAAGTCAAATATGGCCAAATTACTGCCATATAAAAAACACCTTCAGTAAAACTGCATTTAAAGCCTTTTGCATTCACGTGCTGTGGTTTTATCATAAATCTGGGACATATCACACAATACGTTATGGTTACCAATACGTTATATTTATCAATAATTATAATCTGTAGAAAATGAAAATTCATAAATACATATGGAATGACACTCTTAGATTTGTTGAAGTATGTTGCAATGGTACCATTTTTGCATGAAGCTGTAGAAACAAAAATGTCAGTGGCAACCATGGATGCTGCCTTAGAGCTGTAGCACCAACACCATCACACAGAAGCTATCAGTGACAAGTGATTACTTGATGAAAGTCATTTGGGGGGAGCGCTCAGTTTGGAAATGGAGGTGGTTTAGTGATGATGACAGTCCTTCAGAGGCCCTTTCCCTCTCCCCCCCCCCCACCCCCCACCTCAGGGTGCTGTGCTCTGCGCCGTTGGGACAGTATAAACCTCTGCTCTGCCTGGGTAAGGAGGAGCCCTCGGTCTGCCATGCCACAGACTGCCTGCTGGGGGCGCTGTTGCTACAGGAGGGCCAGGGGAATGGCGCAGTGACCACGTGAAGAGACTCACTGGAGAACACGCACATGCACACACACACACGCACACACACACACACACACACACACACACACACTGTAGACCATGAGCCTCTATGCAGCTTGTTAAGTCTTGTGTTCAGTAGACGGTAAGTGCAGGGCCTTGTGGAGAGACGCGGAGTTTTCATTTGTACAATATCGTTCTTGTCAGTCAGCCGCACACCATTCCAGCGTCTGTTATCTGTTCATTTCGAGTTCGTTAAACGTTCACTGTAAACATTCGTACTCCTGTATTTCGTCTTGCAGTTACTTTTTTTTTTCTGTTTTATGTTTATTTTCAGTAAACATAATAAAAATATAAATCCCCCGTGCTTTTATTTATGAATAAAAACTGGGACAAGCGTTAAATTACTGCCCCGCAGAAATGGCAGCAATCTCCAAAATGGCTCCCGCTGTTGAAACAGCAGTCCAGCGTAATGATTGGGAAGCTGGGCCTGTAACTAAGGTGGGGGTTTGACTGCCATTGTGCCCTTAATCAAGGTACTGAACCCGAATCACTTCAGTGAGCATCTGCCCGTATAAAAGGACTGTGTGTACAAACGAGAGTTTATCTGAATCAAAGAGCCTGTTAAATGCTGAAAGTAATGGACTGTAACACCGGGGTCTGTAATGGAGTGGTATGTGAAGCAGGAGCAAACACATAGCGTGTAGCTTAGAAACACAAAACAAGCGAGAGCGAAGTCTTGAAGAACATTTTTTTTTTTTTTTTTTACACTTACAACCGATACAACTGTGTCAACAACCAAAATTACAGCAGAAAAATGTCCAGTTTAAAAAAAAACAATGCACTTAAAAAACAACTTCATTTTATTTTCAGCAAACAAAAATACTCAAATCGAACGGTAAATCAATTTCTTAAAAAAAAAAAAAAAAAAAAAAACAGCATGAAATTGTAAAAAAAAAAAAAAATTACTTCCTGGGCCCAACAAATTCCCCCCTAGCTAAAGAAATCCTTCAAATTAGGCTGTGCTCCACAGCTTTGTGTGAAAACACAATTCATCTAGAATCATCTTGTTTTAAATAACTGACATACAAAAAAGACAAAGGTTTATAATGGTATGGGTTCAATTTCACAAGTATTCACAAGTATTTTCAGTGTGTGATTGTACCTACACACTCTTTTTGATGGGTTGTGATGGATACACCATCCCTGTATCACAGCAGGTACTACATTGGACAAGTTTTCCCCCGCTACTCCCTAGTGGTCCATTCTTACCATCTTAACCCTTTTAGAAGGGGCTATTGATAAATGTGTACAGTACAACAATGGGAGGACAAATTAAAGTATTAAATCCAGGAACATTGAACACTATCTATTGACTGGTTAAGACACATTACATTAACCACATATGCTTCATGGCCAGAATTTAATCTGAGTATTTGGTGAATAAATCCCTATCATTTAACCAAATCTCTATAGAAATAATTCAGACCAGACGGATATGTACATAATACATTGAACTCTTATCACTGCTATTACAAAATAAAATCAAGCTAACAGCTACATCTAGTGCACATGA
Organism: Anguilla japonica; assembly: GCA_025169545.1. Taxonomy (NCBI): domain Eukaryota; kingdom Metazoa; phylum Chordata; class Actinopteri; order Anguilliformes; family Anguillidae; genus Anguilla; species Anguilla japonica. The sequence goes on along the minus strand of CM045884.1, from coordinate 70,016,482 downwards.
ACACTTAAGCTACATCATGAAATTTAAATAAATATTTCTCCTCAATAACTACGTACCCTTAAACTGTAATACTCTAAAACAATTGATTCATGTCTAATAACCTATAAATAATTTTCATAATTTATCAAACTACTTCACAGCTCTTCATAATTCTAGAATAGAAAACAAAGCAAATGATTTTGCAAATATGTAATAAACTAGCTCTATAATTTCCCTTTTAATAGAAAAAAAAAAAAATTCAAACCTTAAAACAAGACAAGAGTAAAACAGAAAAAGTTCAGCTTTTTTCCAGCAAATGCGCCGTGCATACCACTTTGGATCCATGATGGAAGACCACACATTACCAATTCTTCACATTGGTAATGTGGCAATCTGTACACTACACTACAAGTCACAGTGCTAAGAAGCTTACCATTGCCATTGATGGAAAAAGATACAGCAAACAGATCAGTTAATTCTGCATTGGAAAAGAGCGTTTCTATTCCAAATTCAGAGAGGCAACGCTGCTTATGATTCATAGAGCCTGGGCCCAGGTTTAAGGTGCACAGACTATAGCGCCTGAACTGCATTTAGATTGATGGACTTCGTTTCCCAACTTGCCCAAAACAACCTTGGCTAGATTGGCTAATTATTCCCATCTGCGTGTAACCGAGTTCCTGGCTACTTCAGATTAGCTACACACTAAATTGCTGAGTTAACTGCAGTTTATGGACTACAAACAACCAAACGGCTCCCGCCAAAACAATGCTACATAACATGTATATTCCAGCAATTACCCGTTCAAACACAGAATCGCATTTAAGAAAACTTTTCAACTGAAGGCAATCGCCATGAGCTGTGAATGATTATGGCCCGCACTGCAGCACAACGTAAGGAAAGACTTGAGCAGCTGCGGGTGCAAACCCTGGTTGTTGCAGTACACCCCCCCCTACTGCTCGTCTTCAACAGCTGCAACAGTGCATCAGGGAACATAAACATGGAACCCAAGGCTCACGCAGGAGAGGACGGGCACGGCAGGCCCCAGGAGTAGTGACATGAGCAGACCTGCTTCACTCACTCATTCACAGTGACAGTCACGGGAGGCCATCGGTCACAGTTCTGCTGAACGTCTGCGACAGGGGGTCCTCAATCTTATCCACAAAGGGCCGGTGTGGGTGCAGGCTTCTGGTCCAACCAAGCAGTAACACACCTGCTTCTACCAATCGACCACTAGAGTCTTTGCCAAGGACCTCAATTACTAGAATCAGGCGTGTTGCTGCCTGGTTGAGACAAAAGCCTGCGCCCACACCGGCCCTTTCTGGATAAGATTGAGGACCCCTGGGTCTACGATATGAAAAGAGCTGCTTCTGGCTCGGTTTGGGTCACATCAGCAGCTACTCCGAATGCACGGGTGAACCCAGGCAGGCAGGCAGGCAGATTGGACCGAAACCTCAACGTACATCGGACGCTCAACACGCACACTCTGCATAGTCTCTACAGAGCCACCGGCCGAGCTGCGCAGTCATCGCGCTGGGCGGGGCTACGCGTCGTGCGCAGCGGGCTGGCAGCCAGTGACCCCCGACGCTGATCTGCGCTTAAGCAGTACCAGCCTCCGCTGAGCGCTAACTTGACCTCGGTTTAATCACAGCCTGATGCGTTTTTGGAAGCCAAATATTTGCCATGGTCTCCCACAGCAGCTTCCTACAGTAGTGTTTTTTTTTTTTATTTTTTTTTTTTTTTTTTTTAACATTTTTTTATTATTTATTTTTTTAAATAGACAAAGGGTTTGGAAGAGCGACACTGCATCGCTCACCCTATTGATTTGTGCGATGGCTCACATCCTCACAGTACCACTTAAAACAGATAAACGTGATTTAAACCCCCCCCCCCCCCTCGTAAAGGAGAAATTGTTCAGTGTAGTGTGTGTCCCTGATTCCCTGCCACCCTGTGCAGGAGCACTGGGGGGGGGGGGGGGGCAGAGGACGTACCGGTGTACGTGGCATAGTGTTCTCCCAGCAGCACCAGGCCACAGCCGCTGCAGAACAACAGCTGGAAGCCACAACAGCTACAGCTGGAAGCACCACAAGGCCTTTTTCCAGTTTTTTTTTTTTTCCTTCTAAAATACAAGCAAAATCAAAATGATGGAATGTTCCATGTACTCACTTCTTTGATGGAGAGAACAGGGCTCCCATGACATTAAGCACAGGTAAAATTAAGAGTATGGAATGCTCTAGAATCTCTATATGTCAGTGATGGGTAAGAGAAGCAGAGTAGGACTCTCCCATGGCTACATCAAAAGTTTTTTTGTTTTGTTTTCCGTACATCTCTAGTTCCACACTAATATCCAGCATAAGCTAGACTTTGGCTTTTACCCATCCCGTGCATGTAGCCCTTTTTAAAACTGCCTCTCTGCAGTTCCACCCCCCCCCCCCCCCCCATGCCTATCCTCATCATCCAGATTTGCATCCCCCCCCACCCTGAAAGACTGTCACAAATGAACGAGTAAAACAAGAAAACACCCCCCCTCCCCCCTCACAGTATCATTAGCTACTGATTCAATCTTAAATCAAGTACGTACCTCTAAAATTGCATAAATGTGCATTCCAGAGCCTTGCCCACCCATCATCCATACTGCCCCTCATATATTTGGGCATACCACCAGGTGGATCAAACGTTCCTCAGTGTTCACCCCTCTGCTTTACAAGCTGAAGTACTGGTTCTGCGAGACCAATTGGGCTGCGGCAAAGCTCAGAGAACGCAACGTGTGTCTTCCTAAGATGAAAAAACTTTCAAATCACATTTGGAATGAAAGACTTTGAGTCAATAAATACTAACCACAGACACACATTAAAAACCAGGTCCCATCGGTCAGGACAGCTCTGGTAGATGACTATTTGTGCCGGTGTAGAAGAACTATACAAACGAGTTTCACGCCACCTCCAGTGCAATCCCATTATAGATCAGCAAAATGTCCCAAAATGTTCATAGTACCATGAAGGGATATAAATATTACTTGTCAAGTGCAATTTGTGAGCTCTTAAATAGACCAGTTATTGTTTCAGGAGTTCTCCCTCTTATTGAAATGGTTCCTGCTACCAATCCTGCACCAATAGCTGGCCTGAATCCCCCACCAGTGTTAACACTAAAGAGTCAAAGTTCAAAACAGACTTCAAGGGATGACCGCTCTCTTTAGAGGGCATCCGTTTTTCCTGAATAAAAATAGTTCATCAGTAGTTTTTCCTTTTTTTTTTTTTTTTTTTTCCTCCTCAAACCCGTGTTTTTCCGTGTCATTGAGAGATCCCTGGAAATTCATTAAGATAAAGGAATAATGTCTGGTCTGTACATGATATGGCACGGTCACGGTAGTCCTCAGTGTCTACGTGTTCATGATGGGTGGGTGGGTGGGTGGTGGGTGTGGTCGCTGTGTGCTGGGGGGGTCCTGAGGGGAGGGGGGGCCCCTGCTCCTCTTCAGTGATGGGTCTCCAGCTCCACCACGGTCCACTCGCCCTGGGGGGAGCTTCCCTGGTCCTCGGGGGAGAAGCTGCTGACGGAGGTGACCGTGGCGGAGGGCGGGGTGAGCGGGGGCAGCAGGGTGGGCCACAGGCTGCTCTCCAGCGGGCTGAGGGTGCCCCCGCCCCCGCCCGGCAGCAGCAGGAGGGGGGGGCAGCCCTCCCCCGTCAGCAGCAGGGTCTCGTTGATCAGCTGCTGGACGATGTCCACCTTCTTGCTCCAGTCGAGGTCCAGCTGCGGGCGGGGCGGGGCGCCGGAGGGGGAGGCCAGGGGGCTGTCTGGCGGGATTGGGCGCCGCTGCTCCGGACGCTCGGGCGAATCGGGCATTATGGGCGAATCGGGGGCGACGGGGACCCCGCGAGAGGGGGAGTCTTCGCCTCCGTCTTCTTCCTCCGTGGCCCTCTCCTCGCACTTCTGTCCAGCTTCTTTCACCAGCTCTTCTACCTCAGCCTCCTCTTCCTCATCGCTGGTCTCCATGGCCTCGTAGATGGTGCAGAGACCAGAGGAGGGGGACAGCAGGACCGTGGTCTGGGCCTTCAGCTGCTGCTGCTGTTGTTTCTGCTGTTGCTGCTGTTGCTGCTGCTGCTGCTGCTGCTCCAGCTCCTGCTGCCACTGCAAGATCTGCCTCCTGCGCTTCTGCTCCTCCACCTGCTGCTGCTGCAGGTGGAGCTGGAGCTGGAGGAGGTCCCGCCTCTGCTGCTCCAACTGCCTCTGCTGCTCCTGCCGGTGCCGTTCCTCCTCCTCCCCCTCTTCCTGCTCCTTTTTCTCCTGCTGCTCCCGCCTGTGCTGTTCCTCCTCCTCCTGCCCCTCTTCCAGCTGCTCACGTCTGCTCCGCTCCTCCCCCACTTCCTGCTCCTCTTTCTCCTGCCGCCTGCGCTGCTCTTCCTCATCTTCCTTCCCCTCTTCCTCCTGCTGCCTCGGTTTCTCCCGCCCAGGCTGCCGCTCTTCCTCATCCGCCTGCTCCACTTCCTCCCGCTGCCTGTGCCGTCCCTGCTCCCTCCCCCCCTGCGCCTGCGTCCTCTGGCGCTCCCGGCTCTGCTGCAGCTGCAGGAGCTGCTGCTGGTGCTGCTGCAGCCGGAGCAGCTGCGCGCTGGGCGGGGCTGGGGCGTGGGCGCGGGCGTGGCCGGGCCTCAGGGGCAGGTCCGCAGGGGGCGGCCGGGGCGGGCTCACGTGATCGCAGGGCAGCGGGCAGGGCGGTTTCCGCGGCGACGGAGACGCAGCCGCGTGTCCCTGAGATTCCTCCTGCTGCACACCTGTCCGTCCGTCCTGCGCGTACCCCCCTCCTGTGAGAGAGCCAAGATCACTGGGGGTGTGTTACAGGCACCAGAAAAGACAGCAGGACACAAGTGCGTAAAGAAAATGAGCTATAGGGGACAGCAGGGGGGGAACAAGGCTCCAAGACGGGGACAAATCTCCATCTTAAAAACATCTAGCCAGAGAAAATATGGCTGGAAAATATGTTACTGGAAAATGTGCAGAGAAAAGGTTTGCGGTGGAAAGGTGAAGCATAAATGGAGACAGGGTATGTTGGCCCTGGTCAACTGCAAGTGAACGGACACGCAAGACTGAAGAGAGGGGAACAAACATGTAGGCTGAAGTTTGCACACACAACACCCAGAGGAGAGCATTTAACTAATCAATTTTTTGCCCCAGGCCATTCTATCCATAAAACGAACAAAAATTGTGATGGCAAATGGACTGCATTTATATCGCGCTTTTATCCAAAGCGCTTTACAATCGATGCCTCTCATTCACCAGAGCAGTTAGGGGTCAGGTGTCTTGCTCAGGGACACTTCGACACGCCCAGGGCGGGGATTGAACCGGCAACCCTCCGACTGCCAGACAACCGCTCTTACCTCCTGAGCTACGTCGCCCCGATGGCAGAGTTATGGTAAATTTACTGGTCTCTGCTGCCTACAGAATCCAGGGTGTGGTCACTTTATCAGGTCTAGCTGGACAGCAGCGCGAGACACAGCTAACTGATATAATTCTGCTAGTGGACGTGTCATGCTGGTGAACTGGCATCTTGATCCAAGATTCTCAAACAGCTAAGAAGTTAAAGATCTTTGACAGAACTTGACCAGCCCATCGGATTTTGAATTCAACCAGTAAAAGGAATTCGGTTTGGACACCATCTGTCATAGTGGGGGCATAACTTCAGTTTGAATAGTGGGGGGGGGGGGGGGGGGGGGGGAAAAAGCATAGACCCCCGAGAACTGCAAGAATTATTATTATTATGAACAACAACTATGAAATTAGAATTTCCAGTGAATTCTAAGGGGGAATACTTCACACTACTGATCAGTATATTCCAATCGCATCATTAAATGCCCATCTTTATTATATGAAATGATATTTTCCATCATGCTATATTATTGGAGGTTTTTTGGCCTGTTTTTTTTATATAGGGGGGGGGGGGTGTAATCCCCACCAAAATACACCCTTGTGTAGATTCACACACCTCAGTTTAAAATATAAAAATTCAGACACAAAAACTCCCATGAATTGGTATTTGGCTTCAAATGTTATCCTTCAAATAAATCACTCAAGAGAACCGTTTCATGATTCTACACCAGATTTGGAAAGGTTGCATCCGTCCTTCATGGAAAAAGAATAAACGGCCACTTAACAGGGGAAGCCAATGTGAGTGTTCGAAATTACAGGATGACTTCTTATTCACTACATATCCATTTTACAGCAAACCAGAAAAATGGAACCCTCCACATCTTCACTCTTCTGGAGGAGAATATTAAGACCTGAAAGGCATTGTGGGTAAGGACGCTGGCAGCCTGAAACACAGCATGTAGAAAAGGGAAGCATGGGGGGGAAAATGGCAATAGAGGGCATGGGCTAGGGAGTTAGTCAAAGCAGAGAAAAACCAGATATCCATTTTTTTGGTTTTTTAGATGAGAAACTTGGATCAAAGGTTTTTGTTTTTTTTTGTGCAATAAAGCGGCCACATCCTGTATATGCAGTAACCATTCAGAACTGTGCAGGAAACACAAAATAAAAATAAAACCAAAAGGCCAGAGAGAAAAAATGACATCCCCTCCACCCCCCCCCCCCCCCCCCCCCCCGTGGGCTAGTTAGTCAGCAAAAGACACGTGCACGATGACAGCCTTCACCATGCAGGCACACACAAGTGAAAAGCACAGAGAGCTTCACCCCACATCGCCCTCATACAGTCGGCGGGGTGACATCACAGGCCTGCTGGGGTTAAACAACGCGCAGCCGAAAACACCAGAGCTGCTCTGATGCGTAAAGCGCAGGGCTGATTAACCTTTGTGAACACCAACATGCGAGAGGAAAAAAAAAAAAACAAAAAAGATTTCACAGGAAGTGCAATCATGCAGATTTAAAAATAAACACACACAGTTAGGAACAAACCAGACTTGAACAGGTGTGTGGAATCTTGTTCAGTCTCTCACTCACACACAACACACACACACACACACACACACAGAAATGCATGACTTGGAAAGACAGGCTCCTCCCAGCGTAGGTGTGTCAGGCATTGACAGCCCACGTAAGGCCCATTTCCATGGCTCTCAGTCCACTCCACACAGCCCTACACACCCAGGATGACTGAGCTATCACTGGAGGGCTGGGCTGGGCCGGGCCGGGCCCTGAACGCAGGACAGGCATGACCGAGCAGTCACATGACCACAAGGGAAGGGCAGCAGCTGGAATGTCCTTGGCAATGACGATTGAAATCCAGAGGGAGGGGTGGGGAGTGTGCCCCCAGGGGCAAAATCTCTGGCTCCTCCTCTGGTTTTCAGGATGATGAAGATCAGGCAGGGAAGGGGAGAAGAGCAGCAGGTACGTGGCTGAGCGATGGGGGCTCCACAGTATATACCTCTCCCCCCCGCCCCCTGTACCCACACCCCCACACACACATCACTCAATCACATCCACGGCCACTTACATCACCCCACTCATTAGACTGACTCCCCTGTTGGTCAGGGAAGGGGTAAAAGTCAGTTTGTGCACATGTGTATGGTCATGGTGGGATTTCCCGTTTGTATACATGCATACGGTCATGGTGGGAATTCCCGTTTGTGTACGTGTGTACGGTCATGGTGGGAATTCTGGGAACGTGTGTCTGCACAGGTCTTAATGCTTCAGAGCCAATGGGGGACATTTCCGAATCCGCCACCCCACAACAACAAAAGGGGAAAGGGGACACAAAATGGAGGGACCTGTTCATCCCAAAACCTTCCTTAGGTAGGTGTAGGTGTGCAGGAGTGTGTTTGCTTGGGTGGAGATAGGCAGTGTGAGAGCAGCCACACAAACACACTTCTGGGGGTTGAGGGACAAGGGGGTTGACACCAGGATTGAGAACAAGGCCACTAGAAGGGTTTTAGCCAAAATTCAATACTATAGCCTAATCACCATTGCACAGAGAAGTAACTCCTGTCCAAAATGTTAGTGCAAAAGTGCAAACTAGTGCCACATACTTTGTGCGTATCATGGCACTAGTCAATATGTGCACGAGATTTATAGTCTATCAAAATGTGAGAAGGGGACTAGGGGTCAAAAAATGTTTGTGGAATTTTGAAAAACCCTTTCAGATGGAATCCAACCACCTCTTCACGACCACAATAAACTTGCAACATCAAGAATTTTATAAAATCCCTGATACTGTACAGTAGACAAATTACTGACTGTTGAAATTACATACTCAGTGTTCATACAGTTTTTAACTCACTCTTGCAGGGAAACAAAATTTGTCTCATGCAAAGTTTGCGAAGCACGTTTCTTACAAAAGCCGTAAAAAACTACAAACTGTACAGTAAAGCCTCATGATTGTTCATAAAAAAAATGTTTTTTTTTTTTTAAATCCACTATTGATAATTTTTTTAAGATCAACTAACAGCAAATGATACATTTTAGTTGTGCTTGCTGAGAAATTAATTTCCACGCAAAGACACAGGTGCTGCCCCACAGAATGAATTAAAACTAAAGAACGTATAAATGACTAAAAAAATTCTTTTTTTAAAAACACTCACCCCCCCCCCCTCCCTCCCCTACCCCATTTCAATAAAAACTGTCCGGGAAAAATACATCATGTTAAATATCTAATCTTTATTCAAAGCTAAAACGGTAAATAGTCAAAAGGGAACAAAAAGAGAGGGTGTGCTAACCCTAAAGTGCAGGAGAGAGAGGAGTGTGAAGAGGGGGCGGGCATCTTGACGCGGGGGGGAGAAGACGAAAATAAACAAACATACAAATAAACTCATTAACATTTGTTCGGTAAAAAAGAGCAGGATAAATACACAAGGGTAGAGAGAGTTCATTCCTTTCCGTGTTTTTTTTCCTCTTTTTTTTTTCTTTTCTTTTTTTTCCTCCGTTTAAGAACTTCATCGCAAGAGAGCAGTCAGTCCATGCCAGTTCAGGGCAAACTGGATAAGCAGTGTTAATTAAAAAGGACAAAAACAAAAAACAAAAACAAAACAACAAAAAAAAAAAACCATTCTAATAGTAAATAGTAGTAGCTATTGCACATACAGGAGTTTAAGCCATATACTCATAATCATGATCATAATAGTTTTACCACAGAGGGAAGCGGTGCTGATAGTCTTCCCTCCAACTTTCTCTTACTTTCCCTCTCTCCCTTTCGCCCTCCCTCCTAAGACATCTATCCCAACTGGAGAGAAAATGAACACCAACGCGGGGTGGGGGGGGGGGGGGGGTTGGTGGTGGTGGTGGTGGTGGGGGGAGTAGGGGGGGTGCGTAGTTACCGGTGCGGGACTATACGTTACCTGACAGAACGTTATCAGTCTTTTCACAAATGGCCGAGTAGTAGGGGGCCTGGGCGTCGGGGGCGTCGCCGGCGAGCTGGGCGGAGAAGGGGAGGGGCTCCGGGGCCGGGGCCCCTCCCTCGACGCTCCGGTCGGGAAGCTCCGCCCCCGTCTTGCCGCACAGCATGTAGTGCTGCTCCTCCGGGTGGGGGCGCGCCTCCCCCGGGCAGGGCAGGCCCAGCTCCTGGATGAGGGGGGGGGCGTCCTTGGCCTCCTCCAGCAGCTGGTCCTCGTTCTCCAGGGAGAAGATCCTGGGGCCCAGCTCCTGGATGAGGGGGGCGTCCTTGGCCTCCCCCAGCAGCTGGTCCTCGTTCTCCAGGGAGAAGATCCCGGGGCTCTTGCTGCAGCTCTCCGCGCTGGAGTGGGCGTTGGAGTTGGAGGCGGAGGTGGAGGTGGTGCAGTCGAAGCCGTAGGACGCCGCCGAGTTGGCGGACTGGGGGGTGGCGCCGCCCCCCTCCCCCTCCTCCTCCTCGCCCTCGCCCTCGCGCTCCTCCAGGGCGGGCAGGCTCTGGGCGGCGGCGGCGGCGGCGGCGTGGCTGTCGAAGGCCATGTTGTCGATGCCGCGCGCGTCGGGCTCGCTGATCTGCATCTCGCCCTCCGTGTCGCTGGCCTCGTCGCCCGAGGAGGAGGAGGAGGAGGCGGGGGACGACGTGGCCGACTCGGGGGCCGTGGAGGGGCCTCCCAGCAGCTCGTCGGCCGGCAGGGTCTCCGCCTCCTCTTCCTCCTCCTCCTCCTCCTCGTCCCCGTCGGCGCGCTCCGTGCGGACGGCCGGGTCGCGCGGCGGCGGGGGCGGGGCCTGTGCCGGCGGGGGCGGGGCCAGCTCCTCGGAGCCGCTGCCGTACTGGCGCAGCTCCTCCGGCGTGCTGGTGCTGCTGCTGCTCTGGGCCGCCAGCTCCGCCCCGCTCAGCGTGCTGGACTGCGACATGCCCCCCGCCGGGGGGGCCCCCTGGGGGCGGGCGGGGTCCCGGGTCAGCGGGACGGGGACCGGGGCGGGGGTGCTGAGCTCCAGCCAGGCCTGCGCGGGGGACTGGGTGGGCGTTTCGGGGTCCGGGAGCCAGGGCTCGGAGGGCCCGGTCAGCAGGTCGGCCGCTTGCTGGGGCAGCTGGGAGAAGGGGTCGGCGAACGGGTTGCACTGGGACCAGGGGGCGGGCGGGGCCAGGGGCGGGGCCGTGGGCAGGAGGGGCGGCGGCGGGGCGCGGTTCAGGTTGTCCAGACGCTCGTCCTCGGCGAGGTCGTCCTCGTCCACGTTGCCGTAGCTCTCCAGCCCGCTCTCGGTCACGCCCTCGCTGGCCATCTCCACGTCTTCGTCCTCCTCCTCATCCTCGCCCTCGTGTCGTACCCTGGGAGGGTCCTCCGTCCGCTCGGACCCCACCTCCATGTCGCACACCGGGTCTTCGTCATCGTCCTCCTCGTTGGCGGGGATGTTGGGCACCTTATCGGGGGAGCTGGCATCGCCCAGGAGGTCCGCGCTCTCCAGCTCACCTGGAGCGCTCAGCTCTGGCGCCCCCTGGTGGCTCGCCTCCTCCAGGTCCGCAGTCAGAGCCCCGCCCTGCCACACGGACCCGGCAGAACCCGGCAGAGACGGCTCCAGGGGCACAGACCAGCTCACGCACTCCCGCTCTTCCTCCCCCTCCTCTTCATCGTCGTTGATTTCCTCGTCGCCTTTTCAACGGCCTCCTCTCGCTCGGGGAGAAGGCAGCTGGGCGCCGCCGTGGTGGCGGTGGCGTGGAGCTCACTGGGAACGGACTCCGTCGTCCGGCTCGGCCGCCTGACTCACCGGCGCTACTGCCACCACGGGAACCAGCGCCTCCTGCCCGTCTTCCACTTCCTGTCCGTCTTCCACTTCCTGTTCCGGCCTGTCGGCAGGCGGCGGCGGCGGCCCCTCTGGTTCCAGGGGTAAAGACGCGGGAGCGGCGGGCGGGGACGCGGGGGACAGCGGAGCCACAATGGCCGCCGGAGTTTCCGCCAGAGGCTGGGGCTGCTGGGCAGGGAGGCCCACGGCCTCGCTCTCCACTCCGCCCGCGACTGACAGAGAGGGCGGAGCCTCCTCCGGCTCCTCCCTCTGGGACCCGGCGGGCAGCGGGGGCTCCGCGGGGGGCGGCTGCTCGGCCGCTACCACGGCGATGGCGGCGGCGGTGGCGACGGCGGTGGTGGCGACGGCGGCTGCGGTCACGGGGCGGTGGCGGCGGCGGGGGGCTGGGTCTTCTTGGCGGGCTCCCCGCTGGCAGAGAGGGGCTGCACCGTCTGCGTGGGCTTGGACCCGCGCTTGACCGCCAGCGGGGTGCTGCTGCCCACCGCCTTCCTGGGGCTGGGCGTGGCCGTCTTGGCCAGGCCGAGCCGGGGCCCGGCGGCGGCGGCGCGGGGGCTGGCCTTCACCTCCGCCGTGGCGGTGGGCTTGGCGTCCTGCTGCTTGGGCCGGGAGGGCTTGGCGTCCGCGGCCTTGGCACCGGTGGCCGGCCGCTTGGCGGCAGTGTCAGGCCGGGCGGCGGCGGCAGCTTTGGGAGGCTCGGGTTTAGAGGGTCGGGCCGGTGAAGGCCGGGAGGGGGCCGCCGCTGCTGCCGCCGGTTTCTTGGCCAGCGCTGCGGTCGGTCGGCTAACATCTACAAACACAGAGACAGATAATAAACACACCGCCCAGCGCATCAGGCAGGCAAGCAGGGGTAACCAGGCAAACTGACCCGGCTGCATTAGACTGGAGGGGAATAAAAGCCGCATCAGGACAAGCAGCCAGAGGGGGAAACGCTGGTCTCGTTAGCCTTACGGGCTCCGCATCGTGCCTGCTGGGTACCATGGGAACGCGAGCAGTGTGCGCTGGAACTGACGGATACGCTGCTCACACTGAAACCACAGACCACTGATGAATGACCGGGTCTCAGAATGTCTCTCCATTGTGTCGTTTTCATTACAGTTAGGAATTTCTCTTTTCCATACGGTCAAGCTTTAAAGGAGTACCATGGTGGTTGAACGTGACACTTCCCAGTTGTCTTTAGGCAACAACAAAACAAATGTGCATAATTTTTTTATTATTCAGTCATTTCAATGTACTTTAAAACGTATTTTTCTAAGCCTAAATTCCCCACTATAAAAGTTCACCCAAACCGTCTGGGCGTGGTAATGAGAACTGTCAGTTAGCTATGATTGACAGACCGTGCCCCGTTACCGTAGCTACCCCCATGATACGCGCTCTTTTTGGGAGACTTTTCACAAGCTAGCTAGCTTAGTAGTATATCAAGTTTCGATAGATAGCTAAGGTAAGGACGATGACTTATAACCGATTATAGTTTTTGCTATCTAGCTAGCCAAGTTAAGATAAAAGCACAACTATAACGTCCTCATAAAAGCAAACTAGCTAGCTAACGTTATCGATAACATTGCCTTATGAAAGCAAACTACCTAGCTAGCTAACGTTAGCTAGCTAGCTAGCTAAATGAATATAACCAGAAATAATCTAATAGTCCTTAAAAGGCACTCTAATTTAAGCGAACCTAACGTTAATCAAATATTTGCATTGTCTTGCCCGTAAGCCAGCGGCGCAAACTATGGGTCTCGGGTTATCCATGGGTTTACGGGGCGTGGAAATGGGAGTGGTTACTGTGTTCGTGACGCATCAAGTTGACAACTTTCTCAACCGGTTGAAAATAGGACGATAAATTGAAAACGCATATTTCTCCAAAAATACAGAACGGACATATTTAATACTTCACTCATTGTGTTTCTTCAATGTCTCTTGTGCAAATAGCACATAAAACCGAGAAAGTGTGAAAATCACCATGGTACTCCTTTAAAAATGGGTTAATTTTCACACAGAGAGACGCCAAAGGTAAGCGCCTCAAAGGGGAGGAGCAGAAAACTGGACACCCCCCCATATTTTTCAAGCGGCCACACCCCCCCACGGACTTCTGAGTGAAGAAAATCAAACACGTAGCAGGAACAGTCCATTATATTCCTTTACACAGTCCAAGCATACGTGTCACACAGCACTAATGTTAACCCACAAATTTCAGATATATATACAGAGGAAGCTGAGTGAAAGGAGCCCAGGGTGGCAGTGGGGATTAATATGCTTTCAGTGTGAAACAGAGCCATCTCTCTCTCACTCAGCCCTGCACACGAGCACCTAGCACCACATCAGCTTGGCCTCAAACAGGAGTCACCTAAAAGGAGGTCCCCCAGACTGCCTCAGCGCAAATCATGGGTTCCCTTTACTCCTCTAAGGGAACAGAGTCCTCTTTATTGCCCAGGACACGCGTTATCTTGGGCCTCTGAATGTGTACCTTTCTTTGCAGGAGCTGCGGTCTTGGTGGGCGGCACTGCTGCGCTGCGACCAGCAGGGGGAGCTGTGGCACCTGCTCTGGAGGAGGAGGGTTTGGTGGAGGCGGCAGCTGCCTTCGCCGCCGCCGTCGTGGTGGTGGTGGGGGCGGGTCGAGAGGCCGGAGGAACGGTGGCAGGCCTGGAAAAGCAGAACCGCGTTAGAGAGCGCATCCAGGAGGTTACTTGGAATTCAGAACATTCTAGATTATAACAGACTGCTTCTGAGAGACGTTACATCACATGTCACATGAGACAGATTACACCATGAGCAAAGCATTTGTACTGACGCTGTAGACTTCTTGGAATTTTATTCCTGATCTCGATCAGATGCCACCGACATGGTGGTATAACCGACCTCATTTAGTGCCCACAGTATAAAAAAAAATAAAAGTGTCCATGCCAGCTGTAGGTTTGGCAGGCAAACAGCTGAAATTCCACAAATGTTGTCCATTTGAGGAATTTCAGCTGTTTGCAGTCACCCGAAAGCACAGCCAAACAACAAAAGCCCCGCCATTCCATTGGAGAGAATAATGTTCACACGGTTATCTACTTAGTCACAAACTGAATTCATCATCCGATACTTAATTAGTCATTTCTCCAGCAGTCTGGGCGGGGGGGGGGAGGAGTTAGCAGGAGAGTGAGAGTGGGAGTGTGAGTGAGAGAGAGAGAGAGAGAGAGAGAGAGAGAGAGAGAGAGAGAGAGAGTGAGAGAGAGAGAGAGGAGAGTGAGTGAGAGTGAGAGAGAGAGAGAGAGAGAGAGAGAGAGAGAGTGTGCTGGAGAGGTGATTTGGGGTAGAGGGGTGTGGAGCAGGGAGAGGAGGGGGATAAAGGGAGGTTTGTGAGGCAGGTTTCTCTCCCTCAGAGGGACTGAGCTGAAAGGGCGCTTATTCCCCAGCGATGAAGCCCTCATTTACTGAAGCACCCCCCCCCCCCCCCCCCCCCCCCCCCCACCCCATCACCCCCCCCCCCCCATCCACCCCCATCCCCATCCCCCCCCCCCCCCCCCATCCCTGCACGTTCCAGAGAGGAGGAGCAGCTGAGGGGATGAGTCTCGGTGCCCAGGGGGCGGGGGGGTTGGGGTCTGATTGGCACACGGCCCGCTCCAGTCAGCGCTCTGACTAAACCCCACATGACCTTCACCCGCGTCAGGGGGACGAGCATCGCCCGCCGGCGCCCGCCGCCATCGCGGCCAGCGCGCGGGACGTTAGCCTACATACGGCCGCGGCGTCGCCTCGGTCCGCGCTACGCCGGGGGGAAAAAACGTGCAAACGAACGCGCCTCATGGCATAAAGGGGGGGGGGAGGTGTTCTTTCCACCCAGTCAGCTCTTTGCTCTGACAGGAAAAAAAAGAAAAGCGATGATTAAATAGCTCTGCGGTTCGAGGCCCACTTTACCACGCCAGGGCAGAAAATGTTCCAAGGCGACACGATCCTGCTTCTCAAACAACACTGAGGGAACGAACGCAGACGGCTCCAAAAGCTAGACAGGAAGGCCTGATTGGGGGGGGGAAAGAGTAAAATGAGAGAATGAAGATGACATCATTTACACTGGTCCAGGACATCAGCTCAGCCAGGTACACTCATTTGCAAGAAGAAAAAAAAAAAAAAAGCGAAGTGGCTGACACCAAGGACAGATGACTCATCTGTTCAACCAGAATGCAAAAAAAGGCAGTGTCGTAGAACTAAAAAAAGGAGGTGGAGAAAGAGGGAGGAAAAGCCTTGGGAGAGGAAGTGGTGAAGAGGAGGAGAGGTCTGGACGGCTGTGGAGGCACGATACGAGTCACACAGGAGACAAAGACCAACTGAACAGCAAAGATACAGGGCAGCGCAAGCCTCAACTTAACCACAGTTAATCTCACAGAGAATCAGCTGTGAGCAGGCCTTAACCTCAACACAGTTAGTCTCACAGAGAATCAGCTGTGAGCAGGCCTTAACCTCAACACAGTCAGACTCACAGGGAATCAGCTGTGAGCAGGCCTTAACCTCAACACAGTCAGTCTCAGAGAATCAGCTGTGAGCAGGCCTTAACCTCAACACAGTTAGTCTCACAGGGAATCAGCTGTGAGCAGGCCTCAACCTCAACACAGTCAGACTCACAGAGAATCAGCTGTGAGCAGGCCTGAACCTCAACACAGTCAGTGTCACAGGGAATCAGCTGTGAGCAGGCCTTAACCTCAACACAGTCAGTCTCACAGGGAATCAGCTGTGCCAGTTACAGCTCACCCGAGGAGGCGCGGCTGGGATGGGGGGGGCGGTTCGCGGGTGCAGGCAGACGGAAAACACCACGTCACTCATGCGATCACACGCCATTAACCTAACGACCGCGTTACCCTCCGCCTCACTAACGGGCCTTCAGACACGAGGGGGCGGGGCCGTGCGGGAACGCGAGGAGAATCGGCGTGGGACGGTCATTACAGCACAGGCACGGGGGGGGGCCTTCAAGAGCGAGCCGTTGGGGCCTGCAAGAGCGAGCCGCTGGGAAGAGTGAGCCGCTGGGCCGGAGCCGCTGGGATGCATTTCACCCAGGAAGCGAGCGAACTCACGAGAACACCTGCTGAATAATACAACACAGCGCCGCCTTTAACTTAAGAGCCAGCCGTGCGGAAGAGCGAAGGAACACGCGGCAGCAAAGGCAGGCGTTACCGCTGCTTAGCTACCCACGCCAACTTCCAAATAAACAAACGTACGAAACAAACAAACGAAACGTACGGACGCTTTAAAATACTTTACTGTCACTTTGTTGTGGTCGACAATCACTCTCTACACTTATTTAACCCAATCGCTGAAAATCGACCGAGTCTCTGTTCAAAGCATCTCCCTCCCCACCCCCCTACCTCTCTCCATCATCTCTATCAAGTCAGGTTGTGGTGATATTATCCTGGTTTCATATTTTTCCTTTTCTGGGCTTGTTTTACACGTTTTGAGGATTTGTACTTTGGTTCCGGTAAGCCTAGTTAACTTGCATTAGCGCTATAGTGATTTAGCATACACTCACAGGTCTGGGTACGCAGTTAGCCAGGTTCTGGCACAACTGCTCATTAAAACCAAAGGAATGCATTCCTGTTTTCCAGCACTGCAGGTCATTCTGGAAAAGAGGGTTTTCTGAATGAACGCGACACTAATAAGTAAAATTGTTAGAGCAGGCACTTTAAAAGGATTATTCCTTTCGGATAAAGTATCGGTTGTAACATTTTCCTCACTGACCTGCGATACAGCCCCAATTTCCAAATGACTAATGCGTAACTGATTAAAATACATACATCCTTATTTGGTCTGCCCGTCCCCTAAGCTACTATAAGACACTGGGTTGAAATCCCTGAGAAAAACAGCGCAGTTCTCGCCCCGGCAGGAAGTGAAGACGCGCTCTGGCCGTTTCTGAGCGCACAGGGGCTCTAACGGAGCAGGAGTGTTTACAGCGTTCTGTTCAGTGACATCATCGACGCCTCCTCACCACAGGGCTTCAGTCACACCCTCATTATGGCCGCGGGTCTAAAAGTAGAGCTGGGCAGAAATGCACTGAGGCTTGTGAATTCAGGGGGGCAGTGGGTCATAATTAAAGGTTAGTCATTTACAAGATGCCACGAGGCACACAGAGAAGCCATAAGTCCAAAACTGTTGCCAGTGGTTTTCTTTTTTCAAATTTTATAAGGCAGCCTCATTAATTGCATATTTCACAATAACTAAAATAATTGGGCTGCCTGGTGTGTCACTATGCGAGATCAAAGTCAGGCCCCAGTTCAAATGAGGCGCATCCAACCCATCCGAAAGCACAGTTAACCCAACCAAGAATACGCAGACGCACGCAGACACCCGCAGACCCACGCACGCAGACGCACACAGACACACACAGACCCACACAGACGCACGCACACGCACGCACACGCACGCACACGCACGCACACGCACGCAGACCCACGCACACAGACCCACACAGACGCAGACGCACACAGACCGACGCAGATGCACGCAGACGCACACAGACGCACACACACACGTTCAGACGAGCCGAGAGGGAAAGCTAGAATCCCAGAGTCTCACTAGTCTCACTTATTAAAAATGAAATTTTAATTAAGCAGCAAAGCCAGGGGGAGGGGGGGGGGGGCGGGGGGGGGGGGCTGCGCAGGAATCTCTCACTCTCCCATAATGCTCCCTGACTGAGGCCCGCTTAGAGCCGCACAGCGCTCAGGCCGTAACAGTAAGAGCGCTGCGGTTTCATCGTTTCGCACGTTACCCAAAAAAGGATTTTTTAAAAATCTCCTCCTCGCTCACGAGAGCCAGAGGAGTTCCAGCAGTGGAGTCACAGGGCTGGGCTGAACACAGCTTCAAACCAGCCACACATAAATCATCCAGACACCAGAAAGCTGCGCGGCAGGCTTCGTCCCGCGGCGACGGCAACGGCAACAAAATCAAGCAGCTACTCGAGCAAAACTCACAAACAAAAAACACAAGATTCAATCCATAGCTTTTTCAGGCTGGTTCCAATTTCACACAGAGAACAGGGGCTAGTAAGACACACACACAGAGCAGGGGGTAGTAACAGAGTAGGACAGGGGTCCTCAGTCTTATCCAGAAAGGGCCGGTGTGGGTGCAGGCTTTCATTCCAACCAAGCAGTAACACACCTGATTCTACTAATCAACCCCTTGGAATCTTTGCTTAGCACCTGGATTAGTAGAATCAGGTGCGTAACTGCACAGTTGGAACAAAAGCCTGCACCCACACCGGCCCTTTCTGGATAAGATTGAGGACTCCTGGAGTAGGAGGTTGTAATGGGCTGACAAGATCAGTGGCATGTTTATAAAAAAATTTAAAATAAAACAGGCCCCAAGCTGACAGCGTTGAGTGTTCACACCTCCATTAATCCATTAACAAAGAGCGAGCCAGACTGACACCGCCGTGCGGAGCCGAGCCTGCAGCCCCAGCCCCGCCCCCCTGTCACTGAGCGGCTGCCTGCCAGATGCTCACACAGGGCCCACGCGCTCACTGGTCTTACAGTGATCCATCAGACTGACAGCGGTGTGCAGACCTGAGCCTGCAGCCCCTAGCCCCGCCCCCCTGTCACTCAGAGCGGCTGCCTGCCAGATGCTCACACAGGGGCCACACGCCTAACAGTGATCAGTCAGGCAGCAGCACGTCAGGATAAATGGGATTTAAGCACAAAGCCCACGCCCACGCCCACGCCCCCCCCGCCCTCTCCCCCACCCCCCTCACATTCAGAGATTAAGTGACAAGTCTGCTTCACAGAGCACAGGTCTCTCCTGCACCCACACAAAAAAGACAACGCCTCAGGGGACACTGAGTGAGAGAGGTGCGGTGGAGGCGGGGGGGGGAGGGAACGAAATGAGGGTTTCAAACGTAAAGAGAGGACGACCGTCGGCCAGCAGCAGAGGACCAGAGCCCGTGCGTTTGGAATGAGCAGAGTCAGTCCTCACTGGCCTTGCTGCATGCAAAGCCCTGGAAGTCTACAGTGTGCGCACACGTTCCCACGATGCACAGCTACACGCCTCGCCCCGCACAGCCCAGCTGCATGATGGGAAGGATCTGCCACACCCGCGAAGTGACGCTCCTCCCCCCTTCTTAGCCTTCTATCCCTCCTTCCTCTGCTCTCCCTCCATCTGCTGTACATCTCCCCATCCCGACCGCCTGTGTACCTCTTACTCTCCCTCACAGCCCATTTCACTCTTCCCTCCCCCCCTCTCTCTCGCTCCCTCTCCTCTCAGCAGGCAGTGATGTTCTATTCCATCGCTCAGGGGCTCATGGGTAATTCAGCAGTACAGCATCAGTGGGGCTCTGGCCAAGGCTGGCGGCTCCCTACAGTGACCTCAGCGCTTACATCAGCGCTTACATCAGCGAGGCCGGACAGGGCTCAGCGTGCACACGCTCACACCCACACACACACACACACACACACACACACACACACACACACACACACACACACACACGCTCACCACACACACACACACACACACACACACACACACGCTCACACGCGTACCGCGTACCACACACACACACAAACACACACACACGCGCGCGCGCGCGCGTACCACACACACACACACGCTCACCACACACACATTTACCATGCACGCATGCACACACAGACACACACACACACATTTACCATGCACGCGTGCACACACACGCTCACACGCGTACCACACACACACACACACACGCTCACACGCTCGCTCGCTCACACACACACACACACACACACACACACTTACCATGCGCGCGTGCACACACACACTTACCACACACACACACACACACACACACACACACACAAGCACACACACATACACACACACACACACCATGCACGCGTGCACACACACACACACACACACACACACACACACACAAGCACACACACATACACACACACACACCATGCACGCGTGCACACACACACACACACACACACACACATTTACTATGCACGCGTGCACACACACACTTACCACAAACACACAAACGCACGCGCGCGCACACGCACACACACACTTACCATGCACGCGCACACACACTTACCACAAACACACACACACACACACACACACACACACACTTACCACAAGCACACACATACACACACAGAGTACAACCACCTGGCACGTCCTACAACACACGCACACACACTTTCCATTAGCAGTGCTATTGCACACGGTACAAGCATCCATTAATGCACAAGTGTACATCCTGTTCCACACACAGCAAGCGCACACAGGAAGTCCGCTCCATTGTGCTGGAACTACAGTAACTGGTGCCATGCAGACCCTCTGCTTGCACGCAATACCCACGAGGCACTGCCACTAAGAATCAAACCAACATGAGGACAGCGATGACACCCACCCACTAACACACCATATACACACACAATCACACACCCATCTCCATATATACGCACAGTCACAAACATGTACCCATCTCCACATACACACATCCACACACCCACACAAACACAGCCACAAACACACACCAATCCATACAAACACACATGCGCACACACACCCACAAACACACCCATAAACACACACCAATCCACACAAGCACACATCTACAACCACCCACACCCGCATGCACACCCGCACACAGCTGGCCACTGGCGAAGGAAGTGCCTCGTCACTTCCTGAGTCTCCAGCAGGAAGTGGGCAGACGCGCGGTGTGCAGGGATAAGGAGACCCAGCCCCCAGGAGGCCAGCAGAGAGGGGGGTCTGACTGGGGAGGGGGGGGGGGGGGGGGGGGGGGGGGGGGGGGGGGGAAACTGCACTCATTTAATAAAGAGCAGAATTACTGAGGAAGCAGGACAGAGGCTAATCTAATCACACAGGGATATTAAAGGCACTGTCACAGCCAATCAGAGGCAGCGCAGAGAAATGGGGGGGGGGGGGGGGGGGGAGGGGGAATGCAGTGCAAGTGCACAGGAGCCTGGACGTGTGGCACCCGCTCCTAAAACCCAATCAGCCCCGCCAGCGTACCGCTCAACAGACTCAACGAAGGAACAGCGGCAGTGCGGCGTAGCGGCTAAGGAGTTGGTCTTGCAACCTAAAGGTCGCAGGTTCGATTCCCCCGTTGGACACTGCTGTTGTACCCTTGAGCAAAGTACTTAACCTGCATTGCTCCAGTATATATCCACCTGTATAAATGGAAACAATGTAAGTCGCTCTGGATAAGAGCGTCTGCTAAATGCCTGTAATGTAATGAATACACTCGACTCAACACCGCGCACTCTGAACGGAAACGGGGTGAACAGGGATTATTACGCAACGTAACGCAGTTCGATCCGTAGCCACATTCCAGTTAGCGTATCTGGTATGTTAATCAGCATGCGCCCTCAACGATTCAGCTACGAACCTGAACGAATGCACGCATCTAACGCAGTGAAGGTTTTAACGTGCACAGCTGAACTACTGTTCCCTGGCTGTTTTCCAGATTGAGCTGCCGGCAGTTAGAGGCCTGAGCGGATTCCTGAGGAATCGGTTAACGGGACCACGGGGGCGTAAGACGACACCGGACCACCACAGACGCCCGGCGGACAGAGCGGTCAGGAACACGAGAGGAGATCAGGCGACGCAGCCCGGAGGACTGCGCAGGCGCTAACCGCTCAGCGAATGCCTTCCTGCCACGTTTATGCAACTTTGAGTGCACAGGCTCCGCCCACCAGCACTCTCCTCATAGGGAGGGGCAAAAAAAAAAAACTTTACCACGCCATTGGATCCCTTACCTGGTTGCCTTGGGAACAGTCGGCCTATCGGTTTTGGTCAGAGCAGCAGTGCTGGGTTTGGAGGGAGCTGCAGAGGCTGGCCTGGGAGCTGCTGGTGGTTGGGGGGGAGGGGGGGGGGGGGGGGGGGAGACAGGAAGTTGGAATGGAAAAAGTGAATGATGGAATGAGCACAGTAGAGACAGAGGAAAAAAGAGAGACAGAGAGAGAGAGAGAGAGAGAGAGACAGAGAATAAAAATGTCATTTATCAAGGAAAAACTGACCTTTGTAAGCAAAACCATCTTCTCAAGTAATCATGGAATAATCTAGAACGTGGAGCTGAATCCACTCAGAGGCAAGGTAGCTGGTAAGGGGTGCAGTATGAGGACAGTAACCCACGGCCGGGCTACGCAGTGACCTAGCCTAGGCGTTTAAGTGCAGAACGTGTACCTACCGGAGGTTTTGGGCTTGGCTTTGACCCCGTTGCTGGGCGCGGCGGGGGCTTTCTTGGTGGGCTGGGCGGTTCCGGTCGCGGTCCTGGTGCCGGTGGGCCCGGCGGCGGGAGCGGTGGCGGGTCGGCTCGCTCCGACGGGCTTCCTGTCGGTGGCCTTGGCCGGTGGTCTGGCGGGGGCGGGCGCGGGCCTTTTAGGAGGGGCGGCGGCGGCGGCGGGGAGCTTCTTCTTCTCTGGAGCGGCGGCGTTGGCAGCGTTGGTCTTCCTGGCCAGGCCGTTGGACAGGGGCTTCTGGACGCCGTTGAGGACGCGGTTCTGGGCCGTTCCGGGCCGGGCGGCGGGTCCGGACGGTCCCGTGGTCTTGGCGCCGGCGGCAGTCGCGGGCCTGGGTTTAGCGGGTCCTTTCGTCTTGGCTTTGGGGTCGGCGGGCTTGCCGTTCCCCTCCTTGGGGGCAGGTGGCGCCGTCTGCACTTCCGGCTGCTGCTGCTGCTGCTGCTGCGGCTCGGCCGCCTCCTCCGGCTGCGAGGGCGGGGCAGGCAGCTGCGGCGGCTCCTCCTCCATGGGCGGTCCTTCGACTACGGGCTCCGCCCCCAGGACCTCCATGGGCGTTGCGGTGTCGACCCCATCCGGCTTCATCTCCCCCCCCAGGCCTGGCGCTGCCCCTCACTGGCGCAGTTTCGCGGGATTCACGCCCTCAGTCAGACGGGACCCCCCAGTGCTGTGCGGCCCTCCTGCCTGATCTGGGGAAGAAAAACAAAAATCTTAAAACTACAGAAAACCTACAAGACTAGACATGCAAACCGTCAGGCATTTAGAACAGCAGAAAAGCCAATGCATGCGCACGACAGCTCGGCAAAGAGAAGCGCTTTAAAATAAATAAAAAATTAATAATAAAAAGCAGGGGAATGCACTCATGGGGTTTAAGGAGAAGAGAGAACAGGAAGTGACAAGCTGGGGCAGCCAATATTATCGCCCGTTGCCGCGGTAACGAGGCGCTCTCTGACCCAGCGAAGCGTCCGCAGGGAGCCGGGCGGTAAGTCACGTGACGGACAGCCAGCGAATCGCGCGGGAGCATCGGGAACGCGGAGGCAAGCGCGAGCGACAGAGTGAAACGCCGCGACGTTATTTGAATCTAGTCAAATTCCCAGTAGCAGCTCTCTCTCCCGCTTTCTCACAAGCAAAACCGCGTAGGAAAGCCGCTGGCTGACGACGGCCAAGCAGCCCGCAGAATCCAGACGGAGCGCAAGCTTCAGCAAATGAGAAACATGTGGCGTGATTGGGTGCCATTATCGCCGTGGAGATAAAACGCGCCAGGGAGTCGCGGTAATCAAAGAACAAAAACAACCACAAACACCAGGCAGACTCAAACGAGCTTTTCCCCATCCCATCCACAGACAGGCAACCCGTTTTACGATGGGGCTGATCCATAAATGAATAAAAACAAATATACAAAATAAATAAAAACTCTCTTCTCCATCTCTTCCTCAAGTGTGCATAATTCTCCAGGACACCAGGCAAAGCCACAGACAGCAGCACTGAGCCCCAGATTGCCGCTGGAGAGCAGAGGATTATGGGAACCAGCACTCCTGCTGGTCGATGGCTGATCCCCAAAAACCCCAGACAGGCCTCCAAACACCAATCTCCCCCCCCCACCCCCACCCCAAATGCAGCCCATCTTCACTGCAGGGAATAAGCATCACAGAGCTCACCCCCCTTCCACTACCCCCCCCCCCCCCCCCCCCCCCCCCCCCCCCCCCCCCCCCCCCCCCCCCCCCGAATCTCACTCCACTGCTTGTGTGCTACTTACAGGGCCTTACTCCTCCTCCTACTCCTCCACCTCCTCCTGCTCCTCCCCCACCCCCCCCCCACTATAAGACCTGTTCCCAGTCAACAGTCATGCAGATGTCCTGGGCAGCTGAGCCATTGTGTGGGCTGAACAGACAGGCCCGTCCAGCGAGGGGGGGGGGGGCGGGGGTGCAAATCCAGTTTGGCGGATACGAGCAGGCCCAGGGGCCTCTCAGCTGCAGGCCGACGCCCCCGCCACCCCGCCCCCCCCCTCCTCAGGGCCTCAGGCACACAGCGCTCGTGCGTGAGGTCATCACTTTTAAACAGGGAGGAGTTTAGAGGAGCGCATCAGGGCATAAGGCTCCGCCCCCCTCGCCAGTTCAGCCTCCAATCACACAGAGAAACTCTGTTCAGGAATAAAACAGTCCGCTTGTGGAGGTCCAGAAAAACCAGTTAAGTCGGTTTGAGGCTAGTAGTGGATCACGCACGCACGCACGCACGCACGCACGCACACACACACACGCACACACGCACACACGCACACACGCTCACCACACACACACACACACACGCACACACGCACACACGCACACACGCACACACGCACACACGCACACACGCTCACACACACACACACACCACACACACACACACACACACACCACACACACACACACACACACACACACACACACACCACACACACACACACACACACACACACACACACACACACACACCACACACACACACACCCCCCCCCCCCCCCCCCCCCCATTCTAAATTAGAAGTCCGATTCTTTACTGTGCCATTACAGTCTCTCAGGCAGCTGACCTGCAACTCAACCGCAGGACACAAACAAAAATTTACATCAGTACTTTCTTTCCAGCTTCCCCCCCCCCTCCACCCACCCCCACAGACTGCAGACAGTCCTTTTCACTGCAGCAGTTATAAATCTCCCAAGCAGAGGCCAGAGAGGGGAGCCATC
This sequence comes from Anguilla japonica, assembly GCA_025169545.1. Lineage (NCBI taxonomy): Eukaryota > Metazoa > Chordata > Actinopteri > Anguilliformes > Anguillidae > Anguilla > Anguilla japonica. The sequence goes on along the minus strand of CM045884.1, from coordinate 69,991,450 downwards.
CCTCTCCCTCTCTACTCGCTCTCCATCACTCTCCCTTGCCGCTCTCCCTCCCTCTCTTTCTCTCCCCCTCTCCCCCTCTCTCTGCACCTCTCCCTCTCCCTCTCCTCTCCCTCGCTCTCCTACGCTCTCCTACTCTCCCCATCCCTCTCCCTCTCCCCCCCTCTCCCCATCACTCTCCCTCTCTCTCTCCCTCCCTCCCTCTCCCTCTCCCTCCTTTTCCCACACACTTCTCTCGGCTCCGCCTGGTCCCAAACGGAACCGTGGAGAAACGCCACGTCACAGCTTCCAATGTGGCCTACCCAAAGCAGCGGCTGCACACGGGCACCCGTCCAATCAAACGCACCCGAGCGACGAGCAGGAAAAAAAAACAAAACAAACCGAGGATTTGCTTACCGGCTCCGCGATAAAAATTCACACGGCGACAGAAGCACGGCGTTGCCAGAGCTGTCCGCGCATCACGTTTGAATGAGTCACCTGTGAGTAACGAGCCTGTTTTAGTCATTTAGGGCTCAGAGGGCCGGGAAGCAAACAGAGACAACGGCATCGCTGGGAAAAAAAA
>CM045884.1:69863391-69985891 GCA_025169545.1 Anguilla japonica | reverse complement strand
TTTCTAACAACCAGCTTCAAAGATATTTGAAGGGAATTTTCTTTTAGACCACAAAATGCCCATGCCATTCCAAAAACCAGAAGGCCATCAGGGACTGTAAATATCCAAAATAAATATCCATCACACACAGAAACCCAGGGCCGGTCGAAAACATTCACTAAAACTGAAATATCAAAACCCCCCCCCCCAGAGTGAACCACCCTTTTAAGGGAGTTCGGACCGTGTACATCCTACTCGAATATAACTTAAACGCCCAAATATAGCGCTTATCTGCAGATGCAATTATTGCACCCGCCTTCATAACAGCTAATATTAAATGCTAAGAGTGTCTTTCCCACCGCAGGATTAACTCGAACCCGTTTCCGGCAGCCTGTTGCAGCGCAGGGGTGTTTGCCCTGAGGCCTTGTGTTTAATGGGCTCATTAGAGAGCCTCTCCCTCAGACAGGCTCTCCTCTCGGGGGGGGGGGGGGGGGGGGGGGGGGGGGGGGGGGGGGGGGGGGGCCAGTTTTGTCGTTCGGCGCGAGCGGCGTGTGACGCCAGCACCCGGGGGCCCAGGGGCCCGGGCGGAGCGCGTCGTCCAGATTGTAATCGGGCTCCGGCGCATTCCTCAACACCCTCGGCCCGGCGACGGCAGGAAGCCGCCCCTCCCCGCCCCTCCCCGCCGGCAAACAGGCCGCGTCCGCCGCGCCGAATTCCTCCCAGGACACGGCGGAGGAGGAGGGGAGGGAAGGGGAGGGGAGGCGCGCATTCTTCCTCCCAGCCGCTCCGCGTGAGGCGATAACGGGCCGGGGGGGGGGGGCTCCCACAGCGTTCTGAGACTGCCGCCCCCCCCCCACACCCACACCCACAGGCCACAGCAGGAGGGACAGAAGCACAAGCACTGCATTCACAGGAGCCTCACGGGGGCCTGCTGCTCCAGTGAAGACGACAGCCAATCACCTGCCATTCAATCACCTCCCATTCAGCCCTGCCCGCCCCCCAGCTGGGCCTGTATGGCTGTGGGGGGGGGGGGGGGGGGGGGGCCTCTCACAGAACTCACCGCTACCTGGTTACCGCCCATAACATAGCACTATGCAGGCGTGACTCAGATGAAGAAGCTGACAGTCATACCAGGCAGTGCGACGATGGGCACAGTTCCACCCAGCGAGGCTTCAAAGAGATTAAGGCCAGATCATCCTTCTGTCTTCGGGCCTCCTGGCTTCATGCGCTACAGAGATCCGACAGAAACGTCTGCACTTTCGACCTTTCTGAAGATCAGAATAAGATAATGTCGCGCTAATCTCTGAGTAGCTCGCAGCAGACCGCACTCCAGCAGCACGGCTTGGAGTACACTACGCTACCCAGACAAACACGCATCTATAATCCTGCGAACAGCTGACAGCCTCGCACCGCCAACCCAATTCCTCCACTGCAGGGACACATGCTGCGCGGTGCCACCCTGCACAGAACACACCCCGACCAGCTGTGTGGGTGTGTGTGTGTGTGTGTGTGCGCGTGTGTGTGTGTGTGTGTGCGCATCACTAGCGCCGGACGGAGAACTCCCCCAGGGATGGCGGATTAATGAGACAGAGCTCGTTAACCCTGGACAAAGACTGATGCTAATCCTGTATGATCTGCCCGTCCTGCAGCCAGAACAAAAACAGAGGGGGGGGGGGGGGGGGGGGGGGGGGTCAATAGGGGTGTGGTCCGAAGAGCATCGCCCCTTCTAGTTCCACATTTATTACGACCAGTAAACATTAACTCAGTGGAACCAGTTAGGTAGCAAGCACGAACACTCAGAGATAAATAAACAACCACCCTAGCCATATTACCACACAGATTTTGGCCAAGTCTTTGCAACCCTACGTCTAAGAATCACTGCTATGGAAAAGTCTGTCTGGGTAAGAGCATCTGCTAAATGCCTGTAACGTCATGTAATCTGTTAGACTCAGAACGTAGGACCCCGATGAAAAGGCAGCCTAACAAACCACTCCATCACTCCATTTGAGCAAGGAGAGGAAGAGACTCATCATAACTTAAGAGACAGGAAACCTCAGGTTACATTAAATGACCTCCGGTATCTTCTACACACAATTTAACCAACCGCGCAATAGTCCTGATGCCCAATGTACGCTGGGAGAGGCTGCAGTGCACCCACCCACTCCCCCCCCCCAGCAGGTTAAGCGGGTATAGATAATGGATGAAGGGAAAACAGTCTCGAGTACTCCCCAGGCAAGTGTTCTTCAGTTTCACACTTTAAATATTTAGATAACCCCAGCCAATTAAGTGTGAGCAACCGCCTTACAGCAGTGTGTCAGTGTGTCTTGCCAGTGTTGCTCAAATTATATTTTACCTTTGACAAGTAAAGCATATCAGCCATTTAAGCAATTTAAGCTTTGCATTTCCTCATAGTAAAAAACAAAAAAAAACTAAAAAAAAAAACTAATTTGGACACCATCCAACAAAGATCAATAAGATACTTGAGACATGAGAAAACTTGTATTCATAAAATTTGAATGCCACAAAGGGACCAATGAACACAAAGCTTTCATCGTTACCAAAGCTGGCGGAATCATGTGCGCAGATCAAACAAAGAGCCTCCAGCAAAAAAAAAAAAAAAAAAAAAAATGAGGTACCCTGGACCACAAATTATTTTACCACGGAAAAGTCAAAGGACAAAAACTAGTGCAAACAAAGAGCATTTGAGTCAAGTCCCCCAAAATTAAGATCCAGTCTCCAAAGTTTTGTGGATATTTCGGCTGCATTTTAGCGGTGTTTAGCCATGGCAGCGTAACCCTCAATATTCAAGTCATTAGCATAATTATTTTTCAAACATGCAATTCCGAGCTGAAATGACCACTCCAGTCGTTCCGTCATGGGGGGGAACAGAAGAGCGCACACACGCAGCGTAACTCAGCGTGGGGGGGTAATTTGAGGAGACGGACGGTCTCCATTGTCCGCCGCGTGCCAGCGGAGCACGCTCGTCGCCGTGGTGAGCCGGACAGGCGGAGATCGGGGTCGGCCGGGGCGCGCCCTCGGACTCGCCAAACAGAATCCGATCGGCGTCAGCGGATAGGGCGCAGAGGAAAACAGCTGACATCATCTGGACTGGCTGGAAACACACCCTCTCTGCCTCCCTCGCCAACACGCGTACGCGCGCACATGCGCACACACACACACACACACCCGCGGTCAGGCTGGAAACACCCTCTCTGCTGCCAGCCACACACACACACACACACACACACAAACACACACACACGGACCGAACACCCTCTCTGCCTCCCTCGCCAACACACACACACACACACACACACACACACACACACAGACCAAACACCCTCTCTGCCGCCAACACACACACACACACACACACACAGACCAAACACCCTCTCTGCCGCCAACACACACACACACACACACACACGGACCAAACACCCTCTCTGCCGCCAACACACACGAGCACACGCACGCACACAAGCAGACCTGTGGTCACTCTGGAAACTCAGGACCGCATCAGTTTCCACACCGAGTGGAAAGAACCAGACGGGGGAGAGAGAGAGAGAGAGAGAGAGAGAGAGAGAGGGAGAGAGAGAGAGGGAGACAGAGAGAGAGAGAGGGAGAGAGAGAGAGAGAGAGAGCCGTTGCCTGGTCCCCCACACTCCTGCACCATGTGGCTCATTCACACTGTAAGGCCAGAGTTTACTGCCCTGAAGTGCATCTCACACACACACACACACACACACACACACACACACACACACCAATTTAAGCAAAGGTAAATCAGCCACAGTTACAGGGAAGCTGTTGCAATGCGGGGCCCCTCGTGTGGATCGGAGGGGCCAACGGCTCCTCTGTTGCCCATAAAAACCCCCTTACGAGCATCTCAGCTTCGGCACAGAAGCAGCACAAATCCCCACCGGAGTGAGCGCAAATGGGCTGATATCAATTACGGTCACACGTGCAACCGAATCCAATAACACGATGACAAGCTCTGTCCGCTGGCCCACAGGAACACCAGCCTGGAAGAGGACCAGCCAGCGTAGCACACACACACACACAATCAGGCCACCATGACTGCAATCAAGCCAAGCTGACACAGAATTCAACTACTGCGCTGCTCACAAACAAACTAAATAACTACAATTTGAACTAGGGGTGCGAGGTATGGAAATTATGGGGTCACAAAAAGAGCTTTTTCAGGACATAACGATGCTGCTTTTTCTAGCCAATAACAATGCTGCCCTGTTCTACATTCTAACAGAAATGCAAAATGCAACCAAATTTCCACATTCACAGAGGAGCACAGATGTCAATTTATGATGGGAAAATTTCAAATTTTTTTTGTACAAGAAAATACTTCCAGGACATGCTTACTTTACTACTGAACTGAGAGACTAGAGCTACAGAGTCACTGTACAACTTTTCTTGTGATCTGGGCTTGTAAAAAATGATACAAAAATAACAGATTCAGATGAGTCTGATCAACTTTGTGCATGACATTTTACAGTACAGCTGCCCAACCCTGCTCCTGGAGATCTACTGTCCTGTAGTTTGTCACTCCAAACCCAATTTGGCACACCTGATTCAACTAATTAGCAGCTCAATGAGATCTCTAGCTGTTGAATGAGGTGTGCTTTGTTGGGGTTGGAGTGAAAACCTACAGGACAGCAGATCTCCAGGAACAGGGTAGGGCAGCCCTGATTTACAGGATCAGGAGCACATCAAACAGACCACAATCAGCCCAATGCTGAGTTTATGGCTGATGTGCTATGCACTACATAACGCATCAGACATAAACTCAGCATTGGGTGATACCGGATGTTTGAGTTAAGAAAATCAGTACTACCACCATGACTGACAATACCCTACATCAGCAGTTCAAACATGACCAAGGCCAACTGCATCAACCACAGTACCAACAGCGACAAGACACAATCCCAAAAGACCTCAAAAAAAAAATTGTTAAGATTATTTATTTTTCTTTTAAGTCAACCATATGCAGCCACAAGGCCACCCAATGCAATTCAATTACCACACAAACCACAGCAGAGAGGTGAAATGGAGGGCAAATCACTGCAATTTCATAACACCGATCACCATGGCGCAAAGAAAACATTCCGCGGCTGGAACGCATGGGCACCAGTGACATCAACAACAGCGATGATCCAGACAGGAGCTACCTCGTCAGCACTAGCGCAAACACCCGGGCTGACAGGGTGTAATCATAGCCGGTCACTCTGAAGAGCGACAGATAAACCAGCACCATTAACCCAGGACTGCCTGCTGTCAGTAAGGGAAGGTGTGGCCATTTGCATCGCCCCTGGCAAGTCCCAGTCAATTTCACTAATGGTGCTTGTGTACGTCTTTTCCATGCTGTAAGAGATACCACTCTAAACCTGTAGCCGTACGTACACGTGATTTCACAAGAGAAAGTCTAAAAGTTTTCTCTTTCTTGAAAAGCAAAACTAGATTCATAAGTTCAAGGTACAAGAGCCCAGTAGAGGGGAATACCTGAATTTAGTGCTATACGCTTCGGGAATTCCCCCGGCTGCCCAGCCTACCGGTCCACTAACAAGCTGACAAGACACCATCAATAAGTAACGGTGATTTAACTACCACTTCTAAAAACCGACAGAGTTCAGTTTAGAAAAGAACAGTGATAAGCGCCAGCACAAACCCATCTCTTCGAGGAAAGGTGACGTGAATGCGAGGCGACGAAAAGCGCAGGAGACAGGTAAATTGAGTTCGGCCTCGAAACACGGTTCATCTCTCCAGAATAGCCCAGAGAGCCGTTGTAGGCATCGAAACCACAATGAGAACAGATCTGGGCAGATAATGGAACCGGCTCCACGCGGACACGCCTTACCATAATATTTGCTGGCACCATCACACACAAACAGGCTTTGTTTTTTTACTAAGGCAATCAGACAGATGTAAAAAAAATGTAAACACAGATGAATATCTTATAGGAAAGAATCTTCATCTCTGGACAAAGCGACGTATGAGGCAAACAAGCACTGTCGCTTTAGACAACTCGATGCAGTTGCAATGATCCACTATTATTAGCGATAGCATTCCGAGGCAGGCCAATTATAAGCTATTGATTTCCGGTGCGCTTTGCTAAATGTCACCAGCAAAAAGAACAGAGAGTGTTTTTTTCATATTGACTAACCGGTCGGTTATGCGAATATGCGTTCGGTTTTGGTACGTTGAAATGCACGTTATTGCACTGTGGATGGAATGCAATCGTTCCTCCTTGTAAAGAGGTCAAAACTATCAGACCAGACATCCTTACAAGCAACACTCGATATTGACAAAAATATCCACACTTGGAACCAAATACGAGCTCATTTTGGGGAGGCAAAAAAATTCAGCCAATCTAAATTCTCATCGGGCAGTAGAAGCGATTGGTTAATTGTTTGTAAAACACTGCGTAAAAACGTTCCAATGGTTTCCGGGGTCAATTGTTCCATTAGTATATGGTGTACAAGCGTGACAAGCAAACAAACAAATACAACAACATAGTTTTAGTTAATAAAGAAAAACAGCAACACCAGCATCTTGGCTACTATAAATCAGTGGATAACAATAAGAAATACAAAGAAAGGAGCCAGTTTGTCAACAAAGACCGTTGCTTTCCTATCTCAGGATAGTATCAGAAAAAAATAGGAGTTAAATTTTCAACGGGTAAGCAGAGAGGAATATCCAAGCTTGTTGTTGTAAAGTGCAGGGATTCCCCGAGGTAATAAGTAGCTAGTAACTGCAAATTGTGAAACTTGCCTGGGGATCGTTATCAAACTGACTTTGAACGACGCCCTGGTGTGAACAGAATTGTTAAAGCTCGTTTGTCTGCGTTCGCTGCAAGACAAAACTGAGCAGCCAACTCACTGGGATTTTCATTTCTGAATTGCACTTATGGATATCGTGATTAAAGCAAACCATTTAAGCCTGTCCACACTTACGCGGACATGATCGATTCGATATCACGCGCAAAATAAAACTGCGCTCCAATTTTCCAGTTAATCAATGTCAGCCACCACCCAATCGCCCACTCCGCCCCATCCGGCTAACAGCTCTCTTAACGGAATTAGTCACATTCATTCCTTTAAAATGGCCCTTCAGACTTTATTTGATTTACTACAATCAAATGTCAACCAACGCAACTAGTTTATGGACGAAAGACCCATGACTTCAAACGAGTAGACTACAACCGAAATATATTTTCAGACTTAAATTCCAATTTATTTAGCCGAAGTTATGAAGCTAACAGCATTAATATGTGTTAGGTCACCAACATTACCTCGAACCAGCTACCATTTCGCCTTGCCCCGTGTCTGAATGTTTTCCATTTACAACAAAAGATTTACTTAAATGCCAAATACTCGCAAGCAAGTAAAATGGACACATACAAAATCGAATGCATGGATTTTAACGTGTGCAAGACACCCAAGCAGCAAGCTAGCGTTAAGAACATACGGAAAATAGGGCTGAACCAAAGCTCGCTCGCCAGCCACTATCCCTGGCCCCTGAACAACCGTTAGCTAGAGAAAGGAAGCTATAGTATTAAGGCACCAAAGGAACCGATTTTGACACGTTTAAACTACGGCCAAAACGGAGGAATTTATTAGACTTTTTTATAAAAGAGGCCAATTATTTCTGGTTTACATTACGGGGAAACAGCCCCGCTAGCCATCTTGTATGGGATAAGAAACGGTAAAAACACCTGGTATGTAATGCAGCTACAATAATTGCCTTACCGTCAGGATACTGATGCACGCTTAAGTTAGCTTGCTAGCTACGCCCAACAGGCTGGCCACCTTGTTCCCTTTTTCCAGGCGGTATCCGTGCATAAACCGAGAAAGCGGACAAAAATAGCCGATTATACGAGCTGGATTGCAATGCCGAACCGCGTCCACTCGTCTCTGGCACGTTTGTTCGCATAAAAGCGACCGCGGTTGTGTTTCTCTTGTGCTGCGGGCGTTCTGTGCGCTCTCTTTTCCTGCGCGCCAGTCAAGACATATGCTACTCCCGGGATGGAGCGATAGCTATGGAGGGAGTTACCATAAGGAAACGCGGGGGTGAAGTTGAAATGGGACTGAATAAAGAAACTTTTATGTCTTCCGACATCAACCAATCACAACATGGACCGAGACTTATTCAAAAGAGGGATGATGTCATTTTACTCAAAGCATACCGCCCCTTCTTGCTCCGGTTTCTTCGGCGCAGTCTTTCAATAACACCCTCCCCACTTCCCCACCACCCCTCCCTCGTACCTCTCTAGTACCTCCCTTCCCAGCATACCTCCCGCCGTTTCTTACAATGGAGTGTTGCAGAAAGATGTACATGGATCACAAAGACATAGAAGAGAAAGGGACGGGAACGTTAGAGTTGCAGTGGAAATATTTAATTAAAGCATTAATGATTAACCCGTAGCATTTGTGTAACCTACACACTACATCTACACACATTAATCACGAGTTAATTCATTTACGCTGTAATGTTTCATTCTTTTTGATGTTCCTGATGTGACCCCTATGCCAATTTGACTAAAAATAAGAGCTTAAGTGGACGGTAGCTGCCACACGAATCTGCTAATGAGTTTCAGCTTCTTTGCTGCTTGGACTGAACGGTGACATGAGTGTCTAGTTTTGTTCCCTCACTCCGTCTCAGCTGCAGCTGCGGGGCCGGGAGAGAAAGAGAGGAGAGGAGAGGGGAAACCACAGACAAAGGGGCCAGTGACTCAGGCTGAAAGAGAAAGCTGAATAGACCTGTACAACCCACATCAACATTTTGGTCTGTGGCATTCAGCTATGCGACTGGAGGAGAAAACAAAAACACACCAGCGAAAGGGGGGGGGGGGGGGGGGGGGGTGGTGGTGGTGGCGGCGGGGGGGGCAACCGAAAAGCAAGGACCAAAGCTGTGGGTAAACAAGAGCAGAATCAAGCAAACAATTAACAGACTACAGGGAAGCCATCTGAAGGGGCACTCTCAGTCTACTTGTGAGGCTTTTGTACTGGCTGCAGGGTTATACTCTAACCTGTGTCCGTCTGTGTTGTCCTTTACAGTAGGCTGGGCGGAGGCAGGCAAGGCATGCTGCTCTTCTGTCGGTCTGTAGCTATTCACACTATGCCAACGCTAGGCCACATGTCAAGATGCCTCCAGTACATGTTTTGGGCTTTCCTGCTTAGTTTGGGCAAGATTGCCCAACCTTGCCCATCTGTGGCTGTGGACCTATTCCTGTTGTTGTTGTTGTTTTTTTTTCACCGGGCCCTGGGTCCTTCTTCAGTGTGGTCCATCACCATTTAGTTCAGAGGTTTTTACTGCTGTGTGTAAACCACTTCCACAGTTGTCCTGGTTGACACTAGATTCCTTCCACAGCAGTCTCCCCGCATCAGCCCACCTCATTAGCTGTCATAAAATGTGTAAAGTTCTTTGCGATTGCAGCCGCCATGTTGTTATTGCTCCTGTTGTTTTTTTTCACCTGCTTCCGGGTCCTTCAGTGTGGTCCTGTCCATTTGCTCTAGGACAGCACTCCCCTCAAAACCTGCCCGTCAAACAGCTGCACTGATCGGGGCCTCTCTCTCTCTCTCTCTCTCTCTCTGTCTCTCTCTCTCTCTATACCCTACAGAGCCAGCCTTCTTATGATGATTGTGGGATCCTTCTCTGGGCACCTCCACCCTGCTGGCGTGGGTGGGGATCATCCGCCACCTCAGCTTCTTCCAGAATTACAACTTGATTTTTAGATTTCAGTCAGCCGGTGCCCAAATTACACGCGCACGGAGCCTATTTAAACATGCGTGCCAATCCACACGCATTCCAACAACACACACACACACACACACACACACACGCACACACACACACGCACGTCAGGACAGAAAGATAAAAAAAAGAGAGAGGCCAGCCATGACAGTGGCAGAGGTCTGCTAGCTGCAAAGCACTGCGGCCATTTTCAATTAGAGGCCACAATGAGAGGAAACCTCGCACACAGACGGCCTGGCAGCCGGGACAGGAAGGGACTGGCCAGTTCTTGACCTCTCAGCTCTCCTGTTGTTTACGCCTCATGTTTTTTTCCCCTCTGGTTATTAACGCAGCTGGTGAGTCAGAAACGGAAGTCTCTGCGGGCTGTGCACAGGGACGTGGAGCAGCCTTTGCGAATTAAAGCCCACATTTTTTAACGCAAGAAAATCATAGATTTGTACCATAATCAATCTGATATGTATGCATGGTTTTAACACTCCACAGCTCAGATAATGCTTTCCTAAGCTAAATGCTATTTTACACTGACACAGATGGAAAATTATGATGTACAGACCCATTACAACATAATATTGGGCAGTATACAGTATTTTGTGCCATGATAGTGTATACTGTCACCTTATTCAATTTTAAACCTTATAACCTTATCATGTAAAACGTGTAAAACTAGTAGGCTGAGTAGAACGGGTGTTGTAGCAGATGAACATCAACGCACACTCAGTTGACACTGTTGCACAGTGCACACCACCGGAATACTGTGTGCACTGTCCTGCAGAGCACGTACAGACAAAATACGATGCAAGGACACATAATGCCGGAGCGAAAATCAATATCACACGTGCACATAATGTTTCGGTTCTCTAGGCGCGTCCGTCAGCTGCGCATCAGTCTGAAACCCAAGGACGCGTGGCGCCGCTCCAAGCTGCCGCGCTGAGTTAAGTGCACCGCTCCGGCTCCGTACCGCTGTAAATAATGCATGATCCTATTAGGCGTAGAGTACAAGGAAGCTCCTGATGAAACGCAGAGCGGTGCCCAGGCGGCACGCAACGAAGCAAATGCAGTGAGGGACGCTAAAAACTTCTCTGTCTCGTCTTGATGCTTACGGCCTGTGTGCGTGAACCTGTCTTGTCGAAGGTCTTTGCTTTTGGGGGTACGTTTTTTTGTATCGGCATATGTGCATAAATTAGTGCTGGGTTTGTGTCAGCAACTCTTGATGTGCACATTGGCCAAATATGTGCTTTTCTGTAACTGAATACATTCTGTCTGAGGCATCATGCTATCTTGGTGTCAAAGTACAGAATACTTTTGAGAGTAATACATTAACTTCTACATTTACACTGTACACTGTACACAGCGTTGCTTTTTTGTGACTGTACTTTTGTGTGTACCCACACAACAATGTCTCTGCGGATAGCATTTATCTTTGAATAGATTCAGTCTCCTTTTATTTAATCTCCTAATCCTCCCTCTTTGCAGTCTGGCATTTTACCCTCATTTTGATTGGCAGACACTTGCCTTTGCCAAAGCTCCCTATCTCCCCCTGCTGGCCGTTTCAGGTCATTACAGGTAAAGAGGGCTATAGACGTTTTCCGCCTCAGTAAACTAGAATCATTTTCATTAAATTAGGAGTTATTAATCTCCCAGTAGTCTCTGATTAAATACTGTAATTTTATTTTATGAGATCGTAAAAAATGTATTGTGCTGTTTGGTGCTGATTATGTAGAGGGCAAGGAATCGGAACAGGCTCACCTGAGAGACAACTCAGTGCATCTTTCAGCTATCATCATCCTAAATTAGACTGTGACTCAGAGCACTCCATTGAGAGCAGACTGGCTGCATTCTGCGTGGTGTTCAGAACACAGGCAGTCACGAAGGTGTACAACTGTGCGGTGTGAAATTTGGCCTGGATAAGGCCGTTAGCCAAATGAATAGTGCAAGGCCCTCTGAAGTTACTCGCGCCAGAACATTGGTCAGAACATTCTTTCTTGCTCAGAAAAATATACAGTCATATAACTTCAGAGACACAAAGAGTTTAGTGTTTTAATCAGAGAATTTATAACTTTCGAAGAGCGCGGCACAAGAATTGGTTCAAAGAGTTGCATGGCCACTCCAGCTCTGTGCACTTCTTGATGCCAGAAAACTGGAGCTCATTCAGTTAAACGTTGTACAGCGTCTTGCATTTTTTGGAGTCCTTGTGCATATATTACAGACACTGTAAAACATTAAACCAAAGGACATAAACGAAGACAAGACAGTACATCGATACCTCCGAATACAAACCACGTATATAATTTACAACATATACACAGACAGGGCCGTGACTTGATTTAGACGGTTACTCCTCAAGCGGAACAGCAGCTGCACTTCCCGAAACATTTGACGTACCCGTGCAACACGCACGACCGCAACAGACGGGCGAGGACACGGGGGGGGGGGGGGTCCTGTGTTAAACGCCCGTAATCGTATGGCCCACATGAACTGGCCCAAAAAAACATTTCGGAAGAGGGAGGTGGGCTGACGGAATGCAGAGCTGGGACTGTCAAGCAACACTCCGAAGTCTCGAGCTCTGGCCTCGTCCCATGATGCAACGTTCTGCGATGTGCGGACTGCTGAATCGTAGTCTGGGTCTCTCCACTGGAGGAGAGGAACGGAGGCCGTCCTCTCTCACTGCAGCGTTTTGGCAGTCCGCTGGCATGCTTGTGTCTACCCCGAACTGTGTGCTACGTGCTATTGCAAAGATTAATACAATTATAAAATTAATCACTTTAAAAAAAGTGCCAGGTACCAAAAAGTGAACGAGTGTCCTGCGTACGCAGAGAAGATCACACTCCCGTTTGTGCGTTTGTTGCGAAAATAAAAACAAAACAGGAAAAACACTAAAAAATAAAATAAAATAAAATAAAAAAGACGAAAAAATAAATAAAAAATGCTCTTCAGTAAACAATCATAAGAGTTAGAGTTTTTCAAGTCGACATCATTAAAGACGTAGAGACATAAAGTTAGAGGCATTCTGGGTAGACATCGCGGACCCCTTTCTGTCTGAGCATCCTCATTATTCCTTCATCATTATAACAACTGTTTTTATCACAGCAGTCACAGACCCTCCTCCTCAGCTTAGTCAAATATGATCCACCGCTCTCTGTCACCATAAATTCAATTATTTAAAAGAAAAAAAAAAATTCAAGGGGGAAAAAATGACCTTGTTTTATCATTGTTGTTGGTGTCTCCTGATTCCTGCAGCATGTGGGTCAGGCAGGCAGGCTCGTTCGTTCTCTCCGCGCAGCGCTGCAGTTACTCAGAGACGGAGCGTACCGAGCCGATCTGCGTGTGAGGGTGTGTTCACCGTAACTGACTCGCCCTGCCCATAAATATGACGGCCCCACTTTAAAATGAAACATCAGTCTCTTCCCTCCTGCCTTTTTCCACCAAGCCCTGTAAAGCGGTGTGTGCCCATAAGGCTTAGTCGTGAATTCCACACGTACATTCTACACGCTGCATGGAACCGATCACTAGCAGCGTCACCTTTTTCTGACTGGCAGCAGTTTCACCTGCGTACACTTCGTGCCCTCTGTTTATCCACCGAAACCTAAGGCATCTGTGCCGGGAGAGAGGACAGTGCAAGGGTTGCCACGGGGACAACGTCTGGCATCTCGCCTGAAGACAGGGGGAACCTGTATTCCCTGCATACAGCTCATTAAACAAATACGCGTACGCGTTTCAGAATAAAACATCCATGCGTCAGAGAGCTGAGAGGAATCACGTTAAACTGCCCCCTACGTACGCTGTCTCTCACGCAATAAAATTACCTCAACTGGAGAAAAATGACTTCGATACAGTACGGGAAAGAGGTTTAGTTTGTTACACTGTACGGTGTAGACCGTACACAAAATCTATACGTGTATAGACACACGAGACCCATACAAAATAAAACATTAAAAATGAATGGCTAAGCATTGGCCCACTGCACTCCATAATGGGTGCACCTGATGCCGGTGTTGCTCTTCACTTACTCTGCTCTTTGAACTTGGCACTATCCTTGACATGGCCCCGTTCTGATAAAATACTGACATCTTTGTGACAGGGAGCGAGTAGATGATAGGATTAAGTGTTGGAGGGGACAAGGATTCTACTACATTACACCAGGCCACTCCGCAGCCCAGATTATACGTTGCTGAAGTCACAGGACACGCCTCCAATGGAATTCCAGTCCAGCCAATCCCCGCCCATCATCGTGTCAATCAGGCTTTAGAAGTGCATGAAATGGGAGAAAATGCATGCGCATCAGTCTGTGTGCGCACTTCCAAACCACAGCTTAAGGTACCAAGTGGTATGCAGTAGTGTGCCACGACCAGTAGAGGGCACCAGCGCCATACTCCATGATCAGTTCACCAAAAGGACGTCCTCGTACGTCGTCGTTCTGGAAAGTAAAAGGTCGTTAAGTTTTTCTCAACCAAAGACCACCTCACTGACAATACATCAAAAGAGCAGTCACTCACGTACGGTTATTCACACACCGTAAATGGTTTCCCCCTCAGCAACAACAGGCACCACAGTTTGAGGATGTGGTCTCGGCTGTGTTACTCTGTCCTGTGTAACTCCCCCCCCCCCCCCCCCCCCCCCCCCCACCCGTTCTCAGTTCCCCTCACCTGTCACAGCAGCAGAAGAAGGAGCAGGGCGAGGTCTCCAGGCCGCGGAACTTTCCGGAGCTGGGCGTGTCCGTGCACTCGGCGATGAAGGCGTGCAGGTCTGTCATGTGTAACGGCTCGTGTGTTTGTTGCTGCGAGGGGGGGGGGGGGGGGGACACAGAATAAACGGTTCAGGTAAAATTTGTCTTCCGTTTCCCCTGGTGACATAACATTAGATTCTCCCCATCCAACCGTTTTCCTTTACTATACTTATCCCTCCTCCACTTTTTGTTTCCCTCCCTTCTTCACACTCCCAGAATTTTACACTATCCCCACCTTTTCCACCCTTCTTCTTCTGCGGTGTCTCCAGTACACTTGCCTTAGCGCTTGACTGCCACAAGGGGGAGCTCAGTGGTAACCTCAATAATATTTTATGTGCAGCCATTATGATGCCGCATGTCTTCAGGCTTATGTGTAAATTCTGTGGTATTGTCATTTTTAAAGTGGAATCAGTGCGCACCTTGATGGTCTCGTAGGCTCCGGTGATGAGGGCGATGAAGAGGGAGAGCACCATGTAGATGAAGAGGGAGATGAAGGTGTAGAGGTAGACCTGGCTGAAGACCCACACCAGCGTGCTGCTGTCCTGCATCTCGGAGAAGGTCACGAACATGTCATCCCCGTTGATCAGGGAAAAGAGGCACTCCGACACCATGGACAGCGAGCGGAACTGGGAAAAGAGAGGAGTGGGGGGGGGGGGGGTCTTCTCATCTTTTCACTCATTTTCAGTTTGGCATTCTCTCCATCAATTACCCTTTTCTCTGTCAACCTGTCCCCTTACCGTGGGCTCACATTCTGCTGACAGAACACACCCGTATGACAGTCACTTCCTCAGAATCGTGTCTTTTTGCTTATAATGCGGAGGTACTTAACGGTTCCAAAAGTGCATTGTGACTGAGTTTGGGATTCCGTCGGTTCGTTTCGCAGCCTTAGAAACTGGGGCGATATAGCTCAGGTGGTAAGACCGATTGTCTGGCAGTCGGAGGGTTGCCGGTTCAAACCCCGCCCTGGGCATGTCGAAGTGTCCTTGAGCAAGACACCTAACCCCTAACCTCTAACTGCTCTGGCGAATGAGAGGCATCAATTGTAAAGCGCTTTGGATAAAAGCGCTATATAAATGCAGTCCATTTAGAAACGTTTGGGGAGCGAGCCCGACAGCAGGGCGTGTTCTACGCGCTAGCTACCGCTACCTTGACGTGGTACGGCCCCAGCACTATCCAGCCGCAGAAGCAGTAGCCCAGGTAGATCACCGCCACGCAGCAGCAGAAGCGGATCACGTTGGGGAAAGCAGCCCGGAGGGTCACGATCAGGATCTACGAGCCAGGGAGGGAGAGAGAGAGAGAGGGTGAACAACACAGAGCTTTGTTTGTGTGTGTGGGTGTGTGTGTGTGTTTGCATGTTCCTGTGTGTACTGTACATTTCCAGGTGTGTGTGTGTACTGCATTTTCCCAGGTGTATGTGTGTATATGCGTGTACTGTACATTCCCAGGTGTGTGTTTGTGTGTGTGTACTGTATATGCCCGTGTGCATTTTCCCAGGTGTCTGCGTGTGTGTATGTGGGTACTGTACATTCCCAGGTGTGTGTGTGTGTGTACTGCATATTCCCGTGCGTGTGTGTGTAGGTGTGTGTGTATGCTGTATATACCTGTATTTATGTGTATACTGTATATTCCTGTATATATCTGTGTATTGTTCCTGTGTGTGAGTGTGTGTGTGTACTGTACATTCCTGTGTGTGTGAGTGTACTGTATATTCCTGTGCGTGTGTACATGTGTACTGTATATTCCTGTGTGAGTGTGTGTGTGTGTACTGTATATTCCTCTGTGTGTGTGGATGTGTGTGTGTACTGTATATACTTGTGTGCACGGTTGTGTACTGTATATTCCTGTGTGAGTGTGTGTGCATGCCTGTGTGTGCGTGCGTGCGTGTGTGTGTACTATACATTCCCAAGTGTGTGTATGTGCGTGTGTACTGTATATTCCTTTGTGTGTGTACTGTATATGCCTGTGTGCATTTTCCCAGGTGCGTGCGTGTGTGTATGTGTGTACTGTACATTTCCAGGTGTGTGTGTGTGTGTGTGTGTACTGTACATTCCCAGGTGTGTGCGTGTGTGTCTGTACTGTACATTTCCACGTGTGTGCGCGTGTGTGTGTATGTGTGTACTGTACATTTCCAAGTGTGTGTATGTGCGTGTGTACTGTATATTCCTGTGTGCATTTTCCCAGGTGTGTGCGTGTGTGTGTGTGTACTGTACATTTCCAGGTGTGTGTGTGTGTGTGTGTACTGTACATTCCCAGGTGTGTGCGTGTATGTCTGTACTGTACATTTCCACGTGTGTGCGCGTGTGTGTGTGTATGTGTGTACTGTACATTTCCAGGTGTGTGTGCGTGTGTGTGTACTGTACATTTCCAGGTGTGTGTGTGTGTGTGTACTGTACATTCCCAGGTGTGTGTGCGTGTGTGTATACTGTACATTCCCAGGTGTGTGCGTGTGTGTGTGTACTGTACATTTCCAGGTGTGTGTGTGTGTGTACTGTACATTTCCAGGTGTGTGTGTGTGTGTGTGTGTGAGAGAGAGACCCACATTGTATTTCTGGAAGAAGCTGAGGTAGCGGATGACTCCAACCCACACCAGCAGGGTGGAGGTGCCCAGCAGGATCCCACAAACATCATAAGAGGCCATGTTCTGTACGGTAGAGAGAGAGAGAGAGAGAGAGAGAGAGAGAGAGAGAGAGAGAGAGAGAGAGGAGAGAGAGTGTGACAGAGAGAGAGAGAGAGAGAGAGTGTGAGAGAGAGAGAGAGAGACAGAGACAGAGAGAGAGAGAGTGTGTGAGAGAGAGAGTGAAAGTGTTAGCTGTTCAGCATGTTAAATTTAACTTCCGCATAGTGAAAACATCCGACACACTTCCTAAACAATATTTCTAATCTACTACGTGGTCATTACTACAATGCATTTAGATTGGGCATACATGTAGACAAATACTATATATTCTTATATACATCTTACATGCTGTAAGAGAAAGGGGTGAGATTCTCATTGCACACAGCAAGGTGCTCTTGAACCTGATGTTTTGACTTGAACCTAAACAAATCTTGCATGTGCCCTTTTGCTGAACTTGTGCAGATGCTTTTATCCAAAGTGACTTACAATGCTTTTATCCAAAGTGACTTACAATAAGTGCATACCAACGATCATTGGAACAACTGCAAAACACAGGTCCGATAAGGCACAACACTCATTATGTAACTGTTATTAATAGCTATGAACACAAACTAAGTCAAACTAGGAGGCATGAGGATGAGCTGCAACATCAAAATAATGATAAAAGTGCAGTATAAGTGCTGGATGGAGATACAAGTATAACATGAAGTGCTACAGGAACAAATGAGAAGGACTCAAGTGATAAGAGCGATGCTAGATGGGGAGTGCCCTGCAGAGTAGCGATAGCGAGTCCAGATACAGTCTGAAGAGAAGCGTCTTCAGACCATGACGAAAGATATATCTGTCCACAGTGCATTCTGGGAGCGACAGATCGACTCACCACACCTCTACACGCCAGCTGTCAATACAGCGTGACAGTGCGCGCATTACGCAAGGAGTTACATAAGCTGCTTTGGGTACGCAAGGGAAAGACCTTTACAATTAGGAGCCATCAGTCTACCGGATATCAAACTTACCTTTCCATGCCTTATGATTCACACAGATTCGCATCGATGCTGTATAATAAAAGAGAAAGGGATTTGTTCGCTGCACTGTTTGTTCATGGCGTGCCCGCTTTCTCTTGCTAGGAAGACAGCCGCGAGAGAGAGAGACCAGGCTGAGAGAAGGATGCACCTGGAGGGACAGTAACCATGACGACTCCCCGGTCACGATGACATACAGAGTCTAGGCAAGCGGCAACATGGCACAAGCAGCCAGGGAAGCGTTGGTCCTGTGATTTCCCATGAGCCGAGTGCTCGGGGAATCACAGGGAAATCACGGGGAAATCTCTTCCCTTGCTGCTTGTGCCATGCTGTTGCTTGCCTGGACTACACAAGCGAGGCGTGGGGGGGGGGGAGGGAGGGGAGGCAGTCACCTTGGACTCGATGCCGATCTTGATGATGCTGCCGGTGATGGTGAAGATGTCGCTGATGATGAGCAGGATGTACCAGCCATTGATGAACTCAAACCTGTCTCCCCAGCTCACACTGCGCCCCAACGTGTTCCTGAAGTACTGGACAAACTCCTGGAGAGAGAGGGAGGGAGGGAGAGAGAGAGAGAGGGAGAGAGAGAGAAAAAGAGAGAGAGAGAAATTGGGGAAATGGATATCAGAGAAGGAAATGTGTAATTTGGCCGAATCGTTTAGCTTTGTGTCAGTATCAGTTCCTGCCTCAGCTGCTCAGTGTGTTAAATGTATCTATTGTGTAGTGAAAATGTCCAATACGCTTCCTGGATGATATTTCTAATATCGACTTGCAATGAAACAATGCAATAAAGCATTTGTACTGCGCATAAGTGTTGAGAAATAAACTCTATTATGCATTCACCGTGCTCTGTACAAATCTTACATGCTGTAATATGACTCCTCGGAGGATGGACCGCCCACACAGCAGGAGGGACAGCGAGCACACCACCGCCACCAGCACGTCAAACGTCAGCCGCGCGTAGTTTTCCGCTGCGGGGGGGGGGGGGGGGGTGAAACGTGCGCACAGCACGGAGGAGCAAAGCGTGTGGTCAGAACCCGTGAGGGGAAAAGACAGCGAGCGAGGTAGGTCACATGACAATAGTAGCAAACGTGGCTGACACCATTCACAGACATGTGACCGTGTGCGCGTGACATCACCACAGCGGTAGCGCAAGCTAACTACGCTAACCTGAGAGAGCCAAAGTCCAGATTCTGAATGCATGCAGACTATCATACATCTATAACCAGGATTAAGAGCAGCGGAAGAGAAAAGGTTAAAGACAGAATGGCATAAAAAACGGCAAGCACAACTCAACTATTAAAAGATTTCTAATAGCTTTTTAGATTAACTCCTCTATCATATTCCACGCCTCTGTCTTGTTCCACTCATCTCTCATTTTACATTCACATGTATTTAACAGGCAAACTTATCCAGAATGACTTACAGCCTGGGTGAGGGAGTCTAATGTTAAAAGACTCAATGACCACATGCCCTAGTGCATGTAGAGATGTTTTACTCCAGTACAGCTTACATTCTTTACAGTCAAGTTCTGTAGTTGTTACTCAGTCCGCAAACAAGTATGTAACGCTGCCACCCTATTTTCCCCAAACCCCCCCGCCCCCCCCCTCCCCTGCCCTCCCCGCCCCACTCTCTTCCTCTCCCGTACCATGTCCGGACACGTTGGGGTCTTTGCACTCCTTGATCGAGGCCTGGTTGTCCAGGCTGATCTTCACTTTGCCGCTGTGAGCCTTGTTATCCAGAACAATCTGCGAATAAATAAATTAATGAATTAAAAAAAGGAAGAGACTCTGAACACTGAGCCGTTTCACAGCTTCATCACAGGCCCGCCGCGAAAGCCAGCCAGCGCTGGAGCCTGTGAACTCTGAACTCTGTGTGGTCAGTGTGAGCGCTCGGCGGCCGGACATCAGCTTCAGCGGCGACAGTGAAGCTACAGTGGGCTGGACCATGGCTTCCTGTCGGCTTCCCGTCGGCGCGGGCCGGCGCGGGCCGGAGGACGGACCGTGAGAGGCGGCGGGCGAAACGCGGACGCGGGGGCTCACCGTGATGGCGAAGGTGTAGCAGTCGGGCACCTCGTTGTTTATTATGCTCTGGATGTTTATGGCCTTCAGCTGGAACCCGATGGTCACATTGATGAGCCTGAGAGAGGAAATGGGGGGGTGGGGGGGGGGGGGGGGGGGGGGGGGGGGCGGGGGAGAGAGAGGAGGCGTCGGCGGTGCGTGCAGCAGGGAGATAGCGATATCTGATCAGGATGACGCCTCTATCAGCGCTGTCAAAACAAAAACTCAAACGCAGGGCAACGCACTCACTTGTGGAATTTCAGGGTGAAGTTCCTGTAGTCTCTGCCATAGGATGATGGGTGGATGGCTAAGGGGTCTACTCCAATACAGTCTGGAGAGATGGAAAGGAGGGAGAGAGAGAGAGACAGTGAGGCAAATTAAGGCCATGCTGCTGATTAACTCATGACTACACATGACATACTGGCATTTTTCTTCTGCCACTTCTACACCAAGGAGTTTACAGAGAAAAGCAATTTCCACCGTACAAACCAAATTCACCAAGTCATTTCCCTATTTTTCACAGTCTTGCTTCCCCTTATTTGGGTTCAGTTAAGGAAGCTTTATTCAGATCAGATGGTGGGTGCTCTTAGATTTTCTGCAGATGTTATTCTTTTTTATTGCAAACAGGAGAGAAAATTAGCCCTTGTGACAGTGTGAACTTACAAAACCAGGGATGGAAACAGGCTAGTTCACTTCACAAAGGGCAGTTTCTTCTCTCCCTATCATGTGCGCAGGACTTGAGAAATGCAGCTGGGTGAGTCAAAGTTGAATCAATCACACTCTGTGTCTTCACCATTTTGCATAATGCGCAGAAATATTGCCCTCACAACATCCCTTTCTCAGAAATGCGTACGGTATATGATTACATCACAATCGGAAAGGATGTAGCAAAGTGCTGGTGCGGTTACCCGTGACAACGTGAGGGTCGATGTTGAAGGTGTCGTTGGCCGGGTCAATGCGGCCCCTCTTGAAGTACTGCTGGCACAGGGTGAGGGCGCTGTCGTTCACCCCGACCCCATACACGTAGGCGTAGCGCCCCACGGTGGTCTCCGGCAGCGCCAGGTACTGAGGGGAGAGAACAGCGGGACCAGAGAAAGAGAGAGAGAGAGAGAGGGAGAGAGAGAGGGAGGGAGGGAGGGAGGGAGAGAAGGAGTGAGGGAACACCATGGTGAGGAGAGGCCACATGATAGGTGTAAGCAGTATGAGTAAAAGATGGAAAAGCAAGGGGGAAAGTGAGGGACGAAAAGTAAAAAAAAAAGGTTTGGTGTCCAAAGAAACAGACGAGTGAGACTGTGTTCTGTTGTACAGAAACAGCAGCCTGTACTGTACGCAAGCAGTAGAGTAACAGGGGAGAGCCACAGCGCAGTACCTGCTCTACGGCGTAGTGGATGTGGCCGTAGACGTCGTCCTGCGTGTACACAGCGAGCGAATCGTCGGACCCGTCCTCGTAGTCTTTGAGGAAGAGGTGCTTGAAAGTGGCCGTGTTCTCCTCCTTGAACGTGACCACCATCTGGTTACTCAGTCCAAACAGCACCAGCTTAAGGAAAACAGTCAGGGCGTTAGGGGGCTAAGTTCAGTGTGGCCCACTGCTCAAATGGAGTAACATTTGCTTTGCCATTACATTTCATTAACGCTACCATTGTCAGTATAAACACATGGATGTCTGTACTTGTTCTACAGGCTTATTCAGTTGGCCCTGTAGGAGGAATAATCCCCGAGCTGCGTATGGGTGCGGTGCGGTGCAGTGCATTGTGGGACAGCAGGCGGCCGCGCTCACCTGCGCGGTGACAATGATGATCTTGAGCAGCTGCAGGCCCAGCTTGAAGGGCTTGCGGCCCTTGGCGTGGAACTTGTCGCAGGGGCTCATGAAGAAGTACTTGAGCTTGAGCCGCAGCTCCTCCTCCTCCTCCGGCTGAGCGCCCAGCCAGCCGCCGCCCGGGCTCGGCCTGGGGCCGCCGTGCTCCCCGCTGGGCTCGCTGGAGCCATAGCGGGCCACCGACGTCAGCAAGTGCTCCTTCTCTGAGAGAGGGAGAGAGAGGGGGAGAGAGGGAGGGAGAGGGAGAGAGGGAGGGAGAGGGAGGACAGAGGGAGAGAGAAAGTGGGGAGAGAGAAAGAGGGAGAGAGAGGAGGAGGGAGAAAGGGAGAGGGAGGGAGAGAGAGGGGGATGGGGAGGGGGAGGGAGAGGGAGAGAGAAAGGGAGGGACAGGGGGAGAGAGGGAAAGAGGGAGAGAGAGAGAGAGACACACACACAGACCGAAAGAGAGACACAGAGAGCGATAGACAGAGACAGACAAAGAGACAGAGACAAAGAGAGAGGGAGAGAGAAAGGGGGCGAGAAAGAGAGGGAGAGGGGAGAGGGAGAGAGAGGGAGAGACAGACAGAGAGAAAGGGGTCACATGATAAATACTGTCAGAGGCTAGGTGGTCTAAGGGCACTTCTGACTACCATCATTGCTAATATGCAAATATATCTGGGTCTCGTGCTAGTTGATTTAACTATTACGTAACTCAACTAGTATAAATATAACTAGGATTATTATGCTACACTAAATTTCCAAAAGTATGTGGATTCCTGAACATAACACCCATATGTACTTCTTGAACACCTCATTTCAAAACCATGGGCATTAATATGGCTCAGTGCTCTGAGCAGGCCAGTCAAGTTCTTCCGCACCAAACTCAGCAAACCACTTCTTAGTGGACTTTGCTTTGTGCACGGGGGGCATTGCCACGCTGAAACAGGAAAGGGACTTCCCCAAACTGTTGCCACAAAGTTGGAAGTGCACAACTCTCCAGAATGTCACTGTATGCCGTAGCATTAAGATTTCCCTTCACTGGAACTAAGGGGCCTAGCCCAAACCATGAAAGACAGCCCCAGACCATTATTCCTCTTCCACCAAACTTTACAGTCGGCACTATTTGGGCCAGTACAGTTGGCATTATGCATTCCGCTAAACCCAGATTTGTCCATCTAACTGCCAGATACTGAAGCGTGATTCATCACGTCATCAGAGAACATGTTTCCATAGGAGTCCAATGGCGGTGTGTTTTACACCACTCCAGCCAAGGCTTGGCGTTGAGCTTGGTGATCTTAGGCTTGTGTATGGCTACGTGTCCGAGGAAACCCATCTCATGAACCTCCTTACGAACAGTTCTCGTGCCAAAGTTTCTGGAGGTAGTCTCTGTGGTGAGTGCTGCAACCAAGGACAGATGATTTTTCACGTGCTACACGCTTCACCACACACGGCCCGTGTCTTCTCAGGCAGGAAGTGACACGTCCAGCCCTCGGGAACCAGCTCCCACCCACGTCTTAACTCACATTCAATTACGCAGGCGACAGGAGGAATTCCTAAATTGTAAACAGCGACACACGGAATGAAGCCTTTGAGACTCTCCGTCACCTTCTGCCTCTGGGGCTTATAGAGATCATCTCCACTTCACGCCTTTAGCATAAAAGTAAGTGTGCAAACGACAATGATGTGCCTCACGGAGAAATTCTTTGGATATCTAGGAGTCCCACACTTGTTTGACAGGGTTGTCAAAACCCCAGTGTTCACGTCAAAGCCTGAAAGCTCGCTCTCCCCGAAACCGCCCACCATATCCTCACCGTTTCAGAAGAAAAACAATGGCCGACAGCTAAAGATGAGCAGAAGTGATTCTCTTCTTCTCCATCACATTATCTCTGCGGTTTCGATGTGCACTGTTCAGTGTGTGCTGTCAGCGGGTTGACCTATGTTCACCTTCAACACATTTTAGATCCCCGTACTGCATGTTCACTGCACTTTCTCTTATGTCAATCTCTTCCTTTCGAAATATAATCTGTGTTAATAGTTTCCTGGGTTTTTGTTCATTCTTCATGAGCGGAGACAGTGAACAGCTGCAGGCACAGGAGCAGTCCGTCCCCTCCTCTGTGTGGTACAGAATGTACTGTACAGCTATTTCCCCTGCTCAATCTCCTGAGAATTCATACTAGTGGGGCCAGTACCTTTTGCACAGCAGGGTCGAATGGAACTACAAGTGAGGCCCAACTCTCCGGCCTCAAGGTCTGCTCAAACCCATGAGACATGTGGGCCAGTGGGGCTACATGCTGTAACACAGTAACACAGATAACAATCCTTTGGAACAGAAGCAAGTCCAATGTCGACTCTTGCAGTCACTTATCTGGCTAGGCAGTAAAGTTGTGAAAAACGACGTAGCTCGAGGGTGACTCACTTTGGAAATACCAAGGCAACTGACCTGACTGGACTGATCTCCTCATGAGTAAACATGTTCCAAAAAAAGTACGATTCTTGAACTACCCAATGACCTAATTCAGCTCGGACATTCATGTCTGACTGTCAGTTTTTATGTTGACTTTTCAATGGGAGGGATCAAGGACCGGGGACCGAAGTGCTCGTTCCTCTTTCTGCCTCTCCCGTGCCCCTGGACTGTCCTAACACCAATGACCTGGATTTTGGAGGGAATGACACGCAACCCGACTCCTGACCTAAAGCCGCCGAGGAATGTCCGTCAAGCAGGTTCTTAAGCTTGAATAGCCACTTTGTTTTGTGCTTGGGAATCCCACCAGATAGCGACGAGAACAGACCGCTTATTCACATTTTTTATTTTGTCTGGAAATTGCGGAGAAAAAAATTGTCCTTATTCCTCAACTAGGGAGCACCCAAACACACTCACACTGCAATGTCCAGCGCAACTTTTGCTATAGCTTTAGGAGAAGTCACATGATCACACTCTCTCCCCTCAAAACACGCTGTGTCAGCCACTGCTTCTGATCAAGCCGAAGCTCCTAAGCCAGGCCAGCACAGGCAGCAGTGAGAGGAAGAAACCCGACAGACACGAGCAGCTCAACAGACAAAACTGCAGGCGCCCAATCAGCCAGCAGGTTTGTTATAGCTGCCTGGTGCTGGTGGCACCTGAGATGCTATCGCCTGCCCAACAGAAACCCTTCCTTCCCTGGGCAACACTACAGCCAGATCTGATCCCAGTCTTTGGCACTGATCCACACAGGTGAACAGCACCTCAACAAGACGAGCAGCCCAGGAGCATGAGCTGGATTGCCTTTTGGGAGGCCATGGAATAATATTCCAGTCTTCCCAAACCGGCTCGGTTATGTATTGTCAGGTGCTGTGTGACAACAGGTTTGTAAATGGCACTTAAAAATAAAAAAAGACCGGCTGGTTGACTGACAGATCTTCTTGAAAAAACAGGGCCGTGTACATTAGTTTCTGGTTTAGAGTTCTCATTAGTTCCCTCGCCAATAGCTGCTAGTGGGGAAAAAAAACCAGAGACCATCAGCTCCTGTACGGGTTAAATGTACTCTGCGGCCTCACACATATGATGGCCATTCTGAACACAAGGATGGATGTCTGGATGTCAAATATGACCAAAGACCGTGCAGATGAAAGTGTCCAACACAGATTTCATTCATTACATTGCATTACAGGCATTTGGCAGACGCTCTTATCCAGAGCGACGTACAACAAAGTGTATAACCACAACCAGGAACAAGTGTGTTGAAAAGTAATTAGAAGGAATTAGAAAGACAACAGGTTCAGACACTGAACACGCCCAGCTGCGCACACACACAGGTACGTGCCCTACCTTTCAAATGAATGCACTTCATTTAGATTTACAAGGGGCAAATTTAAAAAGTGATCAAAGGTGAGAAGGAACTGAGGGTGGGAAAAGAAGTCACAGCGAGCAGTTAAGTGCACTCCTGCAGTTGCCCTTGACCAAGGCACTGGCCTCAGAACTGGAGTTGGTCCCCGGGCACTGGACTGTGGCTGCCCATTGCTCCTAAGTAACTAGGATGGGTCAAAATGCAGAGGACAAATTACCCCACAGGGTTCAATAAAGTATATCTATCTATCTATCTATCTATCTATCTATCTATCTATCCTTGTCAACTCAAGTTCATCATGCAACCGTTCAGAAAGGAGAACTGAGGGGAACCAAGACGCTGTCGCTGTGCAAGTGCAGTATCTTGATTTTGTCATGAGGAAAGCATTTTGCAAAGACCTGCCAGGGGGATTGCGAGATTACCTTTTCAGCATTTTGGTGGAAAAACAAACAAACAAAAAAAATAGTGATGAAAAAGAGATAAGAGAATGAAAACGCAAATATGAGTACAGGTGTGCAGTGTTGTGTGTGTGTGGTGGGGGGTGAGGGGTGGATCTGTGGGGCAATAATAATTATAATTTTTTGTAATATTAATGGTATTTGTAATATAAATTTTGTAATATTGTGGTATGTTTCAGTTTTGTTCTTTAGTGTCACAGTGAGGGGCAATAAACGGGCAGCTTTTTTTAGTGAGACCTCTTCTCTCATGTTTTAACAGGTTTCAGTGTCACTTCATGTGCAGCACGCTGGTCTGCCCCCTATTAAAAGTTCAAAAAACAACCTCCGTGAAAGATTCCCCAGTGTTGACAAACATTTTTCTTGTCAGAAAAAAAGAATGGAATCCACACAGAGCAACAAGGAGGTCACTAATCGGGGAAAGGTGTCTAGTCGATGGGTGACACACCGCTCGAAAAACATATACATAAACACGACCGATAAGATCGTTTGAGAGCCGCCATGTCTGAAACGCTGAGATAAAGTCAATCAAATCTGAATAAAGACCCAGAGAAATGTTGCCGTTCCGGCTGGCTCGCCCATCAGCAGTGGCCCGGCACGGGACAGGACCTTCTGGACTCGCGGCTCGCTCGGTCGCCGGCGGCACGGGGCCATATCGGAGCTCACATCTCGGCTCTGTTCTTCCGAAATGGGCCACCCACACACTCACGGGCGGCCCCAACCCCACCGCAGCGCGACAGCTCACGTCTCTCGCGCGGTCCCCTCTTATCTCCGACATCCTCCCCCTTTTTCACCTCGCCGAACCGTGGCGATTAGCAACGGAACGAGAGGGCGCGAGACAGATAAACACATTTTCTATTTTCTAACCACTCCGAAAACACTTCCCTGTCACATCGTCGATCTCAGATACCGACAGTTGGGATGCCAAAGGCGAGCGAAACTGAGAGGAAGCCACTGGAACGGCCTTACGTCGCACAACACCAGTTTTGCAAGAGTGCTCGCTAATTTAGGCTATTAAACATAGCCCCAGAAGGGATTTAGTATTGGTAGTATTTAGTAGCGAAACCCCTTGACATCATCCTGATTGTTCAATTCTTGAAGAGTGGAGAAACTTCATCGTCACCAAAAACCTGTGTTATACAATCAATCAATCAATCTATCTATACTTTTATTGTCCCCGGAGGGAAATTTGCTTTGCAGGCAGGTATACGAAGGTTGAAACAACACAGACCACATTTTACACGACAGCCATACAAGTACAGACACTTAGCAGACAGGAGATTAAAAAACGAGCAGGAAACACTTGACCATAAAGTGCACAATCTGGGCACAACCAATTATCGATATTTACACACCGACTGTCTGGGCACTTGCACCCCAGGGCCAGCAGACACACACAGCCAAGGAACGTAAGAGGCTTTACTGGGACAGCACATGTGGTAAGCATGAGTGCCAATGCCTTTCTATTGACCGTGTGTAATTCACAAAGCATCTTCTCTGCAGCCAGATACACGGCAGTGCGCGTCTGCGGGCCAGAGACAGAGAAAAGGAAGTGAAAGCCAGTCAGATAGCAGTGGGAGTTTGTGGAAGCGTATTATAACTACAAGTCCGTGCAACCACAGCGCGGGACGATAACTTCAACTTCTTTTTAATGGGTTCTCTTTGATGTTTAAAGGGAAGGGTGATACTGCTTTTTGAAAGAGGAAAAGGAAGGACAGGAAGAGAAATAAAGTGCCTAAATACTTTACAAGGCGTTAGTGGGATTGGGGAGAGGATGAAACACAAGATTTTTTTCAGCTCCCGTCCACCTAGATCATATTTAAATGAATACAGATTTAAAAGCAAGGTTTATAGTTTAGGAGAGGGTGATGGGAGCACAACACGAGGAATCCCACAGAACTGGTTGCGATGTCCCCCTAACAAACTCGGCACGCGTGAGCTTCATTTGAAGTCGTAACGCAGTAATCCCTGTCTACATCTCATTATAATAATGTTCTTCTTTACTTGTCCCGTGTGATACCGGTAGTCCGATCCTCTCTTTTTTCTCTCTACAAATTAGTTTCTACAAAGATGAGCTACGTCACTCATTTACTCCACCCGATCATGAAGTAAGGATCAGCTAAATACATTTAGTTACAGCCAGGTATCTATGCAATATGTGAATATTTAGCTAAGCTAACTAGTTAGATAACGCAGCTGTGTCAATTATAATCCAATGTCATGTTCACCCTATTTGACGTGCCACGGTTAGCAAAACACTGTAATTAGACTACAAAATATTTCTGAGGCAAACCCACAAAAATTCTAAAACACATAGCTAAAGGCAAGCGAACAAAACAACACAACACAACACAATCTTGCATCGCGATTCAGGCAGAAACTCAGTACTTTCACAAATCTTCAAGGCGCTAGCATCAAATTAATGCCACTGCATTCGCCAGTTAGCAAGCTACTACACACACAATAAAGGAATACAAAACTACAAGGAAATAAGGCAAAGCGATAACTGTGAGTAAACATCACCATAATGAACTGAGAAAACTGAAAACACCAGTTGGTTAGTTAATGTTACTTATCGATATTCCGGAGAGAACCTACCTGAGCTGCCGTGGTTGCAATTATAATGATCAGAAGTAGCCATGGTGACGGCTCAAAGTAAATAAATTAATTAGCCACCAAAAGGAATTGCACACGATCCGTTAGCCTACACTAGCATTAAAAATTAATAAAATCCGAAAATGGATATATCAGCTCTGTGCGCGACGTATCTTAACATTGTCCTAAATACAAGCTAGGTAGGTAGCTAGGTACCATATAAATGTAGTGACAAGACACAACTACAGTTTGTGTGGTTAAATCGCTTGAATAACATGATCTTCTCTCCACTTCCCGTACTAGTCATGTGACTAGTGCGGTGTGACCGTAGACTTGCGTGAGAACGGAGCACAGCGCCGCCGCCGAGATTCACTTGTAAAAGTTACTGAACTCTATGATGTACGCTCTATGGTAATAGTGGGGAGGTAAAACTTCTGCCTGAAATGTAATTACAATGGGCGTTCCACACAAACATAAAAACAAAATCGGAATCTGGGCTCCCTTTAACAGATAATTTAACGAGTAAATATACAAAATCTGAGTAGATAAAGGTATAAAATCGTTTCAAAAGTGCACTGACTATTCAGCGATGTTACTTTTTTACTTTAGTCAGAAATTGTTATGCCAATTTGACCCTGTTTATGAGCGTTTGTGCAAGGTTGGATACAATACATTTTCTCATTTATTGTGTCCTTTCAAAGATGAACTTTTGCCAGGTATTGTGGGTTTGAGTCCCATCTAGGGTGAGTAAATCAGCACTATCCTATGGAAATGACTGAGCTGCTGACAAGATATTTGATGGGTTCTCTGGACATGCTTGAAGACTTCTGTATCAATTTAAAAAAATAATAAATAGAAAAACCCATGACATGACTGTTGACAGAGGGGTAGGCTGTACAGGGCTGTATATTACCCTTGGGAATTTGTCTTTGGTATGACACAAGTAATACTGTGGAGCGTGCATGAATACGAACAACATCAGCTCTCTGCTGGCCTTCAACGTTCCTCCCGATTGTCCAGCTCCCAATTCACTCTATTCACACCCATTCATGTTAGGGACCCCACCGGAGTTAAACGTTTTAAAGCACAGCCTAACTGTAGAGGATAATGCAGAGATAAAAGAGAGCACTAATGTCAGAAGTTCGCCGCTTTTTCAAAACTCAATTTTATGCTAAAGTTGACAGCCCTGGTCCCCTTAAATTTATGTTTAAAATAAAGAAGTTATGATAAGTAGTTTTGCTTTTGCAATTTTGAGCGAGTTTAGCATTGGCTAGCTTGCTAATGGTATCAGCTGTCACTGACATGGTCGACAGAACGAGTAGGCTACATCGTTAGTGAAGACGGCATTGAAACGAAACACTGAAATCTGTGTTGCGAGTCGGTCTGGTAGGTACCTGTCGTATGGGAACCGGTGCCACAGCGTTACCGTGTTTTAATATCCAGCCCCAGTCATGAGTCAGACAGTTACATGTCATCAAGGTAGTCCCAAAAACCTCGGACCACTAATGCAGGCTTCGTCCAGCCATGGGCTTGTTTTACAGGCCTGCAGCTAAGTACTATTATCCGTTTGGAACGACGCCACACACAACGGTCAAAAAGCTCAAGCATACAGACCTGTATCGTTTGCGTGTAGCAGAGTGGCGCAGCGGAAGCGTGCTGGGCCCATAACCCAGAGGTCGATGGATCGAAACCATCCTCTGCTATGGCTTTTGGCCTTGCTTTATTTAATCACATTTAAACAATGCTGAATTTGCCATTTATTGTATCCAACCTTTTAAAGATGGACTTTATTTTAATAAAGCCTCCCATCTCTTCTTAGCAGGTAAACACCCTGTGCCCCAGTGGCCTGATAGATAAGGCACTGGCCTCTTACGCCTGAGATTGTGGGCTCAATCCCCAGCTGGGGTGTCAGGCTCAGCAGAATCCTCTAGAGATGACAGAGCTGCTGGCAAACTATTTGATGCGTTCTCTGCACATGTTGGGGGACTTCATTCTCCTTTAAAAAAAACCCATGACATGACTGTTGACAGAGTGGTACGCTGTATCAATCTGTATATACCTCTTGGGAATTTGTTTTTGGTATAACACAAGTAATACTGTGAAGCGTCCCCCATTGCATGAATACTAACAACATCAGCTGTCTCTGCAGAACTTTAACATTCCTCCAGATTTTCCAGCTCCCAATTCACTCAATTCACACCCAATCATGTTAGGGATCTTGCCGCAATGAAAAGCTTTAAAGCACAAGACTATAAAGTTCATATTTTAGATCGGTTGCTACAATATCAGATCATTGAGATAGCATTTAGCAGAAACAGGACATGTCATGCTAGTCTTGCCCATGAAGCACCTGATGATGGCATCAAAGACTGCCATGTTTGAGGAACTGGGATTGTGAGAAACGGTAAGGCAAGCTTACTTTGATACCCATTTAACGCCGCTCGTTTCATTAGGGTGGCAGGTATGTTACGCCTTGGCGGGGCATGCCCCGTGCCTGTACAGCACTGAGAGTTTGGCACTTTCAGGATTTCCTACAGAAATAACCACAATGACCACAGACTCTCAACCCCGTAGAACATTAACTTCTGTACCTTCTGACCTCTTGTAAACAGACAGAATTCACGAACAGCTTCACATGTCCACACAATAAAGCCCCAGACCAAGGTTCATTTGTTGAAACTCATGGTCAGTTTTGTTAGTCGAGACAATTGCTCCGTTGCATGAACAGCTCTAATACAGTCGAGACCAACAACTGCATAACTAAAAAAAAACATAATATTTTGAACAATATGACAATATCCTTTTTGTGTTATACTACACCCTTGTGGCCAATATCGCTTAGGCCTATAAAAGATACAAGGTGAACTGTACTGCATGTTACGCATATTCCACCTGACAATGTACATATACAAATAATATTCAAATATATTCAAATTCATGCTAATTTTAGTAGGTTTAATTTTAACTGAATTTCATGCTAAAGTTGACAGCCCTGGTGCCTTGACATTTATGTTAAAAATGAAAAAGGTATGATAAAACTAATACATAATGCTTACTGTGAATTTAAAAGCTGATTTCAATTCATAAAGGGTCATTTAAAAGCTCAACTGATTTTTTGTAAGCCTTTGTAAGCTCATAAATCAAATATTAGGCCTAATATTATGCAAATATAGGATCTTTAAGATGTTCCAAACTGCAACACTTCATACACATTGCAAAGTCTGTGCAATGTCAGTTTGGGGTGCTGTGGAAGGGGAAACTATTTGCAGGGGTGCCTTGGGTCATAAGAGTTTGGGATCCACTGCATTAGAGTTTTGCTTTTGCAAGTTTGAGCGAGTTTAGCATTAGCTAGCAATTATGTAATTCACAGCATGTAGTAGAGTGACACAGCGGAAGCCTGCTGGTGGTTGGTGGTTTGAAACCGTCCTCTGCTATGATTAAAGGTCCTATTTTTATTTACTCACATTGAAAAGAATGCTAAATCTACTCATTTATTGTATCCAGCCTTTCAATGATGGACTTTACCTTTTTTTATATCTTCGTCACAGGTGCATTCCTGTGCCTCAGTGGCCTAATGGACAAGGCACTGGCCTCCTAAGCCAGGGATTGTGGGTTTGAGTCCCATCTGGGGTGAGAAGCACAGCCCTATCCTCAATAAAGCACTGAGCTGCAGAAAAAAGGATTTGTGGTTTTCTCTGTGCATGCTGGGTCCTTTAGGTTCATGTGATCTTTCAAAAAAACCCATGACTGTTGACTGAGGGTTAGGCTGTATTGTAACAGGCTACACATGCCCTTTGGGTCATTGGCACAACTCAATAATACTGTGGAGCGTATCCCATTGCATCAATGTTAGCAACATCAGCTCTCTGTGTGGATTTTTAACGTTACTCCCGATTGTCCAGCTCCCAATTCACTCAATTCACATGCAGCTATGTTAGGGACCTCGGCGAAATGAAAGGTTTTAGAGCACACCCTAACTATGGAGGATAAAAGAGAGTACTAATGTCAAAAGGTCACTGCTTTTTTGAACTCAGTTTCATACTGAAGTTGACAGTTCTGGTGCCCTTAAATTTATGTTAAACACAAAAAAAGTTATGATAATTAGTTTTGCTTTTTATCTGAGCAATAGTGTAGTATAATGGCTATGGAGTTTTACTTGTATTCTAAAGGTCGCAGGTTCGATTCCTTGCTAGGACACTGCCATTGTACCCTTGAGCAAGGTACTTAACCTGCATTGCTCCAATACATATCCAGCTGTATATTTGGATACAATGTAAGTCGCTCTGGATAAGAGCATCTGCTCAATACCTGTAATGTAATGCTTTTGCGAGTTCAGCGTTAGCTGGCTCGCTAATAGTACCCCCTGTCACTGGCCCCTCACCTTTACTTCACAGCTGCACTCCTGTGCCCCAGTGGCCTAATGGATAAGGCACTGGCCTCCTAAGCCAGGGATTGTGGGTTCAAGTCCCATCTGGGGTGGCCAGATCAGACCAAACATTGGGAAATCCAGTGCTGCCGATTAAGAACTTCCTTGGGTTCTTAAATTCTGCATTCTTTAAAAAAAAAAAAAAAAAAATTAAAAAAAATCCAGCACGTCTGTTAACAAAGGGTTAGACTGTTGATCAAAATGCATGTCTATAAAACTTTACAAACGTTACTGAGTTTGCTGCTGAATTGATCAAAACCCTTGTAATTGATACTAGATTACAAATAAATGTCAAGAATTAACTATATCCTTCAATGGATTAATGCCTGTCATTTTCAAAGCTCTGTAGAAGAACAAATGGACAAATGGCAACACTCACAACCAAAACCTGTGAGTCTGTCAACGGACATTTAAAAGATGTTTCAGTTCACATGTCAACACAGGAAGTGGTTTTTTAAAAGAGCTCACATATCTGCCTGACAGGATGTGAACTTGCTTTGGCAGGAAACTAAACTGAGCACCTACTGAAAAAAACGGTATCTGGAGCTAACTGTCTCGATTAAAATCGGCTGGTGTCCTACGTGATCCAGCCGTATTTAGGAGTAGTCCCAATTCGTTTTCCAAATTTTTTTTCCCACTGTTCGCTTTGGTTGAAGCTTTGAGGAATGCATTTGCCATTTGACCAATCAGGTTTATCGGTACACAGAGCAAGAGTGCAGAGGAAGAAGCAGACACATGTTCACTTTCACAATAGTTTGAAACAAAAGGGGAGTCTCTCAAGGTAGCAAAAAGGTACAGACAGATTCATTCTGTGCCAAAACATGAGTAAGTTGAAAATATTGTTGAATGAACCAAACCACACAAACTCACTGATGTTTGCACTGAGATTGTACCTGCACTGCAAGAAGGGGGGTAGAAAATCAAGGGTGATAAAACGATTAAACACTCTGGTCAATACCATGTAAGAAGATTCACACTTCAAAATGCTTGGTACCTGCCAGAAATCATGTATTTCCAAAATCAGCGATGAACCAGTCTTCAAAAAAAGAAAAAAAAAGAAGAAAAAAAAAAACTGTGGTTTTCGGGGCGTTTCACTATGTCCTGTGTGCCTCTATCTTGCAATGTAATTCTTTAAATTGATTGGCTGATATCTGGTTTCGCTGCAGAAACAAACTTCCTCTATGATGCAAACAGGTTGACAGGCTGAAGAGTAACTTTTATTACAAATGTTTACACATACATACGTACCTATGTCCAATAGACAAAGAACAATGATACAATATTTGAAGTAACGGAGGACAAGGAGAAATCAAGATTGGCTTTCTGGAAAGAAAGAAAATAATTGTAAGTGAATGAGGGGAAATCATCAGGTGGTATGAAAGATGCGTATGAAAGATTAAGGGGAAAAGGATGAGCAGGTAGAGACGATAGAATTTATGAGTTGTGGTCAGACAGAAGGAAAGGGACCTATATTAAACATTCAAAAGTGGTTTGATGCATAAATATAAGGTTTGGTGGAGAGCTTGCGCTTCCAGAGTTAGCAACCATTGCGTGGAGAGGAAGTGAGTTCATGTCACTGTTGCAAGACTAGCATGGACAGCGTCGAAGCGCACGCGACAGAAAAACAGGGCTTGTAACGAGTACAAAAGCAAGAGAGGCAAAGACGACCGCTGGAGCAACTGAAGTTATGGAAAGAAGTGAGCTTGGGAAGAAGGAGGGAGAAAATAAGACTCGTTAAAGAAAAGCCGGCAGCCTATCTCTCAATCACTGCTCCACGTGCCTCTTCAATTCTGACTGAAGAAATCAGAGGACATTAAGGATAAGGACACAGGTACAGGAAATACAGGAGAGAGATATAACGTACCGACAATGGGTACCGAAAAGGAAGACGATTTTGAGCAGGTGGCTCCAAATACTCAGGAGGAGGTGGGGGAGAAGGACCCCCTAGCTGCTGACCCCCAGCCAGATCGCCCGGAGGAGTCACACCTTTTAAACACCTACAAGTGGCACACGCAGGACAGGACGCCCTCTGGGGAAGCGGGGAAGCCCGAGGCCGGGGCGGCTCCGGCGGCCCCGGAGAGGGCGGAGAAGAGCACCGCGACCAAGTGGAGCAAGATGCAGAGCTGGCGCAAAGCCCTGAGCGAGGACCCCGGGGAGAAGAACTCCACGCGCGCGGACGGCACCAAGCAGGAGAAGAGCGCGGCGCCGCGGAAGAACCCGTTCCGGAGGGCACTCTCGGAGCCCCCCGGGTCTCTCCTCTCCACCGCCCCCTCCTCGCAGGCGTCCGACGTCCCCCCCGCCGACCCCTCGGGCTCTTCCCCGCAGGAGGCGCAGGGAGGAAAAGGAGGTGGCGCCCTCTTCAGGAAGTACCTGCGCACGGTCTCCCAGAAGTTCAAGAGGCCCCGACTGCAAAGTCGAAACAGCACACCCCTCTACCAAGATGGTGAGAAATACTACTGAATACTATTGAAATACTGTTACTATCTGTTATTGCCCACTAGCTCAGACTCTTTCTTTTTCCCTCCTTTGAACCCTTTAAGGTGTAAGAAATCACAAATATGTGATTAGAATGTTTTAACTGAACATTCTAATGCTGATGTAACAATCAGTAGTGGTAATTGAAAGCAATTTGAGTTCTAGAACCCTGGCTTAGAATGTTGAAAAAACATTCCAAAAAACCTACTCTTCAAATGAATTCTCAGTTTTTTTTTGCTCCAGTCTTCTTTGAACAGAAATACATTATTGTCATCAAAAGAAAGATGTGTTGTAGAAAACTAGAAAGGTTGTCTGATAGTGAGACAGCGGCACCTGATGGTAAATTAAAGGAATAAAATTCTTGAAACTAGTGCAGAATCACGGTCAGATGTTCAGCTCCATTTTATGAAGTAAAAACCGTGATTCCTCTTGCAAATGTCAGACACTAAACACGTTCCATTTCTGAAAAAATAACATTGAAATATACAGTGTTTACATGCTCTCAATAATTGACTGATATGCCCCTGCTCTCTACCTATGAAACCATAACCCAAAAGAGAAAAAAGGATTTAAAGAGAGAGATAACTAGTGAGAAAAGAAAAAAAAACTGCAAAAGTGCAAAGCAGGTGGGTGTTTAGATGTATGAGCAGCAGAGGGTGAGTGTTGAGGCAGGATGTGAGCCAGCAGAGATGCAGTAAAATAAGCCCAACGAAACAGAGCAGGCAGGAAATGAAGGCGCGCAAAGGGTGGAGAGATAATATCGCTGAGCTGCCCTGAAACCTTTTCATGATACATTTTCCTATATACAGATTCGCATGATATACTGTATAGGGATTTACAATACTAGACTTACGGAGAGGATTTATAAAAACAAATGTCTTAAATTATTCTCCTGGCTGCAAAAGACAAAAAGACAGAGAAGCTGAGGTCTTGTTAACCCACACCCCTTCAAAATTCCCCTTTGGGTTTACTCCGGGCACTCCGGTTTGCTCCCACACTCAAAGACATGCATGTTAGGTGCACTCCTGCAGTTGCCCTTGACCAAGGCACTGGCCTCAGAACTGGAGTTGGTCCCCGGGCGCTGCACTGTGGCTGCCCACTGCTCCTAAGTAACTAGGATGGGTCAAAATGCAGAGGACAAATTACCCCACGGGGTTCAATAAAGTATATCTATCTATCTTTTAAACATCTCGCATAAGGGACTCCAAACCAAATAGCAGAAACTAGCCAGTGCCTTTGGCCTGGTTAATGACATTACAACATTGAGTCCATCTGTAATTGACAGCATCAATTTTTCAAACAATGCACACATTCTGGTTGCTAAATAATTGTCCCACACATTATTTCACTGGAGGTGCTAGCCTGAAAGTTGCACTTTGAGAAATGGGTGTGAGTCAGTTGGACAGAAAAGCCATAATAAGAAGCCATGCACCATTTTGTAATCAGATCTCAATAAAATGACTGTTTCCATGTACGTCTGCTTGCACAAAGAAGCATTTTTGGTTCCATTTCGTTTAATCTGAGACAGGCTGATAAATTTGTCTGGATTAAGTCCTACTTCACACCCCCAGCAGCCGTGAAAAATTTTCGATGTTCTCGTACCACCTTCTCATTCATTTTCAGCTTCATACGCGTCGAAGCTGGCTACATCCTGCAAATGTACTGTCGTCTGTAGAGTGATAGGGAGAAGCCAGCCGGCAATTCCCGCGTAACCCTGGTTTGTAATGTTGTGATGGGACAGGCAGGTGTGCCGGGAGAGGGGGAAGGGAGCGAGCCCCTTGCTGTGCCTCTGGAACCACCTAGGCTCTCCTGGGCCCCGCCCCAGGAAATCCCAATTTGGGACATCAGCAGATGCGATCTGCAGGACAGACAGATCCTCATCCCGCGGGATGATGAGGTAGGACACAGCGACAACCTGGACACCTCAGTGCCGCAGTCACCTGTAGGGGCACACAAATAGCCACTCATGACTCATGAAAACCACTCTATTTGTACAGCGTATGCTAGTGGTTGGTTCCCAACCCTGTTCCTGGAGATCGACTTGTCCTGTAGGTTTTTCATTTCAACCCTAATTTGGCACACCCGATTCTGCTAATTAGCAGCTGAACGAGATCTCTTGTTGCTGAATGACGTGTGCTTTGCTAGGGCTGGAGTGAAAAAACTACAGGATGGTAGATCTCCTGGAGCAGTTTGCTTGGTCTTATTGTGACCTAGCCACCTTGGTGACATGGTTTTATTCTGATATTGTGGTATGACTGTGTTGATCTGTCAAAGCACTTTGAGCTACATACTCTGTATGAAAGGTGCTATATAAATAAAGTTTATTATTATTATTATTATTATTATTATTATTATAGAGTACAATTTGTGTCATTGGTTGAATGTGTTCTGATAAATGTCTCGGTCTCTCTGTCTCTCTCTCTCTCTCAGCCAATCATGTGGACCCGGAACCGGGCCAGCAGCTGCTTGTCCAGCGTCAGCATGCAGAATCTCACTGGGAGTCACAATAACTTGGGTCAGTACCCACGCTGCCTTCCGGGCTCACAATAATAATCTTCTGCTCACAATATCACCGCAGTGTCATCCCCTACGAAAGCTCTCGTGACCGTATGAAATCCGGCCTGTAAGATTATAATTTAACGATGTGTAGAAAAATATGCGCCATGTATGAAGTTTTATACTTTCATATACCTGCTCTTATGCTTGTGTTGCAAAATATACAAAATATACAATTAGACACATGTTGTACAATATTTTATAAACTGATAAACAATACTTCATTCATTAAAGTTTGGGGGTTTATTACATTTTGACATATATGCAGCATATTTAGTGTTATAAACAAAACACCTAGGGCCAGATTTACTAAGGAAACAGTTGCAGTGCAATAACATTTTGTTGTACTGTGGCTCCCTGGTGATTGCAGATACCAACACATTACTGATCGATTCCCAAAGACTTGTTTCTATTTACACACTCCAGTAAATTAAACACACTCATTTGCAATTTTGCGGCAGAGGATGCCCATGGAAAGGCACAGAAACAATATGGCATACATATGCAGAATATAAGGCACAAAGAAATGGGTATGGAGCACCCGGGAACCACGTGAAAAAGAAATTAGCATTTACATATAGGCTTACAGATCAGGAAATACAGGTAATGGTCAACGAGGCAGCTACAGCTTCCCGCCATATTACATAATACAATTCAACACCAACAGAGCAACGGGTGGAAAAATCCCTGCAAAATGAGCAAATCACGGGGACTGAATGAATCGGCACGGATTAGTTTATGATGGGAGAAGGCTGAACGTAAAACTGTGTTCACAATTCATTATATACCCAACTGAACACACATGCAGAACAATCTTACAGAACAACTGAAAACTGCGTTTTACATGAACTTCTAGCTGATGATTTCAATAGAAGTCTTGTGTAGCCTACTTACAAAGGTAATTTCATATTTTATCTGAAAATAAATTAGAAGTGATTGATGTGAAACAAATTTCAAAGCCTGTCTCCTTTTCAGAGTGTCACGCATACCCTCATTCTTTTCCACCCATGTAGCCCACAATGGAAAGTGATTTGAGTATGGTAAATGGACTGCATTTATATGGCGCTTTACAATTGATGCTTCTCATTCACCCATTCACACACACTCACACTCATACTCACACTCACACTCACACACCAACGGTGAAAGGCTGCCATGCAAGGTACCAGTCAGCTCGTTGGGAGCAATTAGGG
Organism: Anguilla japonica; assembly: GCA_025169545.1. Taxonomy (NCBI): domain Eukaryota; kingdom Metazoa; phylum Chordata; class Actinopteri; order Anguilliformes; family Anguillidae; genus Anguilla; species Anguilla japonica. The sequence continues at coordinate 69,946,406 of CM045884.1, read as the reverse complement.
GTTAGGTACACAGGGACACGCCCAGGGCGGGGGATCGAACCGGAAACCCTCCGACTGCCAGACAACCGCACTTACTTCCTGAGCTATGTCGCCCCCATATGTATGTGCATAGCCTACACCCCGACACCCTTGTGCGTGAGCTATAGGCCATATCTGCACAGCCAATTTAGTGCCGGCTAAGAGTACAAAGAGTGGAGGCAACCAATTCGCTAACAAAGTTAGAACATGCACTGAGAAAGAGGCTCACTTCAGGGTGTAATAATGTAAGGGGAAAAAAAAAGAATCATAATCATGACAACGTTATAATTTCCTTTGTCGTCACTGATCGTTAAATTCACCCCCCTTACCTATTCTAAGTTATCCAAATCCCAACTACCTGTTATAATTTACTGTTTAACTAGGCTAACGTTACTGTAGCGACCTTGTAAACTCCACAATTAATGTTAGCTAAGCCTGTACATGGGTGGGTGGTGAATGAATAAAAACAAAAAAATTGACAAATATTTAGGCCTATTAAATAAGTATTGAATGTTACAAACCTATCCATACATATGTTTGCTCCATTACTGTAATGTAAGTTTGTGGGACAGATAAAGTTTAGCCAAAAATATGTAAAATAAAAAAAACACTTATTTGTGAACAGTTTTCTAAAGAAAATATTAATAATAATTAATATTCATGCTGCACTTTTCAACACCTTTTAAAAAGAAAAACAAAAAAAAAAATCTTTAAGTGTAAGACTGCTCAGCTGCAGATTGTTTCCACCATAAATGATTTGCATTTCACACTTTCATGTAACACATAAACTTTTAAAAGTTTAATCACTTATAGACGGTGCTTTGTAAATCCCATATAAATATTATGACTTCATAACAACTGCTTTTGTGTCTGAAAAGTAGTTACAGTCCTTTAATAAATCCGGCCCATAATATTTTGTTATATACAACGTGCACTGAACTACTACTTCATAGAATCTACTTTATTTGTAATGATTAATGTTAATTGTATCATGTTTAAAACTTTTAAATACTTTTATGAATATTTTTCACAATAATGTGTAGTGATACTGAGTTTTAACCCTGAAATGGCCATACTTCAACATCTCAGCAATATATATTTTATTTTGAAATTACATCACAATTGTATCACTGGGTGAACTTAAATATTACCGCAGACCACAATTTTTGTCTCCTGTAATATTTTTAAATAGTACTGTTGCGTATTTATTGAGTGTTAACAGACAGGAACTTGAGGAATCAGCTGAGCCTTCATGTTACAAGATACAAAACATTTTTTTTTCACATCCATTGAGATGATCATCATCTTACTGCAATATTTGTCATTTGCAGTTGTGTGAAGTCCTGCCCTCACACAATCCCATTTCACTGCTGTATAAATATTAATTTGTGCGACGTACTGAGAGATAAGCAAATACAAATCTTCTCGTGTTTCATCTCAAGCTACGATGGTGTCTGTGGGCCACAGCAGGCCGGCACAGAGGAAATGGCTGACGTGATTATGCGCGCAAGCAGCGGTTGAATTGCTTCCTCTAAATTTCGGGAGAGATAGCATCACACTCGAGTGTCTCAGAGAGCTTGACAGACGGAGGCTCATTTGTCTGTTAGTGTAGTACACGTTCTTATTAAGGCAAGAGGGCTTTTGCCACTGTTTGAAGATTGAAATAATCGCACAAAGAAAAAAATGATAAGCTGTTAACCGGCTCTGCCGCACGAAAGGAAAAAGACTCTAGGTTTTCCGGATAGTCCAGTAACTATGGGGTTCAGGCGCTGGATTGTTTGCGGAGGTGCTCTAGGTAAGCAAGGGTTAATGCTCCTTGTGTTCTTCACATTAGATACTGTTTCTGGAGGTTGTTAAACAGGTGGTGAGCATATATACATATGTGTATGAAAGTGGATAATTTGGAGATATGAAATTTGTTTAAGTAGAATTTCTAAATAAAGCATACTCATTGTTCTTTTGAAAAATTACCTTCTTAGCAGAACAAACCATTTCAATGGAGTCCTGTTAAACATGTTTGTACAGTACTAGTAAAAATGTGCATTACAACCAGTTAAATAATGTTAGAGCTAATAAAAACCACAGAGAGAGGGAGTCTGGATATGAGGCTTGCTACTATGGTTGAACTGAGTTACTGTATGCTCTGCAGCATAATAATAAAATAATTCATGGACAAAATAAAAATGTGTGTTCTACAGGATGTACGAAAAGAGTATACCACATCCTGTCTCAGTGTATACCTCGCCTATTCTCCAACTGTCTGGGTTATTCTCAGAGCTAATGATCCCTAAATTTTTCTCATAGAGTCACCACAGCTGTGGGCGTAGTGCAGTTAGGTAACTGATGATGGTTGAGGTGGTTGATTGAAACAGTATGCAATAGGTTTCCAGTGAAATACAGGGAAAAAAAACAGCCAATAACATGAATTGCATGCCGTGAATGAAAAGCCTACGGAGGTCAATGCAAGATGCAAATAACCACTGCACTGTGATTCCACAGCTGTGTCTGTAACTGTTGTTTTTCTGTGCGACTAATTGCGATGCATGTTGTCTGTCTATCTGATGAAGAAATGTTGGGGGAAATGACTGTGCTTCCTGTGGTCTTTCAAGACGAGTGCGCAGTTGCACTCTTGGAGTTGACTTTATGCCCCCTCACCAACCTGAAAAACCAGCCCCATCACAAGGGAAAACACACACACACACACACTCACACGCACGCATATACACACACACACACACAAACACACTCGCATACACACACACACATACACGCACATGCACACACACATTTATGGTAGTCCATCATGTTTGATGATGACTTCCTCTTCTGCGTTAATACACACACACTCATAGGTGTGTTTATAGATAAAACAGAAGAACAGAGTAACTTACAATATAGGAGAAACTTAAGTGCATACACCTGATTAATATGTCGATGCAGCATCACTAAAACACCCGTGCAACGTAACTATGCCATCCAAGAAACGTACAAATTCTAAATACATACGGACTACATGCATTACATAGAGATACAGTACAAATCCTATAATGAAAAACATAATTATATTATTCGCCAAAAGATTTATAATTCAAGCATCAAACGCAGAGGACTTGAGATTGCACAGATTTAAGAACCGGGTCAAACATCATTGTAGCATGGAGAGGATGATTGCCATGAATGCTGGCAAAGTTGTACAGCATACGGCCAGGTGGGAAAAAATTGTAAAACAGGAGGGTTGGTCTTAATTGTTTATGTTTTACATTTTCTTTACTTTTTATTTTTATTTGTAACTTCAAAGCAAGTGAGAGAATATGAATACATGTATGGGTGCAAATTTGTTTAATGTATATATATTTTATGTAAAGTCCGTAAAGTTCTTGGTCCTCCTAGGGTGGGGGAAATAAAAAACCATACCATAACATGAATTTGTGCAAAAGATGGGCATGTCACAGTGTGGAGATAAGAGGGCAAAATGTAAATCCAACTAGTAATGCTTGAATGAGCCTATTTTAAAGCTGTGGCCATCCGATCCCAACAAAGATACTGTTTTCATTTTTTCTATTTCTCATTGATGTTCTGACTGAGGTTAACTACATGTTTCTCTTTGGCCTCCAGAATGCACCCCTGATCATGTGACCAACACTGGGCCAAGGATAAAGAGTTCTGATGGGGGAGTGCGGGTAATGGCCTTCATTTAATGCTGTAATTATGGCTCGCTTCCTTTTGAACCTGAGCTTCCTCTGAGCCCGGCTTTGTGCGAGCACGGGCAGCACTCCCTGAGTTTAGTGGAGAGATTTTAAAACTGACTTTTTTCTCCATTTTGTTTTCTCTCTCTCTCTCTCTCTCTCTCTCTCTCTCTCTCTCTCTTTCTCCTTTCTCTCTGTGTCTCTGTCTGTGTGTCTCTCTGTCTGTCTCTCTCCCTCCCTCTCTCTCGCTCTCTCCCTTTCTCTCTCTCTCTCTCTTTCTCTCTCCCTCCCTCTCTCTTTCGCTCTCTCTCTCCCTTTCTCTCTCTCTCTCTCTCTCTTTCTCTCTCTCTCTCTCTCTTCTCTCTCTCTCTCTCTTTCTCTCTCTCTCTCTCATTACGTCTCCCAAGGGGATGATCAAGCGCCGCTTCATGGGCGGGCCCTGAGGAAGAGCAACACGCAGATGGACACCGTCGGGGTGACCAGCGGCGGCAGGTGGGCGGAGTCACGGTCAGGTGCCGCAGCGTCGCTGCGATGCGTAACCCGTCGGCGCGTTTGTCAGGAGGAAAACCTGTTCCCCTCTCCATCCCCCCCTCCAGGGTGCACGGCTCGCGAGACTCCCTCTACGTGCCGGTCACGGCCGCGGACAGCCTGGACCTGGGTTCGGACAAGAGCACCATCGTCCGGCCCGTCCACAGCTCCATCCTGGGGGAGAAGTACTGCTTTGAGGTAGCCCCCTGTGCCTGCGCCAACTGAGACATCCGGACATTGGCCAGCCGTAAAAACACTGAACTGTGCGAGAAATGGACTCGCAAGACATTCCACAGCCCATTCGCCCCAGTGATGGCCACTGTGAAACTCGAATCATTTGCTTATCAAAGAAAGCGGCCAACTGCGTTCAACTGGTTGGTCTAAGTTATCTAAAGTGGTTACATTCTTTTTATTAATTAATTAAATCAATTAATTAATTAAAATGATTCATTCAGAATGCAGAATCCTGAATGCAGAAGAGACAAATCATCTCCGTAAACTATACACAAGCTTGGCAACCAACACAGGCTAGTAAACAGTCTTTGATTATGAAACTGAGGCACGTTAATTACCAATAATACTGTATAATCTGTACAGGCTTGCTTATCTTTACACGGCCATCTAGCCTTAGTAACCTCTGTAACCAAGAAGCAACTGCTGAAAAGTATCTTATGGCCAAGAAAAGATGTGGCCGTATCAACAACACTACACATGGAGGAGATAAGACCTCAAAGCAACAACAAATAGTCAGGACTGAATATCTTTTATGCAATTACTCGCAAGAAAAAAATTAAAACAAAAGTCTTTATTTCACTTTATAGGCAAGCCTATTGACCCATTTTGCTCACCATTTTGTTTTCCTTTTTGACCTTTCATCCTCCTGTTTGTTGCAACTCCTCATCAGTAAAATTCAGGCTCAATTAAATCTTTGACATTGTGTTTGAAACTTCTCCGTTTCATGGTCTGTCCTAATTGTAGCTTCCGTTTTAATTTGTGAAGTAGCTTGATGGAACAGGTCACCTGAATCTGAACTACGCCGTCCTTGATCCTGGGAATTAAGAGCTTCTTCCGCTTTGGACCTGAAAAGGAAAGAAGCATGGCTACAAAATGTATTACTTATATAGTGTTTATTCACAATCATAAACATAAATGTGTTATAAACATAATTTACAACATAGCATTAATTGTAAACACTATAAAAGTAATGTATTCAAAGCGTCGTAGGACTAGCTGCGTTTGGGTTACTTCTTTAGTTTTTATTTTATTTTTATCTTTAAACTAAGAATCCATGGATGTTACTGTTCTAGCCATTGTAAAGCCAGTAGGTTGTCAGAAACTTCTGTAAATATCTAAAATATCCTTCAGCACACACAAACTGAAATAATATTTTAAAAACTCCATTAAGTGAACCGTCTCTTTAAAGGCAAGTTTAAAACCTTATTTTCCAGTTCATGAGTTGCTGCTGGTACTCTTATAGTACAGCATATAATATTCCTGCACCAAAACTTTACACAAGAGAGCTATGCCCTTGTGCTTCTACACCACTTTAATATGCTACTAACCAGGAGATCTGATCGCGTGATTTTCCCCCAGGTGATTAACACAGAGAACAACCACTGTTTTGGGTGCAGTTCAGCTGCGGAGAGAGACCGTTGGATTGAGGACCTGAGGAGAGCTGCCCATCCCAATAAGGTACAACTCTGTTCCTATCAAAAAGCAGGACACTGACACTCTCTCAAAAAGACATCTGTATGACCTCTGACCCTCTTGCACATGGCGCTGACATTCTGAAAAGCACATCTGTACCCCTGACCCTTCCACACATGGCACAACCGTCACATCTGCATCTCATACTGTGACTGTGTGGTCAGATAAAATCATATTGGGTCAAATGCAGAATAGGAAACTCCAGCAACAACAGCATCACAAACACATGCACTGTGAGCGCTCACGCCGTCCTCATCCTCCCCCAGGACAACTGCGAGCGCACGGAGAACTCTCTCAGCCTGTGGGTGAATGAGGCCAAGGACCTGCCCCCGAAGAGACGGTACTACTGCGAGCTGCACCTGGACGGGACCCTGTTCGCCCGCACGAGCAGCCGGGCCGTCGGCAAGTCCGCCAGCCGCTCCAGCCAGGCCGGCGACGGGGGCTCGGGGGCCTCGGGCGGGGTCCTGGGCGGCGGCGGCGGCGGCGGTGCGGGAGGAGGGGGCTGCCAGCTCTTCTGGGGCGAGCTTCTGGAGCTCGACAACCTTCCGGTCTTCTCCCAGCTCACCCTGCACCTCTTCCGCGACGAGGACCCCAAGAAGAAGCGGCACTCCAAGGACGAGGCCTACATGCACCCCCTGGGCAGCGTGGCCATCCCCCTGGCGGAGATCACGGGACGGGCCTACCAGGAGCGGTGGTACCCCATCGTCCCCTACAAGGTGCCCGGCCCCGGCGGGACCCGGGACCAGCTGGGGCCCCAGGCCTCCATCCGCGTGAAGGCCCGCTTCCAGAACCTGCACGTCCTGCCCATAGAGAAGTACAAGGAGTTCGCGGAGTTTGTGACGGTGGACTACATGGGGATGTGCAGCAGCCTGGAGCCCCTGCTGAACGTCAAGGAGAAGGAGGAGCTCGCTGGGGCGCTCGTGCACGTGCTGCAGAGCATCGGCATGGCCAAGGTAAGGAGACGACTCGGGTTCTACACACCTGCCAGAGCTCTTCGTCCTGCGGCCTCTGGGCACCTGGCGCACCCATCTAGCACTGATGTTCCCCGCTACTGTGAGTCACTCTGGATAAGAGCGTCTGCCAAGTGACTGTAATGTAATGTAAAAATGTAAACTCCCAATGGAAACAGTAGACTGAAATGGAACATTGGAGGAATGGAAGAAAAGGAGGGAGAGAGGTATCTGGAGAGGGATGGCACAGGGTGATAACAGAGTTAAAGCCCTGTGTGTGTGTGTGTGTATTTGCGTGTGTGTTTGTGTGTGTGTGTGTGTGTGTGTGTGCGCATGTGTGCGTATTGTGTATTGTGTGTGTGTGTGTGTGTGTGTGCGTGTGTATGCGTGTGTGGTTGAGTGTCCAGAACTTCCTGATTGACCTGGGGAGTGCGGAGGTGCAGCGCTGTGGGGAGAAGGAGGCCCTCATCTTCCGGGAGAACACTCTGGCCACCAAGGCCATCGACGAGTACATGAAGCTGGTGGGGCAGAAGTACCTCATCGAGACACTCGGTACGGAGACCGTGGGGCGCGGTGGCTCCTTCTGTGTGTTTCGGCGCTTCGCTTTCCACTTGCGAATCGTTTTTATGACTCGTCTCTCTCTCTCTGCCTCGTTCACTCCCGACGCTGAACTGCGGCTGAAATGACACGGCCTCTCGTCCCGCAGGGGATTTCATCGCCCGCTTGTACGCTTCGTCGGAGAGCTCTGAGGTGGATCCCCGCAAGTGCCCCGCTTCCGAGTTACTTAGCAACCAGAAGCACCTGATGGAGACGTGTGAAGAGGTGGTGAAGAGAATCACTGAGATGCACAGGTGAGAGGGTGGAGAGAGAGAAGGGTAAAGATGTTAGAAAGAAAGGTAAAGATATTAAAAGGAACGGGAGTGATTCTCAATGGTGATCATAATATAATAATAATCATGATCACTGATGGACAATTGATTAACAATGATTGATCATCCATCCATTGCCTAACCTGCTTATTTCTGGTCAGAGTCGCTGGGAGGCTATAGCCTATCCCAGCATGCTTTGGTCAAGAGGCAGGAATATACTGTACCCTGGACATGGACTGGTCGCCAATCAATCACAGGGCACACACACCATTCAGTCACACATTCATATCTACGGGTAATTTAGAGTCTTCAATTGGTCTATCGTTCATGTCTTTGGACTGTGGGAGGAGACCGGCGTACCCAGAGGAAACCCACGCGGACACAGGGAGAACGTGCAAACCTCTCAAAGAAAGGGTCCCGGGCCATGATTTAAACTTGGGACCTTCTTGCTTTGAGACAACAGTGCTATCCACTCCACCGCTGTAGCGCATGAACAATGAGGATCATTACAATGATAATGATTTTTTTCCCCATCATTTCATCCTGTGCATGAACTGTGTCCATTAGACATAACTCTTGGAATTGAAAGTATTATTTATTGATTTAAAATTTAAAAAAATCGTTATTTTTCCTCACTTTTTCCCCTGCCAGTTCCTTCCCAGTGGAGCTGAATGAGATCTTCTCCAGATGGGTGGAGGAGTGTGAGGGGCGGGGTCGGGTGGAGATTGGCCAGCGCCTCATCTCGGCGTCCCTCTTCCTGCGCTTCCTGTGTCCGGCCGTCCTGAGCCCCTCCCTGTTCGGCCTGACTCAGCCCTACCCCGACCCGCCCACCCTCCGAACGCTTACCCTCACCGCCAAGGTCATCCAGAACTTGGCGAACTTCACATCGTGAGTCTCATGATAACTTAGGGCTCCGTGGAAATCTCTCAAAGCACACAGATATTTCCACGAAATGCCTTAACACTGTGGCAGTATGAGAAAATGAGCTGAATACAATGTTCAATTCTCAAGCTGCAAACCAGCATCTCTTCGGATACGGCAGGCTGAAATGCCTCAAAACTGTGGGAGTGTGGACTGGGGTGCCACAAACCACACTGGTAGCATTCATATGGGACCTAATGCATTGGGAACAAAAAAAAAAACGCAGCAAAAAACTAACTAAGGAAACTCTAAATGCATCTGTCAGAAAATGCACATCAGGCAAGCTTCCGCCATTTCTGCTCTCCCTCTCCTCGCAGGTTTGGGGAGAAGGAGGAGTACATGCTGTTCATGAACGACTTCCTCCAGCAGCACTGGGAGAGCATGCGGGGGTTCCTGCAGCGGGTGTCCAGCCCGGACAGCGAGCTGGACATGGCCCACTTCAACGGCTACGTGGACCTGCCGCTGCGCCTGGCGGTCCTGCACAGCCTGCTCACCGACATCATCGCCCCCATGCGACAGGTGCGGGGGCCTCAGCCTCACTCAGGAAGTGGGGCTCGGGACCGTCCTCGGTGCCAAAACTTTTCAGCTGCTGTTGGGGATTGACTGTTGTACAGGTGGAATAACAGACAGGTCTTCTCTCTCTCTCTCTCTCTCTCTCTCAGGACACCATAGACCAGCTACACCCCCTGCCCTCCATCCTGAACGAGATCTCAGCCTCCCTGGGTCCTAACACCCCCCGCATCAATGTCGGAAGGTGAGATACGCGAGGCGCGAGCAGAGAAGAGAAGCACCCACCCGAACTGTTACCGCCTGCAGTCTAAAGGTTTTCATTTAATTGCTGAAGGAGCAATATTTTTTCTGGTGCCAAAAAATGAAAAAACGGTGAGACGATTAAAAAGTCGGGTCACGTTGACAACAGCAATGTGGTGAGCAGGCAGCAGGCTGATCAGCACGCTGACACACGTACTGACGTGAACAGCCCGCACACGCTAGTTCGACCGACCGTGCTGGCCGTTGTTCACCCGAGCCCTCCCTCCCGTCCCACAGCCTCGGCGCGGGGCACTCCAAGCCCACCTTCGTGGCCCCGCGGGAGCTGGACAAGTACAGCCCCCACCACAGCTCCCTGGCGCAGCTGCCCATGGACGGGACGGGCGGACAGGGGGCGCGCGACGCCAAGGCGCGGAAGCGCGTGATGCGGACCCAGAGCGTCCCCGATCGCATAAAGCACCAGCGGCGCCCCCCGAAGAGGCAGGCCAGCAACGAAGTCCTTCCGCAGGAGGGCCAGGCGTCGGACTCCCACCGCCCTATTGACATTTCCTACCCGCAGAACGTGAGTCTAGCCAACCCGCCTGGGTTCCCGGCTTTCTCGTGCTGAACGCCACCTTGTGGTCCGCCCGGCTGAACAACCATGAGTTCTCTCACGTGCAGGCATGCCTCGCTCCCTCTCTGCTTTTTCGGTACGCTGTCATTGTGTTTCTCCCCCTTGGCCTAAATACTTCCTTCTCTTCCACCTGTCTCAGTTTGGCAATGTGAAAAACACACCTACTCCGGTTCCTTGGATCATCAATGTCGCAAACAAAGAGCCCTATGAGGCAAAGACCCAGCACGAAGAGCTCAATTTACTGGACAAGGTGAGAGTTCATACCTGGTGCCCCCCCCCCCTTCCCTCCTGCTCCCTCATACTCTGCAGGTTTCCTGCTGATGTTTTCACGCCTCTGTTCATGACCAACTGAAACCGGGAGGGTGATGAAGGTACTTTGGTATTCACAGCACGAGCAGGAGCTGTCTGAGCTGCGGTCGGCCGTGGAGCAGGTGACAGAGCGCGAGCTCGAGATGGCCAAGCGGCTGGAGGACTTCATCGCCCAGAGCCAGGACCAGAATGCACTGCTGCAGGCAGAGGTTCAGGATCTGCGAGACCTGCTGGCAGAACGGGAGGAGCAGCTTGCTAGTGCCACCTTCAGGTGAAATGGCACAACCAGTCACGGGGGATTGATTAGTCACATGATAGTGACCACAAATGAGCTATAACCTCAGCTTCATCTGTAGTACTACCTACTGCTGAACTCTCATGCATTAGCAGAGTTTATTAAAGTGCCCTCTCTTTCTCCCTCCTTCTGTCCTATTTTTCTCTCTGACACTCTCCGTGTTTTAATCAGGCTGGGAGTGATAGAGGAAGAGAGGGAGGAAGACGAAAGAAAACTGAACGTTGCCGTCGCAGCAGCCGAGAGAATGAGCCAACTGGTAAGACAAAACTCACCAAGGCCTGCCGCTTCAGTTATTCATTAACCGAAAGTGAGTGTTACGCAACAATGACCCAATACAGTTGGCCTGTCCAATGACCGTGTACCGTCTAACATCGCGCCACTTGGAGGTGGTTTTACTTTGCGGAGGTGGATATTACATGAACCCCCATTCCAGCACTTTTTGTAATTTGTATTTGTCCTAATATTGTAGCTTGTTCTTCTCCCTAGTTTGGCTTGGCATAAGTTAGATCAGAATAGTGTTCACTGTGTGAACTGAACCGTGTTCTTGGCTAGAAATAGCTGTAGGAAATGAGCATCGTACCTTACCGAACCTTACAGTGTTTTGTAGTTGTCCAACGACCATGATGTGCACTTCTGTACGTCGCTTTGGATAAAAGCATCTGCTAAATAAATGTAACGTAATGTAATATAATTTTACTGCTGGCCTTTTGCCTTTTTCTCAGGAGGAGCAGTTTGCCAGTCTCCTGAAGGACACACACCAGATGGGCGGACAGACGAACACAGAACAGGCTGTGCCGGAGACAAAGGCCGATATCGAAAGCAGCTGAAAGCACACAGGGTTCAGGGGTTAACCTGTAAATTTCTCATATTATTCACTGCACAGTACCTCTCAGTCACAAGGGGTTAAAGATATCCAGCGCAAAAAGGGGAAAAGCTTGTTAATGCACCGCTTAGCACTGAGCAGCCTACATGTCAGTGCTATTAAGACTGAGTTGTGCAACGCAGCAGAAAAATCTTTTCCAGCTTATTTTGAACTGTAGGCTGTGGAATGTGTGAGGGAAAATGTGAAACACTGTCATTATTATCAGTAATAATCTTTTTTTTTTTACTTTCTGAAACAATTACAATTTACTTTGATTAAACACAGGAATTCTGCAGTATGTGTTTGAACAACTATATAGGGCATTTTCTGTTTTCTAAGTGGGGCTAAAGTTTTACTTTGTTATTGTGAAAGTTCACATATGGTTAATAAAGATCATCAATACGTATTCTTCTATGCCTTTTCTTTCTACATAAATATAAGATTACTGTCATGGTTCTGTCTTTTTCTTTCTATTTTTCCTTTTTTGGGCCGCCAGTTGGCGGCACTTCTCAGTTTTTGTATTTCTGTTCATTCCCTCATTGATTTCCCATGTTAATTGTATTATTGTTTTCCATTATTGTCTCGTTATTCTATCATTGTTCCCACCTGTGTCTTGTTATCCCCTCCTTTTCTGGTTTGATTGTTCTTTGAGTTCACCTGTGTCTTGTTACCCCTGTCTATTTAAGTTCTTTGTCCCCTTGACTTGGGTGCTGGTTCCTTGCGTTTGTTTCCGACTTGTGTTTGTTTCTGACTGTATGTACCCACCCGTGTACTCTGCCTGCCTGTGTTCTGCTCTGCCCGTGTTTTGAATTCCTCTTGTTTTCTGTTTTTCTTAGATATGTTGTAGTTTGTGTTTTTGCCTATCATGGCCTTTTCTGTTCCCTGTTTGTGTTTGCCTTTTTTGTTAGTAAAGTCCTTGTTAATTTTCCCTTTTTGAGTTTGTCTTTCCTTACTCTGCGTTTGGGTCCTCCTTACCCGCCAATCCATGACAAATACAATGTAGGCTGAAGAAAATTCAAAACCACTGCACGCACTGGAGAGAAAAAATGGAATAAACTCTAAACAGCTATCTAAGTACACAAAGTTAATTTTTCTAAATGACCCGAACTCCATTCTGCTATAAAACAAAAACTCAAAGGCGGTATTACTGTAATAATGGTAATTACTCCTTTTATGCCTGAACAGGATATCACAACTTTGACCTATATAAAACTAAAAGCAATAATTAAACCTCTTTCAAGGAATAGAAACCAGTATTTCCAGTTACTGCATTGTGTTTATAATTATTGTTGCTTGCTGGTGTGTTTACAATTTCCAGGATCAAACTGAGCAACGGTGCGCCCAACACTGGATTAGCTTTCTAGTCACTAAGCAAATCTGGTAGGAGGAAATTGGTCTCTTGTACAAAACTTGAGGGAGTGACTACCTTTCTCGAGTGTACAGGAACTCGGGAAATGATTTACTTTGCCACACTCAATATGGCAGACAGAACTGTCCCGCGCTCTCTGTACCCCTCCCCTATCACCTGCTGATGTCACGCAGCTAGCCGTGGCCTGCCCTGGCTGCAGTGGAAAGTAATGGAGTCGCGCGTCTCGGCTCCGCGAAGCGCGTGCGAAAGAGAACGCACCCCGGTGTGACAGCTAAAAAAACAGCGACACACACGGAGCAAGTCAACGCACATACACACGTACTGACATAAACAACCATACACACCAGTAAAAACATGCAGCACGGCGCCTAAACGGCCCAGGAGCTCACCTCGAACGGCAGGCAAGCCAGGCCATTCTCCGTGAGTACTTTGACAACACCGTCAGCAAGGAGCGCTTTGGACGCTAACTAACTAAAAGCATCACGTACGCCAAAATCGCGACGTTTGTAAAGGTGTAGGTTAACTGGACGGTTCTGGGTTTTTGAATTAAAATCACCGTGCAACGCTTTTTCTGTTGAATACAAAGAGCTTTCTAGTCTTTGCGAGACAGCTAGCCAGCTAGCTGCACTGGGACGAAGCTAGTTAGGTAGCTTGTGCTACACAGTATCTGTTGTTATGCTATCTTGCTGCCTTTGCTTTCATCATTTACAGTCTGGACATGTGCATTTATTTAGTTTTTTTCTTCCCCGACTTGATGTTCAGTATTCCCAGTTGATTGATTGTTTCATTATAGTTACAAGCACTAACACATTGATTAAGACAGTGACCCAAAATACATTATGTCTGTTTTAAAGACTGGATTAAGTGCAGTAGATTTTCTGTGCCTAGTGATGGAACTTCACATTCCTCCGCATATAGATAATCAGACGAGGTGGGGTGAAGAGCTCCTGCATATGTGTGAAGTTCCAGCCACTTTCTGCTTGTTGCAAAGGTTGTTATTGCACACCATTAGTATTTGGGTACCTACCTCCAGTATCTCCCAATAGAGATAGAGCTCATGCTTCCAAAGAGTAAAGACTTGGCAACACCAGGTCCTGTCTCGCAGTTTAATTATAGTTTCAGTGCCATAAACCTTTTAAAATTTTGAAGTAGATAATTGTGTTGTGCTCTGATTTGAAATGGCTGTGATTGTAGTATTCTGAAATACATATTTACTGGTGACATTTGACAGAAGTACTGTAGTGGCAAATTTGGTCAGGTTGAGCAGGTGATAAAATGTACATACTGAACAAACACAACACTAGCTTGATGGCAGAAGTACTTATTCCAAGATACTGTCCATTGGACTATCAGGTGAACATGAATAATGCATTTTGAAATCGTGATAATATTTCCTAAAACGCCAAATCCATGCGTGCTGTTGTGAATGTTATTTTTCCAAAGTACAAATCAAAAAACGACTTTTAAATATAAAAAAAACAGTTAATTTACAGTGGGCTTCTTTAAGGTGGCAGAACCAAGATTATCTTGAGGTGATTTTGCAAGTCACCATTTTGCAATCATAAATTACAGAAACATTTTGTAATCAGTCATCATATTGCTGATTTCTGTTGCTGTTTTCACAGCTAATCTCAAGTATACCAGTCTTTTGAAACCTACATTCTAATCCTAAATTACTTCTTAAATCTGTACAAAGTACCCCTTTGTTTTACAGGTACTCTACTTACTACATGCATATCTGCTCCACAGAGATCAGTGGCGTTTCGCAAGCGCATTTCATAACAACTCCGCCATTTGAGTCAAAGATAAGAGTGAATCTGTCTGAGCGTTCATTGTGTCTGGAATGAAATGTCTTCAGGGAGGGAGCATAGGAGGCAATTACCTGGCAATGTGCAGTCGGACATAACCTGTGTTTCTGTGTGTCTGTTCAGTGGCTGAGGGGTCATTTGCTATGTAGGGACAGGAGCAGGTTGGTGGACTACGGACTTAGGGGACCATGGAACCAGGAGAGAGCTCCCCCTCCCCCTCCTGGGATCCTCCCACTTTAAAGACAGTGCCCCTGGACCCACTGTCATCCTCTCCCCAGAACCCAGAGTCCCCAACCCACCTTCACAGCACCTTACAGGTGAGGGGAAGTAAGGGGGAAGAGGACAAAGAACGCTGTCCTACATCCTGTTACTCCAAACACACACACACACACAGTACCACTGTGACAAGTAACGTTCTTTCTGTTCGTTTCTGTCGAAGCCCTGAGTTTCAGTGCTGCTTTCCTGTCTCCTGTGTTCGCCGCGATGGCGGAGGTGATTCGCAGGTGTGAAGCGCCCTGTGTCGTTGTCCTCCACAGAGCTCCTGCTCTCCAGTGGCGAGGGGGGAGCACGCGGACAGTTGGGGCCCGTGGGATGGAATTGGGGAGGGGACGGGGGACTCCTCCTCCAGGACAGGATCAGGGGGGACCGCACAGAGGAGCCCTCGGCCCTCAGCCTTTCCCTCCTCCCTGGCCTGGGACTCCGACTCCGAGAAAGAAACCCTAGATGGTGATCATTTTTAATCCCCTTTTTCAGAAATCACGTTTCTGTATATTGTTGCCAGTGCAGTGCTCGTTGCAGCAAAACCAAAAACACTACAACTGAAGCACTTGATCCTTGGAGAGCCTCAAGGTGTGCTGGTTTTTAGTTCCTGCTCAGCTCTTCATTGATTCATTTTACGCAGGTGATTACAAATTTAGCCGCTTGTGTCTGAATTGGTTGTTGATTATAAGGTGAAATCAGAAACCAGCAGACCCTGTGGCTCTCCAGAACCAGGGTTGTAGACTCTCACTTGAACGTGTAGAGGCATTTGGCCAGTTTACAAATATAGCGCCCTCTAGTGTCTGTTATGCTCACAAGTTCTAATTCCTGAATCAAACAAAATTGGGGGCGCAATTGATACTCTGTATACATTGAAGGGCACAGTATGAGCACTTCAACATTGTTGATGTGAAGTACAGTGTTTTCTGCCTTAGGGTGTAGCTGCATTTGCCCTCAGAAACTGAGGAATAGACCAATTTTTGTTAAATTCATACCTGTATCGAATGTCACCTGTGATTCTTTGTGCTGCTTCATTTGAAACGTGTTGTCAGTGTTGTCTTATTACGACAGAGAAATTTATTGAGAGCCCCATAGGGCCGAGAGACAAATAACTTCAGTTGGACTCCTCATAAATATATTAGTGGGAAGAGTAGATTCCAAAGCAGGGACTTCATTTTGAGAGAGGTGTGATTTCAAGAAGAAGAAGAGAAGGCTTTATTTGTCACGTGCATATGCATGTACATACAGTGAAATTCTTCCTCTGCATTTAACCCATCCTAATTACTTAGGAGCAGTGGGCAGCCACAGTGCAGCGCCTGGGGACCAACAGTTCCGAGGCCAGTGCCTTGGTCAAGGGCAACGGCAGAAGTACACCCAGGGGCAATTTAGACTCTCCAATTAACCTAACCTGCATGTCTTTGGACTGTGGGAGGAAACCGGAGTACCCGGTGATTTCATATAGCAAAATTACAGCAGAGGTGTATGAAAGGCTGCATGTATTGCAGTGTATTTACAGTCACTGCTAATTTTTTATCAAAAAATGAAAATTTTTTATTAAGTTTTCATCTTGGGAGGTATTCTTCACTCCTGGTCCTGGAGAGCCACAGTGTCAGCACCAGACCTGGTTTAAATACGTATTTGTTTGGATTCAAATACTTTTCTGTGCTCTATTGATCTTGCCTGGTGTAATTAAGCCTGGCATTATGACCAGAAGGCGGGGTTTGGACTTTTTGAGAGTATTTCATTGGTTCCAACCCACCAGACAAGATCGGTAGCCTAGAAAAGTATTTGAATCCAAAACAAATACGTTGACCCAGGTCTGGTCAGCACAGAACTGATCAGTTAAAGTTGTTGTTTACGTGGTCAACTCGCCCAGTTCTGTGGGTCTGAAATGGTTATTCAATTTTTGTGGCTTTCCAGTATCAGGGTTGAGAACCACTGTCCTAGAGCTAATTAAACTGATCTTACTTGTGTATGCTAGCTAGCAAGTATGAGAGTTAAACAGACCCGGGTAATATGAACATATTTTTGTATAAATTAACATACAGTGATTTTTTTATTTTCAATGAAAACGGTTTTTTGAACTTTAGTAAATTTTTTGGAAAAATGTTAGAAATTTCAAATGCTGTGTAAAAATATACACATATTGACAAGTACATTTTTTTATATTTCAAAGACTTTAAAGTGATATCTTGCACATGCAGCTTCCATTCATTACTGTTATGACTGTAAACTTGCAGGGGAGGGTGTATTGTGCAATCCATAAACATAGATGTGTAAATGTTCAAATTGTGTTTGTACTTATTCATTATTATAAATGTGAAAAGTTTAAAATACTTTCCTGAGATTGAAAAATGTGTATTTGGAAATACTGCATGCCAAGTTTATTTCAAGTACTCTTTATAACCAGGTTCAGCTTTAAAACAGTTGCACCCTTTCTCATTGTCTGAAACACTTATGAAATGAAGTGTTAGTGTCTTCATAATTTCTAGTTTGCTGAATTGTTTTGCGAAAGGACTTGAGCAATTCAGTTTTTAAAAGAGTTCTTTTAAAAACTTTTGGTATTATAATTTGAGACACTGTAAGTTGCTTAGTGATACACCACACATATTGCATGAGATGTTGACAGTATGGATGTCTGAAGTAGGGCAGCAGTGTAGTGTAGTGGGTAAGGAACTGGACTTGTAACCCAAAGGTGTTAGGTTCGATTCCTGGGTAGGACTCTGCCGTTGTACCCTTGAGCAAGGTACTTAACCTGCATTGCTTCTGTATATATCCAGCTGTATAAATGGATACAATGTAAGTCGCTCTGGATAACAGCGTCTGCTAAATGCCTGTAGTAATAATAATAATAAGTAAAAATGTAAAAAATGTATAAATGCTGTAAGATTTTCTGGCTGTGTATGTTTACATTTTTAAATAAGTAATATGCCGAATAATTTATATAATCTAATCATTATTTGGTAGCAGCATAAAGCTTGATAGTTGCTGCCTAAAGAAAAGTATAACTAGAAGCCATTCCACAAAGGTGATTCAACATCAGAAACTGGTCTGAGGCATTACCAGCCAGGGTGAAGGATGTGTTTTACGTGTGTGCGCTGCCTGGAGACGACCTTCCGTAGATGCTAACGCTCAGATTCTACCCTCAGAAATACCTGTTGCCAGTAGGCCGCGGTACGCCCGTGCTAGTTCGGGCCGCTCCCGGGTCGAGCCGCGCCCAGCGTTTCCGTAGCCCGCTCGGCTCCCGTTCTCCCAGTGCGTCGTGCCTGTGAGTGCTGTGCCCATGGCGTGACCGTTGTTGACGTTGCTGTTGATGTTGATGTTGCTGTTGTCTCTGTTGTCGTGTTGTTGTGTCAGAGGAGGAGCTACAGCACTTTTCTAACCCTCACGGTCTGGCAGCTCACAGCCCGGGATCCCCTGCCTCGGGACACAGGTGAGAGAGAGAGAGAGAGAGAGAGAGCGGAGGAAAGAGGGAGAGAGAGCGGGGAGAGAGGTAGAGAGAGAGAGCGGAGGAAAGGGAGAGAGAACAGGAGAGAGGGAGAGAGAGCAGAGGAGAGAGGTAGAGAGAACAGAGGAGAGAGGTAGAGAGAGAGAGAGAGAGGTAAAGAGAGAGAGAGAGCAGAGGACAGAGGTAGAGAGAGAGCAAAGGAGAGAGGTAGAGAGAGAGCAGAGGACAGAGGGAGAGACAGAGAGGGAGTAAGAGACGTAGAGGATGCAAAGATCGACAGCGGATGAGATGCATAAAAGTGGGAAAGTGATGTCTGATACAGAGATCTAAGTTTTTAAAGACATAGTGGGACAGACCGAGCCACACCTGTTCAACCCATGTGTCCTCATCTGTCCAGATTATCTATTTGTCCAAATCAGCAATGTGCTGTGGGGGTGAAACTTATTTTTGTAATTCTAAGTATCTAACCCCCCCCCCATTGCTCCCCTCTCTCCAGAGCTGACGGTGAGGGTGACAAAGCACCTGAAAAACTACAGCACTTAATCCCAGAGAGTGACCCGCCCAGCCCAGTGGATGGGCAGGACCAAGGCGGGGCCAGCACACAAGCAGATGAGCCAAAGACAGCACAACCCAGATCACCAGACTGTGAGTACTCGGGGGGGGGGGGGGGGGGGGGGGGGGGGGGGTGACCGGGTCGCTAATAGCCGGTTTAGTGTCAGTCTGCATATGCTAGACGCGCTAACGTGTGAATTAATTAGCCTCTGATTTATAATCTCATCATCAGTAGTGTCACAGGATTGTTCAGCATACTTACTCTCCCCCCCCCCCTCCTCAGCTGAAGAAAATGGTGGCAGAGAGTTTACAGAGAAAGCGTCTCCTGAGCCGCCGTTGTCAGAGGCTAAACCAAAGGACGGGTGCCGAAAGGAAGAGGGAGAGAGGGATGGACAGAAGGGGAGGGAGGAGGAGCCGGAGCCGGTTCTGGACGTGTACAGCTTCCCCGGGGACTCGGATCCCGAGAGCCCGCCGCCGGCGCCCTGGGCACACTGCACCTTCACCCAGCGCCGGAAGAGGAAGAGGGCCCTGCTCAAGCCCTTCTCCGGCCTGGGCACCCAGCTGGCCACGCCCCTGGCCCTGTGGAAGAGGCCCAGGGGCAGCCCCCCGAAGGCCAGGGGAGACCTGCTCACGGAGGTCGGGGGCGGGGTCTTTGAGTTCGCGGAGGAGGGCGGGAACGAAGGCACGGGGAGGGACCCGGAACAGGAAGTGGTGAGCGACGGCCCGAGGGAGGAGGAAGGAGCGCTCTGTCAGGAGGTATTCACCTGCGTGGAATGTAGCATTTACTTCAAGAAGCAGGTCCACCTGCAGGAGCACATGCACCAGCACTGGCAGAGCGGGGGGCAGAGGAGGCGGGGCGAGGCGGAGAGCGGGCGGGGCGGGGGCGGGGCGGGGGCGGGGCGGTTCCAGTGCGCGGAGTGCGGCTGGGAGCTGGAGGACCGGCTGGCCCTGGCGGACCACCGCCGGCAGCACGAGGAGTCGCGGCAGAAGATCCTGGAGGAGATCAGCAAGCTGAACGAGGGCGGGGGGAAGGGGGCGGGGGAGGAGCCGGGGGGGGTAGCCGCGGAGACGGGGGGCGCGGTCTCGGCCCCGCCCCGGCTCCGGTGCCCCAGGTGCAGGTTCGGCACGGACTCGTCGCGCGTGTACGTGGAGCACGCCAAGATGCACATCAAAGAGCGCAACAGCCAGCGCGCGAGGGGGCCGCCTGCGCAGCCGCCGCCGGGCCCGCTCCGCCCCTCCCCCCGCTCCCCTGCGAGCTCTGCAGCTTCCAGGCCTCCAGCCCCACCGCCCTCCGGGAGCACCTGCTCCTGTCCCACCCCACCTGGCCCGCGCCTGGGAGGAGGAGGAGGAGGAGGAGCCGCGGGAGGAGGGCCGCCCGGGGACCAGCCGCGACTTCCTCAACCCCTCCCTCCTGCCGTCGCCGCCGCCGCGCTCCGGGGACGAGCCCTTCCCCCCGAGGCGCTCGCGTAGCCCCGCCTCCTCGCCGGCGGGCCGCGGGACGCTTGGCCTGCGCCTGGGCACGGCCGTCAAGGGGGGCCGCCCCTGCCTGCCCCGCCCCCGGCCTTCCCCGCCCCCCCCTGCCCGTGGCCCCCGGCGCGGGGCCCCGCCGGAGGGACGTGGCCTTCAAGAGCATCGGGAACCGGAGGGCGGGGAGGGGAGGGGCCTGGAGGGAAGGGCCGGCCTCGGCGTCGCCTCTGCCAAGCCCCCCCCCGCTGCCTTCGGCGACGGGCGGGGCATGGAAATGGGACCAAAACGAGGACCAGGTAGCCCAGAAGAACCAGCAGCTCAGTGCTGACCCAGGTAAGGCCTGCTGTCCTGCCGTTGCCTCTTATCTGAGGACAGACAGTTGGAGCTCAGTGCTGGTGAGCCACACACGGGCTCCCAAAGCAGCCAAATGAACGTGTTACTGCAAATCAGTGCTCAGATAGAAATGCCTGGCCTCAGTGTCAGCTGTGTTTGAGGAAGTGTGCAGTGTGTGAACAGTGAACAGTCCCATGGCCATAATTCAGCACATTTTCATGAACAATAATATTCCCCACTCAATCAGAATATTATTGAGAAAGTTCCGAAAGTGAACTCGGTGCATGCGTAATCATATTTGTAGTAAATATAAACCTAAATGTGTGTGTCACATTTAATTTTTATCTCCTTTGTTTGCACGGCTTTAGATCCTGTTATCTGTGTGCATTGCAGCATTTGTATATTTTAACCCATTTTTTAACCCATTTTATTGACTTCCAGTGCACAGAAGCAAACTGAACAGAGTTGGTCTTTAACCTTAAGCTACAGGTCATTGGCAGTGTAAATGAATCTTTCCCTTAAGTGCTTATGCAGGCTGGAGATGCGTTATACACACAATCCCCTTTATGCAACGAAACATGCATAATCATAGAAGCATTTCAGTACCTTGTCCATGGGTACGGCGGCAGGCTCCTGCTCAGAACTGGCTGCGGTCCTTTCCGTCATTTACCTGGGGCCCCTAAACTCTGCTCCATACTGCTTGCGCTTACCCTCACTCTTCACCCTCCCTGATGTGATGGATAGACCGGAATTACCTGGAGATGATCTGAGGTGAAACTGCTGGGTTTCCAAGTCGTCCAGCTTTACTGCACGCGTGCGGTCGATCTGGACGCCCCCCCCCCCCACCCCACCCCGTGTGACTGACCCCGCTTGCCCTTGCCTCTGCCGCAGGCTCAAAGGAGGTGCCTGCCCTCGCCTTGCAGCTGAAGCGCAGTTTCTCAGACGGCCTTCGGGGGGCGGCAGAGAGCCCGGGGCTGACGGAGGGGCAGCAGACCCAGCTCAGGCACATGCTGCCCCTCGTCCTCATTGAGCCCTTCCACTTCAGTCCCCGAGCTCCCTCCCCAGTTCCCGGATTTGGGGAGAGGGTCAGGGCAGCGGGTGAGTGACAGCTATGACCATTAAGGCCATGCCGCTAAAATGACCTTTAACGTGACAGGACAGCGACGCATCACACAAGCACACTTTACTCCTTGCTCCCTCCCCCATAAAACAATGAAAATCAGTTACATTTCCATGGATCAGTTGTTATTTTCTTATGTCTAACGTAGTATTGTGTTCCTGTCTGTCATTCCCATTGCCTCCCTCCAT
Organism: Anguilla japonica; assembly: GCA_025169545.1. Classification (NCBI taxonomy): domain Eukaryota; kingdom Metazoa; phylum Chordata; class Actinopteri; order Anguilliformes; family Anguillidae; genus Anguilla; species Anguilla japonica. The sequence goes on along the minus strand of CM045884.1, from coordinate 69,924,337 downwards.
TAAATCTCCCGTTGTCTTCGCTCAGAACAAACTTAGAAAAACAGTCACCTCACTGCACCCTTTTTCTCTCGTTTAGGAAACTTCCGTCCTTTTCCGGAAGACAACGTAGCCTGTCCTGTGGTAAAAGAGGATGACGATGAAGAAAATTACGAGGACGAGGACAATGATGAAGATGATGAGGGGAATCTCTTCCTGTCAGAGGAGGAGGAGGTCGGGGAAGGGGTGGGGACGCTGAAGAACATCGAGAGGAAGTGCCCGTATTGCCCCGATCGTTTCCACAATGGCATTGGCCTGGCCAATCACGTGAGGGGCCACCTCAATCGAGTGGGCGTCAGCTACAACGTGCGCCATTTCATTTCCCCAGAGGAAGTCAATGCCATTGAAAGGAAATTCTCTTACCAAAAAAAGAGGAAAAAAGGTAAGGAAGGTGAGGAGAGAATACAGATCTCGTGAAGAGGAAATGACTGAGGGCTGAGAATCACTGCCAACGTGATTCTTATTTATTTTTTTAATGCTCCCCCAGTTTGGACTGCCTAATCATGTTCATCAGCACTTATTGCTGCGACTTCCACTATTGATTCAGGGGAGATTTTAAGATTTAAAAGCCTTCAAAATCTGTAACAGTGATACAAAAAATGCCAAACAGGTTACCTGAAGGAAAGTGGGCTGAGATTCAGTTTCTTGTGTCTGGTAGAAGACTCTGGAGAAGAGAAAGAGAAGACTTAAAAGAGACGAAAGAAAAGGCCAGGGTGGTGATGATAACGAAAACTGTGATATTCCACTTCCTGTAGCCTGACCTTCCTCTTCCTCTCCGTGCAGTGGCCAACTTTGACCCCGACACCTTCAGCCTGATGCGCTGCGAGTTCTGCAGCGCCGGCTTCGACACCCGGGCCGGCCTGTCCAGCCACGCCCGCGCCCACCTCCGCGACTTCGGAATCACCAACTGGGAGGTCACCGTGTCGCCCATCAACATTCTGCGGGAGCTCTTCTCCAGCCGGCCCGACCTGGTGCTTCCCACCGCGCCCCCGCGCAGCCCCGCTACGGACCCCGACCCCGACTCTGAGGACGAGGAGCTGGCTGCGGATGGCGCCGTGCCCCCCCTGCCGTCGTCTCCACTGCCTCTGGCTCAAACACAAGGTGAGCCGCGGAAGCCCTCCTGCTGCCTTTAAAATGTCAGGTGTCAGGTCACCATTTGCAAGGGCGTATTTGAAAGAGATGTATGAGAACAAGAGTGTTTTGTGTTTCTATCCTTATATGAATTTTAAAATAACTTTTTAAAGAATGTAACTGGCAGCATGTAAATAGTTGAAGGTTGATGGTGCTCAATAGATCGCAAATAACTTTGTGCTAACAGTGATAGTGTGTGTCGCACAAAATCCAGGTAAGGTAACATTACAAATCCGAATGACTCGGATATGGCCTCATATTGAAATTCACATTAAATGCCTGTAAAGCGGGTACCGTGAATACGGGGAGCCATCTCCGGGATGTAATGTGTGTAATGGACGCTAAATCAAATCACAGCACATGTTTTCCCTAGAAAGGTAGTTTGACACAGCAGACACCGTCAAAACAACATTAGTGTGCGGTACTAGCAGCTTTAATAAATAATTTTGCATTAAATTACGTTCATCTTTATACAGCAATATATTAAAATCATATGCACTTGCAGTGGATCAGAAAACGCATAATTATGTCTTTAAAAATATACTAGGATTGCAGTATTACTGCTTACAGTTTTCGCGAGTAGCGCATTTGTTAGGGTATAAAACTGTTAACGTATAAAACTGAAAATTAGCGTGATTGTGTGACAGATGATCTAAACATGGTTTAATTTATGTGTGTGGTGTCTACAGTCGATTAGCTGTGTCGAGCGTTATCGTCACCGCCCTTAGCTCGATTGGTCACGCCTTAATTTTGCGATGCATGTGGACTCGGCAAAATGGCCGCTTCCACCTCACCGCAGACACAAACAATAGCAGAACTATCTGGTACGAGCGGGGCGGAATCCGGTACCGTGTTACTCCTCAACGGTGAGTAAAAAGCCAGCCGATACGTTCGGCAACCAGCCTTGCATATATGTGCTTTATTTTTAAAGGCAACGTGAGGCTGCTAGTTATTGCTCATTAAGATCGATACACATTCAGGGAACGTATAATGTATTACAATAGTATGCTAGTAGTAGTGACGTTAGCCGGTGCCAGTTATCAAAGCCCAGTCGTAAGAGGCCATTTCAAATTACAGTAATTACTCGTTATCGATGTGTAGCGAGCTAGAAGTCGTTACACGTAGAGCTAGATCTACCAGTCCCATATCCGTAATTTCCTTTTGTCCTATGCTATTTTTCATTGTGTGTGCACCGGGTTAGCATAGCTGATTAGTAAGGAAATATGCGGTCAACACTGCCCTTTCTGGCAGGCTAACGTTAGTTAACATAGCTGTAAGCTAGCTTGCCAATATAAACTAGTTGTCGATCAGCGAAGAGTGGCTGCTTTTCACTTAAATTCATTGATGCGTTGAAACTTCAGCTACTTTAAGTTGCGATGCTGCTTACTGCTAAATTAGCGAACATTTAAATAACTTAAGACTGTTTCTTATTATAGCTGTCCAATTACCATTTTGTGACGATGCACATTTGTGTCGTCAGGATTGTATAGTAAGGATACCGCTACTAACATTAATCAAAATAAAAACTTGTGACTCTTCGACCGAATAAGGTTGACTTACTATTGGTGTCAGTCATGTGAAGTTATCACTGTTTGTATAATTCAGACTGTATCACACTAGGTTAAACAATCGCTAGTTTATGCTAATTTGGCGGGCTGCTTAAGTCTTAACATCAGACAAGTAAAGAATTTTGTTTAAATTTTCCATAAGCTTATTCAAACATTTTTTGTCATGGTTTGTGGATGTATACACTTCAGCGTGCGTTCACAGAAACAAACGTTTAAGTACTAGCTTGAAAAACTTGTTTGCCACATGGTCAAAAAATGTAAATGTACCACAAATATTTTGATTGGCAGCATTCGCCATCTATATGTGACGTGCATGTGGCTGTTTCTGGTCACATGTGCAATTCTACGGGTTTATATTTCAGGTGTGCAGGAAGACAAGATGCCCACAGTGGAAGGAGTGACAGCAGGCTCTGGGAGGAAGAGTGTGGTTCCTTCGGATTCTGGGAACAAGCGCATGGACCCTGGCAGCCCCAGGGACGAGCCGGACAGCAAGGGTGAGTGAGCGAGCTAGAGAGAGAAAGCAGGGAGAGAGGATTATACGTAAGGCCTGGGGAGAGAAGGGCAGATTATTATATGATCTCATTTAAAGGAGGAAGAAATACACCATCATCACTCTGCTGAAAATAGCAGCTCAAAGCTGCCTGAGGTTGCTTGTACTTCCCCCTAGTTTGACTTAGCATAGGTTAGGTCAGAATAATGTTCACTCTGTGAACTGGACTTTGTGTTCTTGGCTATGAATAACTGTACAAAATGAGTATTGTACCTTGTCGAACCTGCGTTTTGTAGTTGTTCCAATGACCTTTGGTATGCACTTTTGTACGTCGCTTTGGATAAAAGCGTCTGCTAAATAAATGTAATATAATGTAAACTTCTTTAAGCTGTGTTTTCAGCAGTTCTGCCTTGTTTTTGCTGGCCAGCCAGCTGTTCAAACCTTACCAGCCTATAGTCAGCTAGTCCACCAGTTTGGCTTTGCCCAACCACAGACCAGCTACGACCGCCATAGGATCCCTTCTGCTCCCAGCTGGAATTTTCAGCTCAGTAAAGAAAATGGAACAGAAGGGAAGAAAAAGTGAAGGGGAAGGGTTCATAGAGTTCTCTTTGGGTTGGATTAATGGGGAAGCATTTGAGGATGACGGTGGCGACTGGAGGTGTGTATTGTTTGGGGATTAGCAGTGTCAATCTGAGCGGGTGCGCGCACTCCTTAGATGAAATCAGGAACAGATGAATGTGTTAGGACTTGTGCTCCTCGATGGACTCTCACTGCCGCTCTTTTCTGCCGTGTCCTGCGTTTCGCCACCCCTCCCTCCCCCCCTCTAGCCGCTGGCCTGTTGCAGTGCGAGGTGTGCGGGGCTCCGTTCGAGACCAGGCGGGGCCTGTCCAGCCACGCCCGCTCGCACCTCCGGCAGCTGGGCATCGGGGTGTCCGAGAGCAGCGGGGCGCCCATCGACCTCCTGTACCAGCTCATCAAGGAGCGGGACGGCCGCCGCTTCCCCGAGCCTCCGCACTCCTCCGCGGCCAAGAAGCAGCCCCCGGGCAGCCCTTCCCCCCGAAAGGAGGCCGGGCCCAAGCTCGGAGCCAAAGTGGCGGTCGCGGAGAGGAAGCCCTCCCCGCTGTCCCCGCTGGCCGCTCCCTCCCGCGCCAAGGCGGCCGCCTCCTCTTCCAGCCGCTCCTCGTCCCCCGCCGCCCTGGGAAACGCCCGCTCGGCCTCCCCGCTGCTGCGGAAGGCCCCCATCTCCTCCCTCCTGCCGGCCTCCTCTCCCCTCCGCTCCCTGGACCCCAAGCCCGGCGGCGGGAAGACTGCCTCGCCCTCCGGCGCCCCTCCCGCCTCTGCCAAGCCTTTCTGGGCCCCGCAGGAGACGGACGCCCCCCTCAACCTAAGTAAGGGACGCGGATCTGTGCCGAGGACACGCGGGTCCATCCTGCTCTGTTCTGTGTACTCGGTCGCCCTCTTTGTGTGCTGCAACTTTTTGTTCCAAGTCAGTGGGTGTTTCAGTGTAGCTTTGATATGTAATGTATCGTGTGTCCAAGATACAATAGAAGGCTGGGTTTGTCTAACTGGAAGTCTTACTTTCCCCCTCCCCCACAGTGCAGATGGCATTTTCTGTTGATTGCACAACACAAGCGGTCTCTTTCTCCTTTCAGCAATGGACGTGGACGCCAGTAAGGACATTGTGTGCCAGCTGTGCGGCGCCTGGTTCGAAACGCGCAAAGGCCTCTCCAGCCACGCCCGCGCCCACCTGCGCCACTTCGGGGTTGTGGACGCCGAGACCAAGGGCTCCCCCATCGACTATCTCAACCAGCTGATCCACACGGACGACTTCAAGCACAGGGCCAGCTCGCTGCAGCCCGAGGACTCCGAGGAGCTGGAGGACCTGGCTTCCGGCTTGACCCCTCCCTCCGCCGCCTCCTCGACCAAACGGCCGGTCTCCTCCCCCTCTCCCGGGCTCTACAAGGGCGTCTCGGTGGAAGGAGGCTCGGGCTCCAAGGGCACCCCGTCCTCTCCGCTCCTGTCTCCCCCCAGCAAGCGGTACAAACCCACCGCCGCCGAGAGGGCGGGCCTTCAGGTCTTCCGCTTGAGTGGCGGCGAGCTGACGCCAATCACCCACGGTGAGTTCTCGGCTGCCTGGCTCTGAGTAGATCGCTGAACTCTCGGGGGAAGTGAAATATGTTCGCTTTCTCGGTAGTTTTAACAGCTGACGCCCTTATTTTGTTTGTCGCAAAAGAAATTAATGAAGAAGATACAAAATTACAGCTTGTTTTCCCCAAGACGCTCCCAAGATTAAATCAAGGTCAAAGTTCAAAGACCTCAAGAATGTTCTGCATAAAATTCAAAAAAACCCAGAATAAAAATGTAAAAATACTACATGAGCTGTAAGACCCAAAATGTCAGACCCTGCTCACACCAAAACAGCAAGAAACACCAGCTCAGATGCAAGGTTTCAATTCCCTAGATGGCAACAGCAGAAGCCAACCCCTGATATCCTCTGTAACTGATGTGAAGTGGCTGATGATAAGTGACAAAGTTGAAGAAAGGCCCACATTTTAAGAAAACCCCCTCTTCTCCTGGCCCGTACGTACTTAATGAATGATCAGGAGAGGATGTTTGTGCTGATTGGGTGAGGTGTGGAAGAAAGGCAGAAAAGGATTGGCTTATCTTAAAGCTGACATATTTAAGTTGCCTTATAATGTTGGAAGCAGGCCTAAGCACTATATTATCAAACAGTTCATGGTTTTAGCCTTTTTATAATGAGACCAATACGCTAGTAATCCAGCTGTTGAATACCTCTATTAAAATGGAAGCTTGCTTCTGCTTCTAACATCAGTGGTGACAGTTGCAAACAAATAATGGTTAAATCCAACCATGGTTAAATTCCACCTTCAGGTGAAATATTTTCCATATAACAAATCCAAATCGCACCGCGTTGGTTTCTGCTTTAAAGTGGAGCTGCTTCTAAAAATGTAAATTCCAACTGGGCAGGCTTCCACGACCAATATCTGTTTAGATATTAAAACTTTCAATCGATGATTTCAATTGAATGTCACAGATTGGAATTCAAATATAAAATCAAAAAGGAGCACGTGATCCTTGTGGCATTCTGTGGCCGCGTTGGGCCACTAACCCCCGGTGGATCTGGATCTGGTGTGCCGTGTTTCTAAAGAAAGTAACAAAACTCTGAAAGAGAGAAGGCTCCAGGACACCCTCGGGTTTGGGTACGCAGATAAGACCTGCAGCGTGACTTTTAACTGCCCCAAGGATGTTTCTTCCGGTGTTTGTGGAGGGGGAGAAGAGAGATACAGACCGCATTCCTTGCTCAGGTCAAACAGAGAGCAGTCCATTCAACCACAAAGTGGACTATGAGCCTGATCAAATCATACTGTCTGTCTCTCAAAGGTAATCTTAAAAACTAGATATCCGATGGAACTAAACGGTTAAAAAAAAAGACAGTGGGTTTAGTGTGCCTGCGTGGGCAAAATGATAAACCTGACATAAAAGTTTGTGAACCATTTGGAATTACCTGAATTTCTACATTAATTAGGCTACTCATTAAATGTGCTTTACCCAAGTCTCAATACTAGACACACACACATTCTCCTTAAACAAATAACACACAGTCAGTTGCACTCTTCATGTCTTTATTGTACACATTGTCTAAACATTCACAGTTCAGGCTGGAAAAAGTATGTCAACCTCTGTATCTAGTAACTGATGGGACCTCTTTAGCAGCAATAACCTACAACAAATGTTCCATTAGCTGCCTATCAGAATTGTACAAATGATTAGGAGGAATTTCAGACCATTCGTCCTTACAAAACCGCTTCAGTTCATTGATATTTCTTAGATTTCTTGTATGAACAGCCCTCTTCAGGTCATGCCCCAACATGTCATTTGGGTTAAGGTCTGCACTTTGACTTGGCCATTCCAAGACATGAATTTTCTTCCGTTCAAACCATTCTGTAGTTGATTTACTTATGTGTTTAGGTCATTGTCTTTTGGCATCGCCGAACTTATATTAAGCTTCTCGTGACGGACAACTACCCTGAAATTCTGCCGAAAAAATTCTTGAAACAATTTTGAATTCTTTGTTCCCTCAGTGATTGTAAGCTGTTCAGGCCTTGCGGCAGCAAAGCAGCCCCAAACCATGATGCTCCCTCACCCATGCTCCACAGTTGAGCTGATGTTTTGGTGTTGGCGAGCAGTGCTTTTTCCCTCCAAACAATAGTGTTATGCATTTCTGCCAAAAAGTTAAACTTTTGTATCATCCGGTCATAGAACATCGTCCCAGAAGCCTTGTGGAACTTTCAGGTGGTCCTTTGGAAACCTGAGACGTGCAGCACGTGTGTTTTTTGGAGAGCAGTGGTTTCCTCCGTGGTGTCCTCCCATGAATACCATTCTTGTTTGATGTTTTTTCTTACAGTGGACACATGAACAGAGACTTTAGTCTTTAGTTCAGGAGATTTCTTCAGGTCCTTTACTGTTACCCTAGGTTTCTTCTTCACCTGCTTCAGCACTGCGTCCTGCGCTCTTGCCATGGTTTTTGCAGGATTAATTTCCTCCATTTGTACACAGCTTGTCCTTTTGTGGATTGATGAATAACCCGGGCCTTTAGAAATGCTTTTATAACCTTTTCCATGCATCTCTACTATTCTTCTGAGGTCCTAAATTTGTTTTGTTCAGGGCATGGTTTACATGAACAGATGTTTTTTTAGAAATGCGGACTTTGTATGACCAGACTTTGTGTGCCTTTGTATAGGGCAGGAAACCCACACCTTCAGTCTCATCTCATTGATTGGAACACCTGACTCCAGTTAGCTTTTGGCGAACTCATTAGCCTAGAGGTTCACGTACTTATTCCAACCAAGACTGTGAATGTTTAAATGATGCGTTCAGTATTGACAAGAAGTACAATCATTTGTTCGTTTAAGCTGATTGTTTTTGTATTATTAGTGTGAAGATCAGACCACATTTAATGAGTAATTAATGCAGAAATCCAGGTGATTCCAAAGGGTTTGCGAACGTTTTCTTGCAGTTGTACAGTGGAGTGCTTATTATGACTTGGGGGGTGAAACTGCTGCTTTATGCCTCTTCATGCTAAAGAAGTGTCTGTATGTAACATGGCCTCCTCCCCTGTCCCTCAGGCGAGCCGTTGAAGGAGATCGGCTGCGAGTTCTGCGGGGAGTACTTTGAGAACCGCAAGGGCCTGTCGAGCCACGCCCGCTCCCACCTGCGCCAGCTGGGCATCACCGAGTGGTCGGTGAACGGCTCGCCCATCGACACCCTGCGGGACCTGATCACCCGGCGGGGCCTGCCCTGCGCCCTCCCCCTGCGGCCCCTCAAGTCGCCGCCCGCCTCCCCCACGTCCCCCCGCTCCCCGTCCTCCTCCCCCGCCTCCCCCGGCCTGGTCAAGCGCCACCCCTTCGCCTCGGGCCAGCCCCACCAGCCCACCGCCCGCAAGATGGGCGGCGGCGGCGGCGGCATGGCGGCGTCGCGGCTGCCCGCCAAGCCCAAGCCCGAGCCGGTGCAGCTGGAGCTGGGCATGGCGGGCGAGGGGCCGGCGGGCATGGCGGGCTACGCGCCCGAGGCCCTCTCGCCAGGCTGGCGCGGCTCCGACGGCATCCTGCCCCTCAACCTGGGTGAGTCGGGACCGTCCCGGACCGTCCCGCGCTGGTCCCTTTGACCAAACTCTTCCCTTACGCAATGTTCTTAGAATGCTCCTGTGGGCCTCCCAGTGACCTCCTGCTGGTAACCCTGTGCATTTGTTATGGTGTCTAGCTTTTTATGGGCTGTTGGATTTTGCCGGTATGATGAATTAATGAGGGTCATCCCATGAAGGAATGGGGCGTATTTCATAAAGCGTAAATAACAGCACTGATATGCTTCATCACGTCCACACTTGACAGCTCATAATGTTACTGCTGATTTACCTGCAGCTTCCCAATGGGAATCCAAGGTACCCATTTCCATAACAATGAGTGAAAGTTAACATTCATTGTTTTGTGATTTAATGTAACTGGGTTCTCTCCCCCCCTACCCCCCCCCCCCCCCCCCCCCCGCCCCGTCCCGTCCCGCCAGCCGCCCCGGAGCCCGAGCCGACCCGGGACATCCGCTGCGAGTTCTGCGGGGAGTACTTTGAGAACCGCAAGGGCCTGTCGAGCCACGCCCGCTCGCACCTGCGCCAGCTGGGCATCACAGAGTGGTCGGTGAACGGCTCGCCCATCGACACCCTGCGGGAGCTCATGCGCAAGAAGGGCGCCGCCCCCGCGGGACAGGTGAAGAAGGAGCCCGGCCTGGGGGGCGGCCCCGGCTGGGAGGAGCTGGGCTACCTCTCCCCCAAATTCTCCCGCAAGTCCCCCGTCAGCATGCTGCACTCGGGGTCCCGCCTCCTGAAGCAGGGCCTCGGGGGGGCGTCCCTCTCCCTGTCCCCGCTCGGCGGGGGCAAGGGGGGCGGCGGCGGCTTCCTGGGCACGGCGTCCCAGCTGGGGAAGAGGCCCCTGGCGGACGAGGGCCAGTCCTCCGAGAGGCCGTCGCCCAAAACCTTCTCCACCCCGCCGCTGGATTTCTCCTTCAAGGGGAAGTCCTCCCCGGACAAGTACGGGACGTCCCACTCAGGTGAGCGAGGCTCAGCACACGCGCACAATCCTCGGTGGCGCTTATTCCTCTGTGTGTGACGGAAGGCTAATGCTCAAACACTCCTCTCCCGCTGTCCCCCCCCCCCCCCCCCCCCCCCCCCCCCCCCCCCCCCCCCCCAGCCGCGGACGCCAGCTGCGAGCTGTGCGGCTTCTACTTCGAGAACCGCAAGGCCCTGGCCAGCCACGCCCGCGCCCACCTGCGGCAGTTCGGCGTGACGGAGTGGTGCGTGAACGGCTCGCCCATCGAGACGCTGAGCGCCTGGATGCGCAGCAAGCCGCACAAGGTGGCCGAGATGCACCGCCGCTACCTGCAGGGCGACCGGCCCTTCCCCAAAAAGGTGAGGGGCGGCGGGGTCGGCTAGCGCCCGGCGCCTGGGGCCTGGGGCCCTGGGACCAGCGGATCCCCATCGCTTGGCGGTCCTGTTACCTTTACCTGCTTTTCAGTGCTATTTTATAGTTAATATTTTCTCTCTCAGCCTGTCATGTGCAGTCTTGTGCTATTTTGAAAACTTTATTTTTTAACTGTTATTTCAGTTTGAACTCGATTAGTGTTTTGCTGATGTTGTCCTGTGTGTGGTTTCCGTGGCGATGCACCGTGTCACCCCCCCGCTCTCTGTCTCTGCCGCAGAAGTGTGGCTCCTCCCCCTCCCCCTCGGCCGATTTGGACCGCCTGTCCCCCGGGGCGTCCAAGCCCCTGTCGTCCCAGCGGCCCTCCCTGGGGCTGCCCCTGGGCCGGCGGGCGGGGCGGGAGGTGACGGGGGGCACGTGGGGGGCGTCCCGGGCCGGGCAGGGCCGAGGCGAGGCGGGCTCCTCCTTACCGCAGGGCCACGGCGCGTCCCGCCAGGCCGCCCTCCCCCACTCACAGGTGGCCCGCAGCGAGCTCAACGTGCGCTCCCCCCGAGGTGAGTGCCCTCCCCCCCCGTACGCACACACACGCGCGCACACACTCAGAGCGTACGCACACACACACACACACACACACATTCAGCACACACACTCACACACACACACTCAGCACGCACGCACACACACACACACACACTCTCTCACACACACACACTCACACTCACACTCACACACACACTCACTCACTCAGCGCATGCACACACACACGCACGTGCGCACATACACACACTCACTCACACACACACACGCACTCACACACACAATCACACACACACACACACACCCACACAGCACGCACGTGCACACACACACTCAGAGCGTACACACACACACACACGCGCGCACATACACACACTCACACACACACACGCGTGCACACACACACTCAGACCGTACGCACGCACACACACACACACACACACACACACACTCAGCACACACGCACACACACACACACACACACACACACTCACAACACACACACACACTCACACACACACACACTCACTCAGCATGCATAAATAATGTGTTATGGCTAGTTGAGATCCAAATAAATACTCAGATATTCGGACGATTATTTGATATGTGAAACTCTGCTAATGAGAACTAAAAACAAGATCTAATTTCCATAATATTCTAATTCCATTCTGGTTTTGTAGCCTGTGTTAAGCACATTAAAAGCATGGTTGGTACAGCTCCTGAACACAAGAGGGCGCAAACAGACAAACATTCGACAAACAGACTTGTGAGCAAATCCAAGCTAGTGCCGGTAATGCTTATGTTAGTTCACTGGCTGGCAAAAATGAAGAAAAGTCATCATAGCACCTCGTGGAATTAGGCAAACAGACAGTGAGAATGTCTTTGTGCAAATTACAAGGCCGGCTTTTATGGGCAGAATAACTAAAAGCAAAAAGTCAGACCCTCGCTGGCAGTTATCTCTGCAGTCATCTCTGTCCTGGCCTGTTCATAGGAGGAGGCAAAGCACACAGGCCATGAACGCTGCTGGGGTAGCGAGTGTCCAAACCCCTTGCTGCTTATTTACACCCCTACTGGCCCCCCTCCTCTGCTAGCTGCAGCCGTCCTGGTCGTTCGCGCTAGGCCGCTCTTTTTCCTCAGACCAGCATCCCGGTTGCTTTGTGTAAAAAAAAAAAAAGTGTCCACCAGATGGCGCTAAATCTCCTCCCCGGGGGTTCGGCAGGGTTCGAGCGGCGCCCGCCGAAGCACTCGTCCCACTCCGAAAGCGGGGAGAGGGAGACGGGACCCCCGCAGACGCCCCGGACCGGCACCATCCCCGCCCTCGTGCCAAAGCCCCCCTCCACCCCGCTGGTCAAGCTGGTGGGGAAGGTGTACTCGCTCAAGTGCAGGTGAGTCTGAGACGAGGGGGGCGCCCCCTGCAGGGCTGCTCCCGCTATAGCATGTTCAGTCTGGAGTGCCCGCCACTGTTGAGCTCGGCAGTAACCCCTGGGGCTTTTTTGTGGGGCGAAGTCCTGTGGGGTGATGTTAAAACATCAATGGGTTCTGCCATTTTGATTTAGCTGATATTGGTTTTCTGCGAGCCGGCATTTTCGTACTCGCCGATTTTGTCACGCGCGGTGGGGGGGGTTTGCGCTTTGCGCTTTGCGAGCGGTCGGCTTTACCTCGTGCGTGCGCTGGCCGTTCGCAGTCCGTCTTCAAGAGCCGTTCTGAAGAGGAGAGAACTCGGGCCCCTTTGTTCTTTAATGGCTCCATCGTTATTCATGGCCTCGGCTGTTTTTTTGAAATGGGTTTCAGATACTTACAGCTGTGCATTAAATCGATAATTGGAGTCTCTCGCTGAAGATGAGTCCATTGATTAGGTTAAAATGAGGGCCAGTGTTCCTTGTCTGGCATCATGCATTATCATTGTTTATGGCCACTGCATTACTTAGAATGCGAACGGTTTGTTATGGATTTCCCCAAATACCAATAACAGAAGGGGGGTTTGATTAAAGCGGCCCGTGGGTGTGTGATGTGTGTGGGGCGATGCGTCCGCTGCAGTAGCCCTCTGTCCTCTTCCCCCAGGTTCTGTGAGGTGGAGTTCCAGGGGCCCCTGTCGGTCCAGGAGGACTGGGTCAGGCACCTCCAGCAGCACATCCTGGATCTCAACTTCAACAAGCCTGCGCCCCCCGCCACGCCCGCCCCGGAGGACCCCGCCGTCCCCACCCCGGCCCCCGTCCCAGGAGTCACGCCCACACCCACCTCCACCTCCACCCCGACCCCGACGCCCACCCCCACGCCCGCGTCCACCCCCGCCCCCACCCCCGCCGCCACGCCCACCCCTACGCCCACCCCCGCCCTCACCCCTGCCCCCGCCCCCGCCCCCACCCCCGCCCGCGCCCCCACGCCCCCGCCTGCCCCGCTCCCCATCCCTGCGCAGGCTGTGTAGAAGTCTCCCTCCCTCCGTCTCTCCTTCCCTCCTCTTCCCTTGTACGTTCAGACGTCCTCCTTTTTGCCCTTTGACGTGTTCTCGGTTGTTTTAAAAAGGTTTTTTTTTTTTTAAAGAGGTGTTGTTGTACGCGCGTGGCTCTGCAGAGACGGGGGGGGGGGGGCTCCTCCAGCAGGGCAGGGTGAGCCAGGGCCTCCGTCAGCACACCGCCACGGCGGCTTCCGTTCTTCAGCCATCTTTAAAACCACGTGAAGGAGGAGCCTCATTAAATCAGCTTTTATTGAAGGTCTCCTGGTCAAAATGTGTATATACAGTATATTGCGTATTTATTCCGGAAAAAAAAGACAACTGTGGCACCTTACCGTATGGTGTCCTTATAAACAGTGCTCTGCCACTCAAGATGGACAGAGAGCGAGAGAGAGAGAGAGAGAGAGAGCGAGCGAGCGAGAGAGAGAGAGAGGAGAATATGCCAAGCACAACACTTGTAGTGGTCTCACCCCATTTCTGATGTAGAGGATGAATTGGGCCTTGGGAGGTTGGGCCCTGCTAGCTACTCAAACGCACAGGGGAACTTCAGTGGGAGTTCTTGAGGTGGGGGGGGGGGGGGGGGGGGAACTGGACGTTTTTTTTGCCAAGTTTGGCCCTTGTTATCCAGTTTGGTCTTCTGTACCCAGCACCAAACGCAGCCATCGTAAAACCCCCCAGGGGAGAGCTGCTGGTCCTCTGTCGTTGTTTTATTGCACGTTTGAATGTGTTCAACTTCGGTTTTCAGCGCGCGAAGCTGAATGGAATGTACTGCTACTGTCGGAAACCGGGAGAAGAAACACCGGCCGCCCGCGTGACACACTGTGACCAAAGGTGCAGAGGTGGTGTGCGAGTGTGTTTCTGTCCGTTCTCAAGGTGTCTGTCAGCAGACGGCCCACGTTTGGACATTTTGGCTGCGTCCCTTATCATATCCATGCTGGAAAAAAAAATCGGGCTGGTTTTTGGCAGCATTTTTTTTTTTTTGTTTCTTTTTATTTTGTTGGATTTAATAGGTACAGGATTCCCACGTGTGGTATCGTGTCCGTGCCAGAAACGCGGGACGGCGCGCGAGTCCTTCTCGGCACCCGAAATTGTACTGAGCCCCCCGACCCAGTGCTCTCCCGCGCCCGGGACCGCGACCGGCACGCGCTCGGTATGTGCCAAAGAGTCTGTCTGCTTCCGCCTTACCTCAGTAAGTCGCTCACACGGACCGATCCCTGAAGGGTTGGACCTGGCCGCCCCCGAAGGCCTCGCGGCGAAGGTTTTGGGCGGTTCCCCTGCGCGCTCGTCCGCGCCGCGCCCTGCCCCCGTCCCGCGCCCCCGTCGAGCCCGAAGCCGTCGTCTCCGGTGGGACGGCGCCCGCACGGGCCTAGGACGAACCCAGGTGCATTATGGGACGGCCTGCTGGATTCATCGGCGCTGGGCTCTCTCTGTGTGTGCGTGCGTGTGTGGACGGTTGTTAACGCTGGCAGTTAAGTGAAGCAATAACGGAAGGGTCCGTCTCTAAGCGACTGAAGTCCGTTCCACCGGCAACAACATTCCCCCGGACCGTCATGACCCCCGGCCTGTTCCGACCCCCGGCCTGTCCCGAAACCCACCTTCCCTTATATATAACTACATGTACTTATAAAATGGCTAAGACTATTATTGTTATTTACCTCTATTAATGCCTAGCTATGACACGTGATCTTAATTATGTTGTTGTATTGATTTTAAATTTTTATGCTGTTTTTATTGCAATGTGCATTTTTGTTTTGTTTTTTTTTTGTTTTTTTTTTTGCAGTAAAGGGAGATAGAGAAGCATACTTTTAAAGTTGTTTTTAGTGTTTTCTTAAAAAAGCTGAACTATTGGTGCTCGTGAGAGTGGGGAAATTTTAGAATGAGGAAAGCTTCCTGTTGTGCTGAGGCGAGAAGAGGACTCTGAACACTGTACCTAAAGGAGGGGGGGGGGGGGGTAGTTTTTTATTTTTTTGGAACCGGTAGATGCACTCCTGTCTTTCTTCCAAGTTTTAGGTGTCAGATGCTAGGTGGGGTCCCCCTGTTTTATGTCCGCCCTGTTTCAGTGTTACTGTGTGAAGGAGAAGAGGCGCTAACAGCTGGTTTTTAAGTCCTCTTAATGGCTGCCTTTACTACTACCTTGGGCCAGTGAGACTGGCCGAGAGCGAGAGGAGAGAGAGGAGAGAGAGAGAGAGAGCGAGCGAGCGAGTGTGTGTGAGTGGAGTGTGCCAGCTCCGTGTCACGTGGGCGGGGCCATATGGCGAGCGTGGGGAAAAGCACTACTGTACACAGAAAGAGGTTAGCTAGTCCTGTGTATCGACTCTCGAATGATCAATAAACATTACTGAGTTTCAGCCGCTGACCAAGTCTGAAGCTTCTCTTTTTTTCTGGTCGCACCTATAAG
This sequence comes from Anguilla japonica, assembly GCA_025169545.1. Taxonomy (NCBI): domain Eukaryota; kingdom Metazoa; phylum Chordata; class Actinopteri; order Anguilliformes; family Anguillidae; genus Anguilla; species Anguilla japonica. The sequence goes on along the minus strand of CM045884.1, from coordinate 69,908,739 downwards.
CAGGTTCCACGGTTAATGAGCACATTCATTCCTTTTATCTTTCTTGTTTAAACGTAAAGCTCTGGTCAGGAAGTCCAGAGAATACGTACAGGGATTTCCCTACGTCCAGGAGAGGATTGTCACTTCTCTCCCAGTGCGACGAATACATACTGATAGGAGTTATAATTACGCGTTCATTTTGAGAATCAAGAACATTCAGTTGCATATTATGAAAAGTGCATGGTCGGGAAGTATTGGAGAAACAGAAAAACTAAAAAATGGTTGCATAAAGATTGCTGCGGCATGGTTAATATCAGTCATTAGGTCTTGAGAATCATGAATTTTGTAATGTGCTTACAGATTTCATTAATGAAACTCAAGGGTGTGTTGGGTGTTCAGAACCAAAGTTTAACTCTTCTATTTCAAGTATATACATTTCCTCTATTGCATATTTGTCATGTGGAATGGCACTCTGGTGATCATAAAAGACTGTTGGGCAATGACAGACCATCAGCGCAGAGCTAAATTACAACGTTTATTGCTTCTTTTCTTTCCTACACCTTGGTGTTATCATTTTGACCACCAGGGGGCAGAAGAGGAATGTGGTAAGAGGTATTAGGCCTGCAGACAACCATTTGTGTTACTCTTAAAAACATTGTAATGCATTTTTATGTGAGGTATTGTGCCATTTTAGATTTGTGCTATTGACATTAAGCAAAATGCCCTTTTACAATATTCTTAAACTGATCCATTTCTGACAAGGAAATCAAGCCCTTGGCCTTTGCTTCAGACACTGGGCCTTTTTTTTGGCCTATCTTATGAGCAAAGCCAAACGGCTGCACTTGTGATGCAGTTTGCAGTTGCTTTATTATGGAACCTGCTTTCTTGCCAAAGTTGCTTTCAGTCTGAATTTGGTTCTGGAGGTCTGCTGCTGTACTTTATTTCACTACAAGACAGGTAACTGTGTACTCGTGATTGTAAACATAGATTTTTGTGGTCATAGTATAGTGATGAAATGCTAATAAAATACTCAGTTAGTCCTTTATAGCAGTATTGACTTTACTCCCCTTTCTAAAGATTTCCCTCTTACCTGAACAGTACAGGCCACTTAACTTCAGAATTGAAACTGAAAACAGCTAAAGAATGTTGAATCAAACTGGCACACCATTCTGAATTTTCTAGGCGTGATTAATATATAATTAAATTAAAGAATTCACATCAACTCACATTGGCAAATGGAACCAAAAATAATAACTAAAATTAAATGTAAATGGAACTCTTATGCTTTGTGAACCAGACACAGACGTGTCTGGAGTTTTAATTTCTGTTTCTTGCTGTTGAATGAGGAAGTAAAAACACTGTCCTGCATGTTTAATCAGTCAATTAGTCAAATAAATATGCTCGAGGCGGATGCTAATGAATTGAGTTGCAATCCTGAGCAGGGCTGGTTGGTTCCTATTATGCGTCAGGTAATTGAATCACACCTCCGCTTTCATTGAATTGAACTTTTCTCTGCGTGCACTATTGAACTGTGGTTAAATGTGTCAAACAAGGGAATAAATGTATCTGAGAGGGTGGACTGGTCGGTCAGAGAGGAACCAGAGGATTAATTCGACGCGACGCACAACACCAAAACAAAACAATATAACGCACTCCACAACCCCTGGGAGCGCATTGCCATCACTGTCTATGGCTGGAGGAAGCAGAGCATGAGCAGCATAGCATAGTAATTTAACACCGGATTCAATTTTAGTTTTAAGAACAATAACTATAAGAATGCACTGGGTTTTATGGTACTGTCTATAAAGTATAAGGGAATATGCAACACATCCATTATGTACTGGTTTCATTAATGAACTAGTCCATCCATCTTCAATAAGCTGGCTTTCACTCTTTAGTTTCCATCATCTGTTTGACTTCCCATAAAATGGCTTGTTTTGTAAGGTGCTCAAGATTTAATATGAAAAAATGTTCAGTATGTTACTTGCACTGCTCTTCATCCCCCCAAAAAGGCCGAAGCAATTCTGATAACATTTCCCCTACAAGAACTACCCTTGGGAAATAGCCATTTAAAATGTTTTGAGGTTGAGCGTTTCATTGTTTCATGCAAGGTTGTCGATGAACACCTGGTGGTATCACTGTTATACGTGTTGCAGGATCAATTATTGATGGTGGTATGGGCCAGGCAGTAGTGTGTTTGCGTTTCATTCTTTATAATTCTGCCCCATCATAATTTAATTTCCTGTGTAGTAATACCTACCTGTATTGCTTCTGCAGTAGTTGCCTTTATGTTCTCTATGCAGTAGCAACAGCAGCTTATCGTGGAGACTGGTCAAATCCGCTCCTCTCCTCTTCCTGGCATTGCAGCTCAAGTTCTAGAACGTTCTCTGATTAGAGTTCCATGTAAATTTCAGTCAGCAGTCCCGCAGTTTCCCTGTGCACTTTTTCCTTCCTTTAAGTAGTTCCGCCTATGCTCTTAATTGCTCTACTTTATCCTTTATTTAAGCCGTCCGTTCCACTCATTGGGAAAGAATGCTTGTTCTCAGAAGTCCATTAATCATTTACATTTCTCTGTCTTGAATTATGTATTATCTGCCAATTGCTTATTGGTGCTAATAGAAGTGCTACGTCCAGGCCCTCGATGTGGCATCAGGAGGTTGGGGGTTTGAGTCAGTTGTGTTGTGACGGGGTCAGGGTCCTTCTGGAACGCTGCTGGGAGACTGCTTGGCCTGGGCAACGGAAGCTGCAGTATCCCTGGTGCGTCTGTCGTACCCGCTGTCTCAGATGTAATAACGGCGTCATCGTCGTCCCAGGATGCCTCTCTCACACTCAGCCTTCTCCCCTCGCAGCCAGCTCAAATTTTTTTCAATTCTGTCTTGAAGTAAGAAAATATAATGTCTCCCGCTGGCCGCTGAAGGATTACTCACGTCCTGCCCGTATGAGAACATTAATTACAGGACAGATGGAGAAAGGCCTGACAGCCCGATGGCTCAATAATAAGAAATGGGTCTATTTCAGAAGGCTGTCTGTCTGGGTAACCATCAGTAAAACACAACAGCACCGAATGACGTCATTGCACCGTTCGCTTCAAAGAATTCTATTAGTGTCAGCACAACAGTTCGCACATCGGCAATTATGATCGTTATGCTGTTGTATTTCATGTTCTTCTCATTGATTGCGAATCGGGGTTCTGTCTAAATAACACCCTTTTGAGTTAAATAACAAAATTCTGGTTAACTGTGGGCCTCTGAGCTGGAAATTACAGGTTCCTCACTTACGGAATAATTAGTGTTAGAAAGAATGGGTCAAAAGCTCAGCAATCGCGGAGGCTGGAAAAGACAATGGAAGAACCTGTCAACCTGAAACAGATCCCTATCGCTGTAAAAATACACTGCTTTAGAAAAAAATATCCTTTAGCGGATTTGTTTTTCTTGTTTTTCCATTAACATCTACAAAATGCTTGGTTTTCTTTCCGCACAGCTATGATACTCCAATCAGACTGCACCCGTGCATCTACTAAGGCTAAGGCTCCAAAATGTGTTTAAGACCACGCTGAATATCTCGTATTTGATACTTTCTCTTGTTGGTGAATGTAGTTTGTTCATGCGACAATGGGTAACAGTCAAGAGATTGTCCGTAGTGTCAAGAAATTCTAACCCTGGTCTGAGAATGCCATCTTACAGCATTCTCAGCCCAGGGTGCCAAAACATTTTAATTATTCTTTCCTGTGGTATCATAAGCAAAGATCAACAGACAAGGGCAGAGCCTGTCACCGTCAGACCATGAGGTGAGAAGTTAGTGAGCGATCAACCTGGGCTCTTGCCCGGATTCTCTGCACATACCCACCTGTTTGTTTTCTCCTGCGCAGTGCAATTTTCAACTTTTGTTTTTGTATAAAGAACATCCATTTCATGTTACAAAAATCTTGAATCCCCAGTCATCCACCGTCCAAAATTTCCCCCACCCTCTGTCCTGCTAGAACAGCTTCCGTGTGCCTTGGCGTAGATTCTACGAGTCTCTGGAACTCTGCAGGAGGGATGGAACACCATTCTTTCAAAAGATATTCCCTCATTGGTGGTGGAGAGCGCTGTCTGACACATTGGTCCAAAATCTCCCATGGGTGCTCAATTGAGTTGCGATCTGGTGACTGCAAAGGCTATAGCATATGATTCATATCTTTTTTCATACTCATGCGTGTGCATGTGTGTTTGTCTGTGTGTGTGTGTGTGTGTGTGTGTGTGTGTGTGTTTGTGTGTGTGTGTGTGTGTGTGTGTGTGTGTATGGTGGAGGGGTTGGTTGAGGTTCAGGATAATCCTTCATACGGTTCATTCTGACCTGTAATTTTTTCCCATAGCAGCAAGCTCAAATTTTTTGAAAAACCATAACCTTCAATTAGCATCATATGATTTACATGTTTTTGGACTTGACAAAGCTTTTGGTTTTCTCACAAGTCTTTGGCGCTTCAAATTCAAATTGCCCTCGAAGGATGCATTTGTGACTGTGGAGTTGCGGCATTGTGTTTTTCCAGACGGTTTTGGCGCTGTCCAGTGTAAAAAAAAAAAAAAAAACTTGAATAATGAACAGAGTATTACTGTTTGCAGAGGTCGAGTGTGGGGATTGCAAGTAATTTTTTTCCTTCTGTTGTTGGCTGCGTAATTGACATGTTAGGACAGTAATGCCAAAGTACAAAGTGTAGCGCTGAACTAGTTCACCATGTCTTCTGAAGAAGGGTGAACGGCAAGCGAGTGGACAACACGTAATAGTTTTGGACTGCACTGTAAGGTCAGGAGGGCGCCCACTACCTCTCGGTTGCTTTAGCTGACGTCACGCCGCCCTTGGAACTTGGATTCTGCTGTATTTAGGACCCCGGTGTAAAGCAACTCCAGCGCTGGCTTCCTGCTGGGTACTGCTGGCTTCCTGCTGGGTCTCATCAGTAACCGCATATCAAGCAGCTGGACTCGTCATCCGGCCATTTGCTCCTGTTACATCAGAAAGTCTGGAGACGAGATTAAAATATATACCCCCCCCCCCCCCCCCCCCCCCACCCACCCAGCTTTTCACTGTCTCAGCCAATAACTGCCGTGAGAGACATTACAGATGGCTCAGTAACGGTATTCATGGTGTCAACACTGACGCTGGATCGATGTTCAATTTATGCTTATGTTTCTTGTGTGTTTTTAACAAGTGGTGTTGAAGCCTGAAAATACTTATTAGGTATCTGAAGGATGCTGCAAGCTTTGCCATAGAATGTTGACGCCTTGCTTATTGTCCGATTGAATATTTTCACCTGTTCTTTTCCCGTGCCCCTTTCGCCTTGTGTCTTTGGTGTTTTCTGTCTGATCTTCTGTCGGTTTCTCCTCATGGTCTGCACCACTGTGTGCCCGTGGAACAGAGCTGCCAGCAGCAGTGACCCAGTGCGCCTGAATAGTTATGGAAAATCTGTTTCACATTTACTGATGGAGGGAAAAATGTCACCAACCAACCAAGCAACAGGCATGCAGGGCTGAAAAATAGAACTGTGGCGCTGTTGCAGTGTCGCGTGTACGCTAATAATTTGCTGGACGCATTTTTTCTTTTGAAAACCCGGAACTGTTAATTTGTACCTCAGTTCCTGCTCAGGGCATTGTGATCTGAGAAAGTCTTCCGCTGTCACCATGAAGAATGTTCCTATAGGTACTAATTGTGACGTCCCACGCGAAAAAAGGAAAGAAGTTGCTGCAAAAAAATGTGTTCTTGACTGGAGCTCATAGACTTCAGAACCTTGGGGGTTTAGTTGGTTCTGGGGACTGGTCAGACGGAGAGGTCTGTTGCCGAGCGACCGCTTTAAGGAGAAAACTCAGTTGTGTGAATCGGGAGAGGAAGTGTGGACTTGTGTTTCCTTCTCCAGTTTCACAAAATGACTGGAAAACAGTTCGATGTGGGATTTAAATATGCTATGGTGGTAGTGCTATTTTCCTGGAATACATGAAAAGATGATTGATTTAGTCCTATGAGTGTACTGGGCTTTGGGAAAGGAAAACTCCCTTTCTGCTTCCTCTTTACTTCCCTCCAGTCCTGTCGTGTCTCTCTCATGTTAGAGATTCCTTCCTTCCCAGGGCACACTAGGGTAAAAATATAAAACCACCTGATGCAACCCCATTGTCCTGAATCAAGACCTGACATTGGCAGTGTTCAGTGTGGACAGGGGTCCTAAAGGGCAATGCAGTGGGGTCATAGGGTTGTACAGGAATGGAGGGCGTTCCCTCCCTCCTCACGCACTGGCGGCCATGTTTAAATATGAACCGAACGGTGTGTGCTGGGAGAAATTTCAATGGAGAAGAAATGAGAAAGAAAACGCAACTGTTGAGTTGTCACATAATGATAGTGATAATGAGTGTGATAATGAGAGTGATAATGCTAATAAATAATAATATTGTGCTTTAAATAAAGTAAATAAGAAAATGAAATATAAACACAATGAAAAGTAATAAATTATGATTAAAATCAGTAAAATTGTTTGAATAATACAGAAAAACCCCCTGCAAACCCTGGCCCTGGATAAGTAATGGATGGATGGATGGAGGGATAATACAGAAAAAAATGCATCCTAGATGTATAGATTAAATTTTTTTTTTCTTTTTTTTTAGAAGGGTAAACTCCTCTGATGAATGTTTCTTAGGCACTAGGATTATTTCCTTCTGCTTTTGCTTTCTCTGCGAGCTCATTTGTTCATTATAAGTCTTTGTGATGCTGGGTCAGTGTGGCAGCTGTGAAGCTTCACATCGATGTTGGGCTGACTCAAGGATCGGTATATATGCTGACAAATTGCCACTGATATCTCAGTGTTGCCCATCTTTCAAAAGTTGATTGTGTTTAGAAGTGTTCTGAAACCTCTCCAAAAACCTGACAACCACTGAACAGAGCTTAAAATAGAAGAGAGTGGCGACACGTCACACAGGAAATGTCCAAAAAAAAAAAAAAAAAACAGCCAGAAAAGCAAGGAGCCACCCCCCAACACACCCCTTCCCAGTCGCACACTTGCAAACTATTACTCTTTATTGAATTGAGCTGACGTATTTCTGATCAGATCTGCTTAAAAATGCATTACAATTTATGTCAGATAATCAAATATTGATCCACACAATACTGAAAGCAAATGTTCTGAAAATGGGATAATGGACACAGTTGTGCCAGTGAAAGTCAAGAAACTCCATTATGAGGCTGAGAAATGAGAAAAGAAAACCGTCTGAGGCATCAGCTAAACCTCAGGCCTTACCAAAATCAGCTTTTTGGAGCATCATTAGGAAGAAAGAGAGCACTGGTGAGCTTGATAATCGCAAAGGGCCTGGTAGGCCAATGTTTCAGGTGTCTTTTTTGTCGATGTTCCTCTCCTTGCTGATATCAACAGCTGTCATAGCTCACGTGTCAGAGCGGTTTAAATCCACAGGAAAAACAAACACCAGGGAAAACACCTGACGGGCCAGAGCGTGTGCGGACAGCAACAGCACATCGCGACGTGTATTTATGTGCGAGGAGCACGTCTGCTCTCAACAAGGAAAAGGACATCAGGTGCGCGAGAAACGCAGACGAACAGAGCTTTCGGTCGCAGTTGGAAATTCGGCTGGAACCTGTCCGCGGAAGCCCGGCGAAGCCGCTTATCGTCCTGCGGCTAAATAAGCAGTTTAGCCGCAGGACACTGAAGACGCTGCAGGGAAGACACTCGCAGAGCTGAGACCAACGTGGTGAAATTTGACAGGTTTTTTTAGGTTGTATGAGGACCTGAAAAAAGAAAAGGCATATGAACTATCTGAAAAAATATAGATCACATGATCTCAATAAAAATGTGATACTTTTTATACAACTCAATAAAGAACACCACTGCTGGTTTAAACAACAAGGCTGTTGTGTTTTGTTAGTGTTAGGTATTATTCTAAAATAAAACAAAACTTTAATATATTAAATATATGTGGAAGGTAGGAGAGATTTTTTGCTGAAATACCTGCATGTAAAAACTGTCGTTTTTTGATTTCATAATAAAAATGTCCTTGAAGAAGCACCTACTATTAACAATTTTATTCGAAGAGGTCTTTTGATTCATTTACACATGATACATATTTTCTCCACTCTGTGGAAATTTTGAAGTTAAAAGCGGTTTAATTTGGCATTATCCGGAACGTTAGTGTGGGGGCCATTGGTTTAAGTGTGTTTATAAAAGTGCAATGTTACATCACAGGCAATGTAAGTGCTAACAGTGCTAAAGTTCAATGATTCAATGATTTATTCAAATTATACTTGTGGAAAGAAATGTTGATGAGCCTTTTCCAGTTAATGTGCAGTTTTCCCCATCACTAAGTCTAGAATTAAAAAAACCTACCAAGCTCGATATCATTTCATGACACCCTGGGGTAAAGGGGCATTTATGGCTGCACTGCAGTGTTCTTTGTTGATAATTGGATCCTAGGTCTAGATGAGCCTTAATGGGTTTTAAGTCACTGATCTGATCTCCAGTCAATGTACCTCCAGGCTGTCATTCCTGCCAACCGCCGTATAACCTTACAACTCGACTATTTTTAAGGCAGATTAATTTAGAGGTACCCTGACGCAGAGTGCCCGTGTCTCATTGAGCATGGTAATTCTGGGGCGGCATGGTGGGTAAAATGGATTAAATCATGACTCAGAGAGCCGTATGTGGGATGCAAATGGAGCACTCGCTGTTTTTCTGGGGTTTTTTTTTAAATAAAAAGGGTTGCTTTTTATGTCAACCATTGAAAATTCCAACTGCATGATTTCTGTTCCCTCTGACTCATTCAGTCGTCTTGGTCAGACACTTTTACTTTTGTTAAAAAATGCGTTTTTACGGCCTGTATTCACCGTGGATGTGTTTCATCTCCTGGCTCATTGAATCATGGAGAGCGTTGGAGTTTTTTTGTTAGGTGCAACTGACAGTTTCATCGAATCATCACACCAAAGCTATACACTCTCCCAGAAAGAGCAGATGCTGAGAATTAGCCCACAGGATGGAAGCATTCCTGCTGTGTCATCACTGTTGCTTTCCCCGATCACTCAACACGCTCGTTTGCAGCGTCCGTTTGAATTTATACGAGATGACAAAATGAGGTGGCGGTGTAGCTGTACCGTGTATTGGTTAGGGAACTGGCCTCGTAACTAATCGTCTGTGGTGCTGCTGTTTTACCCTCGAGCAAAGGTACTCCTTGTGGAATTGCTTCAGTTAAATGTCCGTCTGTATTAATGGATCGCATGTAAAAATGTTCTCTGTGCACTGTAAGTTGTTCTGGATAAGTGCCCTCTGAATACTGAAATGGAACGTTGTTGATGTAATGTCCCTCTTCACCCGAATGTGACCTTTTAACATGTCACACACAAACACCGTTCACGCGTTGTGATGATGGAATGCGCTGAGAAATTTCAAAGAAATACAAAAATATGAGTTTTGACAGTGTTGGAAATGCTTTGAGATGCATGTGTTGATGTGGACTCGCTTTCTCTTTCTCTGTGGGCCCGCAAGGCCCAGTCCTTCTCCCCTGGCCTTCGTGGTCAAATGGAGGTGAGCGGGTGTTGGATGGACCCACAGCCAAGTCTGACTCACAAAACGAAAGGGATTCATGCCTTACATACAGTATATTTGTACAATGATAAAAAAAAATGTTCCTTTTAATTTAGAATTGAGAAGAACTGGCAGGGATCATCGTTTCATTTTATGAATTTGTTTTATTTGAGTAGTTCTGAAAGCTTCAGTTTTCCAGAAAACTATGCATCTGTAATAAAAATAATAACCTTCTCGGTGCCGTATTGTTTCTCTGTTACTCCGGATAACGCATTTCTGCCGAACAAAGTGCGTGATTAAACGATAGTCGTCTTCCAACAGCACCCAGTAAAATCCCTTCTGCTGGACGCAGTGCTGGGATGACGCAGCTTCAGGACAAAGCCAGCCCAGCAAAGAGTTAACACTACGGGCCATAAAAACCTGCACTCCACCGTGAGTCAGTGCAGATTTAGTGGAAGCTGTCAAGCTCGTGAGACGCTTTAATGACGATTGGTAAGATATTAATCGATTCCAGAGGGAATAATTAAACCAGCACTGAGACCGTACAGACGCAACAAAAATGAAACCGACAAATTCTGTCGCGCCGTTGCACAGGTATGCGTGCGGTGGCGTGCGCACGGCTGGCCGTGTGGGAAGACATCACACAGTGATGCATTGTGGGCACCGTCTGAGGAAACGGAGGAAGTTCTGTCCGTGCTTCCCGGACCGCGTGACCGCACCTTCACGGACGCGGGCTTCAGGGTCCGCCCCCCTCCCTGCCTTATGTGGCCTCTCTTCCTGTAGGCAGCGAGCTTTATTTAGACTCTGATGAAAGAGGACTCTGAAGGGACGTGGCCCTGCAATAGAAGCCGCCGGTGCGTTAATCTTCTGCCGCTGCTTTGTCACACCCTGTGGAATGTGCTGGAGCTGTGGTTAGAGAAAGTTTGGAAAAGCCAGTGTGATGCATGCTTTAAAAAAAAAAGAAAAAGAAAAAAAGACACTTGAAATATTTATCCTTTGGAAATATCAAGACAGAATAAAAGAATAAACAGCAAGCGTCCCCTGGTGAAACCACTGAGATACATGGTGTACAGATACTTCATCCTTTCTGCCAAACTCACCACCAGATATACATAGACGCAAGAACACTTTCTCTTTTACACATACACACACACACACGCACACACACATGCACACACACACACACACACACGCACGCACACACACTCAACACACTCCACACACACACACACACACACACTCACACACACACACACACACACGCACACACACACATACACACTCCACACACACACACACACACACACACAAACACACATCTCACACACACACACACACACACACTCAACACACACATACACACTCCACACACACACACACACACGCACACAAACACACATTCTCACACACTCAACACACACATATACACGCACACACACGCACACACTCACTCATCCGCACACACACACTCAACACACACACACGTACACACACACACACACGCACACACATACACACGCGCACACACACATTCACACACACACACACACAACGCACTCAACACACACATATACATGCACACACACATACACTCAACACTCACACTCACACACACACACACGCACATGGAAGCACATACACATGCACAGACACAGACACACACACACAGAAGCACATACACACGTACACATACACACACACACACATAGAAGCACATACACACATACACACATGTGCGCACACACACACTCTCACACATTATCCCCAAGGAGCCCACACTGTGCAATATAGCTTAGGATAGACTCAGGGTTGCGAAATGCTTCATATGAGCCAGAAAAATGAAATAATACCTCAACTGCCTAATAGCTCCCAGCAGTAAGGGTAGGGAAAGAATGATCTATATATAAGATGTGCTTTTCCAAAGGCTTATTCACTTTATTTATTGCCTCATATATTCATTGTGTTAACATCATCTGAAATTGAACCTGAATTGCACTGGGCAGAATGGTTATAAATGGTATTATTTTTTAAAAATTATTTGGTATAAATACATGTAAGTGCACTGTGTTGTTAAAATAGCTTTGAGCTTATAAGTATGTGAATGATGTACATAAAATGTTGTTTTACTGGTAACATATTATACATTTGCCTGTATTACTGTATATTACCATTTTTTAAAAATTCCCATTTGAATAAAAGCAGTGGTATCAAATTGGTAAAACAAGGCAACTTGCTGCAGTAAGAATCAGGAATGATCACACATAACTTCCATTTTGCATTAATTTTATAAGAATCACCCTAGGTGCTTCCGTTGTAAACATACTCATTAATTTCTAGTGTAAACCAGGGGTCACGGTTTGAATCAATATCCGCCAGCCAACGAATCATTTGTGTTTCTCATTCTGTTGCAGCATTCAATGTGCTCTGTTATGGTCATCGTTCATAATAGTTTTTGCTGAAGTGCACCACGCCGACATGTAAAACATCACATCTCCATCATTCAGCTGTTTCAGTGGACTGTATAATGAATGGAAGTGGGGTGGGGTTGGGATTGGGGTGGAGGTGGGGGTGGGGGGGGGGGGGGGGGGGGCAGGGCACAATGGCAACTGATGAATGCTGCCATTCACATTTGTTGTTTTCGAAAGCAGCTCTCCTGACGTGTATTATTTTAAATGTTTAAAGTTTGGGGAGCACAGAAATAATTGATGTCTCTGAGTTCCTGTTTGGTTAAGATTGCACAAATTAGAATGCGATTAGAGTGATCTCCCGAAAATTTACTCCCAAGTTTTCTGTCAGCATTTCAGCTTCTAACAGGTTGAAAATGTGACGTGCTGACTGGAAGGATTTTAATTAACATTTTAGCCCAAGTGAGGCCTGATGTTTCCTGTGATGTTGAAATAATGGCATGACATAAGATAAATTTGCCACAGTTTAGCAACGTACCCTATTTATAAAAACACAACTTGGAAAAAAAAAAAAAAAAAGGAAAGATCATTTTAACCTTAAGGCCTCTGGAACATCCAATGCAAAAAAAAAAAAAAAACCAGAATTAAATTCAGATTTTATTTGCTTAACTTTAAATACTGGGGAAACAGATAATGCTTATGGCCTAATAACAGACAGGACTAATGGATTACTTTATTACATTAAGCAGATGCTCTCATCCAGTGCGACTTACACAACTTTTACATAGGATTTACATTGCATCCATTTAGAGAGCTGGATATATACTGAAGCAATGCAGGTTAAGAAATTTGCTCAACGGCAGTGTACCTGGGAATCAAACCTGTGACCTTGTGGTTAGAGACCAGCTCCATTATACTACACTGCCACCTGATTACTTTCTTGGTTCTGACATTAGATGCTGGCATTGTTCACTTTTTCGTCTTTGTCCCATTAATTAAATGGACACCCTTTAGGTGCAATACTACCTCCAGACCATCCTGCATAACTTTTCTCCTTTTAAAGTAATATAGCCAATAACACCAACACCATAAATACTGATATTAACTGGAATTTATTCTGGCAAAGGTATACTGTACTTGTTCACCCTCCCAGTGATGAAGATGCTCTGCAGTTCAATTTTTCTGGCATGGATTTGACTCATGATGTCATATCCCCATTTAACATTTTTCATTTGCCCTTGTATGAATGAAGACAATTTTTACTTTCTGTATACACGAGCGTAGCTATTTTTAGCAGAGATGGCATACCCTGATATAGTGTCAAGTACCAGAGCCTCCAAACACGCCTCACACACTGTTTCAATGGCCCTCTCAGCTTTATCTGAATCAAATCCAGTCCTGCTTTTCTATTTTATAAATTATGAAGTCATAAATGGATTTCAGTCCTTTTGCTGTTTCACTATTACGGTCCAAGCCATAACGGACACTTGTCCTGTTTGTATTGCCTCTGTCTCCTCCACGTCTGCAGATATACGGGCACCTTTGTCATTGGCTGCCGACCTCGAGTTATCCACCAATCAGCACTCCAGCTTTCGTTATCGGTGTAAAGCCAGCTGTTGCCCTGAGAAGACGACCTACCTGCCCCTCCCGATAAAGCTGCTGCTCTTAATGCTGCCCTTGGCCTTGCGTTGCTTAGGACTCGACCTCTTATTGTTTGACTGTTTTCGCCAATATCTTCTTTTAAGTAATCTTTGTGTAAATATTTGCGTAGTCATTGTTGGTATGGGGAAAGTGAGACGCACCCTGGTCATAATTCACATTTGCCTCGGTTGTACATACACACAGGATTTTTGCACGGCTAGATTCACAGGGGAAAGTGAAGTAACCAGTGTCCCTAAGCCCTGTGTCAGTTTTGTTGGTCTGTTTGTTTTGATTCTGTCATTTTATTTACTTTGGCGTCGCTCACCATCCCTTCCCCTGGTTCACAGTCACAGTACAGAGAAATTGTAAATACACGCCACTTCTGCAGAATTAACCTTCATCTTTATTTTACACTGTATGTTGTTTCGTCCCACCCTTTCCATTCTCTACCCAATTCCACCAGTTTCTTTTTTTTAAATTTTATGTTTCACCCCCAACTCACTTATTAGTTTGTAATAATTATCTAGACATAGATGAGGAGTGTCACAGCTTTAGATCGGCCCTGTTTGTTATGAAGTGCTTGTTGACTCCATCATTCAGACATCTTCGAGACAGTTTTTTTTTTTTTTTTTTTTTGAAAATTTACTTTTACGTTTGAAAGAAGAACCCCATCCATCTATGGTCTGGTATACTTGAATAGAGGAAAGTGCCTTTGAAGGATTCAATGAAGATGCAATAGGTAAATGTATGGATTTTCAAAAAATATGCCTTCCACAATTCTCTGCCCTTCGTTAAGTGTTTCAAGTTTAAATGAAGTTTGGCCCAATTCCTATATCAGAGCCTTCGAGGTTTTTAAAATTCCATTTCTTCGGCCACTAGCTTCTCTGAGAGCCCGGTGTCATCATGTGATTGCGTGATCGCGTCAGTTCCAGTTCAAGTGGTGTTTCTTTCATCAGTGGTTCAATTTCAAATCCAACGCTTTATAAAAAAAATTCAAGAGCAATTTATGTGCACAATCCTAACAACGTTTGATATATGCGGATATTACATGCAATATTTACATTCTGGAAGTCATAATACATCAGAACGTTGTTATACATGACTGAACATATTTAAGCATATTTTTCTGATTTAATGCGTAATATTAAAAAATGAATTGATTTCTGGTTTTAAAACAGTGCCTCTCAAAGCCGTAAAAGACAAATTATGTGATACGTTCAGGTCAAAGAAGAGGTGGCGGGTTTGGCTTACTGTGGTGACCAATATTGCTTTAATCAACGGGTCAACACTATTCCATGCGGGCTGGCAGTTAAGGGTAAGCTGAAACTCGAGTCAAATAAACGAGACATGCTCATCTGTAAATGTGAAATATACGTATATTAAAAAGGCTACCATTACTGCAATACAACGGGAGATTTGTATATTATTTCAGTCTGGAGCTGGTAATAAAATAACGGATATTTCAAAATGCAGCCGTTCTCTAAAGCTGATAGCCAAGTCGCATGGCAGTGAATGTGGAAATGACGTATAATAAATTCAGCGTATAATCGGGGACTCCTGTCCGTATGCAGTTGACACATTTCAGAGTTTTTGCATTTCCCATATGAAGAACATGAATCCAGGCAATCAGCAGCCGTCATGGAGACAGAGTGGGTAGTGACAGCGGCAACCGTGAACGGCGCCAAACCCCTTTTGAATTTCCCGTCCCTCGGGTCCGTCTAGGACACCGAGCTGCCCCGATGTATGCAGAACGGAATGAGTAGCTAGAATTATTAGTCTCGTCTCAAGCCTCTCTCACCTCAAGATTTCTGGAGAGACCAATTTACTGTAGGATGGGATTGAGTTATTTTATTATGGGATTATAAAGGATGAAAGACATATCCAAGCACTGTGAGAACTGCATCTCATTTATTGTGAAGGCTGCCGGTTCACAAGCTTAAACAGCTGAGAATAACATCAACCTGAATTTATGATACACCTGAGATGAAAGCTCTGACATAACTGTTGGGTTTAAAGAGAACTTCCAGCCACAATGCCGTTTGATCTGTGGAGTGTACGATATGCAGTGTTACTAAAATTTACTGATCTGAATGTTATTTTTGAGAGACTGTTCTTGTCATATATTTGTTTATTTGTACTGTACTAATAAATCCTCATAGCCAGTGTTGTTGCCAAAGCACGGCACTTAGTGTGGTTCAGAGACAGAGCAGATCTGCTGGGACAGCTTGGCTAATGTACAAAATCTCTAACACATCAGTTAGATGTGGATGAGGATATTGAAGAGGATGTTAGAGCTTGCAGTTGATACTTATCTCTATGCATTATCTCTATGAAGCTAGTACGGTATGTGGTGTATGTATTACAATACACCATCGTATGTTTTGTCTTTGTGTGATCTTAACTTGATTCTATGGTTCCTTTAAGAGAGATATTTGGGAATATTTATGGAGTATGGTTGGATGGAGGTTGCATGTGTGTGAGTGTGGTGTTTTTGGGGATGCCTGGGTGATGGCGGATTATTGCATTATTGCTTTTCATGTTAATTCTTGATTTAGCACCCCCCCCCCCCCCCCCCCCCCGCCCCAACGCAAGCTACAAAAAAGGATTGCTGGAAAACCAGGAAAATAATAATCACTCATCTCCCTGCCCAACAGATTTATGAAGTTTGTTGATTCTGTTCACAACTTCAAACTCCTGCCCGAAATGAATTCCTGGCTACGTCACCGTGGCTAGCCCCTCCCCCCGTCCCCCCCCCGCTGTTCCCTGGCGGTGAGTCAGGTCAGGGAAGCGGCTCGTGTAAACACGCCTCGACGCCAAGTGACTGTCACAGAGCAGCCGGTAAAAGGAGACCAGGCCAGACGATCTTCAGTCCAGCGTCCTCCATCTCGGGCCTGTTCTTCAACACTTTCATGCAAGCCGTTGGCTGGATTTATGTCCCGCGAGCAATGTAGTTCACAGCGTTTCCCTTTTAACCTGCACAGTCCAAACAACGATCTCCTCTTGTCCATAATACAACGGCACAACAGACCGTACAACTTTCAGAAACCTTTCAGAAAAAATAATCTAACGCAGATGCCGATGAGGAAATTGGCTGAAGAGAATGATGACTCCAGCTGAGTGGTGCCTTTCTTCTGGCTAGTGAGCTCATTATCCCCAGTGGCAAAGCCAGACATCTGCTCACAAAGCACGGCAAGGTGCTATCCCTGTGGAAAGATATATGCATATTTATCAATAGTCTTTTGTGGTGATGACACAGCACAAACCATTCACGTTAGTTATTTTCTGTGAGCAAATAAATCATTGCTGTGTGACCAAAGCTATCATACCCATGCTAGAGTGCGAAACATTGCCGTTTTCTCTGTAAACTACAGGTGCAAATGTGGAATTGTGGATGAATGTGAGGGGAAAAAGGGGAGAAATGACTGCGCGAGCCTGCTCTGAAATGCTGCTGATAATGGTGGACCTGCGTTCCCCTGCACCAGTCCTGGGGGCCCTCCCTCTCTGCAGGTTTTTCTTCCATCTGCATCTGATTAATTACGTTGGATTGAGCTGTTGCTTGAGTGCTGGCATTGACATCATTCAGCAGTTGCATGTTTTAAGCTGCTGCAGGGGGAAATGCGCTGGTTGCTGTGTGTTTATGCGGGTGGCAGTGTAGCATAGTGGGTAAGGAAGTGGGCTTGTAACTGAAAGGTCAAAGGTTCACTTCCTGGGTAGGGACACTGCCGTTGTACCCCTGAGCAAGGTACTTAACTGCATTGCTTCAGTATATATCCAGTTGTCTAAATGGATACAATATAAATGCTATGAAAAAAGCAGTTGTGTAAGTCGCAGTGGATAAGAGCTAAATGCCTGTAATATTTATGCTAACACAAGATGCTTGGTCATAATGATGCTTAGACTATTCAATGCATTTTCTCCCCCCACAACATTTGGTCCTAAATGAAGGGAGAACACGTGTCCGAAGTGTAGTTTGGTGTTTGGTTGCTCATTAGATTTTTATAGGACGAGCAACGTGTGAATGTCAGTCTTTCAGTTTATATTACGTAAAGGAATTTCTTGCATTTTTAATAAGCACGCAAATGATTTAATGCATTTCTTTCCAAAAGGGTTAACATCTGACAAGTCAAGTGGAGTTACGCCCAGTGTAGTACTAAGATAACATATCTTCTATCAGGAATTTACATGCTAATATAAGCACTTTTACGTGTGTGGTCCTGAAAACATCTTATAATCTCTCTTGTCTCTTATAATGTCTCTTGTAACGTGTAATGAGAACAGCCATGCGTTGCATGTTTCAAAAACAAAAGTACATGAACTGTTCCATTGTAAACGGCTGCGCTTGACTTGTTCGTTGGTAACCATGGGAACACAAATCCGTCGTTCGGTAACAGCTCAGGCGATGAAATTCCAGGCGCTCAGAAGGTAGTAAATTTTCAATTTCTCATTTTCCTTTTCATTTATTTAATTAATTACAAAATACATTATTCCACTTCAAGAATATTTTTGAAACCTTTGTGATCATGCATCAGTGCTTTTTATTATTATTATTGCAACTGAGGGATTTCAGGGTTCAGCTTGAGTGAAGCCCGCTGCACAAAGGTACAACACATTGTATGTTTTCAAATGACATTACAGTTGAAATATACTCATGCTCTTGTTTGATTAAATTCAAAACCACGTCACCAAAATATGGTTTTGAAAAATACTGGGGAAATGGAGGGGTTCAAGGGAGAATGTGTGCGATTGGGATCAGGGGAATTGTGCACTCCAAGTCTTGCAGACAAATTTATAATTTGGCGGATGTATTTATGGAAAACTGCAATTTGAGCTTCTGACAGTAAAAACATTGAGTGTTACCCACCTCGATGTAATAGTTTCCTTTTCTGAATTAAAGGGAACCTTCAAGTCCAGCATTTACACAGTCTTCCATTAGTTTCTTCTGAAGCCCTGAATCCCGGCAGCACAGTTCTTCTGCATCTCATCGTCTTTGTTCATTTTCATTTTGTAAAATGGGGCATCGAACAACAGGGGTGTAAATCACTCAGTCACTGAAGGGCAAAACAAACAAAAAAATGCTTATTGATGAGGAAATTGTGTTAAGTGTCTGGAAGAGGAAACATCTGAAACGTCTGTCTGAAAATTGTGTTAGAAAAAATGTCAATCACCAGAGCTAAAGAACAAAACTGATTTAGAAAAGTTAGAAGGCAAAGAAATTTATGAAGAGGACCACTAAGGAGGTCCAGGGAAACCATGGTGCAGGCTAAAGAGGCGGGGTTTCAAACTGCATTTGAAAACAGGTTGGGTCTCTGCAGTGCTGACTTGCAGTGGGAAGCTCATTCCACCATCGGGGGGGGGGGGGGGGGGGGGGGCACAGAACAGAGAGGAGACGTGCCCGGAATGTGCAGACCAGAACTTTCACCATCTACTGCATCCTAGAGCTCGTTCCCTGAAACCTTCAGAGTTAGAGGAGCTTGTATTCTGGTTGCAATGTTTGGGTGTTGCAATTACACAAGTGTCCTGTTGGTGGTGTTTATTGCTGAGTGCTGATTGCCGATTGCTGATTGCTGATTTTGATTTTGTTCCTGCCGGTAATCAGGAATAAACAACGGCTTTGTATTGTTTTACCTCTTCCTTGAGAAAAGGAAGCCGGGACCACTCCCAAAGGGCACTCTGTCTGTAGGGAAAAGGTGTGTCCTCCACGGAGGGAGACCCTGGAGCTGGAGCTCGAGTTATGGAAGGGGAAATCAGGACAGGTGACTACGAGAATAATGAGATTGAGGAAATGGGCGTGTTAGACCGGGATCTCATTTTTTGTATGTGTACATGCACAGGCTCAAGTGATAAGAAGGCCTTAAAAGAGAGCCTTCTACAGCATCGTCCGATTTTCTTAATCTTCCCCATAAATGAAAACCAAACTTTTCTGAAAAAAACTCTTCAGTGCTATCTAGCTTTATAACAACCTTTACCAGGCACTTTTGAAAGCTTAATTCATTTTAAGTTTACAGGGAGTTGGAGATGCCTGAGGCAGAGCTGACCTTTTAGAGCTTTCGCGTGTATGTTCTTGCTTTCTGCCTTTTGGCCGACGTAGGGAATGTTTGCCCACGGTAACCGGAGGAAATTCGCTAAAATCGTCAGACATTACAGAAACAAAAAAGTCAGTTAAACCGTGAAAGAAGTCGCTCCGGGAAGGAAATAGCAGACTGAGCGATGGATACGCTCTTGCGGAAGTGTCAGTGAGAACGGCTGGGCCCCCTTGCCAAACATCTGATTCTGTTTGAGTCGTCCACAGGGGGGCTGAAGACTGGAGTGGGCTGGCACCCACGGAGCTGTTCTGGCCGCCCCAAGGAACGCACAGCAAACGGAGCCAACGCCAGCCAGGAAGTTCCAAACTTCATCATGTCCACAATTTGTTTACTATTTTCACACAAAAAAAATCATCTGTGAGTGTGTGCATGCGTGCATGTGCTTGTGTGTTTGGGTGTGCCTACAGTATATTCCTAAATTCGTTTTTGGGCATCCTCATGAGAATGCATACCTGTGTGCAGTTTGCGGTCTGTCTGAGTATGTGGGGAACACCTACTGTATGTGTTTCTCATCTGGCTGTCTGCTCTAAATACCACACAGTCTTTTTTCTGCGACTTCATATGATTTATCCATTTGGCAACAGCCTTTGTCTAGGAGCACCTGAGAAACATTTTATGCTTTATGAAGCAAAACCTATGAGAAGCATTCAACGGTCTCGTCAAGGGCTAGAGCAGGGCTGCCTAACCTTGTTCCCAGAGATCTACCCTACCGTCCTGTAGGTTTTCCCTGATTGATTAATTGATTGATTTTTAAACAAAATTTAAATCATATCAACTTAAGAACATAGCAACCAGGGAGACCAGGATGACCCATAAAGTCGAAAACATATCGAAAATATATCCCTGTAATGCTAATAGCGCACACCTCATTCAGCAGCTTGAGATCTCTACTGAGTGGCTGAACAGTAGAGCTAGGTGTGCCAAATTAGAGTTAGGGAAATCAAAACCTACAGGATGGTAGTTTTCCAGGAACAGGATTGGACAGCCCTTGGACTAGAGGAATGGAACACATTCCAGGGGCAATACAATTGTGTGCACTCTGGGCTCACTAATGCGAAGAGACAAAGCATTTTTGACCGAACCGCACCTGATACAAGTAAGCACAGGTACAGAACATGGAGGTTAAGGCATTGCAATTATAGGCTGCATACGCATATGACATGCATAATCACAATTACCGGACAGAGACATTACATTACCATTTTATTTGCCGAACGCTTTTATCCAAAGCGACATACAATAAGTGCGTTCCGAAGGTCATTGGAACAACTACAAAATACCCACAAACCTAATTCTGTTTGTAAACTGGAACATGGTCTTTCCAATTTTAACATTCAGACTTCATTTTTCAAGGTGAATTGTATTAAGGAACGAGTCTGTGCAGCCATTATAAAATGGGGATTTTAATGCAGGAAAGGGTATATACCTTTAAATGAGATATAAATGAGGGAAATGTGACTATGATAATAACACGAATCATGTATAATTTAACCAGATACCGCAAATAATACATGATTTCAACATATAATAAAACCACAGGTACGGTAGCAATATCCAGTTCCAGTGAGGTTTAATTCAATCTTAGGAAGACTGGTGGTCTTTGGCAACAGAAATTGACAGAGCTAAAGTCTAATGGTTGGTTGTGGGAGTTCAGACTGAGGACAGTTTCCACAGTTTTTAGGATTTCAGAGAGGAAGGCAGATCGAAACAAAAAATGCCAGTCAATTCCGCTGTAAATTCCTTTTTATTTAGTTTCAAAGCAAATTCAGTTAGTTTATTGATTCATGCATGCACAATTTCTGAACTGAGGAGACTGGAAAATTTAGGAAATAAAAATAGTTCTGGGAGAAAAAGAATGTGCAGCGCATTAAGCATTGTTACAAGCTTCAAAAGTTAACCCTTTGTGGTTCATGTTATCAAAAAAGTTTAATAAAGTCAATAGCAAGATGGTCGTGTTTTTTTGATGTAAAGTCTGTGTCTCATGTATTAAAAACAGTCATTTTGAATAAACTGCTGACCAGCCTATTTGTTTCCATTGGATGCAGACAGCTTTAATAACTAATGATGAACAGAGAGACAGCAATGAGAACATTGTGATAAATATCTACTTTGGGTTTCCTGGCTCTCGGGTAAAGTGAAAGCAGTGGAGTGGAGCAGACATCGAGACTGTACACAGCCCTTAACCTTCAGGAAGAAAAACATTGAGTCGAGTCAGAAATCACACAAACTCGGGTTACTGGAACATCGCAGCTGTTCTCTTTTAACTTGACTGTAATTGTTTATCATTTGAACACCGCCTCCAAATCCTGGGCATAGTTGTGAGAGATAAACAAGGCAAGATGGTGGTTAGTCACAGATGATTAATGGGCGGACTGATAAAGTGAAGTCTCTCAGAACATCAGACCAGCACTCTCCATGACCATATTACAGAACTGACCTCCTGCGCGATACGGAGCAAAATCCTAGGTTAAACACTGCCGTAGTGACCAACGTTTCCCTTCTCTTTTTGCCGTTCAGCATACAGCTGAACACAGACACTGAATGCCTATGATGTGGCATTATGCTGGGTTTCACCTTGGCTAAGGACACTTGGAAAAAGCCAATAAACACTGGGAGGAGATTGCTGGTGAAAGGAAGTATGTTCAGCTGAACGAGGACGACTGCTGAGGTGTTGGAAAGGATGTTCTACAAGATGAGGATGACCATTAAAGTGTCAGACACAATGTTCTACAAAATGATGATGACTAGTCTTTGGACATAATACATTCTCGTGGCTGAGTTCATGTGTCACACTATTACAGCAAAACAGTGATTCATATCTGCAGAGTACGTGTTTGTTTGCCCTATGGAATATAGATGCTTAGCCATAACCCATAAGCCATAACTCAATCCCTGTGCCCTCACACAAGATACAATAGATACATGGTAACCCAACATATGGCTTGCACCCGGGGAAGGGTAAGGACAAAGCACAATAATAAGGACAAAACACAACAGCAGATGTTACAGTGAGGAATTTATTTCAGTGCTTTTATTTTGAAAAAAAAAAAAAAGTTTAAAAGAATCTCCGGACAAAAAAAAATCAAACACGAAATGGGAAACAAACACTAGCTCTTTTTTGGGCCTCATGCTGGGCAGCTAAACTGCCTGTCATCTGTACACTGGCAGGAGAAGGCTAAAGAGCAGAAACAAAACCTGCAGAGGTCATTACGCCAATCCGGAACTCACCGTCCGAAACGGTCACAGCGGGAACTCAAGCACTCGAACAAATGAAGTTATTTTCTCCAAAAGACAATCTCACTCAGTTTCCTGAAATCATTACAAAACCTGATGGTGCCATTTGACTTTGGCATCAACACAATGGGGCTAAACCATCTGCTGTGGGACTCCTCAATCACCACCTCAGTGAAGGCGTAGCTTCACTCTCTTTTCTCTGGCTCTGTGAGGATATGGTGCTGGATTAGGTGAGTGTGCCCCAGGCGTGAGGAAGACACGGTACAATTCTGGCTCTCGTAGGTCCTGACCTTGCTCAGCCAGCAGCCCAGATCCACAACTGTGACATCATGCACTGACTGTGCTGGAGCAGGACCTATGGGACCAATGGGATAAGAGAAACAACACATCATGTGCTACCCACTCCTTTAATAACCTGACATTGTATATTAGCACTGGTTTTCTTCTCCCGTGCCAGCTTACCTTGTATGTGACCTCATTGGCCTTTTGTACAATTTCACATGGTCCTCTCCCAATTGGCTGAGGTTGACCAGTAAGACTTTGGTAAGGTTGAGTGGGGCGGTTATAAACCCCCCTCTGGGCCTCTTGAGCTTGAGCCATGTTCTCCCTCACCATGGGCCAAATAGTCTTCATCTTTTCCAGAGTCTCCTCCACATGCTCAATGAGGCCTAGCTGGGGGCTTGGCAGTTCCCCCCATGCCTCCTTGGCCTGGTCCAGAATTTTGCGTGGCTGCCGCCCATATGGCAACTCAAATGGATAAAAATCCAGTATATGCTTGTGGTACTTTCCTCATAGAAAAGAGTACAAAGGGGGATTAACTAGTCGCAATTTCGTCCGTCATCATAAACCACCTTATTCAGCATGCTCTTTGGAGTCGTGTTAAAAAGCTCCACGAGCCCATCAGTTTGGCGGTGATGCACTGATGCGTGTGATTGCTTTACCTTGAGGAAGTGACAGAGGTCCTCCATTATCTTTAACATTAATGAGGTCCCCTTATCTGTCAGTGTTTCCTTTGGTATCCCGACTCTGATAAACATGAAGAACAGTTCCTTAACAATGCCCTTCATTGCCGTAGTGTGAAAGGGTATTGCCTCAAGGTAACTAGTGGTGTATAATCCATAATGACCAGAATAAACTGGTGTCCCTGAGCAGACTTCGCCAGTGGCCCCCCAGGTCCATCGTGATTCTTTCAAACAGAGTCTCCATGATGGGGGAGTAACTATTGGGTGACGTATGTAGGTGAGGTTTGGAGCTATGCAGCCAGCATTCGAGACATGACTTACAATATTTCACCACCTCTGCCACCACCCCTGACCAATAAAGTCTATTCATGACATGTTCCCCAAGTTCCATATATTTGTACAATCTATGCTAAGGTGCATTAAAGCTGTTCTGGCATCTCATGGTGGCCAAACACCTTATAAGACACTTTATGTTGGCTTTTCCTTTTATTTGTCACCCTTCTGTATGTATGTATAAATATATATATATATATCATCCATTCTTCACTCCTTTTTTACAATGGACAGCCGTTCTGACAGCAACTTCCACGTTTTAATGACAAAAACCAGTTATATAAAAAAACTGATGCCACCGTCTCGTGAAATATGAGATCTGAGATGTACAGCACATTTTAACTTGCATTGAGAAGATTGCCACTTGTCCTTTCCTTGGCCTGAATTGATCCTGGGTGAGTAGTTGTTTTGAAGCGTTGTTTGTGATCACTAAGGGTAACGTGGCCCTGCTCAGGAACAGGATGTCTGTCTCCTCTAGTCACCTCTGTTTGCGTGTTTTGTGTTGCATATTTTTTACAGCAGAATTCATCAAAAGGGAGTTAAAATGACATGGGGGCAAAAGAACGAGATGTGACCTTTGTGTGTGATGCGTTCAGGGGACACATTTTTTTTTATTTTCCTTGTTTGGTTAAATGTCGTCTTCAATTTCAAATGTGTGAATTTTCAAGGAACATACCAAATTATTATTTCCCTGGTAGATATGATACCTCTTGCTTCACTGTATTTTCTAGCTTGTATCAGAGCCAGGGACTGCGTATCTGATTAAGAAATACATGCGCAGTCAGATTTACACAACTGAACATTATTATTTCATGAGCATATAAGTCAGTGTTCTACGTTTACCTTTTCCATATAAATCGAAATGTATCATAAATGCAAAGCTTTTTATGGAACTTTATATTGCACACCATTAACTGAGTTGCTTGCAATGGTGGATGCTTGGAATTGCAATTAGCCAATGAGACAGTGCAGAGCTATCACTGGGTTTGTTACCTGTATATGTGTAACTAGGAAATCAGAGAAAATAGAGGTCAAATTGAGAAAGGTGGTGAAGGAATTCACTACTCTATGAAAGAACAGCTAGTTCATGCGCAGCAAGAGGCACCTGCTCGCGTGAATCTCATCAGGAAAATCAGCAATCATTACTGCCAAACTCCACAAACATTGCTTGTGTCATTAATTTACATTGCTTTGCATGGATTTACAGTGTGTTTTTGTATGTATTCATTATGCACAAATTCATTATTCATTGGTTTATTGATAAATTCTTTTTATATTCATTATAAGTGAAAATTCGTAACTTTTTTGAATGGATGAAATCAAGAGAAAAGTTGATGTGTTGAATGGTAATTGGTTCTAGTTTAAAGACATAGTTTTTTTACACTATGGGAGGCACTCTGCAGGGCACAAGGCAAAAAGATGGATCGGAGAATTTGAATTGGACAAATTGACTTTGAATGAATTCATCAGTGAAAATCTGCAATCATTACTGGCGAACTCCACAGACATTGCTTGTGTCATTCATTTACATCTTGTTCTGAATCGCCCTCGCTTTGCGATGATTTATAGTGTGTTTTTGTATGTATTAATTATGCATGAAATTCATTATTCATTGGTCTATTGATAGATTCTTTTCATATTCATTATAAGCATTATAAACATTTTCATTTGGTAAAAAGGTGTTTCAATGTTTGCAGTGCATAAAAATACTTAATTACCAATGATGTCCTCTGCACCAGCTATGAAAGCAGGACTGGTATGCAAGCTCCCCTGAGGCATTCCTTAAAATGGCAAATTTTTCCAGTTCTGTCTGAACACTGCATTGT
Organism: Anguilla japonica; assembly: GCA_025169545.1. Classification (NCBI taxonomy): domain Eukaryota; kingdom Metazoa; phylum Chordata; class Actinopteri; order Anguilliformes; family Anguillidae; genus Anguilla; species Anguilla japonica. Next base: position 69,882,732 of record CM045884.1, on the reverse strand, counting down.
TTTTGTGCAGAGCGTCTGATGAATATGTGGTTATTAATTTAAACAGCGGAGTGCTACTAGAACAAGGTTTGCTCAGTGCGTGTTCTTCCCGCAGATAACCAACCGGTTTCTTACCGTACCTCACTGGTGCTTCAGTTTGGGACAGCCATGCTTCTCTTTTCCTTCTCTCCTTTGGAACTTGTACATTTTGCAAACTCACTGTTTATGTGTTTACTTTTTATATTTTTTCATTAGCACACCCATTTTTGTTACAGTGTGTGCCAGTGTGCGCCGACTTCTCCTATAGCCTTATCTGATGGCTTTCTTTCCCTAAAGAAGAACTGTTGAGAGTGACCTGCTATGGTTCCCATGGAGACCTTCCAGATAAAGCCTATATTGCCCTTTCCATGCGGCACGGTGACCAGAGCAGACCTCAGACAGAGATGAGATTTTTACTCAGATTTCCCCGCACACACTGACCTCTGCATCCTTCAGGTTTGCTGACTGTAATTATGTTTGTATCATCTTACATTAAGGACGGAGGTGGAAAAGTATCTTCGGTCATTGTGAGATGCGAATAGGACACTGCCGTGTGATCATAGATACTGTGCATACTCAGCTCCTCTTTATCCTTCTAGACTGCAGACCTCCCTATGTAACCCAATTTTTAATTTCTCCCCTCATGCCAGCTTATCCTGGTTTAGAATTCTGGCTGTCTCTCCTATAGCAACTGAAATGGAGAAAATCCAGTATGTGCTTGTGGTACTTCCCTCATAGAAAAGAGTACAAAGGGGATTAAGTAGTCCCAATTTCTTCCGTCCTTATCTGTTATCTGAGGCATCACATAGATAAGAGTTTCAGTATTACAGTCCCTCAGCATGTGTATACATCGATCATATGTAGACCTGAAAAAAGGCCAAAAATATTAAAGATTATACAGGTACAATGAATACTGAGATACTGTATCAAGCAAATTTTTTGTGCAAATGATTTACAACATCCAATTGATTTATGAACGATTAAATCTTCTTCATTTGAGCCAATGCAGTCCTGTGAAAATCAATAACTTTTCTGATTACTTTTTTGAATGGATGTAAAACAAGAGCAAAGTTGCTGTGTTGAATGGTAATAAGTTCTAGTTTTAAGAAGACACAGTTGTCTTCACACTCTGTAGGGCGAAAAGATGTATTTATGAGAATCTGAATAATCATGTATTGAGTATGTGTTCTTGACTTGAATGAATTTCTGGTCTTCAGCTTTTTATTACACTTTATCTAACTGCACTTTAACTTTAAATAAATGTTTTTTTGTATTTTATTTTTTTTTTGAAGTTTTATCTTCTGAATCTTGAATTTTACAACCTTTATTGAGCAGAACCAATACTGTAGCTTGCTTAATGTCAAATCCTTTGTGATGAACTATAGAATTTTTTTTTCTGAATTAAAATGTGCAGTTGCTGAAAACATTCAAACCCTCTTTAATGCCTTCTGCAGGCTTTTCACAACATCAGTGATGGTTTCAGGTATAAGGGACCTTTGCGAATAGTACCCAAAATGTTTCTTTTGTCATTTTGCTGTATATTTTGTAATACAACTTTAAGAATATTTATGTTGTCTGTACTTTGCTATTAGGAGAAGAATGATTGTAGATATAATAAATCGTGATATGTTTCCAGTTTATGATGAGGTGAGACGTGATGATAATAGTCATTATTTTTTTTTTTTTATTTTATTTTATTTTATTATTTTTTTTATTTATTATTTTAGTCAGGAATTTGTACCTAGCACACAGAGATAAGTGAGATTCAAATTAAGTGGGATTTAGTTAAGGTGGATTCACACATCTGAGTCATGTAATCATGCGCACTATTATTACCAGATTAAATGGGGGTTGGTTGGAACTGAAATGAGTCCGACGGCTTCAGGTGCATTTGCGATTATGCAACACTACTTGGAACATACTGAATCATAAATCAAACAAACGCATGTAAATGAGGTTGCATAAAGAAAACAGAGCAACCTATAAGGACAGTAACATTGACATTAAACATACATTAACAATAACATTAACATAACACAGTGAATCCCATGACACACATAGCTCTATCCTTGTGTAAACCATGTTAACCATTTCATTTTCTAGCTGGGATATGGGTCATAGCTGGGGCCAAGTGCAGGAAATGGAGTTTGGAGCTGAGATAAGATGCATCTGATCTTTCCTGTAGTGGCATGTGCACTGCAGGAGGTTTGTTCAAGGATTTTAGAAACGAAATCTCTGCGGTCTGGGACAGGATAAGGCAAAAAAACTAAAAACCACGCACACACACAAACACGCACACACACACACACGCGCACGCACACACACGCACACGCACACACTACACATACACATGCACATGTTACAAGACTCCACGGAGTGCGGTGACGGATATAGAAGTGATTGGATATATATCAGCCTATTATGAAAGATATAGATTACATTTAAAGCGGTGAAGAAGCGTGCTAATAAACAGCGGAGATAATTACTGCTGCGTTGTGATGAAACGGAGGAGAGGGTGCGTGAAGGCAGCCGGCAATGCGTGAGGGCGCGGAACAGGGAACCAGGGCTAGTCACTGATTAAACACTTGCTGATTCAACCAAGCCCTGGTCCTGCAGTGCATAAATCTCTTTGCACTGCAGGCATGTTTGATTACCGCTCCTGTTTGTTTTATGCCTCCCAACAGGATGTCCATTTGTCACATACATGGCTTGGTAAGGCGATATTAGTTCCCGCGAACGTCAGCAGAGGTGCCGGGCGTGCTCGTGCGGCGCGCGAGGGGGACGGGCGGGGTTACGGCGTTCCGTGACAGGAAATCTTTCTGGGCGGCCCTTTTCGCAATTTCCGCTCATAATTTAACTGCTCGTCTTTAACGTTTTTTTTTTACTGTAACGCAATTCGATACATTTTTCATCTCTCCTCATATCTTTTTATCCTTTTTTGACATACTAATCTAACGTCCGCGGCGGACTCGCCTCTCTGCACACGAGTGGCTTTGCAATTTCAGCCCTTCTGTAAAACATTTAGAAGCAGCAATCACTCATAATGTGCCCGGAATGTAAGAATAATGGGGTTGCCATATTATGTCTCGAATCAAACCGGCCAGTGAGTTCTCTGAACACAAGTGAAGTCCACTGGACTTTTTTCCTGTCTGTCTGTCTGTCTGTCTGAAGCATGGAGAGAATAGCACATTGTACTGGGCTCTGGGCTCTGCCATTCAGTTGGCACTGGACAGAATTCAAAGTCATATTTAGGTAATCCGGTAATTGCCCTTTTTTATATAGCGCTTACTAACATTCACAATTCATCACATTCATGAGCTCGTTAATTAGTCAATAAAACACTCATCTACTGTAAATAATATATAATATATATACTTATAGAAGCTGCAACATGATGCATATCTGTTATCATAAATAAATCTTAATTAAGGGTGAGCATTGTTTATCATCCTCTAAATATTTTCATGAATGAGAAATTATTCTTTATAACAGTCTAGTAGGAACGGGTAGATGCAATTCAGGTTAAGTGCCATCTTCAAAGGACCAATGGCAGTGGCTTACCTTGGGATCAAACCCACAGTCCTGAAACTGAACGCTCAGTTCACAAAGCATTATGCTGTACTGCCCGCAGGTATCATATGCTGCATTTTATGATACCTTTTTGCCGCATATTAATGACGCAGATGCTGTAATGCAAATAAACAAATAAATAAAATTATGAAATGGATGCAAGGCGTAATGCCTTAGCCCAAGTTCATTTACTGCAGCCATGTTTTACTGTAAACAAGATGAAATAACGTGATGACCTCATGGTGTGACACACAGAGAAATAACAAAGCTCAGTTGGTGGGTGGGGATTTGGGTGGGCATAGATCAGCCAGGGTTCACCGGCGCACTGCTGCACGAAACACCCACTTACATGCCCATTATATACCCACGGACTGCCAGGAGTCATCAGTGACAGATGCAGCTCTCCTGTGCCTGGTCGTGACTGTCCGGTCTCACGCTGTCAACCTTTCGTTACGGAAGATAATGGCTGCCTCACAGGCAAGCGCAGCGGGGGACTGTGTCTGTGTCACGCACCCTGCTGGGGGGGGTATGGATGACACGGCAGTGACATCACAGCGCGTATGCGTTCGGCACTTTAAAAAGACGGAAGAAGAAAAACAGCGGAGAAAAGAAAAAAAAAACTAGGAAAACACGATGCTGCTGTGTGTGTGCGGTGTTGGGGGTCGGAGGCTCCTGTAAAAGACCAGTGGTCCGGATGAGTGGCAGCCCCCAGACACAGCTTCTCTGCCACAGCCCTTCGGTAGAGTCTGATTGCGCGAAGTGTGGGAGGGGGCGGGAGAGAGAGGCGGTTCGCGGATCGACAGCATTTCTGCCGGCCACAGTGCAGACCTATTAGATTTCTGGTGTGCTCAAGGGCAGCAGGTCCCATTATCCTCCCCTGCTCCAGGACGGGTCTATGAGCTCATATAGGGGGCAGGCAATCGCCTTAATGCGTTTACGTCGGTTCCCTGGTCTCTGAGAGCGAGGCCAATCTCATCTCAGGGGGAGACAGGGAGACCGGTGACGTCGGAAAAACGTGGGTCAAGTTCATCTCCGCCACTGTTTTTTTTTTCTCATTTTGTCTGGGTTTTGCTGCCTTTCGATCAGTCTTTTTTATCGTTTGCTGTCAGTGTTTATTTGTTTTGTGCGCGTTTGTGTGTGTGTACGTGTGTATGTGCATGTGTGTACGTGTGTTTTAATAGGAATAAATTCGTTAGAATAGAATGTTTACTGTGAACTGCCAATTTTTAAAATAAACTGTGTTTTTTAATATACTGACATACGCACTGACATACTGCAAGACATGGTTTAAATGTATGAGCCAGCTCAGCCATCTGAAGCCAATTTTTTTTTAACCAAATTACACATTGACCTCAGAGTGAAGAATGCTTTCTGCAGCAAAGTGAACGTTGGCCTCCTCCAGACATTCCTCCTGTCTGTCACTCTGACCTCTCTCTGCGACCGTTGTCCCCCGAGCAATTATTCCTAATGGAAATCTTAAGTGCACTGAGTGGAGAAACAGCCCACTGTTTGACATATGCAAAACCGGCACTTACACGCTCTGCATGGATGGATCCGGTTCACGCCCTGGGAAACTGAGGGAGGGCAGGAGAGAGACATCACACCTGCATTTAAAGACAAGAAACCCCAGATGTCTTGGGAGACAGGACTACAGGTCCATATTGTTAGAGGGTTGTTATTCCTGGAAAATATCCCAGACATCTGAGGGTAAAATAATCAGACTGACCTGGGATCAGACCTGGGTCAAATACATGCTTGTTTTGGATTCAAATACTTTTCTGTGCTCTATTGATCATGCCTGGTGTAATTGAGCCTGCCATTATGACCAGAAGACGGGGTCTGCACTTTTTTCAGAGTATTTAATTGGTTCCAATACACCAGACAAGATCAGTAAAGCGTAGAAAAGTAATTTAATCCAAAACAAATATGCATTTGACCCAGGTCTGCCCGGGATTGTGAATAGCTATTTTCCACGCACGCAGCTGTTTCTTACAACTGCTCTCTCAGGTCCCGTGTCATTACTCCCTCTTGCTCGTCTCCGCATCGCAATTCCCCGAGACTTCGTGCGTCTGTGTGTTCTCCAGCCACCTCCGCTCCCCCGTCTGAATTCTTCGTGTGTTAGTCCCGTCTCTCCGTGCCTCCCCACAGACGCAGCCAGCTCCATCAGCGCTCAGCCCTCTGCCAATCTGCCCCGCAGAAGGATCCCACGATCCTCCACACTGTGAATGAAAACAAGCGTGTCGTCTGGCTCTGGAACCCCTGTCGATTATTTTCTCCTTGGAAGCCTTTTTTTCCCTGGCCTACAGACCACGCCACTTTTCCCTCCATGGAGGGGTGGGGGTGGGGGGTGGGGGGGATTTTTTAAAATTGTTTTGGTGAACCAGCTTTTGGTTAGAGATGGGCTGAGTTGGACTCGAGCCAAAACCGCAAGTTAAAAATTAATAGTTCAGCAAGGGACCTCCCGGAATATGTTCCTGCACAGTGTTTGCATACTAGAGGTACACTGAGATAAGGAAGGGCAACTACAGACCCCACACGCTTCCTAGTTTCAGAAGATGTCTTTCATTTAACCCTTTAAGGCATAAGATCACAAATGTGCGATCAGAACGTTAAGTAAACATGCTCCAGCTGATGTAACAATATCTACTGGTAAATGGAGTTCTAAGACACTGACTTTGAATTTGAAAAAAAGCATTCAGGGAAAACCTGTTCTTCAAAGGGTTACACAGTCATTTCCTGCACTTGGAACGGTACTTCCCTCTAGGGTCTTCAACGCACTTGTTCCTGGTTTTGGTTCTACACTTTGTTGTACGTCGCTCTGGATAAGAGCGTCTGCCAAATGGCTGCAATGTAATGTAATGGTCAACCATCACAAACCTGAGGCCCAGAGGTGGAATGGGCTTACAGTACAACTGGTATTTGACCTTAATTTGACAGGAGGGAATTCTCGATTTGCTTCAACGAAAACCAAGGCCAGTGCTTCACAGCATCTCGGGGGTCATGTCCATTTCAGAATTCTGACCACACTCAAGTCAAAATAAAGTAAGTGAACGCTGAAGGTCTGATGGCTGTTGTGGTCAAAGTAATTGCAATGACTGGTGTGGGCTGTGACTTAAAAATGGGATCAGTGCCAAACGGGACTCCAAGGTAATTCGTGTTGCATGTGATTGCTTGTGGTTTGGGAATTTGTAGAAATGTTTGGTTTTTTCCATCTTACTCAATGCACCAAGTATTAAGAACATTTCTCCCTTAGGTATGGTTTTCTGCCAAATAAAAAAATTTGAAATTGTATCTTGCGTGTGAAATTGAGCTTGTAATCGAGCGTTGATTAAACACATTAGATAACCTGAACGTATTTATAAAAGACCCAGGAAAGGTCTTTGCCTTTGTTTATACTTTGCATATTTAAAGTCGTGTGAAGCGGATGACTTAAAGAAACAATGTACTCGGCCATTCGCCCTGTTAATTGTGAATACACGGTAGAAATCAGCTCAGAAAACACGAGCTACGCGTTCATGATCTCAGGCCTTGTTTATACTGCAAAGAATCCTGGAACCTGGGTTAGTAAGTCGAATAATTAATTTTAATTAAAATTTTGTATTGATACCAGCACATTTGATGACCCAGGCCAAACATAGCTTGGACAATCAGAGCATCTGTCCTGGCCACAGAAGATCATGTATGTCAGTAATGCCAGACTGGTACAGAATTGGCTCCCTGCTGGTTTTAAAGAAGTAGATGTGTTTGATGGACTTGGGATAGCCCTGTCCAGGGGGGTGTATCTTATCTTTCACTGAGCCGCTTCAAGCCATAGAAAATGAGATAAACTCTGACTTAATGAACAGCCCAGGCTTAGGTACAGCTTAATTTATGTACGACAGAGATGGATAAGTTACACTACAGGGAAATTACATCTGACATTGATTTTTAATTTTTTTCTTGCTTTGTGGCTTGGCAAGGAAAAAGGCCTACATCTGGACTAAATATCTCCTAGATTTTGCACTTAATCAACCACAGTTTTTTTAGATGTCATATCCTTTAAACTATTTGTAACGTATAAATGTTGAGAATCCATCTTAGATAGTGTTTCCATTTAAGACACATGGCTTGCTCCTGGCCTATATTATGGCCAGGCTGTAATGTGTGGGTGTGTATGATATGTGCAGCAGTTTGGTTTAGAGTTGTGTCCTTATTGATTCCTGTGTAAATCTAAGGCAACCCATCTCACTTTTGAGTGATGACCAGGCAACATCTGTGGGTTCACTTAATTTTGCGGCCCATTGGCACGAAGTTGATGTTGTTATTGATTCCCGAGGACATCCACATGATATTTCCTCTTTTTTATGGATTTTTATATATATATATATATATATATATAAAAGCAATGTGTATATGGAAGCACTTCACCGCAGAAATTCACCTCACGCACATTTTTCATGGGTTTTTCTTGGTGTGGTCCCAGGCAGTTTGGCTAAACTGAAACGGAAAAATCTGGAAAATGTGTGCAATCAGTCAGCCTTATGGTGCCCGAACGGTGGCTCAGGGAAGGGAGAAGGCGAAGGAGACCGTGATGAACACCTACAGTATGTCTCATTTCCCTGTGTTTAATTGAGATCTCTGACCACTGCCTGATTTACAATGCCCAGAGGATGGAGATAGAGAGAGAGGAATGCTCTGTCTGCGTGGTAAATCAAGCAAGGCTGCCTGTGCTATCCCACAATTCCTCCAGAGAAAAGGTAACTAACTTCCAGTGTTAGTCATGGGTTTACCAATGTCCAGCCTGAACAGTGATATGCACACAAGTGTATAATAGGATTGCTGTGTCTTGTCAAAGAAGCCAGGAAATAATGTGATTTCCCTTATTATGAATGCTATTGCAGGGTTGTGCTTTGTTTCAAAGGGGCCTTATAGCATTTCACAACAAAAACCTTTTGCAACCAGACTTGCAGATCTATTACACATCCTTAATGAATATTTTACAGCTGTCAAGTTTCCCAAAATGACCATTATAGCTTACAGTCTATGTTTACTGTGATTTAAACTATATACATATACATGTAGAAGTTAATTCGATTTGCTTTTATATGAAAAGCACTTCACATAGAAATTTGTAGTTAGGGATGATCAAGTTGTAAAGTTTTTCTAATGGTGACTTACTTTTATGTCTACACACATACATTCAATTGACACATCTAATAAACTAGACAGCCCGAGTATGAACAAACAGCAGTTTACACTGATAGCATTCTTAAAGGTTGCCTTTCCCCATCAGCAGAGTGAACAGGCTGCATCAGATAACCATGCGGTGCCTGTTGGCCAAATGCAAACCACTTCCTCTGTACATTTTGTGCGCAACATGTTCAGAGCACAGCAGGTGGACAACCAGCAGGAAAAAGGGCTGGTAGGTTTCCTCAACTCTCTCTGTGGTCGGGCAAAAAAGAAGGAGAATTTTTTTTTTTTGTTAAACCCCAGACTTGATGTTGGAGGACACTGGTAACATCAAGGCCAAGGGCCGACCTTGGTTAAGAGCAAATTGTGGACAGGGCGGAGGGATGGGTCTCACGTAGCGGCCAGCGGGTGGAAAATGTCTTCGCAGGCCAAGCGCTTGACTTCTGCTCCCCATACCTGAACAGCGCAGCTGCAAAGCTGTACTGTCCCTGTCCTGGTTTCTGGAATCCAACCCCCGGCATCGTAAAAAAAAAAATGAGCTGCCCTCTCTGTGATGTCGGATCCAAAAAAATCATGCGGTTCAAAGGCAGGGGTCCTCTGTTCTCTGATGTGGCTGTCATATAATTTCTATCTGTGTTATCAGATTCTGGACATCCACGGGATGCTTGGAAACAAGCCCTGCTCTCTGTCATACAGTATGTGTAGTGCTTATGTGTGGGGGTTGTTTGATTGCCATAACGTTTATCTAACGTTCGTTTTAAAAGGTTTACACTGACTAGAAGGGAAGAGCTGTTCTATATGCAGGAGTCGAACCCCAGCCACAAAGGGGGGGGGGCTCACATATGGATCAAGAGTCAGCTGGCCTCCAAACTGCACCGTAGGCCTAACCTCTAATTGTTATGATGGTTTATAGCTTTCCTCTATTCTTTTATTTCACACCTGTTGCGATTTGCACCCTGTCGTTGTCAGCTTTGAATATACTAACACTAAATGACATTTAGCCTGATTTACGAGAGAAATGTAGCTGAGTGAAGCTCCAAAAAAAAAAACCTCTTTCCCTCAAAGGATCCTCGGATGTTACTAACATTATACACATATCAAGTGTTAGTGCAAGTGCATCTCTACACACGTCCTTCACTCTCAGTACAGGAAGAACATCTCTCAGCTCCTTTGATTCAAATAATATGAACTTACAAACAAAAAATTAATAGCCCTGGCATTAATAGCACTGGCAATACCACATATAATTTTGCAACAGAGTAACTGAGGCTGTTAAACTGTTCCTATCTCAATTTTGTGTTCTAGTATATATTTTAGCCCAAAAGTCAAATTATGATTTCCTGGTATGTGAAAAGTGCTTTGCAAAGAAAATATATTATCCATGTAGTTAGTATGCTCAGGCTTTTGTAAAGCAGAAGGGTGCTGCCCACATCTAAACACAACCTGCATACACTGAAATATTACATTCTCATAAACTATATTTGTCATGGTTCTGTCTTTTTGTTACAGTTATTCCTTTTTTGGGGTGCCAGGTGATGGCATGTCTCAGTTTTGTATTTCAGTTTGTTTCCCTCATTGCTTTCCCCTGTGTTTAATTGTAGTATTGTGTTCACTTATTCAATCATTGTTTTTGTCTGCCTCTCATTATCCCTCACCTCTCTGTGTTAATTGTGCATTATGTCCTCCTGTGTCTTGTTAGCCCCTGTCTATTTAAGTTCTTTGTTAGCCTGACTCAGGCGCTGGTTCCTACTGTGTTCTGCCCGCCTTGTGTTCTGCCCGACTGTGTTCTGCCTGTACTGTTGTCTGCCCTCGTTGTGTGTTCCCTGCTTCTGAGAATTTCTAGTTCCCTGGGTTCCTTTTTTTGAGTTTCCTGTATTTTGACATTTCAAGTTCCTCAGGTAGTTATTTTTGTTTCTAGCACTTTTGTGTTTTTGAGATTTGCCCCTTGTGGCTTTTTGGTTCCCTGATTGTGTTTGCGTTGTCTTTTGGAAAGTAAAGTCTTTATTTAAACTTACCTGTGGAGCCTCCAGTGTTTTTTCACTCTGCGCCTGGGTCCTAACCCCCCGCAGTGTGACAATACTGCCCTAATATGAACAAATTAACAGGTTGCATTTAATATAATGTTAACATTGCTAATGGCTGCCTATTCCCATAAGCAGACTGAACAGAATGCATGCTATAGAGTGCATAGCTATGCACATGCATTTTGGTGAAATCCCGCTTGATTGGTCAGGCATATCTATCTGATATTCCAAAATCAACAGGATCAATAAATATTGGCTCTTTCATGTTACAGCCAATCGACCTTACTCACTGTTGATCCTGCTGTGGAATCGGCCACTTCAAAAATCAGACAGCAAAACAATTTGTTAATTCACTTTGAGGTAATTCATTGTTATAGAGCATACATGTTGCATGATAATAATGTATTAGTCAAATGACCACAATGGAAGCTCAGCTTCATCATATAGGTTGACATATAATAGTTGCTCACTTTGTTTTTTACTCACCAGATAAGTGTTTAGTCAAATGCAATCTTATAAGTGCCAGTGCATTTGCAGAATTGAAATAGCTTTTGAAAGTCAGCCAGAGCACCAATCCATCTGTTGTCAGTAACGTCTCCTAGAAATTTCCTTCAACAACATTCTCAAAGTGATTTCCTGTATATGAAACAATCATAATCAGCTTGTTAACAAGTGCACAGTTGTTGTTTACAGAGTTTCCATGCACGCTTAATTTAATTGGCTGTTTTAACGGCCACATTTGTTAGAGTCCATATTGAATTCACTGGGAAATATTATAAAGCAGACCTGGGAAAAACTGTGGAATGGTAAGAAGATGTATGGCATAAACAATAAAATTCGATTATTTACAAATTTTTAAAAATAAAATAAAAAACAATACAACTAACTTGATATCCACCTTGCTGACTGATATGCAGTAAGGCTCAGAATTAACTAAACCATATCTACTGCTTGTCCACAGCTTATATGAAATATGGAAATGACAGATTCCAGAAGCAAAGTTCTTAAGTTATAAACTTTGACTCCTCATTCTGGTTTGGGTAGAGGTATGGACCTGAAGTAATTTGTCTTTGTGGGCCCTAAACAAAATATGTTGTCTATATGATATGAGTCTATGGGAAATGTCAATCTTAACAAACATATGTCTTATATTTCTATTATTTTTGTTAAATAAGACAAAAAGATTGGCAATGACATGAGACAGTTGGACTCATTTCAAGATTTACCTGTGGTGTAAGACAATTTCACTTGTCAAGCAAACGGTAATTTAAAACAAGCCAATATTTTATTCTCGAGAGAAAAATATAAGATTTTTTTTTTAAAAGACTGAAACACTTGTTAAGACAGAAATTTTTGTCTGTCTTAGCAAAGACAAAAATGGGAAAAGCTTGAAGAATTTTACATTATGGTTCTTCAGATTGCTTTTCCCATTTGGTTGTGGTTTGCATAAAGATGAGTGTGATATCTTGTCTAAATTTTACACCTTTGTTTTGGTAGCAGTGAATATCACCGGAATACCAGTGCATAACTTGATCGGTTAAACTACTACCTTGACAGATTGAACAGTAGTGAGTTTCTTGATAAACAACAGAGGATGCAATGCTAGTCTATCACATTGGTATTTGTTTTTTTTTTTTAGAGCACACATACGAGCAGCTCCACCATGTCCATCGCTTTCAGTGGTTTGGAGGCTTGAAAACCCCCTTTTGAAGACATTCACTCTTCTAGGGAACCTAATTCAAAAGAACTGTTTGCGTTACCTTAAAAGTTTCGGCACTGCCAACGGTGTACAGCTGCCAAACCATAGATCAATCCAGGTGAGACTAGGATGACTTTCTATGTTTCCCCCCCTTTCCTTTCACTTCTCCTTTCACATCACTGCTCGCTACCCCAACCCTCCTTATTGGGACAGCGCAAACAAATGTGCCCCCCCTCTGATGAATATGACATGGCAGCCACTTCTTATGACACTGCAGTTTGCCCCCCCCCCATTTTCCCAGTGTTGTCTATGGGGAGCAGAAGTCAACAGGCCCTGAAATCTATCACTCGTGCACTTTCGATTATCAAAGACAGCAACTACAAATGGACAGTAATTTCATGCAATTATTTGTGTTGTTGGATGAGCAAGAGTAAACTTTTGTCGATAGTTTAACTATGTTTTTAATGCATGGGGAAATGACTGACCATATGTCTAACAACATATGTTATTACATAATAACTCTAATATAATATATTTCTAATATATTACATAAAACTAATGATATACTACTGTGGAAATCTGCATTAGGGCCAATGTTTAACTTTATTGGTATTTTATTTTGGTAGAATGATTGACGGTTTATTAAATGCTTATTGTTTCTGTCAAGGCTCTAGCGAGCTCGCATCAGCCACCCATCAACCCATGTCGTTAAGACTATATTTCACATTAAGAATTTCATTTTTTTAAATCGGTGTTGACTCCTGACTGTAATTGGTTTTTGTCAGAACATCAAGGTTGGGAGGATTCACGACGGGCTCTCTGTGAGTCAGAGGAACACACTCCATAGGCAGCTCAGCAGGCAGGCTGTGCCGGCCCAATCTACCTGGGGTGCGCTGAGAGTTATGACATGCTGTCACCCCGTCTGACTGAGGCAACGCTAGCAGCCATTTTACATCATCTCGTGGGACCGGTGGCCACAGTCAGCACTGGCAAGGGTGCCAAATCCACAAACTTGGTGTATTAACAGGACAGGCCACTCAGCAGCCCTACAATTCATTTAACCTAACTTTGTGAATGAAAAATGAAAATTTAGCTTTCAGGCTGTCTTCAAGTAAGTATTGTTTCTTTTTGTTACCTCTGGCTCAGCTATATGTGTATCATCATCAAAAAATCTTAATAGCACAACAAAATATTAGCAGTATATTTGTTTATATACAAAACAACAAAACTCCATCGCCTAGAGTCATCTTCGTTAATTTGGTACTAAGGGAGGACACAAGGCAGTTTTTTTCTTGTTTTGTTTGAACTTCATTCTAATCGCTAGTGATCATTATTTTTTAAATATTTCAGTTACCTGGGTGTCTACAATCTGTGTCAAAGGCACGCCTGTACAGGCAAATGCACAGAAACAAACACAAAATTTGGCCAAGGGCCAAGATGCCACAAGAATGCAGTGCTGCTGGTCTGATGCACTGGGAACTCACTAACGTGAAGAATATGCTAGCTAGCTTTAAAACGTTTTTAAAAAGGCATAGACGAATGTTACAAATCCTTTGCTTGACTACTTTGAATTTATTTGAATCAGATATTCTCAGTTCTACTCTGGTTATTTATTTTCACACACATAGCCTAATACTATGTTCTCATTTATGCTACCTCAGCATCCTCAGTATCATTCTGTGGATTGACAAACAGGGATACTTTATACATTTCTTGAAATAAATAGCACAACAGCCTTTGGTTTCATCGTGCCACTGCAAGAGGCATTATGAAACAGAAGATTAAAAATACATTTCATTTAACCATTGTTTTAGTATTATTGCAGAGTCACATTGTAATTACATATTTAAACCTAACTATTCTTCCGAAGGTGTTGTGGCTTTGATGTGTGGTTGTTTTGGAGTCTGTGGATGGAGACTGAAAAAACAGTCGTGTTGTCAATCTGAACCTGCAATTATCTTTCTACTGCTGCATCATGCTGGTGATACGTTAAAACAGTGCACCGTTTTAATGGTCGTGCAAAGCATACTTCATTTACCCTGTTGTAATGTTATTTACCGCACTGTATAGCACATGCTGATGATTAAAACAGCTTAAGAGGGAAGCCTGCTGCCGTCAGACCTCGCAGTGAATAAAGGTTTCATTTTTGGCATTTCAGTACTAAACCGAGTACGACGTCTCAGAGTCGTCATTCCTTTTATTACCCGCTTAATCTAGCATTCTGTGCACGTGTCGCTGCCGAACTGAAGAGAACGGTGAACGTCCACTGCATTCATTGGAAGCGCAACTGGGCTTTCCAGTCCTCCAGACATGTATCAGCGTGAGCTGAGCATGTTCTTGACTCACAGAGCCGCCTAGGGGCTAGGTTTAAAGAGGTAAATATAAATCGGGTGTGCAATTGGTCTCGGACTACACATTACTTTTGAGAACAGCCCGAGAGACGCAGAGCGGAGACACGAATTATCACTCTTTCTCTCTCTCTCTCTCTCTCGCAAAAAACCAAAACTAAACAAAACAAAACAAAAAAACAAAAAAACATCTTGACTTGAACAACCAAGATGAGTGACGGACCAATGAATGGGATTGTTTTTTTTTTGTTGTTGTTTTAAAAAAAATGTTTTTAATTTCACTTTCTGAATAATTGGTAGTCAGTTGCAGACGTCATACATGAAGTTAAATATGCTACTCAAAGAGAATACATTTTTATATCGACTGTTCACGGTGGATATCTATGGTGAACTTATTTCAAAGGACTTTGTCATTTCGGAATACCCTTTGGACTAATGCTAATGTTACAGACGTTTTCGAGAACGAGTGGCATCCTTCATTGCTTTTAATGTTTAGTGTCAGATAATGGACACTGCGATTATCTTCGAGGAGTCTCTGTCGCACACGGTAGGCAAATAACTGTTTTATTTTTTAATCATGTTCATCGAGCTTTTTACTCCTGGCAGTGTTTTGCGATTTTATCTTATTAATTAATTCCGCGACAATAATACACTTCTTGGTCAGATAACCTGGTGTTTAGTGTTATTGCCAAAGTGTGAATTAGTGCGAAATCTAACAAAAATAGTCAGAGGTGTGCATCAGATGATCTCTCCCACATTCATATAGGGATGCAAATTAATTTAGGTCCACTGAATGGGCTGTTGTAATTCCTATTTGAAGTTTAATTTGCAATTTATTTATGTCTTTCTTTTAAATTTTCCTATGCAGTATCCTGTTTTCTAATAGTTTTAGGAAATTACTTAAGTGCATCTAGTTACAATTATAGATTAGCTACTGAATTTCAATGATATAATTTTTTACAGGATGTACCAAATATCATGAACTGGCATTATTTTTATTATTGTTATTATTATTATGATCATTATGATGATTATTGTTATTATTATGATTGTTGTTGTTGTTTTTGTTGCTGTTATTGTTAATATGTATTATTATTATTATTATTATTATTATTATTATTATTATCTCTGCAGAATTTAATAGGCATCAGCTTAAAAACTGTAATCCTTAAAAGTGACAAACATACACCACATTGAAATGAACATAAAGGCAATAAATAAATGAATAAAATAAAATACATGTTTGTGTTCTCTAGCCATAGTAATGCAATATTCAAGGATCAAAAGTGTATCTCATGCCAAATGCTAGTGCCTGTTAACAGGTATGTCTTGTGGGCCAGGTTACATTTAATAATGCCCTTCACTTCAAGCTTGATTGTATTAAATTTCTTATACCTAAGGCCTACTTTTTCTTGAGTCAGTTCTGTTTACCTTAATCTCTTTTTTTGTGAGGAAAATATAAACTTCCGATAATAAAAATGTTATAATGATCTGGCCCCACAGTTGGACCACCTGTTGTGCTGTGTTCCTCACTGGCTTCAAAATGTCCTCTGAGTGATCTTGTCAACACCAGTTAGAACGTTATTTCCTCACTGCTAGATGGATGGCATTGCCCAAACTTGGTCAGTCTTCTTTTCACAAACAAGGACCACTGACAGTGCACCATTTTCATAAAGACATAGTCACACTTGGGGATATCAATATGATTCAACAAGTTGAACACTCAGAAGTTACGGTAAATTTGCAATACACGAATAGAGTCATTTGCATGAATTGCACACTATCACAGTGCACCCCGTGTGACTTTTGCCGTTATCCCCCACCCAATTAGTCTAAAAAATTAGGAGGGGGTTGAGAAAGTGAGCTAGACCCACGTCAGAGTATGTTTCTCTGATTTACAAGCCTGTTATGCCAATCCGGCGTACAGATCGTGTTGGTTACTGTGTCTTGAAAGAACACCCATGGGCCTGACTTTGTTGCATGGGCTTTTTGGAATGTGTGCGATAGCACTTTGCTCGTCAACGTGAACCGCATTACCTCGCCCTGCCGTCTCGTCTGCCAGCATTAGCGCTATGAAGAGCTGTCAGCAAATGCTTGCGCTGCTTTCTAATACAGAAATACTGTAGATTCTGTTTACACCACGTGGAGGAAACTGTATTGCTGATTCCCCAAACTGAAATGTACATGACATGCAGCCTTCAGTTGGTTATCTGTTTAAATGTTTGGGGGTTTTAACATGTGCCCTGTGCTCTAAATTCTGGGCTATTTACATTAGTACCATTTTTCAGCATAAATATTAATGTTGATGATATCTGTCTCGTTAAATAGATACTTCATTCAGTGGAGACAGTCATTTAACTGAATGTGCCGGTGTGGAAAGTATAATAATGTTTACAGGCATACTTTGTAAAACTGAGCACAGCAAATTTTATAGTCTTGCTGCAGAGATCAGCATATCTGATATGCTCACTGTGGAAATTGGGTTATTTCCCTCCTTGTATTGATTACATCTGCTCCTTCTCTCTGCAGTGTCCCTCTGCATCAGGATGCCTGGCCTATGAAACTTGATGTTTTCCGTGCACCACAGCAATTCGTCGGGCCCTGGCCCCGGCCTTGGCCCCACCACCGTGGGGCCCCTCGCGCCCCTTTCCAACCAGAGCCAGGGGGTGGCGACGGTGGCGGCCGTGTCCCACCGGGGCAACCTCACCGCCGGGGGCCCCGCTGTGGCCGGCCTGTCCATGACTCTGGGCGTCCTCTTCAACATCGTGGCCCTGGTCATCCTGGGCAACGCCTACGCCAATCTGCGCCGGCACTCCAAGGCCACCTTCCTCCTGTTTGCCAGCTCCCTGGTGGTGACGGACCTGGCGGGACACGTCATCCCCGGCACCCTGGTGCTGCGGCTCTACCTCTCCGGAGGGGTGCCCGCGCCGTACGGCCCCGCCGACGCGCTGTGCCAGTTCCTGGGCGGCAGCATGGTGTTCTTCGGCCTGTGCCCGCTCTTCCTGGGCTGCGGCATGGCGGTGGAGCGCTGCCTCGGGGTGACGCGCCCGCTGCTGCACGCCTCGCTGGTCACCACCACCCGGACTAAGCTCTGCGTCTCCTCCATCTGGCTGCTGGCCCTCGGCGTGGCCCTGCTGCCCTGCTTCCAGCTGGGCGTCTACACCTACCAGTTCCCCGGCACCTGGTGCTTCATCAAGGTGCTGGAGGACACCGGGCAGACGGACGTGGCCTTCGTGCTGCTGTTCTCCGGGCTGGGCCTGGCCTCCCTGGCCACGGCGCTGGTGTGCAACACCGTCAGCGGGGTCACGCTGGTGCTGGCCAGGCGCCGCAGGAGGTCGTGCACCCACCGCTCGGCCAAGTCCCACGACATCGAGATGGTGGTGCAGCTGGTGGGCATCATGGTCACCTCCTGCATCTGCTGGAGCCCCCTGCTGGTGAGTGGGAGGCTTACAGTCACTCCAAGGTGCCATCCTGGAAATTCACAACCTTCCATTATGATTGTCAGGCATGTTGCTTATGTCCGTCTAGTGAAACAGAGTTTGCCAAGTGAGTTTTTGCTTTGTGTACAGGGCTTGCATTTCTCATATTATTGGTACTAAAATCCTGAGAATGATTGCATCAGCTCAATTTCTCATAAAAAAAAACCTTTAAGAAATTCTGAACCTCTTCCTCATTTTTGCTCCGAGAGAGGATTGCATGAGCATGATTTGCAGAAATTCTGCTTTTCAAACATTCTTTGCACAATAAAACCATTCAAGCTCTTCGGAATTAGATTCACAATTAAGATGACTATAACTTGACTTCAGTACCATCATGTTACATATAATATGTAAGGCCTAGTCGGTGCCAACTAGCATGTCCAGATGCTAATCTTTAACATTTTGCAATGCAGATATGATGGGATGTCATGATAGAACTTACAGTTGAGCATTAGTCCACTCCCATGACCTTATTGCAGCATAGTTGACCGACATAGCACCCAAATGTGAATTACAACCACACTTTTTTACATGGTCATTGCAGATGATTGCTGTATCTACTTCTTAAACTGTGGTTTTTCAATTTTAGACAAAGTATGCAAGCATAAAAAAATGATCTATTTCACTATTTATTCCTCCTGAATAAAGACACAAGCCTCTCAATAAGACGTTAATAATTAGGCAAATTATGTTTCGTCAGTTGGAATGTATTTCTCAAGAACCAGGATAATGTAATTTTCTCCCTCCATAATTAAATAGATTCTATGATAAAAAGATTTTAAAAGTCAGTGCTTATATAAACATTTACTGAGAACAAAACTGAAACAGCTTGGCCTTTAAGTGTTTTTAACGCTGGCTTCATTTTTGAGCCCATACAAACGGCATTGTTTGTGTTACAAGTAATATCTAAAGTCCTGGCTTAAAAATATGCAGTTATTTTTTATATGATGTTTATACTTGTAAATATTTAGGAAAAAATTAAATATTTGCGTTCCTGCTTATTCATGCATTCTTTTTGTGGAGGACTAGAACTG
>CM045884.1:69685891-69858391 GCA_025169545.1 Anguilla japonica | reverse complement strand
ATGAAATTGAATGATTTAAGAATTCAAACGATTTCATCCCCAAATTAAGGCTAATAAAGCTATTATTTGGTCTTTTTTTCACAAAAAAACATAACACCACACCTATTGTAGGTAAACATTATAAAGCATACAAATTTATCAAAGTATGATTTTAGAACAAATACAAAATTGCCTACGTACATTTATCCATGTTAGACGGCGCAGATTTTCACCCCTGGGCCATGCACCGTTAAGTAATAGAAGAACGTCATGATCCGCCTAGCATCTGTGGGTTGGCTACTTTGTGGATCACGTGTGAACGTCCTGGCTTAGCAACTTGTTAGCCCTTTCATGACGCGGATTTGTATTGGTCTCGGGCCTGCCTTGAGGCTTTCGGTGCTTAGCAGCGGCAAGGTGGTCGTCGGCTAAGCAGAAAGAATAGAAAGACAGGTATCGTATGAAACTTTAGCCGGCCGATTAGATAGACGCTTTTGCGGTGTTCGCTGTCGCACGTATTGTTCGCGTCCCCGTAGGTATTTGTACATGAAATCCTTACATTATTGTATGTTATTAGTGGCTAAATAGCGGCACCCATTGGTAGCTAGACTAGCTAGTTTGACAAGAGTACGCTAGGTCTTTGCGACAACTAGTTTGAGTAGATAGCTAATTAATCATTAATATTACTGTTCGATATTTTGATGTCAGTGGTAACCATTGCAATGTTAACCAATTTAACGTTCATTGAACTAGCTAGCTATCTTGGGAGTAGTGGGCAGTATTTAGCTTGACTGTTAACGGTAGCTAGACTAACGTTGATCAGACTTGAACTGGCTAGCTAGTTTGGATTGGGATTGGTTAACCGTTTAGCTAGCTGCTGATACGTAGCTCAAGTCAACTAAATTAGACTGTCTTAACGGACACAAACCAACGGGTAGTTAGAAAAGTGTAGTTGTTGAACGTTAGTGCGGCGACATTTGGCGTCATTGTTTTGGGTCTTTTTGAAGGCTTTGTGTGACCGGGGTAAATGTGTCAGTCGGTTTTATTCATCCCACAAGTGAGTATGGAGCATTCATTGGAACACAGAAGCTAGCTAGACTCTGAGGGTAAAATGGCGGCTTCGAACTGCACTAGGTCGCCAGATAGCTAGTCAGTAGCCCGTTGCTAACCACTAGATGTGCCGGTAACATCACCTAACGTAACTGCTAGCTCACTAAGTGCCGACGATTGTTCCGGGTCCCTTAGAAAGCCTCTAGTGTCTATATAGGTTTGTTGCTACGTTAGCTAGAGGTCTGTTAGATGCAGGACTATGTCCATTGATTTTATGGGGATGGGGTTTGCAGAAGGGGGTGTGTGGTTAGCTAAAATGGAGGAGGAGCGGGTTGTAACATTGCATTGATCGCACATAGCTATGTTTTGCAGCAAATGTTTTTATCCATGCAAAAACGGTCACGCTCACGTCGAATTATAGATTGCTTTGCACATTGCAAGTGTGAGGTTCTGTCGTTAGTTAACTAAATTAGAAACCTATCCTATCCGTATGAAAATGCGGACAACTAAAACGTCATTTTCTTATTAAATGGTATTTGTAATGTATCTGTTATGGTTGGTCGTGCTTTACCTTAACTGATAATGGGGTAATTCTTACAATCAGATTGTTATTTAACATGGTGAGTCATCGTTTAGCCCGCCTTGAGTAATTTAATAGTATTATCTAGCACAAAGGTAGGAACGCTACTTTGCCGAGATCAGACTATAGACTGTCAGACATGCATGACGATCATATGGTGACTTTACATGAAAGCGCCAAACATTCTGAAAAGCCAGAAGCGACCATCGAGGCAAATGCCTGTGCTTTAAAAAAAAAAAAAAGGCCAGTCGGTGTTCGCCGATTTTGTCGCTGTTCTACAGAATACATCCTTGGGATATGTACCATCGTATTGATAAAGATGTATGTACCATTCTATTGATAAAGATGTATATTTCCACTGAAGCAATTCACCTGAAGTACCTTGCTCAAGGGTATAATAGCCAAGCCCCAGTTGGGAATCGAGCCCATAACCTTTGAGTTACAAGCCCAGTTGACTAAACATGTTGCGCTGTTGCCCCGAGCAGTTCTGTCATGAAGGATAATAATTTAGAGTGGACTATTCCTTCATACCAGAGATTGTATACAAGGGGTTGTGCTAAGGCAGCTTGCTTTTTGCATGTATTTTTGGTTCAACCCCCACCCCACACACACACTAGTTATAAGGGCTTAGATGTGAGCTCTCTAGCCTGTTCCCTCATCACTTACAGAAAAATCAATGGCATTGAAATAAGAGCAGACACGCGATGATCGACTTTGTCCTTGGTGACTGCGTTCATTGACTTGCCGGCTATAATCGAAGGATGCTGCCATCTCTTTATTTTTCTTCCTTTTGTGACTACTGAGTAATAGTACCTGCTCCTATGTGAAGTGCAAGTGTTTTCCTGGGTTGATGGAAAAGTAGAGGTGTTGTTTAGCTGATAGCTGCTCTAATGTCGTGACCAGTGAAGCTGGGATAGTCTGGCGAGGTCATCAGTAGGGGAGATGGCAGTACTTTTTTTGTGTGTGTGTTGAGCGCATTGAGTGGATTGGACAGGATTATGCAATGGAAATGATCAGATGAGGCGATCTGTTAAAACAATTTTCTGGCACCCATCCTTGAGAACCTGCTGGGGAAAAGGGGAATTTGAAATAACATGGGGCTCTCTTGATATGACCTGCAAATCTGGGGGGGGGGGGGGGGGTTTGTAAATTTGTCAGGTTCTGATGTCCCATTGTAGATTTTGCAAGAACTGCAGACCACGATATTGACAGTACTTAAAAACGGTATTGGCTCTGGGAAATTAATGTGCAGAGACTGGGTTTCTTGTGGTTGTTTTTGAACAATGGGGAAAAAGGAGCAATGTCTTTTAGGAGTGTCCATTGATGCAGGTTTAATAACAGGCCCTGTGTGTTGCTGTTTTCTTGCTGTGCTTGTTTTCTTTTTATCGTGGAACTTCCTTTGCAAAATACAAAAAACACATTGTTCAAATCCTTCAAGCAATTTGTCACATTGCTTGTTCTTTTGTGAACTGACGTCTGCGTGTCCTTTGTGACACATGATGTAGACGAGCATGGAATTGGCAGCACACCATTTGTAAGTGGGCTGGATGAACTGAATTTTGGATGTTAGATTTCCATACAGGACAGAGGGATATTGCATGACGAAGGGACGCCAAGGCTTTCAGAATAAATCTTGAAGGCATACTAAGTAGGATTTTTTAGCGTTAATGTGGTCCGGTACTTCCGATAAAAGAAGTCTCCTCCACCATCTTCAATCCCGCCCACTCACCCTGAGTACCCAACTTTGGCCATCTAGCTACCTAACGTAGCTAGCTTGATGGCTTACTTACAGGTCCAACAGAAGGCCAGCCAACCCCGTGTCACTTTTCATCCGCTTGACGAACTTCTGCTGACACCACGGAGGAAAAGCAATTCCACAGTTAAATCTAGTTCTTGAGCGAGCCCTGTCGCTTGTCTCTTTGCTTAGCTGTATCTGGGCTTCCTCCCCTCTGCCATTGCTGCAGCTAGCTAGCTAGCAACAGACGCTTCACTGAAATCTGAACCCAAACCATAGGCTTAGTTGCCACACCCACCCCTCCACACTCAGAAAAGAGCGCCACGCCCAAAAATGCCCCAAAAACAATTTGAGAATAACAAATACCGGTAAAGGTGCACTAATTTGGCGAAGGTGCATAAAGACCAAGATTGCATGTGCATATGGACATGCCTTAGTGTGGTTATTGTATTATATTTTCAAGGGTAAAAATTGTGAATAGTATGCCTTTAAAACAGCCTTTTGGTTATTTCCAGATATTCCCATGTCTTTTTTTTTTTTTTTGACCCACGTTGAGTATTTTGGGTACTGATAAACATTCCTGTCTTTAAAAGAGATTTGCAAAAACAAGACAAATGCAGACCTGGAGTTTCCTTGCCTGCCTTGTATGCATGTGGGTTGAAAGCCTGACCATTTGCTTGCGGGCCATGGACAGAAGTTGCAGTCAGAAAAGGGGGGATATTGCTAAGTGGGTGGATCAGGTGCCAATGCCGGTTTGGAATGAGTGCCTGGTATTAGGAATGAGTGCCTGGCATGGCCAGCTTCTTCACCCACAAGACTAGCATAGTTAAACGCAAGGAAAATATAGTAAAAAGAGCCCTTCAGCTAGGCCAGTCATCATTTCCTTGGTCTGATTCTCTGCACTGCATTTTAGGTGGCGATCGCTACATATCCACTTGAGACCATAAACAGTAACCAGGCAGCTATTTCAGCATGAGACTGAGAAGCCCACATGTTTTTTTTTTTTCTTTTCCATTGTCTTTTCTGGAAGGAGAACCATTGGGCCTCTAATTTAGTGCTAGCTCATACCCAGGAAAGAGGCAGTTGCAGAATGATCTGCAAATGATAGCACGCCTGAGGTGGAATTATCAAGCAGGGGTTTTTTTTTTCCCTCACTCTTAGCAGTATGCACATCATGTTCTTAACAAGCCAGTTAATCTGCATTCAGCAATGCGGGAAAACGGCAAGAATGTAGTGCCACGCTTCCCAGTGACTCCTTCATTCTCCTGCCCTCTCTCACTCCAGGGCCTTCAGCATGAAACCTGAAGTGCTAACTAACTTGATTAGATGAGCCATCGGCCTGAATTGCTCTGACTTGTGTTGCCAGAGGTGGATAAGGGGCTATTGTGCTGTGAACGTTGGGCACCACCAGTTGACTGGGAACGTTTACAATGCAAGTCCTGTCTGTTCAGTTCTGTGACCTGGCCTCAATAAGTGCAACCCCATTGAAAAGATTGGAAATGTGTTTTTGGCTGGCCTGTTGAAGTAGACCGTGTTGAAATTGTATTCTTTTTTGTGTGCGTGATCATCGTTTGTTTGATCGGGATCAGATTCTTTTCATTTTTTAAAGACACGTCTGATCTGTCGGCTGGCGTGACCTGCAGTGTGAATTTCAATGAAGGCCTTTGAACAGGCACTCACAGCTGAGCTTGTGTGTTTGCAGAGAAGCTATTGGGAGTCTGTGATGAGGCCTGTCATTCTAAGGCTAGCTTTCTGCTGGCAGTTTTGGAAAGCCAGTCAGGTTTATTTGCTGTGTTTATATTTTTATACGCAAGTCCACATTTAAGCTAGTAGCCTAATCCAGACAGCCTGTTATCTTTGGCAGATAGTGGGAGCTGGTCCCGTCCTGGCTTCTTTCTGTTACTCTACTGCCAAACCTTTTAATGTTTTTAGAGTCCAAACAGCAAGGCCACCTCCTCTGAGAAACTGCCCAACGCAGGTTTACAGGAACCATTCAGGCTGTCTCATGAAAGGCAGGTTTCCTTGGTGGTGGTACTGTCCCAAGACTAGGCCTCGCGCTGCTGAGAAGTGTCTGGAATTCAGCGAGGTGCAGAGGCTACGCTCGTAGTTTTATCGTGCTTGAGGGGTACTCTGGAATTTGTGGCTGTGGGACCTGTTAGGATGGCAGTTGGGTCCTGGTACTTTCTCCTGAAGCCTTCTGACGCTCCACAGATACGAGGAGCCCTGCTGCTGGTACGACTGCCTGCGTTACAAGGAGGACCTGCGCCTGCACCATCACCACATTGCAGCCGGGAAGGAGCCCCTAGAGGGACCTACCAAGCGAGCTATGGTAGGACTTTAACACCCCCCCCCCCCCCATCCCTGTACTAAGAGCTATGCTCTGTTTGCTCTGTTTCTGTATGTGGGTTTCTGTGTGTAGGAGGTGCTACAGACCTTGAATGTTTTTTCTTGTTTGTGTTAAAGCTGAGGGACTGCGTCTAAAATCTAGCATTTGATGAGTTCTTTAAGGGTTTGGGCAGACAAATAAGATTCGCCAGCCTTCATGTCCTTTAGTTAATTTAATATGTATGATCGGTGGTATTTCATACTGTGTTTTTAAAAAATTCATGTGCCTGTGAAACTCCGTGGTTGCATCCCATGGAGCATTACCCAGGAGGTTTTGTAGGAAATAAGATGGCTATAATGACTCTCTGGGGTATTTTGCTCTTTAATTTACAGTTCTGTTATGTGATCTGTGCTGAAGCTCTGGATTTTCCGTTTGGCTTCATGCTAGAGAACAGTGGCTCTGTGGTAGCTCGTTGGACGATTCGGTTGTCTGTGTACACTGTTGCGTGTGTTGTACTGATTTCACAGGCGTGCGTGTATCAGGCTCTTGCACACGCCTGAACAAGGTCTCATTCCATGCCATCTCACCCACTCGTAATTCTCTCCACACCTCCGCCACTGCAGAATGGTTTATGTCTCTGCTCATAGCTGGCCAACTGCAAGCTGGTAGATGTCTTGGAAGAGAAGAGAAGATTGATTCTGGCAGTGCATTGGCAATGCACTCTTTTCTCCTTCCCTGTTTGTCTTGTCCTCTGGAGTTTTTTTTTTTGTTCTTGATGGATTGTATACCTTATAGGAGATTAAGCTTTCCTTGGAAGGTCAGAGTTGCTGATTAGGACCCTGTTTTGTCCTCCATTTGTTCCAGTGCTTCTCAAGTTTCTGAGTGAGAGCAGGTCATGAGACTTGGCCACCACTGTAAGTTTCAGGTTTCCTCTTTCCACTGAACTCATCCTTTGTGCTCTCTCTCTCTCTCTCTCTCTCTCTCTCCCTCTCCCTCTCCCTCTCCCTCTCTCTCTCCCTCTCCGTTTCTCCATGGCAGCCCCCGCCTTTCCGCCAGCGACCGATGCGCATCTTCGTGAACGACGACCGCCACGTGATGGCCAAGCACTCCGCCGTGTACCCCACGCAGGAGGAGCTGGAGGGCGTGCAGAACATGGTCTCGCACACGGAGCGCGCTCTCAAGGCCGTCTCTGACTGGCTGGATGAGCAGGAGAAGGGCGGCACCAAGGGCGACTCGGCCGACGCCGAAATGGAGAAGGAGAGGTGAGGGCGGGTCCGGGGCAGTGGGGCGCGCTGGCCCGCGGAATTTGCGTCTTTGGGACGCGGGACACTTCAAAATCCGCGTTTTTGCCATAACGTGCAAACTCACCATAACGCCATGAAGTATGTCGTTCATTTTATTATGACACTTAAATGAGGTGGGATGAAATGGTGAGATCAGTGGGATGAAATGATAGTATTTTAAAAACCGTAGGAGCAACTTCTGTTTTAATTTGCTCGTGTTGAGCAATCTAGCTGGAGTGCGACGTCTCGTTTTTTTACTTTTCTTTCAAACGAAGTTCCTTCTTTGATTCTTGCAATGCTACAGTCGTGTAAGTATCAGTGTCAGGCGCCGAAAGATGATCAGCTCAAAGAAACGGTGGTAATTATTTTGTTGTGGTTCAAGTCTGGGTCATGACCCGTTGTAATCTCCAAACAAAACAAAAAAAAAAAGGACCATGGAATATCTTCGTTTATAGGACGTGATGTATTTTTTCCTGTATTAACTTGACCGTTTGTACGAGAGCACGGCTGCATGGCTACGGACGGCTAGCGCCGCAGCATGTCAGGGGTGCTACTTTACACCAGAGTTTTCGGCTGCCGGGCGGGAGGCTGTTTGCTCCCTCATGTCATGGAGGCTTTCCTGACTGTGCCGTCCCCCCCCCCGTCCCCCCCCCCCCCCCCCCCCAGTGAACCCAGGCCCTCAGAGCAGGCCACACGCACCCTGCGGGGGTCATGCGCGTGGGCTTAGTGGCCAAGGGGCTGCTGCTGAAGGGCGATCTGGACCTGGAGCTGGTGCTGCTCTGCAAGGAGAAGCCCACCATCACCCTGCTGAAGAAGGTGGCCGAGAACCTGTCCGTGCAGCTAACGGTGCGTCCCACGGGCTGCGTGTCCTTCTCACTGGCAGGGTTTTATTGTTAATAATAATAATAATCATAATAACAATCATAATAATGGTAATAATAATAGCTTTATTTGTATAGCTCTTTTGAATGAATGAATGAATGAATGAATATAGTTTGTTTGGGTCATACATTATAAGGGACAAAATTTGACAAGTTGTGGGATATGCAACAGACAATACATCATCATACATGTATGCACTAATCCATTTCACACAATAAAATTCACACAATCAATACAGGTAACAAAGTGCAGGTAACAAAGTGTTACGTGTTTCTTTTGGTTCAGTTTTTAAAAAGCCAGTTTAAATAGTGAACACTGCGCTACCCCCCCCCCCCCCTTCAACAGACCATCACGGAGGAGAAGTACGAGGTCATCCAGTGCATCCGGGACGCCACCATCGTGATCAAGAGCGCCAAGGAGCCCGTCCTGACCCTCACCATCCACCTGACGTCCCCGGCAGTGCGGGAGGAAGTGGAGCGGCAGGCTGCTGGAGGTGGGCTCCCCCCCCCCCCCCCCCCCCCCCCGGGGCTCAGCCTAAACCCAGGGCCTCCTCCCCCAGGACAGGCCCGCCCGCACGCGTATTGTTTATTGGGCCTTCAACAGAGCTGGGAGGCAGATTGCTGTAAAATAAGAAAAAAAAAAACGTGCTGTTTGTAGCTCTTTAGACTTAACGTGTCTTCCACTTAGTGGTAGTGTTTTTTTTGATGGCCCAATACACAGTAAAAGTACCGACAAGGTTTTAAAAAAGCTGTTCTGTCAGTCCTTGTGTTATAGCGTAAAAGAAATTGATATTTTTTGAAGGCTTACTGAGAACAGAAAAAGAGCAAACAGAAACATGATTGCATGTGTTTTTTTTAAAAAAAACTGAAGTTGTATGAACGGTTTGCATTGCAGCAAAAATGAGTAGCGGAGTTTGAGTCGGTGTTCTTCTGGTTGATAGCCCCAGCGTAAGGCTATAGGTTCCGGTCCCGGTTTGCGAAGCAGGACAGCGTGGGTCATAGGTAACACTTGGGGCATTTTTTGACCCTGTGTGGTTGAGTGAGAACTCACCCAATCACAGTCAACGCGACACAGCTATGTTGAAACCTCGGGTGGGGGGGTGGGGAGGGGTGGGGATCAGGAAAAGCCCGAACCCAGGGCTTGACAGGTCTGGAGAGGCGTGGCAGAAATAACACCAGTGGGCTGCTGGGCCCCTTTGGGTGCAGTAAAGCCACGTATCTCTAAGGACCCCGGCCTTATCTAAACCCCACGCTGAGAGCACAGCCCCTAGTTGGGCCAGTGAAGCCATCAGTTTTGCTGCAGTGTAGACTGGCGTTTTTTTTTACTAGACTGTGCATTTGATCACTGCTGCCTGTGGTTCAAAATCTGATTCTCTCTACCAAGCCTTCTAGTTTGTCAATTTTTAGGGACGCTGGACCTTTGACCAACTGGACGCTCTCTGTCTCGGAAGGGGCAAAGCAGTACACCCAAAAAGGGGCAAAGGGGAGGGGTTGTGCCCCCTGGTCACACTCATGCACCCGGTGTATGTCCTGGGACAGACGTAAGACTTTTAAAAAATGAGCAGGAGTGGGACGTCCCATGTGAGAGCAGTGGTAACGAGTCACGCTGGTGATATATGTTAGGGCCGCTACTTTTTCATTTTTAGGAAAGGGAAGATTATACTTTGACAAATGCCCCCCCTCAGTTGCTAGTGTCAGTTGATTTGCGTTCTTAACGTTCGAATGTAATACCGTAGCAGTGTTTTAACACATCCACAACTCTTAAGTGGAAAAAGTAAATCGGCGAACATCGTTTAATATATAATTGAATGTTTCTGCATCATTGAAATTTATGAATATATCACCATCTGGTCACAAACGTGAGGTTTTCTGAGGAGTGGCTGGTGGTTCTCACTTTGGGCAGATGTGAATGCCAGGGCTATTTTGACAGTTTTGAGTTGAACAGGGGTAATGTGTGTGAGTCTGTAGGGACTCTGTGACTGGTGCTTTCTGCGTAGTGTAGCTGTTAGAAAACAATGTCATCTCACACACCCTCGCCTAATTATACTGGTGGTGCATCCTCTTTAATTCATATTATAGCAGTTGCTGTTCATTAAATGACATGGCTGTCCAAATACAGGGACATGTACAGTATTTATGAGATGCCTGCTTTAGTTCTGCTGCGTAACGTCGGATCACAAAGAGGAAGAGTAGGGGCCCTAATATGTAGGCACAGCCCTGCTGGGAGCCGATTTGCGGGTGCCGTGGGTCATTCGCTCTGTCTCGGGGGGACCCCCCCTCCCTCCCCCCTCCTGCCTGTGCTTTTGGGAAGGCTGCCTCCACCCCCTGGCCGTGTGACAGAACCCCCCTTGGTCAAACTGTACCTTGTCTTCTTATTCCACCCGCCAATAGACACGCTCTCAGTCAGCGAGCCCCCGGATGTTCTGGACAGGCAGAAATGCCTGACTGCCTTGGCGTCTCTTCGCCACGCCAAGTGGTTCCAGGTTTGCATTTTGCCTTTATTTCGTCTTGAAGTAGTGAGTTTTTTTTCTTTATTTGTTTATTTGTTTATTTCTATTATATTTCTGCCATTTTCTTTCTTTTTCGTGCATTCTGAAGTGTTCCACCCTCATAGTGTCTTACGGCTCTTATTAGACGGTTTTAAATGCTCAGTGCAGGCGTCCTTTTCCCCCCCGTTGCGTTCCCTGTTTAAACCCGTAGAGGACACCGCGTATGTGTTTCGCTAAAACGGCTATTTTTACGCCATTATTATTTGGAGCTTTACGTGAGTTTTTTTTCTTTCTTTTCCTTCTTTAATAAATACACATGCTTTCGAGTATTTTGACTGGCATATTTTAATGAGAGGCGCTCGTATTTGGTGCAGAGAGGGGGTATGTGTTTCACTAACTCACGTTTGCTATCCTCAGGTGCAATATTTCCGATGGTGTAGGGAGCTCTGTTTTTACAGTGTGACATCTTGGCATTAACCTTCATGTTTCGTGGAATATCTTCACGTCACCCACTCGCATTAAAACGAGGTCATTCCCATCACCGCAGTAAATGGCCGTACTGTTACCAAGTGGATTATTTAAGGCTTTCTCCCCCTGCAGTACTTTGAGTACTCATCACTATTGTGTGTATGTGTAGTGTGCAGTCTGAAACCTGATGCAACTTTCTCTGTGTTCAGAGGGAATATTGCACCTTGTTCAGCTTTTTTCGTTCATACTGGGGTTGGGGGGGACACTTGTTAAAATGGCCTAGTACTTGTTTTGGATATTGCTGCTTAAAAAAATTTTGAGTAAAATTAGAAAATTAGGTTTTTTTTTTTTTCTTCTCCGTAGTCTGTGTACCAGGCTGGAATTGAGTTTTGCTTATTTTCATAACCTGATACTTTTTTGCATTTAAATAGGAAATATTTCTGCAGTCCTCTAATAGGATAGGATCTCTCAGCAAGCCCTAAGTGAAGGAGGAATTTTGTGTGTGACGAATTGTCTTTTGGTTCATGGAGTCATGCAGAGCATGTGCAGAGTGCAGTACAGGGAGGGAGTGCCATGCTGACCATGTTGAAAGGCCTGTGAGGACTCCTGGCTAAGTGGTCATCTCCTCCCCCCCCCCCCCCCCCCCACCCCCCCCCCCTCCTGCTTGTGTCTGCAGGCTCGGGCCAACGGACTGAAGTCCTGCGTCATCGTCATCCGCATCCTGAGGGACCTGTGCTCCAGGGTCCCCACCTGGGGCCCTCTGCGCGGATGGGTGGGTCGGGGCGGGAACGAGACGCCGGGGGGGGGGGGGGGGGGGGGAATTTAGGCTCCTTTCCTGTTTGAACGTGGGTGAAACGCTTCTGAGAAAAGGCTCTTCCAGTATGACTGGCCAATCAAATGCATTCATTTTAAAACTTTTTTTTAACGTAGGATTTGAGCCAAGAGAAAGATCGGAAATTAAAAGCCCCGAAAATATTATTTTATGAAGTTGAAAATATTATTTTTCTCTCTCTCCCCTGGCGCAGCCGTTGGAGTTGCTGTGTGAGAAAGCGATCGGAACGGGGAACCGGCCAATGGGAGCGGGGGAAGCTCTCCGTAGGTTCTCGAATGCCTGGCTTCTGGAATTCTCATGTCTGGTAAGCCCGTTCGCCCTCCAGCGCTTCTCAAACTGTAGCCGAATGTGCATTGGCATTCTTACTTTATGGAAATATGCAGGTGCTGCAGGGGGTGCTGGGACACAGGAGGACGAGTGTAATTATAGCCTGGGAAAATCCCCATGTGGCCCGAAGGGCTGTGCATAAACTAATAATAGCAGTGACTCTGCTGACTGTTTACTTCCTCATAACGTCTCGTATGTTCCGTATGATGGAGTGCTTTTCTGTGATTACATGGGCTCAGCTCGCTGACGGAACTGACCGTGCTGCAGGGCTGAGCACTTGAAACAGTACCCTCAATGTGTGGATGTGCCCTTGAGTTCTATCACAGCAGCACATCTGCTGAGCTCATTTGCTTGCCCTCTGTAGCCCACGGGTCAGTCATGCCCTCTTAACATTGTTTACGCTGTTAATTTTCAGGGCTGCACATGCTGTATGCAGGTTGTGCCTTTGTTACAGCTCAGAATGGCTGCCAGTGTTAATGTGACCTGTGGATGTCCAGTGGAGGGGGAGGAGCTCAGCTTTGAGAGTCTGTTGTAGAGAGCAGAGATTGTGCTGTTTGGGGTAAAGATGCGTGCCGCTGGGTTTTCTCCAGACGGTCCTGGCATCTCTGACCCGTGCGAGAAAGAGACGACGGACGCCATCAGCCACCTGGACCGCCAGCAGCGCGAGGACATCACACAGAGCGCGCAGGTGGGCTGGTCTCTGGGCCTGCTCAGTGCACACGCACAGTATACACACGCGTGTGCACGCGCAAACACGCACACACAAACACGCGCATGCGTGCACACACACAAACGCACACGCGCAGATGCGTTTGTTTTGTACACACAAACATGGGCATGCACTCACACACACAAACACGCACATGCGCACTCACACACACAAACACGCACACGCGCACACACACACACAAACGCACACGCGCAGATGCTTGTTATATATACACACAAACACACCCGGACACTTGCAGGTGCATTTGTTTTATACACACACACACACACACCCACACACTCACACACACACACACACACACACACACACTCACACACACTCGCAGGTGCATTTGTTAAGCAGGGTATCTGAGCACTTCCGTGACCTCCTCCGTTTCTTCTTAACGCTCCTCAGCATGCCTTAAGACTGGCTGCGTTTGGGCAGCTGCACAAAGTGCTGGGGATGGACTCGCTGCCCTCCAAAATGCCCAGGAAACCCCGGAGTGACACCCCCATAGACTACACAGGTACGCACCCACCCCCCCCCCCCCCCCCCCCCCGCACTCTGGCCTGGGCTCAGTTCAGAGGAGTCCTGCCTGTGCTTTCTTACCCTTTAGCACTGTATCCATCTCACCGTACTTTGTTTAAGACCACTGTGTGTTTGTGGGGCGGGGCCATGGCTGTGAAAACGGTAAGGCTCGTTCAGAATACCCACACCTTTGTGCGTTTGTTCGTTGCGTTGCAGTCCAGATCCCGCCTAGTTCCACTTACGCTCCGCCAATGAAGAGGCCTATTGAGGAAGAGGAAGGAGGCGATGACAAGAGCCCCAACAAGAAGAAGAAAAAACTGCAGAAGAAATGTACGTGTGACTCGACATAGGGCTTTATTTAAGAGTGCCTTATCCTGCTTCCATTTTTACAGTCACTTTATGTAAGCGTAGCATGTGTATATATAATGCTTGGTTGTTTCTGTATCAGGGTACAGTATTCATTTGAATGTTAATCAGATTCATGAAGTTTGTACGACATCCTTCCAGAACCTGCACCAGTACTAATGAAATGGAAATGGATTGCACGTATACAGTGTTCTTCCAAGTGCTCGTGATCTTTAGGTGCTTCACAGCAAAGGGGGAAACTGGGTGATACAGGGCAGCCATTTTGTGCCAGAATGCTCACCAGTGCACAACCTTACTACTTTGTTGTGGTATTCTTCTTGGCTCTGAAATGTTCCCCAAACAAAAAGGCAAACATAAGGAACTTTTTCTCCCCCCCCTCTTTGAAACCTGACTGATTGGCTCGGAGTTTGAGTCTGACGTGGGAGTCTTCCTCCTGCAGCCCCAGAGGAGAAGGCGGAGCCGGCGCAGGCCATGAACGCGCTGATGCGGCTGAACCAGCTCAAGCCGGGCCTGCAGTACCGGCTGGTCTCGCCAGACCGGCCCCGTGCACGTGCCCGTCTTCACCATGGCCGTGGAGGTGGACGGCAAGAGCTACGAGGCCTCGGGCCCGTCCAAGCGCACCGCCAAGCTGCACGTGGCCGTCAAGGTGAGGCTCCGCAGGGTCTTAGCATTCCTTTCTGTCCTGTAGTGTCTGTGGCTCATTGCACTCGTCCTGAGTTACGCTGGAGATTACCCTTGCTCACCACCCTGTTACTCTGCGCAGCTTTTCAATTTCTTGTCAGTTTCTAAGCCATTCCAGGATTAATTAGATGTGAATGAGCACCCGTGGTTGAAGCTGCCTAATACTCGTTCCCACTTTGGTGCGCTAACTAGTAAGACTTTAGCTGAAGCTGCTGTTTATTGGTGGAGCTCTTTGCAGTTCCAGCACACACTGCCATTGCTCATATAGCATCAGGGCTGCTGTGTCTCTGTCCCTCTGACCTGCTGGCCTCTGCCGCGTCTCTCTCAGGTCCTGCAGGACATGGGCCTGCCCACGGGGGTGGAGGTGAAGACCGCCGACCCGGTGAAGAGCGAAGAGGGGACCAACGACGCGGAGTCGAATCCCCTGGCCACGCCCACCGCAGCCGCCGACCCGTCGGCCACGGGCCCCGCCAACTCGGAGGCGGCGGACCTGGCGGAGGTGCGTCCGCCGTTTCGGCCCGCGGTCGGGCTCCCTGGCGCTCGTCTGGTTGGAAGCGGGCCTTCCGTCTGACGGATTTGCGACTTGCTCTCTGTCGCCCCCTCCCTGCAGAACGCGCGACAGCAGGGCCCCATCCTCACCAAGCACGGGAAGAACCCGGTGATGGAGCTGAACGAGAAGCGGCGCGGCCTCAAGTACGAGCTCATCTCGGAGACCGGCGGCAGCCACGACAAGCGCTTCGTCATGGAGGCGAGTCTGCTGTCGCCCCCCCCAGCACTGCGGCACGTCTGCTGCAGAACACAGGTTTCCTCTGCGCAGGTCTGCTGCAGAACGCAGGTTTCCTCTGCGCAGGTCTTTAGCAGAACGCAGGTTTCCTCTGCGCAGGTCTTCAGCAGAACGCAGGTTTCCTCTGCGCAGGTCTCCTGCAGAACGCAGGTTTCCTCCGGGCAGGTCTTCAGCAGAACACAGGTTTCCTCTGCGCAGGTCTGCTGCAGAACGCAGGTTTCCTCTGCGCTCGTCTTCCTCAGAGCACAGGTTTCCTCTGTGCTCGTCTTTAGCAGAACGCAGGTTTCCTCTGCGCAGATCTTCAGCAGAACGCAGGTTTCCTCTGCGCAGGTCAGAGAAGCCTGAAGCGGCTTACTTTAAAGGGCCAGTTCGCCCAAATCTTTAAACGTGAAATTAATCTTTGGGTGAACTTGTGTTTCCGCTCACCCGGAATAGCATCCGTCCATCCGGATAGTTGTGCTGAAACGAGGTGTGTGTTCAAGGTGTTGGCTGCAGCTCAGCCTGATAAAACCTGATAGAACCTCGCGGCTCCAACTTCATGTGGCCTCAAAGCGCCAAAAACATTTGAAAAATTTAACACGGTACGTGAAAACGGCTTTATTTAATTTTTGAGTGAACTGCCCCAGTTATGAGTGAACTTTAACTCAGGTTAGAGTGACAGCCAAGACCCAGATCACCTTAGTTCAGGTTTTTTGCACTTTCTTTATTTTATGCCAGGTGAGTCCCACTAAAATTAAAACTAAAAACTCTCCTGAAGGGAGCCCTGGCAGGTTTTCTTTTGAATCACAGGTCAGCTGGGTTTAAGGCTCTGAGGGATTTACTGTATTCCATGCTGTTGTCACACTCTGTGTCGACAGGAAGGTTAATCGCTGCTTTCCAGTTGTTTTTGCCAGCAACCGCAGGATGCTATTTGTGTCTAAAGTGAGCTAATGTAGACCCTTATAGCTTGTATGTCCCCGTGTGATCACTGGTGCTTTAAAAATGCTAGCAATGCTTCAGCTGTTCGGTCTAATCACTTGTACGTGCCTGGGTACAGGAAAGTCTGGCAAATGTTGCCCCCTAGTGGGAATTCTTTGTAACAATTACAGAATCAGTTGTGTGGTCTTTAATCACAACCCTAAGTTCATCTCTAAGTTTGAGCTGACGGACGGTTCTCCTTTTGCAGTGAATGCGTTTGTCCAATGACCGTGATATGCACTTTTGTATAAAAAGTGTTCAGCTAGCTGGATAAAAGCTTTGGATTAAAGCATCTGCTAAATAAATGTAATGTAACGTAATGAATGCACAGTAGGCATAAAAGCAGTTGCTCAGGCAGCGATGGCATCCTCGGTTCGTTGTCAGCAGGTCTGATCAGTGCTGACGGCTGCTCGTCCTCCTCTCTCAGGTGGAGATCGACGGGCAGAAGTTCCAGGGCACCGGCTCCAATAAGAAGGTGGCCAAGGCGTACGCCGCCCTGGCCGCCCTGGAGAGGCTCTTCCCAGAGGGCTCCGCCCCGGAGGCGGCCAAGAAGAAGAAGCTCCCCCCGATGGTAACAGCACGTCCCCCTCCGTCCTTCGTTAGTCCTGGAACCTGCAGCGTTGTGTACCCAGCTGTGTCACTGTAGCCATGGCTACGGTAACTCTATCTGTCTCTCTGTCCGTCCCGGCAGCACAACCCCGGCTTTGGCATGATGGGCGGCGCTCCGGCGGATCCCTCGTCTAATCCCAGGGGCCGAGGGAGAGGGGGGCGTGGCCGGGGGAGAGGCAGAGGGTTCAACAATGCCGGTGGATATAACCAAGGTTAGAACGCAGTGATGACGTTTGCCAAGAGACACAGACAGAGAAAGTCTGCACACTCTGTTACCCCAGGGCCTTGCAGCTTTCTGGAGGAAACGCACTTAGAATGGGGCGACATAGCTCAGGAGGTAAAAGCGTTTGTCTGGCAGTCGGAGGGTTGCCGGTTCGATCCCCCGCCCTGGGCGTGTCGAAGTGTCCCTGAGCAAGACACCTAACCCCTAATTGCTCTCAACGAGCTGATTGGTACCTTGCACGGCAGCCTTTCACCGTTGGTGTATGTGACTGTGTATGTGAATGGGTGAATGAGAAGCATCAATTGTAAAGCGCTTTGGATAAATGCTATGTAAATGCAGTCCATTTACCATTACCATTAGAATGTTGGAAACTTATTACCACGGCTAAGATTGCGCATTAACTTCTTCTGCAGGAGGCTACGGAAGCTATGGCTACGGGAACAGTGGAAGCTCTGGATACAGTGAGTACCTGTTCTCTTCTCCCTGTCTTTCCCCTCCCCGTTTCTCAGGCTCTTTCACTGTCTGACAGGCTAGAGAAGAGTGGCTGTGGGGAGGACAGTGCGCTATTACCGCTGCAGCACTGCTACAGTGCTCAGCGCGCACAGCCTCATCTACAGAAGTGTGTCAGGGCTCCACGTCCGCCCTGCAGACGTGGCTGTGTGTTCCGCAGCCCCAGAACCCCGGTGTGTCAGCGCTTCATCTGAGACGCCTGGCGCGCTGTCCCGGATGAAGCTAGCGCACACACCGAGCATTACTGAGGGTCGCAGAGGGACGTACTCTCTACACCTGTGTGCTACTTAATACGCAGTGTGCTCAATATTGTGCAGAAATCATTCCACACTCCATATGGGGAGTCACTGGTGATGTAGAGTAAGACTAAATGTGTAGAGTAAGACTAAATGATGGTAGATGCCAATTTGGGAGTAGCTCTTTCCCCTCCTGACTTCAGAGGGCAGCATTTGAGAGTGGGAGACAGGGCTCTTTGTCCCCTGTCTGTCCTTCCTGGTGACGCTGTAACACTTTTACATTTCTCTGCTTTGTTGAGCCGCAGGACTCAATCCATCAGTTATTGAGTTCCCCCCCCCATCCCCCCACCCCCCCAAATCGGCAAAAGGCACAGCAGCATGTTCTGAGGAAAAGCTCATCTAGAGGGTGACAGGAGCAGAGAAATCTAAAAAATTAAAAAATTAAAAAAGGCACATGCAGAGTTCTTCTCAAGGGCACAAAAAAATCAGTCTAATTTTATTTTTTTTTCTTCTTCTCTGCTCTGTCTCACTCTAGGTGACTTTGTCTCAGACTGCTATGGCTACCACGATTTTGCATCGTAGAACAGCCTGCTGGTCCCTTAAATAAAACCTTTAAAAATATATATAGTGGAAAGACCTGGGGCAGTCGTCCCAAACAGACCCCCCCCCCCCCCCCCAAGCTGTAGAGGCCAGAGTGGGGCTTCCTTCTACAGAACAGCACTGCTGCTGGGTGGACCCCCCCCCCACCCTCCCAAAACAACGCCGATGGCCTGCAAACAACGCTGATCGTGCTCTGGACTTGGAAAAAGCTTTAATTTTCTGAAGGACCGCGAAACAAGACAAGTACTTTAAGACGAGACGTTGAGTCGGATTTTGTTTTTTTGTTTTTTTCTTCTTTTTACTGTGGACTTCTGTTCCTTTTACTGTGATCATGACATATACTGTGTTGCTCAATTTTTAATAATCGCTTTGATTATCAGTGTTAATAAGAATCCTGACTGCAGATTTTTGTACTTTTTTGTATTATATTGTATCAATTGGACGCGTTACCTTTCTTTCTATGCATCCTCCAAACCTGTGTGTGAGAGAGGGAGCGTGAGAGAGAGGAAAGACTGAATACCGGAGGAGACTTCGCTGTTTTGACGGAAACTGCAGAACTCCGTTAGCGCGGTTAGCGATTAGCGAAATGTGCAGAGCAGCCGCGTGCGCTGACGTGCTGACGCCTCCGGGTGCCGCCCCCCGTCCCCCCCCCCTCCGCTCAACGTGTTTCAGACGGAACGACGCTGCTGATTCTCGCACGACACTCATTTTTTTATTTTCATTCTAGAACCATGTGTTGTTTGTATTTTTAAAAAAAAAGGTCCATGAAGAGATTTTCTTTTTAAAAAAAAAAATAAATAAATGTTTTGTCCCTTGGCAAGGGACAGAAACAACATTGTAGTGTATGTCTTTAAAATGCGTAAGTGTCCCAACGCATGAAGAACCTAATGCACATAAACAGGACTATTCCTGCTGCGTTCCTCTCGGTTTTCATGTGAAATCGTTCGACCCTTTGAAGAGTAAGTTTTTTGGAACGTTTTTTCAAAATTCTCCGCCAGTGTTCTAGAACTCCCGTCACTCATTAATAATAATGAGGTAGTTCCCCTGGAGTGACATCATGCACACTGTTTTTTTTTTCTTTCTTTCTCAGCACTCTTATGCCTTGCCCTTTGTTCCTAGATAACTACTACAACAACGGTGGGGCCGGTGAGGGCGTTGGGGCGGCGGGGGGCTGTGCCATGGGTCCGGCCGGCGGCCCTGCGGGGGGGGGCGCCGGGGCCGGCGCCGGGGGCTACGGCGGCTTCTATCAGAACGACGGCGCGTACTCCGCCCCCCCGCCCGCGGCCCCGAAGCCGCCCGGCAAGAAGCCCCCCCTGCACCAGGGCGGGAAGCCGCCGTTCGCCGCCCCCCCGGCCTCGGCGGGCGGGGCGCCGGGAGGCTACCAGGCCACGCCCCCTCCGGGGCAAGGCTCCTACAGCCAGTACGGCCAGGGCTACGGGCCGGGCAAGAAGAACTTCAGCCAGAACCAGGGAGGAGGCGGCGGCGGCGGCTACTCCAGCTACAGCACCGCCTATCCCAGTCAGGTGACAGGGGGCGGGGGCAGCCAGGAGTACAGCTATGAAGGTGAGCGCCAAGGGCCTGTGAAGAAAGACGCCATGTTTGGCGTGTGTGTGTGTGTGTGTGTGCGTGTGCACTTACCAGTGCCCTGTCTTCAGTGTGCTCACACAGGGCTTGGAATGGCTGCTTATAATTCGTTCTTTGGTTACTGTAGCAACAGCACATATGAGTCATGTCCAGACCGGGGGGGGGGGGGGGGGGGGGGATAGCAGCTACCAAAGTCAGCGCCTCTGTGACACACTTGGTATTTACTCTGTCCTTGCCTGTTAATAGTGCACGTTCAGTCAGTCGAAGACCTTAAGGATACAGGATATGTGAGTTGCATTTGAAATGGAAGGATGCTGGTAGTGTGATATGAAGCTGCTTTAAGAACTGTGCCTTTTCTTTCTTTCTTTCTTTCTTTCTTTTTGGTCTGTGTTCATAGGTTACAACAACCAGGCGAACTTCAATGTGCCGGGTGGCACCAACCCAAGCTATGGGGGAAACCAGGGTTCCTTTGGCAGTCCTGTGGGGTATGGGAGGGGGGAGCCCAGCATGAACTACCAGTACAGATAGACTGAAACTCCACTTCCCATAACCCCCTTGTTCTCCATCCCCCTCTCAAGCTTTTTCCCAAAGCAGAAACGGCTCCCTTCTAAGTCAAGGTCCTCTCAGAGGAAAAAAGGCTAATTTTCATATTTCAGCTGCACAATTTCTGTTTGGATGTGTAAAAAAAATGATTAGGTAACAGTGTTTATTCTTTTGTATGGAGTTTTCCTTGCACCCCCCCCCCCCCCCCCCCTTTGAGCAATGCATTGCTGACCCATCGATATTAAAAAATAAAAGTCCCTTTCGCAAAAAGGGCGCACCCTGTCTGCTCAGCCGATAAGCATATTGTTACCTGTTTGTTTGGTTAACACTGTTGAGATCCCCGTTTTCTCCAAAATTTTCTCTCCAGTCCATAAGCTGAAGCTGCTCATTGTGGAGGTCTGCTGAAGTGACCGAATCGCATTTCGATGTGAGACCGGTCATTTTCACTGCTCTCTAATGGATGGTTAGTCAGGTTGTCTCATCTTAACTTCTAAGTTTTAACTAAAGTAGGTTTTGGTCTCTGCCTTTACCTGTGACGGTTCCTGTCCCTATCACAACACACCTGTGCTTGTGTTAGGATCATCTTTGGCCTAGCCTGACGTTACTGAAAACAATGACCTACTTGCCTCATTACCAAACAATGTATAGTTTTTCTTTAATTTTGCTTGTAATTTTAATGCTTATTTTTAATGTTTGAATTTATTTTATTTTGCGGTTTTTAGCCAGTGATTTCTTGAATGTAGGTGACTGGCAATTGAATGATTTTTAGTTTGCTCAATGAGTTATTGGGGGGGTGGGGTTTTTATTTTTTATTTTTATTTTTTTGTCCCCCCATTATTTTTCAGAATAATGTGTACTAATGTGCATCAGTTGTGGTTTGTATCAATAAAGGATTTTTATTTTGGATGGTGCCTTCACTTATGGTTCCTGAATTATACATGTATGACCTCAGTGCTTTTGTGTCGCATTGCATTAAATTACGTCACGATCATTGGGATGGCAGGTATGCCATCCCGCCAAGTTACGCCTTGGCGGGGGCATGCCCCATACCTATACAGCACCGAGAGTTTGGCACTTTTCAGGGTTCCCCACAGAAATAACCACAACAGCCACAGACACTCAGCCCTTAAAACATTAAATTCTGTAGATTCTGACCCCATTTCAACAGACAGATTTCATAAACAACTTCACATGTCCACAATAACAAACTAAGTTGGGAACAAAGCCCCAAACCGTAAGGGGATTTTGAAAAAAATGACTTGAGAGAAAATATTGGGTAGCATTGCTTTGAAATACATCTTGTCATTTCGGTGAGGCAAGATAGCCTATATTGTTTGTAGTACCGTAACTTGGCGTCATTTTGATATCAATACTTTTGAGTAACTTGGCATTTTTGTACGTTGAAAACGTGTTTTTTTATGAGATATCATTTAGCAGACACCGTTATCCAGCGCGGCTTACAAAAGTACCTAATCGCCAAAAAGACACGCAAGGCCCTTTTATCATAAAACTGTATTTCACCAAATACCACTACACCGCTAACTTATCTGTACACAGCTGCAACTGTCCCCAAAGAAAAGACAAAAACGGAGGGACGATAAGCAAAGAGGGTCCGAAAAGCTGACGTCTGAAGAGGTTGGGTCTTCAGTCTCTGAAAATTGGTTCCGCGGTCTTGACCGCTGTGGGAAGCCTTTTCCACCACCAGGGGGCCTAAACGGCCTAAAACAGACAGGAGATGTAATCTGGAAGCGCAGACATGTAGAGGTGGAGGGGGCAGTTTCAGAATGTTACAAAATGTAATTTTTTATTGATTTGATTGGTCTAACTTTATTAGTTGCAGCCACAGTCCAACGATTTTAAAAACATTTTTGGTTACACTACCCCCCGTGGTAGACCACGCTCTGCTGGCTATTGAAAAAGTAGATCACGAGCCAAAAAAAAGTCTGGGCATCCATGCCCTAGAAAGTATATCATAGGACTTTTGTAAGCCACAATTTCACTATCAGAATAATTTCATGCCGCGTAATCAATGAAGTTCTTCCACATTTAAAAATGTACAGAAGACATCCAACGGGTTACACCGCATTTGTGCTAGAAGAGCGAAGCTTCGCCTATCCCGTAGTGATACAGAGCCAAATCGTGCTTCGATCAGATCCAATGATTTAGCACACGATCATTACACACATTTTTAAGGTCATGAAAAAATGTTACTTGTAATGTACAACTCGGGGAACAACTTAAAACAATAATTATAAGCCTTTACTGTGTAGCATACATTTAATGACTCGTCAATCCTCAGAATCTGTGGGGTCAAAATGCCTCCACCCCCAATCAATGTCTTTTCTTTCTATTCATTTTAGTGATTTCATTGAATGTGCTTCGCAGCGCAGATCATGAAATATTACAAGCGTTCTCGGACGGTCCCTTCGTAATAAAATGAAATACTTAGCCTATATAATAGCCTATTAAGCATGGACTTTAATCTTCATACCAGAAGTTCAATTTTAAATGGTTCGCAGGGGTGATTATACCTTTTGTGCACTTACCAATCCGAGGCCTCGGTTCTGATCATTCTCTTTAGTGATGTCTGCTAAATTAACGCCTGTGAATTCGTTCCAGCCCTATCTGCATCACAATGGCTGGAGTAAATCAGAAGTTCAGTTGATAACTTCCGAGAACAATGAGTTCTCAGGAGTGTCCGAATCAGCACACTTGTCTACGATGGAGTACACAAGGGGTATACAACTTGAATACTCACTAGTAGGCAAGTGCGTTGATTTGGACACGGACCTAGATGGTTTATCGCGTAGGATACAGTAGTTTCACTTATCACACACATTCAGTTTTGCAAAACGGTTGTTAATTAACCTACACTGTCATATTGCCTCACAAAAGTCTATATGTACATGTTACGTTTAGAGGGTATTGTTTTACAAAGTATTACAAAGTCAGTATTACAAGGTTTGCTATGTGAAGAGAACTTGTTTACATAGCCTGTTGCAAAGTAAGTAAAATGTTCGTAGGAGAGAAGTGCCTGCAAACTGGCTCCTTAAAAATATTAATACCCTATATGACTAAATCAATCTACCTTAAACTGCAGGAACTGTTTTCCAAATCAATGCAAAACCAGGACAAAGGAGCGCCCATGTTCTCTAGTCTCCCTCTCCTTCCGCTATGCCCCCTAATCAATCGATCCAATGAAATCATGAAAAGCCGACCACTCAACTACGACCACAGTTGTCTGAGAAGTTTTCAACCGGATACAGACCAGTCGGGGTCTCGGACACTATAGTGAGATATAGACTAGCCTACCCGAAGCGTCGTGCAAGAATTTGATATTTACGATGTGAGAAACGTTGAATAGATTTTCCGGATATTTTGGTTAGGTGGCCTTCACAGATTTACGCAAAGTACTCTGTATTAACTTTTTAAATTCGCTTCAGCACAGTGCCGGTTGGATAACTTGACGCGTCGTTTACCCAAAAACTTTCAAACGTGAAGTTGGAGAGAATAGTCGATTAGAGAGAATCAGCAAAATATTTTCTCTTTCAAAATGATTACTTTAAAAACGTATTTTTACCGCCAGCGCATCAAGCGGGTGCGAAGGTAACAATTAGTATTCGTTTAACAAAGGGTTCCAACACTTGTAATGGCTACGACGACTCGCAGATTGTCCTTATAAACAAAAAATACAGACACAGCCTGCTTGGCAGGTCCTGTGTGTTTATCCGCTACAGAATATACCCGAAATATCCACAAATACCTGTAAGGTGAGTTGTCGTTATTCCCCATCTGTTGTATTGTAAATCTGCATGCCTCTGTAATGCATGGAATGAAGTAGCCAACATCTTGCGAGAGTTACCATGCTGAAGTGTAAGTTGCTGTAACAAAGAGTTACTGTTTTTTTAATGCA
This sequence comes from Anguilla japonica, assembly GCA_025169545.1. Taxonomy (NCBI): domain Eukaryota; kingdom Metazoa; phylum Chordata; class Actinopteri; order Anguilliformes; family Anguillidae; genus Anguilla; species Anguilla japonica. The sequence continues at coordinate 69,834,201 of CM045884.1, read as the reverse complement.
CGAGCGGTTGTACTGCCAGCACGCCAGTGGTATACTTATTTGAATTGCATTTATGGAAGACATTCCAGTAATGTGTCAAATACCGAATTGCGTGGTCGATAGATGTGTCAGCCTTTACTTTTGTTGTGCCTTTTTATTTCGTGAACTTTGCAGCACACTACGCGACTGAGTAACAAAATGTCATTTAGGTAGTGACCATTTAATGCAAGGTTGTTAGCAACTCCAAATTAAAAGAATAAAGAACATCTTTATTGTAGAAGAAATGAAACTGTCATAAGAGCAGTAGAAAGACATTGTTGGTCTGGTTGGATATTCAGCGTGCGCACGCGCGCACACGCAGTAATGAACGTGGTTCGGGTAGGTTCTGTTGGTAGATATTGCTCAGACATACTAGTTACTTATATATGGTATTGTCGGTGTAGTAGTGTCTTGAGTTCACTCACAAGTGTATATAAATAACACAATAAATCATTCACTATTTTAGGCTGATCTCATGATTCTTTGTAATATGTGGAACCTTCCTGTCTTGGAAAAGCAGATGATTTTACTTAATTTTTCCCTTCGTTTGTTGCTCATATTTTGGCCTCTTTGTGTTTCACCTCCCCGCTGTCGCACAGAGACCAAATTCCTGGCTGGTACTGATAACATCATGGTTTCCAACTGTAGTGATTTCCAAACAAAGGAGTTACCATTTTGTGTTAAGTGATTGCATCCATTTCCTCATGTGAAGTGCCAGTCTGATTCTAAATGGCACTATTCAAATAATGACTGACTGATGGACTTTGCATCAAATCATTGGGCATGTCATGAATAGCTCTGAATGAACCAAAGATTTGGATGTGGCCTTTGAGAAGAAGTTTAATGATTAGTCCATTATGCTCAGAACACTCCCCCTGTGTTCCACTCGTGGGCAGTCTCTGTCTGTATTCTAATATAGCAATCAGGCTTTATATGATTTTGCTGTTCAGACTTGTCTAATGGCCAAAAGGATGGAGGAGATTTAAATTTAGCCTCACTTAAAACAAACCTTAAACAGTCTGGCTGAAATGTGCAACCGAAAGAACTTTATTTCTTTTACTTTCGATAATAGTTTGTGTCAGCAGTGATTCCAGTTCAGACTTGCCATGGAGATATAGATGAAGTGTGATACGTGGATCTGTTTATGTGCGTGTTCATTTAAGCATGTGCCTACGTGAGTGTGTGCGTATGTGCGTTTGTGTGCTGTTGGACGAGGAGGTAGAGCAGGGGTCGGAAATTCAGTGTTCGTATCTGACTAACAGCCAACAGGCAAAAAAAAAAAAAAAATCACAACTCAGAACCAGGGCTGTGGTCACATGTGTGCAGGGTAGCTAAAATGGACGCTTAGTCAGAGTCAGCAGCATGCGCTGCCCGCCTGGTCCTGTACTCTTCACCTCTGTCTCCGCGTCCCCCCCCCGCACTTCAGCTGATAAAAGCCGCCAGGGGAGGGGTACGTAGCGCAGAGATAGGACTGGAAGCACAAACAGGAGCACTGGAGTACAAACCTATCACCTCACAGTGAGTCAATTATTGAACCGAATCATGAGGCCTGTGGTACCTGATAGCAGATTCCGTGTCTTTGAGGACACACAAATGCTTATTATCAGTGGATATTGTGTGTGTGCGTGTCAGGAGGACTCTCATCATTGTTTACTTTGTCTAGCGTCGTGTGGCATCTTGAAGCATGAAGACTTGCACTGCTGTTGATAATGTTCATTTTGATGTTCATCCTATTCTGTGTTGGGTATTGATTTTTTCCTTCAAGAAATCATCAAAGAACGCTGCAGAAATTCTATGACCCACAGTCCATGGCAGCAAGTTTTCTTTATGACATTTTGAACAGCCGTGTCTGTAGTTTTACTTTTTATATGAAGGAGATGTACTTGAAAATTTTATCCCTGCTTCCCCATTGTTGCTTTTTCAGATGGCTCCACCTGTATTCCTCCTGTCCATGCTATTGACTACAGTTCCCACGATTCTCTGCTACCCAAGCTCTTTCATGGATCTCGAGGACAAGGCTCGTAAGCCTACTTCATTACATCATTGCCCTCATCTCAGCTTAAATGTGCTTATTCTCATGTATCACAAATGTAGCTACAAATGGATAAACCGAGTTTGCTGAAAAAGACTGATCGTGTTGTTACTCTTTGATTGGTTGCTTATTGTGGACGAGAATACGCTTTTATAGTTTGTATATTGTGACTCAGGTAACAAGTCCTCAATCCGGTTCCTGGCGGTTGGGGACTGGGGCGGGCTGCCCAACCCCCCATACATCACCCCAATCGAGAAGGCTACAGCGCAGGAGATGGGCAAGGTTGCCCAGCAGCTGGGAGCTGATTTTGTGCTGGCTCTGGGGGACAACTTCTACTACAAGGGGGTGAACAGCGTGCATGACCCCAGGTTCCAGGTAAGACAGTTCTCAGAAAAGCGGTGTAACACACGTGAATGCGGAAAAAGCCAGCTATTTTGTCTGTTACACTGTGTAAATGGACTGCATTTATATGGTAAATGGACTGCATTTATATAGCGCTTTTATCCAAAGCGCTTTACAATTGATGCCTCTCATTCACCCATTCACACACACACACTCACACACCAACAGTGAAAGGCTGCCATACAAGGTACCAATCAGCTCGTTGGGAGCAATTAGGGGTTAGGTGTCTTGCTCAGTGACACTTCGACACGCCCAGGGCGAGGGATCGAACCAGCAACCCTCCGACTGCCAGACAACCGCTCTTACCTCCTGAGCTATGTCGCTGTGTAAAATGTTCAGGTTGCTAAACAGTAAAGCATTGATTGGGTATGCTCATTTTGTTACGTGCTTCTTTTGATTTAGCACTCCTGTTATGAACACACACCAGCGTTTTCCTTCTTTGCCCGATATTTCAGGGTTTCCTTATTGGCTCTCTTCGCCCGAGCTCATTGTGACATAAGAGGAAGTAAGCCTGCTCTGATGTCTGTCTCCCAGGACACCTTCGAGAACATCTTCACCGCGGACTCTCTGAACATCCCATGGTACGTTGTCGCTGGCAACCATGACCACGCGGGGAACGTGAAGGCTCAGATTGAGTACAGCAGGCTGTCTGAGAGATGGTAAGGAGTCACTGTTGGTGCAGAAGAAATAAAGACGGATGCACCCACCTCATTTATTTAGACAGGGAAGGCGGTTGAATTGTGGGCTAGGACTCGTGTCTGTAGGAGTAGATCAGAAACTAATCTTTGAGTTTAGCTGTAGTCAGATTTTTGAATTCTAATCTGAGGTTAAAACTTGGAATAGGCTCATGGATTTCCCATAATTAAGCGCAGAAGCACTCTAGGCTTTAATACTTAGTTTTTACATCTTCTCTAACTGTTCTTGTTTTATTGTGAAGGAAACCCATTCAGGGTTTGTAAATACTGATAATGCTGCTGGATGTGTATCGCCATTTGTAGCTGTATCTGCATTTCTTATGTATATTAGTTTGCAGGTAATTCCAGTGCAATGTCTCAGCGTTAATTTTTCTGAATTTTATATTAAATATTGCAACGTTGTCCCTTTGAAATAAACAAAATAAAGTCAAAGTTATTGTGCTTCTGCCCATTACATTTCTGTCTTTACCGCTACCTTAACTTTTCTCCCCTTGTCCTGTACCCCCCACCCTGCACCTCCATCTCCTCCACCCTGCAGGCGCTTCCCCAACTACTATTACGAGCTCAACTTCCGCGTTCCTCACACGGACAGCACCCTGACCATCCTGATGGTGGACACGGTGCTGCTGTGCGGGAACTCCGATGACTACGAGGACCAGAAGCCCCGGGGGCCGGTGAGCGCCGTGGAGGCCAATCGGCAGCTGCAGTGGATCCAGAAGAGGCTGGAGAGGTCCAAGGCGGACTTCCTGCTGGTGGCGGGGCACTACCCGGTGTGGTCCGTGTCCGAGCACGGCCCCACGGAATGCCTGCTGAGGCAACTGCGCCCTCTGCTGGTCAAACACCAGGCCACGGCTTACCTCTGCGGTCATGATCACAATCTTCAGGTTAGTTTAAAGTTTTATTTCTCTTTCTTTTTTTTCTTTCCCATGTAAAGCGACTTTGAGTACTTAGAAAAGCGCTATATAAATCTAAGGTATTATTATTAGTTTACCAGCATTGGTTTATTTTTTTCCTTTATGGGGGCGTCAAGATCATCATCAGTCATTGGTGTGGTGTATGTGAAATATTGCCTTGGTAGCAGATAGTAATGCTCCTAAAATAAATCCCAAAATAAAGTTAATTCGGAGGCACTCCCAGTTCATGTCTATTGACGATGTAGCTATAAACAAGGAATTATTCTTTTAAGAGAAACTAAATGATCCCGATGTACAAATCACACATTTTAAATGGCTAAGAGACATACATGCATAAAGAATTTGAATGCATTGCTATAAAGGATCGAGCTAATGTTTCACATATATTACAGGAACTGTTGAAAGAAGATCTTTAAAGATATATGACCAAAATACCTCTTTATTGCCTCTGAGTAATTATCCACGCTACACTACCAATGGGGACTGTTCACCTTTCATCCAGATGTGCTGCAAGTTCCCATCATAGTCTTTTAGCCCCAGAGATTATTGATATTTCTGTGCATGTGTGGAGGTTTTAGATTGTTATTGGGAACTCAAAAAAAAAAAATTATTGATTTGCTCAGTCGGTGCAGACTGTCTTTCATCAACTTGGCGACAGTGTAGTAAAACGGGTAAGGAACTGGTCTTGTAACCTAAAGGTCACAGGTCCGATTCCCGGGTAGGACACTGCTGGGCAAGGTACTCTTGAGCAAGGTACTCAACCTGCATTCTTTCGGTGTATATCAAGCTGTATAACTGGATTCGATGTCAATGCTATGTTAAAAAAAAAAAAAAAAAGATGCGTATGTCACTGAGGATAAGAGTGTCTGCTAAATGCCTATAATGTAAATGGAAATCCCTCTGATGCACGAGATGACATTTGTACTGTGACTGTCTACGACTCGACTCGAGGTACCAGTGGAAATAAGCTGGAATCGCCCAGCAATCTGCGACAAATGCAGAGAAAGTAGTTCCTGCTTTTTCTCTTCTCCATTTGTTGTCAATCTCTCTCTTTTTCTGAATTAGCTGCTGTGCACTCTGTACATGTGATACCATGTGCGTTTCAAAACAGAGTTCCAAAAGGATTACATTGAATATCATTGTATGTATATTTTCCTTTTGTGAAAACAGTATGTTTAACGTTTGCCTTTGGCTGTGTTTCACCCCAGTTTTATACCACATACACCCCCCCCCCCCACCCACCCACAACCTCCCTTCGTGTCTTTTCTGGTGGTGATGTCACATTTTGAATGTTGGCGGGGAAAACGAGGGCATTGTTAAAATCTTTGTTAAAATTATTAAACCTTTAACTGCAGGATGTGAAGGTAGAAAGTAAAGCCTGAACTGCCTCTCTGATTCCCCCCCCCCCCACAGTACCTGCAGGAGTCGGGGGTGGGCTACGTGGTCAGTGGTGCGGGAAACTTCATGGAGGCAGACATGACTCACCGGCACCACGTCCCCCGGGGCTCCCTCAAGTTCTTCACCGGGGCCGCGTCCACCATGGGCGGCTTTGTGCACGCAGAGGTCACCAAGAAGCGCATGGACCTCACCTTCTACCAGGCCAGGGGCACCTCGCTGTACCGCACGAGCCTGTCGCGCCGGGACATCGACCATTCAGACGCAGAGAATTAATGACAACGGTCACACGCACGCTCACACATCCCTACACACGCACGCTCAAACACACGCATGCACGCAGGCACATCCCTACAAACACATGCTCACACATCCTTACAAACACACATGCACGCAGGCACATCCCTACACACGCATGCTCACACATCCCTACAAACACATGCACGTACACACATGCATGCTCATTCACTCACACACATGCACACAAGCACGCACACACACACACACACACACGCGCACACACACACACACACACACACACACAATGAGATCACATTACCTGACAGGCACACAGCAATGACATGGACAGACAGCAGTGTAAATAGCACACAAAAGACACTAGTAATAGCACACAAGGCCTGATTTGAATCTGAAGTTAAATACATTCCATGGAGTCATTCAAATTTATAAAGTTTTTTTACAAGCGTTTCTCATTTAATCAAGGATTCATTCAAAGACGAAAAAAATATCAGAACACCCCAAACTTTAGTTTGATTACACTTTTGGCTTTAAGGTGATATGCTGTATTGATAAGGATTCATTTGATATGACAAGGAGATAGAACTATAAAATAATTTTTTTTTTTACAATTTATGAAACAAGGTATTTTGGTTAAATGTAATTTTTCCAAGAGAAATAATCCAGTTTTAACTTAATATGTGGGTTAACAAATGAAAGCAAAAAAAAAGAAGTTTAGATCATTATTAGTGTAATGATTTTGTATTAGTCTACTAGGCTTGGGATCACAGCTATACATTACATGTACACTCATTGCTTTAAATTTGGAGTTTGTGTTAGTTTTAAAATGTGTACAGTATAGTAGTGTCTGTCATTGCACCACAGATTGGATATAGCTGTGCAAACACCAAACACCATCATCTGATTAGAGTGCAAGTTAGTGATTAATACTGAGGACAGATAGTTACATTTTAAAAGATAACTGGTGTCAAAATATATGAATGAAAAATTCTTGTTTGATAGGACACTCTCAGCATACGATTTTAGCCATTCTAAGAAGCGATCTGTAATATATTCGGTTAATTTATGTGAATATTTTAATCAGTCCCTTAAAAGTATGTAATTGGGCTGTTGTATTTGTGCTGGCAATTCAAAATCTTAAATGTTAAAATTAAGGATAATAAATCACATCACACTACTCTTCAATTCATCAATGAAAAAATCTCTAATGAATATATGTGAAAGTGCATAATTGAACTACCTGTGTCTTAATAAATTATTGCTTAAGGCACTGCATTTCAATTCAAAGATCTGTCTGCCTTTTTGTGGTAAAAAAAAAAAGAAATTTAGTATATTTCTTTGAGGTTACGGGCAGTACACAGTGTACAATTGTGTAGAAGGCTTGATCTTAAAGAGGAGGGCAAGACGAGACTACTTTGTCAGTGGTACTTGCCTTATTCATGAGTTCATTCATTTGATTTATAACGGTCATTATCCTTTTAAGTTTATGAATTGTCTTTGATTTACGCAGGCCGTCTGATGGAGCTAGGCTCGCTTAGGCAGAGAGCATGCTGGGTTGCAGAGCAGCTATGTGCACAATCATCAGCTGCTACACTCCGCTATAAATCATCTAAAGCGAAGTGTTTATGTCCTCCAGGGGATACGTACGGTGGCCTGTTTAATTACTACAGCTAGCGGTACAGAGAATATTTATTACTGTGCTTGCAGCTCCCTCCTTCTCCGCCTCTGCTTGTTTTACTACATCTCCCAGGAGTATTAGCAGTTCTGCCCCTGACCATAGAACACTCAGAGCCGGCATGTTACTGCAGGTCGTGGTGAAAGCATTTCCTTATCAACAGTCCAAACAAGGGGATAGGAGTCGCATACTGAAGGACACCTGCTTTCAATCAAATGCAAACTTCATAAAATGGAAAAAAATAAAACATTATGGCTGGGACCTGCCATATTGTCCAAAGCGTTGAGAATAAGTATTCTAAACTGCAGATTTTTTTTGGCCTGTTTGATGTGTGTCAGGCCAGCAGGTGGCAGCAGTAGCTTTTTGTTGTGATCTGGGGCACATCGATAGACTTCAACTGAAGCTTCAACAGGCTTGTTCCGTACTGAGGTGCATTGCCTTTAAAAGGTCTGCAGGTGAGCTGAATGATTTTTTAAAATTAAAATGATGACTCACTGGCAAATGTGAAATTTTAAATTTGAAACTTTAAACTTATTTTCCCTCAGTGGTTCTCTTGCCTCTTTAGTGGAAGCCTGCTTGGGTTAATTTGAATTAACTTGCATGTTTCAGATGTTTTTTGGCATCAGTATTCAAGGAACTGTTGTATTTGTGCGTCGATAAATATGCCATGTATATACATTTGTGTGACTTTTTCAGGCAATAATTATTTAATGAGCTACTGTACAGGGTGTAACTAACAGTATGCTCTCTTAACTGTCTCAGTTTGAGAATCAGAAAGTTAATGTTCACTTTACCCTTCAAAAAGCAGCTGTAGATTCAGACTACAGTATTGAAGAGTTATTATTGCAGTACATTATATTAGTGGTTATTTATCTGCCATATGCTTATTTTAATAATTTTCCATTTTTATTTTAAAGTCATAATTTATTAAAATTACACATTTGCATTATGTGTGTGTGCATGTATATACAGGCAGTGTGTGTGTGTGCGTGTGTGTACAGGCGTGTATGCAGTGTGTGTGTGTGTGTGTGTGTGTGCGTGTGTGCATATATGCATGTGTGTGTGTGTGTGTGTGTGTGTACAGGCTTGTGTGCAGTGTGTGCGCGTTCGTGCAGTGCCTGTGGTCCATTACCCCCAGCTGACCTGGTTATTTGACTGGGAAAAGGGCAGCCTAATCCCGTTAGCACTAAAGAGGCACTGCATCTCTAATTGCGTTTAATCCGAAGCTAGAGGTGGCTGGCCATGGATGGCCAGGTAGTGATCAGGTAGCCCTTCTCCTTCTGTGTCTCTCTTTCGTTCTCCTTCTGATTTCAATCCGAACGCCCAAAGGGGATCGGGTTCATTTAAAGTTCCCTCTGCCCTTTCCCCTGACCCGTTCTGACCTCTCTTGTCCTTCTCACGTCCCACCATAATCCAGCACAAGATCAGCAAGCATTGTGGGACACAAGGTGACTTTCTGACCATCTGACATTGACTTTGCATGGACTGTCCGCCTGGTCGTTCCAGCCACTGGACCCTTTTCAACAGGGCTGTGCAGTTAGGTTCTCTCCGACCTCCTGAGGTTCCATACATAAAAATATAAATAGATAAATATCACCTCTCTCAGGCCCGACTATTGTACAGTTCAGCGCTTGGTCAAAAGGATACTTCACTAAGCAGAGGCGGAAAAGCACCATATCAGCGTAGCCTGAAAACTGCAGACCTGGCCAGTGTGCTCGTCAGTCCCTCCTGGCACTATAGGGCCCTGTATTCTCAACCGAAGGAGCACATTCACTGGGGAAGACAGGAAGAGAAAACGTGAGGATCTTAAGTTGCATGAATGTGCGGATAGCACGTGCGATACGTAACACAGTACCTTTCGTTCCCATTTAGTGATTATTCACACTGCGCACACTTTCAGATTGCATTTAGTTTATCGTTACCCAATGCTCAGTGTCCGGTTTGGATGCAACAGGGTGTTTTTTTTTTTTTTTTTTTTTTTTTTTTTAGAGATTATCATTTTCTTCTTAATCTCTCCTTTCAGAACCCAGAGATTTTACAGATTTTATATCATGGGTTTTGGTCGGGACACAAAATGCCAAAAAAGAGCACGAGGAACACTATGACAGGTACCCATGTGTGGGTATTTATTTATCCTGCATGTCCGTGTGCAGGATTTACACATCCTAAGTAGAAACATCCATCCTAAGTAGAAACATCCATCTTAAGCCCTATTCGCACAGGACTAGTATTACCTGGGGACCTCTGGTAACTTGTAATAATTGCAGAGGTCATCTGTGATCTTAATCCCGTGCGAATCTGCCATGTCTGTAATCTGTAAAGTAAAAATTCCACCGCAAATTACCTACCATATTTCGCCAAACACAGAGGTCATGTGATAATATTAGTCCCTCGCGAATCGGCATCTCAGTGATTTGGGGTCGTATTTTACTATTACGCAGAGCAGAGCCTTGACATTTTCAATCATATCCGGGGGGATAATGTCAGTAAATTCGAGTAAAATACAGACTTCGCTTATCCCGTGCGAATGCGCCACACGAAGCACAGACTTGGGGGGGTAATTTCTAAATCACACGAGGTCCCCAGTTAATACTAGTCCCGTGCGAATAGGGCTTTAGACAGGAATCCAGAAATCTCTGGTGTAGAGCAGTGTCGGGAAAATTCAAATGAATGGCCAGTGGACACCATGATCAAACAATACGCAAAAGAGTATGAACGCAATTATCAATGGAAGGCAGCTGTGAAACAATGAGACAGAGGCGGAGGCTGACAACACATACAAAATTCAATATCATCTCTACCTGTGTCCCAACAGGTAAAACAGCCAGTAAGGTAGAGGGAACGTAGTGTGACAACAGCAGATGCCAGACATCGAACAACGCTTAATTGTGAATCCATGCCATCGCCTTGATCGTCCGATTGAATTAAGCTAAGTCCGCTCCTTAAATCCCTCCGGTCAAGATAATCCGCTACACTGAAAATAACATCGGACAGGCCTAGAAACAGGTGACGTCACTAGTTCAGTGAAGGTTGCACAAAGGGAAAGCAGGAGAGCTTTATGACCTAAAAGGTCACAGGACACACATGCAGTTGATCACTGATCCATCAGTGAATTTGAGCCATTTATGTAAAACGTCTTCAAATCTAAGATATGGATGTCCGTCCCGGACCATGTGATGCAAACATGATTTAGTCAATGTGGATGATATCTGTGCACTGTTGATATCCATCTACAAAGAAACAGGCACAAGATACCTACATTACATGTATTATTTTATATATGAGGTTTCATGTATTTAATACATTATGTCATATATAAGTTTGAATTTACGCAGAAGTGATGCCACTACATGAGATGAAGCAGAAGTGATATACTATATCTGTAGATTACATCACTTACATAAAACTTAAACCAAGTAAAATTTGGTTTGTAGTTGTACTATAAATAGGACAAGAGCATGGTCAAAAGTAGCTATCAAGCTCAACATCATTCCATTACAATTTCAGTCCAATCCTTCAGTCCAGTTCAGTCCAGTCCCAGAAGGAAGAGACTTCTCATTTTAGGATGGATTTCAATTCAATTTCAATTGGAGTTGGCTTCAATCAATAGAACCGTACACTTCCAGGCATGTTACTTTAACAGATCTGTCAGAAGGTCTTAGATGTGCCAAATATCAAACAAGAACAAAACACTCCCATCCAAGCTTGCATTTGGCTCAAGTGGCCAATATCCAGAAGTCTGCTCTAAAATTGGTCCTGCTCACCCCTCTTTCAGTAGTGGTCTGGTCTGTGTTGGTGCTGCAGATTTGGTAGGTGGTGGGTGTGTTCCAGAAATTTCCAATTTTGTGTTCCTTGAAATAAGCAGATCTGAAATAAACTGGAGTATATGACAGTCAAGCTATCAATCAAATCTACACAAATGTCCCTTCGTCTTACAGATCTTTGAAAAATCCCAGTCTATCTTTGTATTCTTTCGCATATTATTCAGTACATTTAGGAAACAGTCAAATCGATCAGCATATTTACCACCAGGTAATGTAAACTTATCGATCTATCTGAGGTGTAAGCATATTATCTCATTTTTGGTACCCTTGTATTTTTGCTATTAAGGAAATATTGAACAAACAATTCTACCGCAGGTGTTAAAATTGTTTGTACTAAATGAAAATGAATGGTCATCCCCTGTATAATGTACACACTCCATAGTTGTGAGCGTGCCTGTATAAATGATGTCCAGCAGCCGAGAGGCGTTACGGCAAATGAGGTCTGTTGTGATCGTAAGCGGGCGCGGGATCAGCCGAGTCCTCAGGCCTCAGCGTCGGTAACTTCCCGGGGCTCCCAGGGCTCTTAAATCTGCTGGGGGAGAGGCTGGGCGCGGGGCTGCCGGCCGCCCCGTGGGTGGGGAAGAAGGACGGAATGTAGGGGATGGAGGCCAGCAGCGAGGGGCTGTCCTCCGGGTTCTCCTCCGGCGACAGCGGGATGATGACGTCGTCCTGGTCCCACACGTGGAAGGCGTTGGGCTGCGAGTGGGTGAGCCCGGCGGGCGTGTGCTCGAGACTGAGGCTGGCCATGTCCTCCTTTTCCTGATCGTCCTCGTTGGGCCCCAGCACACAGTCTGCAGAGAGAGAGAGAGAATGGAAGGAGCGGTGAGACACACTCACATTGAAAATGGACTGTGGAAACAAATGCGGTCTTCAAAGGATCCATTTGCTGGTATTACTGCTGCTTAGTGACAGTTTAGCTGTAGTTTAGTGTGTTCTGCAGCTGGCACACAATTACTGGTTGATAAAACGGATTTCACACATTCTCAGTTATTCAAGAAACATTAACATTTATACCAATTTAAAACGACTTGGAAACATGGAGACATGCCTGCAATATCGTGCGCGAGGTCCTTGATCAGATGACCAACAATGGCATAAGCAACGGCAGCCACTACCAAAGCGGCCATCAGGAGGTAGAGAACAGCTTTAGGTAATTGGATGATGTCCTTTGGAGGTGGCTTGTAGTCCTTGTAGAGTGGGTCTCCGCTAGAAATAGAGTACTGATAAGCATGCCCCACTTCGTTACTCAGGTTGAAACTCGAGCTGTTCATGAAATCCATCGTCACTTTTGAATCGTGCAAGTTTAAATTGGCATCGTTTGCCGATGCATTGGTCGTCCGCAGATTTTTAATCCAAGTTTTGCGTCTGAGACTTCATTCCCCATCATTGAACATTCCTTGGTGTTCTGATAAGTCCCTTGCGATATTCCTGAAGACTCTTTTCAGCCATTGCTACACTGAAGAGGGAAAAGTTTTAAAAAATCGACAGATCGAACACGCGGTGTAAAGCCATGAGCCGATAATTTGTGAAAAGTGCAGGTTCAATTAGCGTATGTTCCAAAATCAAGTTTTGTATACCATGAGAACGATTATGTATGTTTCTTTGCCACTTGATAATAAAAAAAATGACACCAGAAAAAAAAACGCTACATTATCTACATTGGGCTAAAACCTCACAATTTGTTCAAGCACTCACTCAAGTGTGATTAGGCTATAACATAATTTAACTAATGGAATCTCCCATAATATAGCAACATTTAACAGCTGTAATGTAGTTTTTCAAAAACATACTTTAAAATAAAAAGTCATACCTTTATTTTACACGAGCCAAATTTCCGAAATAATGGTTCATATTATATTTGTTGTGCAGAAATCCCTTTCGGAAATGTAGCCTACTTCTTGAAGCGTAATTTTTTTTGTCGAATAATTATCTGTCATGTTCCCAAAAAATTCAAATCCTTCGCTTTTCAGCGCAAAAATACGTGATCTTGATAATTCAGCATTGTGGGCAGCTGCACTTCTGTATTGCTTTCGCGCTCCTTGGTGCTTAACATAGCCGCATGACTCCTAAACGACATTTCCCCAGTGCAAAGTTGACGCTGACTGTAGAGTATAGCAGACGGACTCATTTTAATCATCCGTGTCACCAGATGGACATCTCGTGTTGGCCCGCCTCTTCCGCACACACAATCACGCAGTCCATGCCAGTTTTTTTCTTCCCTTTCTTTTTTCCCCCTTTCTTGGATGGCAGTCCCACAATACGGAATCACTGTGGTCACTTTTGAGAAAATTTCTATTATGAGCAAGATAAAAAATTGTTGTCTTATTATACCCAGTTCAGCTGTCTGATATTATCCATCCCTGGTTCTTCTATTCCCTCTCCAGTATTTGTTTGGAAAAAGGTTTAGTTATCTGAATGTAACAGCAATGTTACTCATACATTCCTATACAACCGCTGTTTTTCAGTATGTCAATCAGCTTTGCGTCAGTTAAACCTCTCTACTTGTATTTATACCATCTGCCACATTATGGGTCGGTACAACAGAGCAAATACACCAGGGTGGAAACATTTTCAATGTTTCCTTTCTATACTTATCAGTGTTTTTTTTTAAACTATTAATTCTCTCTCTCTCTCTCTCTCTCTCTCTCTCTCTCTCTCTCTCTCTCTCTCTCTCTCTCTCTCTCTCTCTTTCTCGCTCTCTCTGTATATGTGCAGTGTGTGCTTCCTCTTCTTCTCATTAATATTATTGCTATTATTGTTCTTGTTGTAGCTAAGACACATAATCACATTAAGATCACTGTGACCGTAATCCATCCCCTGTTTTATTTTTGTATTTTGCCACACTAATGAATTCACACTGCGTTGTGTTTGAGAAGCCACGAGGCTTTGCGTTCAGAAGAAAGGAAATGAAAAAAGGCCGCCCTAAGCTGTGCTTCAGTGTGTCATTGTGTAATTCCGCTTTGGGATTTGATACTTTCATTATGTCCCAGTTCCACAGCAGGTGCTGACATGAAAACATCCGGGATAGGGTCGTAGCTTTATGCCCTGCTCAAATGAGGCATCATTATCTGAGTCGACTGTGAACCACAGTCACGTTGACTACAACAAGAACGACAGCCCCCAAGAGATTATCCAATCAGTGGGCACAGAAAATGAGGACCTGCCACATGGCATGGCTTGGTATGCAGAAATGCATCTCTCTCTCTGTGAGGTATTGGGTTTACGTACGGAATCTGCACCGCCTGTGCGCAATAAGCAAAGCACAATGGATCCGTCTGTCGTGTACGCATTTATACTGACCTCACGGGGTTCAGATGCAATCTACTCCAACCGAGTAGGATTTGTACCATCAATGTTGATTTAACAGCAAACACGTATTCAGTAGTAGGAAACTGGTTTCCCAGAAGAGGGGAAAGCAGAAGACATCAACATGAAATCCGGGCTTCATACGAGAGTTGGATAACCTGAAGTACTGCACGTTACGAAACCACAGAAGGATTTAAAATAAGCTTCTGTTATTGTTTATGTAAACAAATGAAAAACATTTGCAGTGTAGTCAAGTCAAGTCAAGTCACTTTTATTTGTATAGCACATTTAAAAACAACAGGAGTTGCGCCAAAGTGCTTTCCAGCCACTACAATACAACACAACAAACCACAACAAAATCACATCACAATACAATACATGTATTAACAATACAACATAAAAAATAAAAAGAATAAGGAGGAATAAGAGGATAAAAGTACAGGATAAAATCAATTTAAGAAAGACTGAATAAGACCAACAACAGATTAAAAAATAACTAAATAAATTAAGAGTGGGGAAAACCATAGGGCAACCTCAAACTGCACTAAAAGCAAGAGAAAAAAGGTGGGTCTTTAAATGTGATTTAAAATTATCAATGGTGGGACAGGACTTAATGTGGGACGGGAGATTGTTCCAGAGCCTGGGGGCAGCAACAGAGAAAGCCCGGTCCCCTTTAGTTTTAAGACGTGAGTGGGGGACTGAGAGGAGTTGTTTTGCTGATGACCTCAGCGACCTGGAGGCAGAATATGGAGTCAGTAGATCAGTGATGTACTGTGGAGCTAATCCATTTAGGGCTTTAAATACAAATAGTGAAACATACAAATAGTAAAATACATAATTTTGTATAGTTGTAGATACCTAAAAGTCAGATAAAGAAAAACTAAATTCAAATGTACATTTACGGTATATCCGACTGACCCTTGAAGAAACAATCACATAGCAGACAGAACCTGTGAAGTTGTGAATGCTGCCGAACAAACAAAGACTGGACCGGCAGTACAGCTACACAAAATTAAGTCTGAACAGCCACAGGCATATTTAGCTATTTATATATTTGCTGAAGACTAATACAAAATGACACTTAGACATTTTCAAAAGATAGCGCCCTATTCAGTCCATATGTCCACTGTGAATTTGCAGCATTTGACTGACCTCAGATTGGCTTTATAAGGATAATAAAATTCATTTAATTCTTCATTTAGTTTGGTATTATTATAATGATTTTTAACATTTTGTGGAGAGCACTTTTCAGACCTTAGGTTCAAAGTGGTAAATAAAAACATAATAAAACATACATAATAAAACAATAAATTTAAAAGAAAAGTAAGTAACAAAAAAAATCAGTATTACAACCTTGTGTAAGGTCTGGAAGCCTGGACAGAAATGTTGAAAATTAAATAAATAAATAAAAATAAGAAGAAATAAAATTAGATACTAAATTTTGGCCTTGGACCTGTTTCTTGGATGGCCTAGGGTCAAAAAAAAGAGCTTGAATAGACCTATCATGCTTTATTCAAGGTAACAAAAAATCATTTTATATCCACCCAGGACAACAGCATTTATTCTAAAACCAGATGATAAAACCAGATGGTAGAATAGATGAATCAGCGTTGCACGATGGGGGATGGAGATCCTGAACATCTTCAAAGACAAGATTGTGGACATTGTATTTATTATGCCGTGAAAAGTCAATTGCCATCTTATTTTTTATTACAATACTTAAAGTTGATTTGTTCAGTTAACTTTACACCTTTTTGGTGATATTGCTCTTTTGTATTTCTGAGACCAACACCAGTGTCCTCCGCTTTTGTAAATTGTTCTGGATGAGCGTGTCTGCTCAGAGATTGTAATGTAAATGCAATGGCCTACTTGATGGGTAAACACTGTATTACACGTTCTGTGGCTCAACCCTGAGTGGAATTGCATGTGTGAATAACAGCTGCATGTACATTAGCCAGCGCGGTGTTGATAGATGTGTTGATTTATAGATGTCAGTGTCAACGGTAGGGTGTAACGTGCTTTCCTCCCATGTGTGTTCTACACATGTATCTTTGAACCCCCCCCCCGCCCTCATGATCCACCACTGGGCCCCAACCAAGGCATCACTGTTACATATTACATTACATTACATTACATTACATTACATTACATTACAGGCATTTAGCAGACGCTCTTATCCAGAGCGACTTACACAACTTTTACATAGCATTTACATTGTATCCATTTATACAGCTGGACATATACTGAAGCAATTCTGGTTAAGTACCTTGCTCAAGGGTACAACGGCAGTGTCCTTACCCGGGAATCGAACCTACGACCTTTCGGTTACAAGTCCAGTTCCTTACCCTGTGCTACACTCCGTCCCGTAAAGCACGTGTAGAGGTATCGAGGGAAATGGTTTTTTGTACATTAGGCACATTTAGGTAAGGCGATACTACTTTCACATTTTGAATTGCTAAGAGAGCAATAATTTTTAATAATTTAAAAATCTTTTTTTTTTTGTTTGCGTGAAAATTACAGCGACCAAAGTGGACCGTGTAGGGACGGGTGGACCAGGGTGTGGCACAGGCACCTAAAAAAACGTCCCGGCCAGCCCATTTATCTCGGCTCTACCACCACACCCAATTGTGAATGCCCACCTACTGTATATAGAGGCGCGTTTCCACCGCAGGAACTTTACCCCGGAACTAGGAACCTTTTGAGGAACTACGTGCGTTTCCACCGCAGGAACTAGGGTCTAAATTTAGTTCCGGGGGCTTTATTTTACCTCCAAAAGGTTCCTGCTCAGGGGGTAGTACTTTCCGAAAGTACAGGAACCTTTTGGGTGGAGCTTGCAGCGCTGAACATTTCTGATTGGTCGAGTACACGCAGCATTTTTTTGTATTTATTTTCAACCGCCATGTTTGAAAATATGCAGCCGCAAAACAATTTATTTTCATAATAACTTCAAATCAAACTTGTATGTTATGCGGCGCAGTAGCCTAGTTTTAGTTATAGCCTGCCAACGTCTTGGAATTATAACGTGTGCTCTTCTGTTCTTTTCTTGCTTTAGTATTCGTTTTAAAATGCTAAGCATTCGTGCTGGGACAGCATATTACGTACCAAAACATTCAAACGGATTAATTCGGTTGCTGAATATTTTCTTCCGGATTTTCTTTGTTAGTCCGTTGTAATTGACTCAAAACGTTTGATACAGTTATGTGAGGTATGCGGTAGTTCTGCGTAATTCACATTGTTGATACAGTAAAAGCAAACTGGAAATCACCTTCCGCACTTTTTGTCAGAGAAAAATAACAGGTTAATTCTAGTAATCGTCGCTTTAGCTTTTTCTGACTGCCGTAATTTTACTCTGCCATTCTTCAATTCCACAAAAAGACCAGGAAGACTATGGACTAATTTATGGTGCATGGTTCGCATCTGGAGGGCACACTTCGCTGCTCGGCTAGCAGTAACTTCGAAGGAAAGCAAACGGTGGCTGTACCACTGCTAATTTAAATTTTCACGCAAGTCCGAGTTTTCGTTCTATTCTTGTCATTTTGCGATTAGCCTATATGGAATTGACAATGAGAAAGTAATCAAAAACAGCAAATTGTTTACAACGTGTGCATGTTTTCTGCTGTTGTTGCCAGTTATATTGGAAATGTGAATACATTCTGTCGCTTCGGATGTCAAGACATGAAAGTGAATGTTCGCATAAAAACATAATGAATGTGCTTGAGAGGATATATAAAACAGTTACAATCTGACTATTGGCCTGTTATATCCTTTTTGTTGCATAACAACGGTCCAAGTTCAACTACCAACGACAGTTTTGCTTGACAACGGTAAAATATGCCCAAACGGCTGCAGAAGAATATTTCAATTCCAGGTGATTAAATTGATTTTAAAAAATCAATAAATACAAAAGTAACCATATATAGTCATTGTTGGTAACCCGTTGTATATACGTGGAATAAACCCCTCCGGGCTGTCCCGGTTATTAGAAAATAATGTAGGCTACTTCGGTGGTAGTATGGGGTTACAGAATAAATCATAGGACAGATGGACCGACGACAACGTCGCTATTTTACACGTCAGCGAACTAATTTGCCTAATCTTCGCGGAACTTTAGACCCCGGTGGAAACGCAGGCAACCATTGTTTGAAGGAACCTTTTAGTTCCTGGAAAAGTAGTTCCTGGGACTAAAAGTTCCGGGTAATTTGGTGGAAACGCGGCTCTATAGTTCTGTCCCCCTAGTTCAATGCAGGCCCAACTGTGTGAGTATCATCATCATCATTATCATCAGAGGCGTTTAGCAGACGCTCTTATCCAGAGCGACTTACACAACTTTCTACATGGCATCCATTTATACAGCTGGATATATACTGAAGTGATGCAGGTTAAGTACCTTGCTCAAGGATACAGCGGCAGTGTCCTACCTGGGAATTGAACCAGTGACCTTTAAATTACACCACCAACTCCTTACCTATTATACTACACTGCTGCAGTTACAGTTGAATATTTGAATATAGTTGAATATTCAACTATGTATTATGCAGTTATAGTTGAATATTTGAACATTTCTGGCCACGCTGCTGCATTCAGTAGTTTGAAAGCGAAGTTGTCCCCGCTGTTCACAGCCGTAAATAATAATTAAATTCAGCCCGATGGCTCTTGCGGTTTTACAGCCTCTATTCATGTCCGGTGTAATTTTTAGCCATTCCGGTGACCATGAATCTGTAGCAGGGGGAGGTGTGCCCGCAGTCACAGGAGCTGGTATTGAATGGGTCAATGACGGGAGCAGTGGTGTGATATCCTAAAAGCTCCATGCCAGTGGAGCTCTCAGCAGCCCTGGAGAGAAGCAGCCATATTATCTCTGAGCTGCAGGGTATCAGTCAGTCTCCCACTGCTTTCAATCGAAAACTTTATAAACGTCCAGACCGATTAACACAGCTCATTCAAAAAGATCTTTCCCTACCCATAGTGCCCTAGTGATTATCGTTACATAGCCTGCCCCAACTCTGTGCTAAAACAAAGCCAGTTAATTTAAATTGAATTACCAAAAGTGATCTTAAAAAACATTTATCATAGGAAACACAACAGAAAACCTGGTCATATATTGTTTTGCCTTTGTTTTCCTTTGTCCTTGTCTGTCTTTATACACAAGACTCAAACGGCTGACATATTGCTTTCACAACTTCTCATTTTTAATGTACCAATTCATTAATGCGCCTCCTTTTTCCAATTATACATAGTTATAGTTGATTTTGCAATCCTCCATGAAACCTGAGAAATGATAATACACTGACTACCGTAAAATTATCTGAGCAACAGACAATTCCCCAAAATCCCAAAAGAACACAACAGTGTGATTATGAAAAATAAAAAAGTCACAGAAAACTTTTACAGAAAGTAAAAGTAAGGTATGCTGAGTTTAACATCGTCACAGAGAGGTAGATTAGTTGGATCATGATGTCCATGTGTCAGTTATATCATAATAGAAATAGAAAACCCAAAAGAGGATTCATTTGTGAAAATGGGGAACAACATTTAGCAGTTTAACAGTAACAGTAACCAGTAACAGTAGTCCTGCCTGAAGGATACAATAAATTAGTCAATCAAAAAATAAATTCCAATCGTTATCCTATATTATCATCACTCTTTAATAGTTAATACTTGTCATGATAATTAGGACAGCAAACTAATTTCCTTATTTGCACAATGTCAAGCAAAAACCTCTGTAGCTTTTCTCCTTTCTCACTTTCACCACTAGAGATCATTTTCCTAAACATTACTTTTTTTAGATATTTTCTACAGTTCTAAAGTTCTGAAAAAAATCTGTTTAAATGAAACATACCCTCATTGTCCCAACAGTTCATTTTCAGAGTAAAAAAATTACAACTGCAGATCTCCTACAGTAATGACAGGCCCAAACAGCACTGCCTTCGAAAGTGTGTAACGCAATATTCCAGAACTTTGACCTTTTCCGACATGCTTACAGCGCAAGCTGTCCCAGGACCCCTGCCATTCTGAAAATGAAATTTTTTTAAAGGCACATTGGAATGAAAATAAAACACTGTGCTCGGACTACAATCCGTGTCTCTTTCTCAAGAATCAGGTCGTGATTTAGGTCCAGGTTTTTTTCGTTGCCACTTAGGGAAAAAAATAAATCTTCAGTTCAGATCTACTTCTCCACTGTGAAAGACTGCAGTCCAGTGATGGCTCTGCCTAAGATCAGGGCATGGATGTCATGGGTGCCTGCAAGAACAGACAGGGGAAGATCCGTGAAACATGAATCACAAGTCATATGTAATATAACAATTAGTTAAAATCATATTTTGTTCTATACATGAGCTGCTGTCGTCAGAACACATGGACCATTACTGACCTCTACTGGTGATATGTCATAGTGCTGAGGATATGACAAATATATCCCAGTAAGTTCTTGTCTAAAGTTCTACAAGTTCTGCATCTCACATCTCACGTCTCACAGTGTATCTCTTAGGCTACGACTTTCTTCCATTTTTATCAAGCCTTCGCATCTGCTTGTGCTTGTGCGTTGGACCCAGCCTCTGTGCCTGTTCTTCTAAACTTCCTGTTTCCCTTCCAGAACTTTCCATTCCTGCATTTCTCTTCCTCTCAGCCTCTCTTCCCCCTCTCCCCCCTCCCCCCCCCTCCCCCCCCCGCTCACCCTCGTAGGTGTTGACGGCCTCCAGGTTCATGACGTGGCGGATGATGTGGTACTCGTCGGCGATGCCGTTCCCGCCCAGCATGTCCCGGGCCTGCCGGGCGATGTCCAGCGCCTTGCCGCAGTTGTTCCTCTTCAGCATGGAGATCATCTCCGGGGCCGCCCTGGGAAAAGGACGGACAGACGCATGAACGAGGGCGCGGCCTCCCCCCCCCCCCCCCCCCCCAAAAAAAACTAAGAAATGCACTCCTCTTCTCCGGCATTAATTGCCTTTTTACTTTCATGACTTTTTAAAAAATCACTTTTTCCTCATATTGTCTTAAGGGGGAAAAAAAAAAAAAACACACAAAACAAGCTCTAAAATGTCTTCAGTTCCCCAGTGATGGAATAAAGGAAGCTCACTTCTTCTCATCGATGAGCCTGCCAAGCTGCAGACAAGACTGCAGCCCGATGGTGATCTCAGTCAGCATGTCGGCCATCTTCTTCTGCATAAGCTGGTTCCTGGCCAGGGGAACGCCAAACTGTATCCTGCCAAATGGGGAGAGAGGAAGAGAGAAGGAAGATTTCTAATGGAGCACACACAGCTGCACACTAACCCTAACCCCTATTTCCCCTACTCCACTTCCAAGTTAAACACACACTGCTGCACGCAAAGTGATTTCTCTAATAATCTGCCACATCCTGCAGCAGGACTGCTACTTGTCCCCCAAATCCTCCCCACCCTTCACAGACTTTTTCCCGCCTCTTTACCTGTCCAAGGTGTACTGGCGGGCGGCGTGGAAGCAGAACTCAGCGGCACCGAGGGCGCCCCAGGCAATGCCGTAGCGGGCGTTGTTCAGACAGCCGAAGGGACCCTGTCCAGAGGCGGGGAAGGGGGGGACAGTTCAGGAAATGACCTCACGATTGTGGCATTGCAGCAGCACCGATTACAACTTGTATTCATTGCAGCAAGTATACTGTGATTACTGTATGTGTCTTGTTTCATTACAACTAGTGCAGCTGTGCTAATTGAAAGATATTAATTTGCCTTTACTTGTAAAGGGATGGTACAGTCTTAAAGGCCAGAATCAATAAATCAGTTTAAGTGGGTGTTTGGTTACTACACTAAGCGAACATTCATTTTAAGATTCAGAAAACTTGAAACTAACTTGGACTTCTTGTCTAGGTTGCCTTTACCAGTATATAATATAAAATATTAATATTATGGTAGGTCACTCACTCCCAGGCCGGAGACTTTGGGCAGCAGGTTCTCCTCGGGCACCTCCACCTCGTCCATCACGATCATGCCCGTGGCGGACGCCCGCAGGGAGAACTTGCCCTCGATCTTGGGCGTGGTCAGGCCCGGCATCCCGCGCTCCAGGATGAAGCCTCGAACCCGGCCGTCCTCACACTTGGCCCACACCACGCAGACATCCGCCACGGGGGAGTTGGTGATCCTGGCGCGGGGGGGGGGGGGGGGGGGGGGTATGGGGAAGAGACACGGATAAAAGCCACTGTGACGTTCCACTTCACGGACAAGGACATCGTAGTCAAGGGCGACGCAACGGAGTCGCTTATACATGAGCCCCACGGCTAAATATAGGGGTGGGGTCAGAAAGCGGGACGGTTGAGCAACAGGGATTTCATAAACTGCCAAAGTAGCGTGCGAGCACACTCAGACTCCCGGATTAGACTGTACACGTGAGAGTGCGGAGTGACAGTGATCTCAAACATCTCAACTGTAACTGACCTTCGCCCGGCTAGCTCAAACAGAATTCGATTTGCGCCTCTAACTGAGTACCTCCTCCTGGAGCTGAAGGCAGCACAGTAATGCTGTGGGACTGAGAGCTACAGCGCTTCCCCGAACCCTGGTCCCGAGGGCCTAACTGTGTACGTTGGGTCTCATCCCAGGGGTGCTCTAGATTGAAAAATCAGGCTCCGAGCGAAACAAGCGGAAGCTTCCCCGGGAGCCTGGATCCCCGCGCTCACCAGGTCTTGGCGCCGGAGATGGTGAAGGTGCGGCCGGAGGGGTTGTACTTGGCCCGCGTTTCCATGCCGCCGGGGTCGCTGCCGTGGTTCGGCTCCGTCAGCCCGAAGCAGCCCAGGATCTCTCCACGCGCTGCAACAGACACGTGACCCGGGTGCGGGGGCGTGACGCACAACAAAACCAACACCGGGGGGGGGGGGGCGTTCCTGAAATGCGCTCGAGCGCAGCGTCGGGCCGAAGGGCCTCTCGGGGCTCGGCGGTTCCCTCACCTAGCCGGGGCAGGTACTTCTCCTTCTGCTCCTCGGTCCCGTACGCGTTGATGGGGTGCATGACCAGCGAGGACTGCACGCTCATGACTGAGCGGTACCCGCTGTCCACCCTCTCCACCTCCCGGGCGATCAGCCCGTACGCCACGTAGCTCGTCCCCGCGCAGCCGTACCCTGGGGGGGGGGGGGGGGGTGTAGCACAGCGGGTGAGGAACTGGCGCTTGTAACCGAAAGGTCGCAGGTTCGATTCCCGGGTAGGACACTGCCGTTGTACCCTTGAGCAAGGTACTTAACCGGAATTGCTTCAGTATATATCCAGCTGTATTAATGGATGCCATGTAAAAGTTGTGTAAGTCGCTCTGGATAAGAGCGTCTGCTAAATGCCTGTAATGTAATGGGAGGGAGACGCGCGCACACCCGCGCGCCGCGGGAGAGAGGAGGGGCACAGGGGAACACATCTGATTCAACACTGCAGTACCACTCCGCCACACATAAGCCCCCTGTTCCTGTTCCCGTGTTTGTGTGAGAGGTGGTGGCTCCATCCCACACTGAACTGGACAACAACAAAAATAAAGACAAACACTGATGATGCTAACTGGTCCACATGCACATCCCTGACGTTGTAGCTCCCAGCAAAGAGAGGATACATAGACAGGGTACAAGAGACGGTAATAATAATAATAATAATAATAATAATAATAATAATAATAATGTTATTATTACAACAAAGGCAGGACTACTAATTACTAATGTATGGCTGTTGCTTATGTGAATCGTTTACCTGTGATGGTAGGTCCCAGAACTCCCAGCTCCCCCATCTCCGAAACAATATCACGATGGAACACTGAGCATAAACACACACAGACACGCACTCAAGTTTACAGACTTTCAATCAGCTGCTAATAGGTGAAGGCAGACATCAATCCCTGCAAGATACACTGCACGCACTGCAACTTAAAAACACTGTGAATCAAAATGAACTGTTTGTCAATAGATACATTATATAAACAGAACCAGAGAAAACAATGAAATGATATACATGATACTAACACTATTTTATTCAGGGGATATTTTAAATTGTATTTTTTTTATCTTGCTAGAATTTGTTATATCATTTGTAGACCATGTTAATTGCGTAATTGACATTTTTACATTTGAACTACTCAGCAGTGCAATGTTTATCGGAATGCTAATCAGAAGTAATCTCGAACTGAATATCCATACAGAACACACATGCATGTCAGACCTTCTGTGCCCATGTTCATAAATGATTTTTGTTACCAAAAAGGAAATATTCTTTTCCTGTACAAACATTTGAAAAAATATATACATATCAATCTTGCAGCTTAATTAACATTTCAAATGCAATGAAGCACAGGGTAGTTAAATTCCATAACCTGTTCCATCACTAATGTACTCATAAGGAGGCGACATAGCTCAGGAGGTAAGAGCAGTTGTCTGGCAGTCGGAGGGTTGCCGGTTCGATCCCCTGCCCTGGGCATGTCGAAGTGTCCCTGAGCAAGACACCTAACCCCTAATTGCTCCCAACGACTAGTACCTTGCATGCCTCTCACGGTTGGTGTGTGTGTGTGTGTGTGTGTGTGTGTGTGTGTGTGTGTGTGTGTGTGTGTGTGTGTGTGTGTGTGTGTGTGTGTGTGTGTGTGACTGGGTGAATGAGAGGCATCAATTGTAAAGCGCTTTGGATAAAAGCGCTATATAAATGCAGTCCATTTACATCCATTTACATTTACATAAGCACTAACCCTCCTTCCTGTTGGCCATCAGGATGCGGGGCATGAGTTTCTCCTGGCAGTACGTGCGGAAGGAGTCCCGAATCATTATCTCATCTTCGGTCAGAAGCCCGTCCAGATCCAGGGCATCTTGCCAGTTGAACTGCACCTTGGCTGGGGTTGAATAAAAGCTCCGTTCATCCCAATACAATTCAGAACTAACACTATTTTTTATTTTAGAATTTCAATTTCAATCAACAACAACATCAAGGAAAGGCTCACGTGTTTTAGCTGCTTTTTTGTCCTTTGCTGTCTCTGTAAATGGGAAAAAATAAACAATGTAAAAACTGGAGCTGCACAGTCACATAAATACAAGTGTCATCACAGTTAACTGTGTGAAACCAAGTGATTATCAACCTTTATTTATACAGAGAATGCATGTTCTTTTGCTCTGTGAATACCTCCCCCCTCCCCAAAGTAGACTAACCTGCATGAATTTGGATTGTGGGAAGAAACCGGAGTACCCGGAGGAGTACCCACGTGAGCACGGCAAGAACATGCAAACTCCACACAGAGAGGCCCCGACCGGGATTTGCTATGAGTTGACCGTGCTACCCACTGCGCCACTTTCTATTAAGTCTTGTGGGAGTTGTTAGTGCATGCAGTGTCTACATATTTTTTTTAAATGTCACTTTTTAAAGTATGAGCAATAAGAAACTCTGTTCAAATAATTTATAACTTTAACAAAATATCTCCACTTTTAGCATAAGTAGTACTTCAAAAAAATGAATTCTTAAAGAACATGAAGTGATTTACCTAGTTGAATTTGCGCGGCAGTTCCCTGTGCTCTTGATATTGAAATAGGAGCACATCTCTGGTAATTGGTGAGCAAACGAAAAACTGCATTTCTTAAAGCCATATCTGGTATCTGGAATTAAAAAAGAGAGATACTGTTACTGTACTTTAAAGTGCACAACAATTTTATTTCTTAAATGTAAATTTTCTTGTTTATGGTAATTGAATTGTATTTTTCATATTTTGTATTTTCTGAAATATTAGCGCAAAGTATTAAAACGGAATCAGTATGCATAATCAGAGCTGGTCATTTAGCTTTGAATTGAATTTTTTCCCACTCATTTTCTTATAAATTTAGAAATTACAATTGCATTTTGATTATATCTTTGAAGTGTATTGTGTACTGTACTTTGAAAATCTCACTACCAAGTTGTGTTCAATATTTTATCCTTCACTACTGTTTTGTGTGTCTTTGTAAATTACTTTGTTAACGTTTACCTAATTTGCCAACTCAAGCAGTCGAGCCATAAGGGGTATAAAGCTGGTGCACGTTTCATAATATGGTTATTTCGCGTTGCATAACTTCTCAGACCATACCATACGACCAGAGACTGTAAAAAATACATACGGCACAACCAAGACAAACAGCAAGGGAGGAGATTATCATAAGCTCCCAGAAGTAATGCTTTCCTGCTTCACAAGCTATAACGTCATGTTATAAAGTCATGCTTGATTTGTACAGAAATATAGCAACACAAAAACTATGTTTACCTCTAGAAAGCGCGACAGCTCCCCGTTCCAATACTGTACGCCCAACTATCACGCCAACAGAGCACGCTGTTAACAAAAGATCAAAGCTGACGTCACGGTGAGAATCGTCACGTGACTCTCCATAAACTGATAAGGTAACTCCGCCATGTCTAATGTGGCCAAGTCTGAAGCGGTGTACAAGTTGCCTAAAAGTTATTTTTTAAAAACCGAGTGTAAGCCACCGTAAAATATTTACGCAATGCAATGCCAACTATTAAAGCTGTTAATAATCATGCAGGGACTAACCCGCTTTGATTTACGAATAGTGCAAAAACATTGCGACAGTTCCCTCATTCAACATGGCGTTTGAACGACTGTCAGACAACCGAAACGACGCAGGTGGTGTCAGTTAAACTGGTTGCTTGATTGGTTTGTTGTAGAGGCGTGGTAAATCTAGACTGTCCATTGGTAGTAAAGGTGCGCTCAAAACATACCGTTCATATATCTTGGCTATTTTCAGATGCGGCAACACAGTTACACAAGTGTCCTACCACTACAGTAGTTTATGGAAGAATTTGAACAACCACTGCCTAGCCAACTAATATGCATTCATGCACAGGTCATACTATGCTTTGGTATACATTCTACTTCAATGTCAAATGTTTCAGGAAACCATCACAAGTATTCATGGAAATATATTAGGGAGAGTTGTCACAATGGAATATAGCTCCTGAACTGCTGATTTTTCTGTTTTTGCCTTTTATTATGGATGTAGAATGTTCCATTTCTCCTGCAAATTATTGGATAATGAAACAAAATGCAGCCATTTGCTGAACTGGAAAAGTAAGTTGGAATTGTATGACACTGGGGTGAACACTCCTTTTGTTTGAATTAACCCCAAATGAATTAGGGGTTATTAATTTGACTTATCGCCTGAAGGATGACAACTATTAACGTGCAGAGCCTCCTTAACTTTGCTGTGGTAATAGATTTATACTTGGTCCAGAGGGAATAGTGCCCAC
This sequence comes from Anguilla japonica, assembly GCA_025169545.1. Lineage (NCBI taxonomy): Eukaryota > Metazoa > Chordata > Actinopteri > Anguilliformes > Anguillidae > Anguilla > Anguilla japonica. Next base: position 69,806,486 of record CM045884.1, on the reverse strand, counting down.
TACTGACCCATCAACACCTCAAAGCTGCAATTCTGTTTTCCCAGGAGAGCACAAACAAACTCACACCGGTTAGCTCCAGCAGCTGGACGTGAGAAGGGTACAGTGGGGTATGACCCACACACACACACACACACACAAACACGCACACACACACGATGAAGGATGACTCATCTGACCATATCACTTTCATTCCACATCTTTGCTAGCCAGTGCCTATGGTTTTAGCACCACTGAACTCCCAAATGTGCATTAGTCTTTGTAATTAGGGGTTTATGCAAGGCAACCCTGCTGTAATATCCCTCTCTGTGTTGTTGTTGTTGGCAGTCTGTTCTTGCTGACACAGTCTGATCACATCCTGCATTGACATTCTCAGTCAACTGAGGAAGGGTTAAATGGACTGCATTTATATAGCGCTTTTATCCAAAGCGCTTTACAGTTGATGCCTCTCATTCGCCAGAGCAGTTAGGGGTTAGGTGTCTTGCTCAAGGACACTTCGACACGCCCAGGGTGGGGTTTGAACCGGCAACCCTCCGACTGCCAGACAATCGGTCTTACCTCCTGAGCTATGTCGCCCCATTGCTCTTCCGTTTTTCCTTAAATATCTCAATAATGCACGAGGATCACAGTCATCAAATGTGTGCTTTCGGCCACAGTTTCCGACCTTATTTACTGATGTCTTTCCCATAGATTTCAATGCAGATGTCACTTTGGTCACTGTTCCTATTGAAACACCAGCCAGTTGAGCAGTCTTTGTGACCGAAACTCCTGTCATCTGTGCCTCAATAATGAGCCCTCGTTCAAAGTCACTTAGATCTTTTCCTCTTGCCGTCTCGATCCAAAATCGAGGTCAACTGGGCCTGCTCAGCATTTTTATACATGCCACAGAGCATTATAGGATGCTAATTGCTTAATTGTATCATGCAGTACACCTGTATGGAAACATCTGCATTCGTTATGTTTCTCCACTCATTTATTCATATTTTTCCATTATTTTGCCACCCTTCTGTGTATATATATATATATATATGTATATATAGTGATGCAGGACTGGGGGTGGCCACTGCTCTATGTGGTGAACAGGCAGGAAAACATAAAAAAGTGTTGACTTACTACCTTTTATTGGTCAAAAAAAAAAAAAAAAAACCCCAGCAGAATTCTCAACCAAAAAAAAAAACTTCAAATAAAAAAGGAATAACAAAAACCACACAACCAAAAAAAATAAATAAAATAAAATTCTACCACCCTGTGCATCGCTGAGCTCCATGGCCATCCAAAAAGCTCTCCCCCTTTAGGCCTGTGAACCAGGCCTTTTATTAAGCGCAGTGATTAGATAATAAGCCACAGCTGTCGCGATTACAAAGCATCACAGATGTGGCCATACCTTCGTATGGGGCCAGTGCGGCCCCCTAGTGTCCAGCACCCCAACTCCCTTCCTCGCACCACATAATATACTGTATATATTTTTATGTACACATATATATTCAATATATTGCTATTTCAATATATATGCTATTTATGATTTTGATAATATGACTTCTTTGAATATATCATATATTTTAATGAGTTTTAAGACAAACCTTACATTAGAATTCTGTGCTGCAGATTAAGTAAATAATTTGCACATAGACATGACAAATTAATGAACAGTTTCCTGCAGGTTTGGGCAGTCAGCCATATTTCATCATTAAAAATTTAACAAACAGCCTGTGACTGCATGAGCGTGTGTGTTTCTTGCTCTTTCTCTAACAGCTTGGCAGACAGAGCAGTATTGTCACTCAACTTCTCAGGGATTCCTTATGGGGCAAATCATTATAATCTGATTCACCGGTCTATCTTTTTCTGACGTAGTTAATTAAAATAACTAATAAACCGCCACAAAAATCATAGTGCTTGTGATTACTGTATTAGAGCATTTGTTACAATTCTTCTTTTGCATGCAAATTGAACGGATCTACTGTAGTGGAAATTTTTTGAGACGCCCCATGATTGTGATGACTTCACTATCAAGGTTGGGCCAGAGGTGTCCTCCAAAACTCTCGAAGTATAAACATCTACTCATACAATCAAAACAGTAGCCTTATCAGTAGTTATAGATAAGCATTTACGCCTGTGATGACGTCTCTATGCGTCATGATAAGCATCATATAATCAAAACAGTAGCCTTAGAAATCTTACTATCAGTAGTTGTAGATAAGCTTTTTGAAATGCAAGAAACCACAGTATCCACTGTAGACAAAGAGCATGAGAACGCAGTAGCCTTAGAGATCTTACTATCAGTAGTTGTAGATAAGCTTTTTGAAACGCAAGAAACCACAGTATCCACTGTAGACAAAGAGCATGAACGCAGTAGCTTTAGAAATCCTATTTACACATTTACTTAAACTGCTCCCTACTGAGCAGAAGATATTAATCAAATACTAATCATATCCTATCTTTCTATCAGATTTACAACAGATGAATACTAACAAAAAAAACTAATCACATACTGTCAAGATATAGCAGAAACCTATAATCCAAGACTAACAAAAGCGTTGATGGCAAAATGCTAGAAAATTAATAACTAATATTTACAGTAACCCATATGTAAACTTGTATGTTTAATGAAAAATTACAGAAAGCTGAGACTTATAGGCACACTGAAAAAGTACAGAACAAAGACCACTGGTTTTAAAAGAAAGTTGGTGTGGTGTTCCACACTGACATTATCTCCTAGGCCCCAAGAAAGTACATCGGGTGCCGAACAGGTCAGATAAGAGATGGTTATAATAACATCATGTAGTGCCAAGAAGAACAGGTGTCTGGGACTTACGCAAATGTATAAGGGGTTATGGAGTTGGTGGGGTACATTTAGTGTATAAAAGGAGTGTAAACCTGACAGTCGTGGTTCAATTCGGCGGAATTGTTCCGGCTTTGTTGTGCACATGCACCGGTGCAAATAAAGTCTATCTTTTCTGAAGAGCTTGCTGCCGTGGTGTCTTTTCCCTCGTGAAGTAGTTTTCTACAGATTGGCGATTGGACTCAGAGACTGCTGTCGTTTTTCCTAGACCACGACACTACCTACAAAAAACCAAACAAAACTAAACAAACAAACAAAATAAAAACAGTTATATATGTCAAAACAACAAAACAGTGATATTACTGTTCTGTTGCATTCTTCTATCGTCCAGCAGCAAAACAATATGAATAAGAAATGCCGTGAGTGTGAAAACTGAGATGTCCAGCACTTAAACCAATCCTACTCAATGGAGGTAATTCCTTTCAACAAATAGCATTACAATCAGTGTTGTATAAACCCAGACAGATCTGCAAATGTGAAGAGTGAGGCAGCTACGCTACACTTCCAATTAACTGTTCTGCATGTTTAGTTGAACTCACATCTTTGTCAATTTGTGCTTCAAAGTGAAAGTTTATTTTTAAGTTGTTTATATTTTGTAATAGATACATTTTGTCCGATTCCTATAGTGGTAGGCATAGATCCCTGGCTCCTAATAGAAATACCTATGAAGACAGAACATTAAAACAAGGAAATAATTTTGTAACGTTTTACCTCATAATTGCAATGCATTTTGACAGAATCATATCCTTACCGACCATCAATGTAATGATTGCCAAGTACATTATACAGAAATTACAGAAGCAACAACCATAACACTGAATAGAGAACAGCCCAAACACAGCGAATGAGAATCAAGTGGAATGGCCGAACAGAGCAGAAATACAGCTGTATAGCCAACAACCAGTAATTCATATCATATTGTACCTGTAGACCTCATAAAGCATAACAATAATCTCTAATAGCAACATTTCCCTATGGTTGCTACACGTAGGCTACAGACGCTCATTTCAACACTCGGGTACAAGTTTCATCGTGTTCAACAGTCTATGGTTCCTCCTCAAAGTTCTCCAGTCTCCACTGTAATCCAAAACAGTGTAAGACTCAGTCTTATTTTTATACAGTATATGGTAAGAGTAGGGAAATCATTCATAAAGGCCCGCCTATCTAATCCTTGATATGTCTGCACGGCCGTCAGTCACGTTTTTAAATTTCCAATTGGTCTGTTCGAGCGATGGAATGTATTTTTTGTGGGTAGTCCAGCCTTTATTTCGAAGACGCCTAGCGGTCAGTAAAAAGCATAAATGGCAACGTAGGCTACCTATCGTAGTGGTCTTCTCCATTTTTTAAGATATTTGATCTGTCATCTCCTCAGTTTAGCTTTTGAAATTTAAAAATAAACTCTAACATGGATCTCGATGAGAAAAGCCCCGACACGAAATATGGTAAGATTGATTGATTTTGTAATGTTTTCTTATTATCCCTGCCTTCCTTTCGTAGGGAAGCAATGATCACGAGAGGGTGGGGACAGCTGTGTGGTGGTCGCATCTCTTTACTATATCTAAAATAGAAATTATCCTGCTAGCTACCATTAGTCAAGACAAATAAATAAAATCTTCTAACATCGTCCCACAGGGCATTACCAAGGCAACACGCTGTACATCGCTCTAGTTCGAAACACCAAGAGTCTGCAGTGAAACGAGCGTTTCCCGTGCCAGCATAACCAAGCCTTTGTATAGTAAACAGGATCAGTAGCCTATGTGTTTGGGGATTCTTGGGGTTAAATTTTTGCTCTTTTTATTTAAAAAATGTAAATGTATTTTATCGACACGATTGGTGCGGTCTGTTACACTTTAAGGGGTGGGTTGGGGTACTGCGCCCGACTATAATTCCTGGTTGATAGCGATCTTGCCAGAATTCCGCCCATGTTTCCTGCTCCTACCGTTATTTCAATGGGTAGAGCCCTGAAGCGAAAATAAAATAATTTAAAGTCGCCTCCCGGATGTGGGGGAGAGCGGGGAAATACCTAACGGTTTGCTTATTTGAGTCAATTCTGAAAATATGACAAGAGATAGATTAATCTTTTTTTTTAACACAAACAGTCTGCGCCCCTTGGCTATAATTAGGGTCGCTGTAATGAAAATTCTGGGATATACGATTTACTAGCAATCTGACGGAAAGTACCGAGAGTGAAATGCTACGTTTAAACCAGAGCTTGGGGTAAAAACTAACGTGGGGCGGCGTACACCTAACAGTCTTAATACCTTAAGTTAACTCAAAGTTAAGACAATTCAATACAATTCCATGTCATATGATACAAACAGTCTTTAATTCATTTTTTGATTATATTAATATGTTTTTCGTTACCACCTATACCGGTGAAAATCCATCACAAGAATAAATTATTCTCCGGTTCCCGTCCAATGTCTGTTCGATCTAAACAGCAGTATCAGTCGGATGTCACTGATACTGATACTCGCAGTTGGTATTCCAGTTCATCCCAAAGGTGTTTGATGAGCGGTGTGCTTTGATCCACTCCAGCCAACGCTTGGGATTGCGCATGGTCGTATTGTGTATGGCTGACTCGGCCATCGAAACCCAAGCTCTTGGCGAACAGTTCTTGTGCTGACGTTTCCAGTTGCAACCTGAGGACAGAGGATTTTTACGCGCTTCACGCTTTACCACTCGGCAGTCCCGTGAGGGGACTGCTGTGCGACTGAGCTGTTGTTGCTCCTAGGCTTTTCCACTTTACAAGAGCAGCGCGTACAACTGACCGGGGCAGCTCTAGCAGGGGAGAAATTTGGCAAACTGACCTGTTGGAAAGGTGGCCTCCTATGACAGTGCCACGCTGGAAGTCACTGAGCTCTTCAGTATGACCCATTCTACTGCCAATGTTTGTGTATGAGAATGCATGGCTGTGTGCTTCATCTTACGTCATCTTATGATCCTGTTAGCAATGGGTGTGGCTGTAATAGCCGAAAACTATTAGAAGGGGTGTCCTAATACTTTTGGAAATGTAGTGTGTGCGTATATATATACTGAACTTTAAAAAAAAGTAGCATCATTGTGATCAATGGGAGTTGTCATATATTTAGCGTTTCCCCTCAAGTTTCTTACTTCCTTGTATGTCCTTATTTCTGTCTCATTTCTGAGGGGGGGGGGGGGGGGGGGGGGGGGGGGGGAGGGAGGGGGGGGGGGGGGGGGGGGGGGGGGGGGGGGGGGGGAGAGGGGGGGGAGGAGTGGTTTCTGATATTACATTACATTACATTACAGGCATTTAGCAGACGCTCTTATCCAGAGCGACTTACACAACTTTTTTCACATAGCATTTTACATTGTATCCATTTATACAGCTGGATATATACTGAAGCAATGCAGGTTAAGTACCTTACTCAAGGGTACAACGGCAGTGTCCTTACCCGGGAATCAAACCTGCGACCTTTCGGTTACAAGCCCAGTTCCTTACCCACTGTGCCCTGTACCCGGAGTCAAAATCTGGAGTCACATGAGCTGTTTAGTCATTTTCACAACAAAGTATACCACATATTGTACAGTTACAGCAACAGCCAATAGCTATATTATTGTAGTAAGTAGGCAATACTGCACCCTGAGATGTCAAATTCCTGGGCATGTGGTTGGTGTCATTTTAATATAACATATTATACTCTGTTTCAAATCAATATTGTGCCCTTTCAAGATGAGCTTAAGATGTTTTAACAGGGCTCTCCTGACTGTTTCGTTTTCTGTAAATTGTAGTCAATGTCAGACCTAATGCCGATTTTAGCCATATGCTATATAATCTGATTTTGCCTTTAAGACAAAAGGGCCATGTAACCATAGCCATAGACCCAGAACAGTACCTCTTCATTTTTTTAAGTTTATGCCATTTTACTTTGTCAAATAAAGCCGAGTTGTGAATGGTGTGGGTATTTGGTTCTGTTATGTTGCAGCCCCACAGACACATAGACACATGATCTTGTTAGTTTTGTACTTGGCAGGATTGTTGTTTATTTGCTGAACAGGTTACCGTACAGGGTTGGAGTCCTGATCTGTGGTCAATTCTGGCACTACGATCTTTACTTCACTCTAGTGTGTTTTTCTGCACCTCTGCACTTTGAACTGATGCACTTGTTGTACGTCGCTCTGGATAAGAGTGCCTGCTAAATGCCTGTAATGTAATGTAATGTAACATAGCACAAATACATATTCTGTGAGACATTATTTTTACTTGAATTTCAGGAAACTGTCTAGCTGCACACAGAAAGCTGACCCGCCTATAAAAGTATTGGATTCAGGCCTTCTCTATATATTCTCATCTCTTTCGCAGATCCTTTTCTCTGCTTGAGTGTTGCAATACCCTGCGTCATCTGTAACCACTTAAACGTAAAGTGGATTTGCTTAGAGTAGGCCAGTGCAAGCTTACACCAGCCCGCCCCAAATAACTACATTGGCCCATTGACAGAACAAAAATTAAATAAATGAACAGCAGAAAAAATATGCTTACCAAGGGTCGACTAATAATACTACTGCTGCTACCATTGCTGCTACTACTTCAGTCTAGGGGGCAGGAGGTTGGGAATTGGAGCTTACTGTTGCTGGGTCGTTCTGGTTGTTCTGAGCTTTTAGGGAAGATTTTGGTGACGCGGTGATGTCATCCTCAGCAGCTCCGCCCTTCTGAGTCTCCTCTGTGTCGACGCAGGACAGTGTCCCGCTGGCGAATACGTGTTACTCCTGGAAACACTAATAACAGGGTTGCATTGCTTGGATTACTGTTGAGAAACACACAGGTCTAGTAACACTGCCATTAAAATCTATTATGAAGCCCAGAGATTAGCTGCTATAGCATGAAGCTCTGTAATGATACAGTATGGGGCTGATTAGGCCTTGGCCTACCTCAGCTTCTTTCTGAAGGCTCTGTAGTGCAATTTGGCAAACTAGTGTTTTCTTTTTATTTATTTATTTTTTTAAACTTTTCTTAAGAAGGAGCAAGAGAATGCTAAAAAAAAATGCCTCAGGAAATCCTTGTCTATTCTAAGCTGTCTGTTTACACATGCTCAAAACGTCGACAGGTTTCGCAATAGCTGCCATTTACAGTATACAGTATGCCAATGCTATTTTGTCTACAAGTATTCGACGTGTTTGTCAATGCTGCAAAATGCATCACATGAGAATGAGTGGGCAGGCTACCCTGTGGAGCACACAGCATATTACTCAGAAGAGACTTTGGCTGTGGTGATATTGCCAGTGCTGAAGCACAGTTCCCACTGGTTCTGCCTCAGACTTCCATCCCTCAGTGTTTGTTTTTGTTATCGTTTCCTGCTTCCACACAATAACTTGCAGCTGGGCGTGGCTTTTGACGGCGCGGAAAGGGCCCTGGCCATTGGCTTGATTGTGCTCTATCTCCACCCGGGCTGTTCATCGTTTCCTCGGAAGCCTGCTGCCTGGCTGGGCGTCAGCTGGGAGACAGTTTGAAAAGGGCCCGTATTTCGCCCATGACTTTTTGGGCTCCAGTACAGTACAGTGCAGTACAGTACAGTACAGGGGCGATATAGCTCAGGAGGTAAGACTGATTGTCTGGCAGTCGGAGGGTTGCCGGTTCAAACCCCGCCCTGGGCATGTCGAAGTGTCCTTGAGCAAGACACCTAACCCCTAACCTCTAACTGCTCTGGCGAATGAGAGGCATCAATTGTAAAGCGCTTTGGATAAAAGCGCTATATAAATGCAGTCCATTTACCATTTACCACAGTACAGTCAGGGACTCCGGATCAGAGAGATCTATTGTTTTAACCGGCTCTTGTTCTGTGGAATGCCATCTCAAAGGGACGTGATTCAGTGCAGCCCACACCACATAGCGAATAGGGAGGAAGAAAGAATTGCGCTGGGTTTTTTTCACGACAGGTCGAGACACTTCAAAGTGTATAATAAGCGCACTTCTTTGTCATTGGAAAATTTCAAAGATGATTCATCAAAAAGAAAATAAAACAAGTGTCATGAACAGTTTAATAATTTCTTGTTATTAGGTACTATGTAGGCCTAAATGTTTATGGAAAGGGACTTCTCGCAGTCTGAATGAATAAGCAATTTCCTTGATCTACTTGGTAATCGGCTCACAAGCCTGGTAGCACCCTACACCGATTTCCAAAAGACCCAAGGTATTCACTTCTGGCTGAGTCTTGTTCATTGAAGACAGGAGCTAATTCAATGGTTGGCAGAGGCTGAAGACAGTGGAAAAACACAGCACATTGGCCGAGAAGATGAAGTGAAATTACACTTCGGCTGGTGATATCCCGCCAACGAACACCAAAATGTCGAAAATGAAGACGTAAAACACACTATATGACCTAAAGTATCTGGACACCCCTTGGCCTGGGGCTGTTTTCCATGGTTTAGGCTAGGCCCCTTAGTTCCAGTGGAGGCAAACATTTATGCAATGACATTCTAGATGATTCTGTGCTTCCAACTTTGTGGCAACAGTATGGGGAAGGCCCTTTCCTGTTTCAACATGACAATGCCCCCGGGCACACAGCGAGATCCATATAGAAATGGTTTTGCTGAGAATGGCATGGAAGAACTTGACTGGCCTGTTCAGAGCCCTGACCTCAACCCCATCCAGCACCTTTGGGATGAATTGTGCCCAACCTCTCTAATGCTCTTCTGGCTGAATGGAAGCAGATACCTGCAGCAGTGCTCCAACCTCTAGTATAATGCCACCCCAGAAGAGTGGAGGCCTTTATAGCAGCAAAGGGTGGACCAACTCCATATTAATGGCCATAATTTTGGATGACATGTTGGATGTCGGGTGGCCATGCTTTTGGCTATGTTGTGTATGTGTTACCCAGTCATACTGTCCAGAACAAGATAAACATTTTACTATGTTCTTTAAGTTTTAATTGTATAATGACTGGCGTAACCACCCTTCCACCATAGTTAATTATCCTATTTATTCTATCAAAATTTTGGAGGCATATTTATTGTCTTTTAGGGGACTTTTTCAGGAATTAAATATATGTGGATTTCCAAATGTATCAAATTTAAATGTACTGATTACATTTTAAATAATATTTTTTGTATGTACGGTAATGTATACTGAGGTCGGTTTTGAAGGTTCGATATAATTGATGTGGTGATGTGGTGAGACTCACATGGCCTTTCAGTAGAAAGAACCCTAGGATCATTTATTTTTCTTCCTGTTGTCCCTCCATGCAGAATCTGTTCCTGGTTCTGTCATTACGTCTCATGACTGACTTTTCTTACCTATAACTTAACATAACATAACATAATATAACATAATATAACATAATATAACATAACACTACATAACACAACATAATATAATGACGAGAACAGGCCATTCAGCCCAACAATGCTTGCCATATTGCACACAATACTCCAAGTGTGGTCTAACAAATGTATTGTATAAGAAAGTATAACTTCCTTGGATTTATACTCAATACTTGTGGCTATACAGCATCTTGTTGGCCTTTTTTTTACTGCTACAGCACAGTGCCTTGAACCAGAAAGGCTTTGATCAACCATTACTCCCAAGTCTTTTTCAAACTGAGCGCGTTCCAATTTTGTTCCTCCCGTAAAGTAATCCTGCCTAATGTTTTTATTTCCCACATGCAGAACTTTACTATTTGGCTATGTTAAATTTCTTTTGCCAGGTTTCCGCCATCTTCTGGATTTTTGTTTCTGTTTCTGGGCTAACCTTTGACTCCTTTTATTTTGTCTGACAAGCGAGTCTCCCGCAGCGTTGTGTGCCTGAACAACAGTTAAAACTGGCTGACTCAACCTTGCCGAAGCAGAACTGCTGTAACTCCTACGCCCTTCCTGTTCTGCAGCCTCTCTGCACTCCCCCGGCTTAAGTGAAAGCAGCACATGCAGTGGACTGGTACGACCTCGGTGTGACGCCTGATAGCGAGTTGGCTTTCACTGATAGGGCGGTATCTGTGGTCCACAGCTCAGGAATTTTTTTTTACACAGCATCTTGTTAATTTTTCACCCAGTGCCCGACGCAGACTCTAATCCAGGCCTTTGCTCTGTTCCGTCTGGACTGTACTCTGACTGCTACTGGCCCCTCCGCGTGTGCCGCCAGTTATTCCCACGAGAGGTTCCTCCTTCAGTGAGATACCAGTCAAGGCTCATGTCCTGCTAGTGGTGAAACAAACTGTCTGCATCTGTCAGAGTCTCGGGGTGAATTGCCACATTCTGCATAATTTAAAACTCACCTTAAGGGCACACTATTCAGGATTTTTTTTTTTTTTTGCCTGTGTGTACTATGAAAGAAGTCTCCTCCTCCGTCTTCACCCCTGCCCACTCACTTCTGAGTACCTGACCGAGTCCCTGACGTGTGATCTCATTTGACACTACCGGTAAATTTCTCCCATCAATTGCTCGGACCAGCGTTGCCTGCATTTTCCGGGCGGGACCACGAACCGGACATGCGCAAATAACTTGAATACCGGAAATCCTGGTAAAAAAAAAAAAAGAAAACAGACATCTAGCAACCTTAGCTGGATAGGTAGTGTATGTCACTTACCCCAGGGTCTCAGGTTGAATCCGGACTGTGCCAGTGGCGGCTGTGGCTGGTAGATCCATAGGGCAACGTGCAGTGGGTGGTTGCGTTGTCCAGGGTGTGGGAGGGGTCGACTGGTTAGGGGGTCCTCATTTCATTGTTCTCTAGCGACCTCCGCGGGTCGATCAGGCACACCACTCTATGAGAGCTTCGCTGTAGTTTTCTGGGTTCTAATGATTGGCCATTCCAACTTATGGAGGGAATTGGAGTTGCTCAGTCCAGGTTGGGTGCCCAATATATAAAAAAAATACGTGTACAAAACTGTTGTTGAGTTATTTCATTTGTGCATATTCACATTTAAAAAAAACCGTCTGTTGCCGCGTTTATTTGCATTATTACCGGTTTATCCGATATTTCACGCATCCACCTTCCCTCTGGTCTCGTTGATGTCAGTTACGTAGCAGATTACTGTAGCTCCAAACCATTTCAAATTGCAGTTTCCCCACCCCAAGCCAAAACGTGTAGCTAACATTAAGCATGTAAAAAAAGATCACGGAAAATAGTGCTAAATGTACAGGATAATTAAATTTTCTGTTAATTTCAGGTTAAATTACTGAAATCTGAACACTGTACTGCACGGCTCTGTACAAGTGAGCGTGTACTCTACGTGCGCTGAGCCTTTGGGGAGTGTGTGGGAGGGTCTTCATGAAGGGAAACCAAGTGGCTGTGCTCACCACTTACCCATCACCTTCCGGCGTGTGACCTGTTGCCATTGGAGAGGCCGAAAAAGGGAGGCTGAGAAGGGCTGGGGGGGGGCGTGAGATAAAAGGGGCGAGAAAGCTAAAAGACAAAGGGTAGGCAGGAAGGCAGCGCGGGCGGTGGCTCTAGTTTCGCTTTGCATTCACGTAGCAGGGAAGTGCATCTGAGTGAGGAAAAGAGGCGCGTTCGGCTGAAAGACAGACACGCAGCGCCGGCCCTTTAAAGCGATTTATGTTTAACCATGGCAAAGGAGGAAGGAGAACATTACGGAAAATACGGTAAGTTTTGCTCCTGTTTTTTATTTTTTATTTTTCTAGTTTCGTTTTTGAGTTCCTCTTGTCGTGCGGCCGTTGAAGATGTGAGGGCTTGTGTCGTTGCTGGCAGCGTAAACTGTATGTTGTGGCACCGTAGTTTTGATAAGAACAGGAGGCGTCGCCGTGCGAAGCACGTCAGTTCAAGGTTCATTTTTAATGTTGACACCACAGAATGAAGTTCGCGTATTCTCTGCATATTGATATTGATTAATAATAGAGCGAGCAGGGGAAGTGACTGGGGAGCAGGTGGGTGTAAATATGTCCTCGCTGAGGGTGGAGATGGGGGTGTTAGGCCTACATGTTCATTTTCCATTGTCTGTCTTTTGCTGTCGTTTTCAGCGCGACCAGCTTATTAAATAAAGTCATACAATAGACCGGCTGTTCATCACAGAAGCCATTCATCTAGAAATACAGTGCACAATTGACTGTGCGTCTGGTGTTTAGAATTAGGAATGAGTTTAAACTGACGGCAACACCAAGGGTGTCATTCACAGCCAGGTTTCATTTTCCGTAGCTGCCGTTTGATGCAGGTGCACATTTCAGATGCATGTGCGGACTCTTTGAACACGCTCAGCCACGTTGGGTGGCGAAAATTCTCACCTATCCATGTTAGTGAATGCCCTTGTATTAATGTTCCAGCAACAAAGTGAGCCTGTTGTAGTTCATAACACTTTAGATGAGTAAAGCCAAAAATCTTTTTTGTGGGACGCTGTTCCTCATTTGACAGGAAGTCAACTGTTCTCCATTTGAATGTTTCTGTATAAAAATATGCACAGCTTGGTCAGGTTGTGTATGTTACGCCACCTTTCTATGTACGCGCTTGCGTGGGAAACTGTTTTTCAGTTCAGTTCCTGTGTTTCAGGAAGCCCTGTGCGTTGTGGGTGTGGGTTCGTTGGGGGTTGGGGTTATGTCATGTGGCTTCTGGTAGCATGAGAGGCTTGTGGTTCAGAAAGAAAACATAATTTTGTTGAACCCCTTGGGATGGATTGGAGGCTTTTATGCGTAGGCTAAACTGTGTCTTACCAATCATCTCAACAGTGGTTCTATATCAGAGCTCTACTGTGGGTGGCCTGCACACTGAATAGCCTATATTTTCTTTTTTGCAGTTGACAGCTCTGTGACTCTGCCTTGCGCTATAAACCGAACCATCGTTTTTATTGTGCCTCTGCTTGTACTGAAAGTAGTTTCTTGAGAGTATGCCAGTGTTATACATTTCATTGTTATGGGTAACAGTCCAATTCTACAGAAGAGCAATAAAGAGCAAATAAATCCGCATTGGTCTGCGAGGTTGCCTCTCGTCTGGTTGCTGAGCAGCGTTGCCATGGTTCCCTGTAGCTCAGACGGTACTGGGACACTGGGGAGGGGTTTTGCTGTTTGTTTGGTGTGTCTGCCACGTTGTGAGACCCTCTTTGCTACAAACAGCGTGTTTACGTGCTGGCTTGCTTTTCCTTGGAAGTGCAATGTCGCATTTGCCGGCACAGGTGTGTGTGCGCACACTCACGCACACATGCACACGCGCACACACACACACGTACAAACTTATAGATGCATACACTTGAACCCAGCTTATCGCTCATTCTATTTGTGAACGGTGTGTTAACCATGTACAATGAGCAATAAGCCCCAGGGATCTATCAGACGCACTTCAACCTTAACTTTTAGAATTCTAAAAATTCTTCAATTTTTTTTTGTACAGGTGAACAAAAGAGGTTTGACCCCACCTTTAAAGGCCCTATTTATAACAGGTGAGCGGGTGGTGATTTTATCCTTATAATTATTGACATTGGCATATTCTAAAAGACGGAAGAGCCTGTGTTCGCTCTTAATGTTCTTATCCCCTGCCTGTTTTCTAACTCACAGAGGCTGCACTGACATCATCTGCTGCATTCTGTTTATTGTGGCCATTGTGGGCTACTTTGCCGTGGGAATTCTGGGTAAGTGGCTCATAAGAGGAGGAACAGGAATAGTATTTTATTGATTACAGTCTACAGTCTATATCTATTCATTATGGGCATAGATTGAAGTGCATGTGGGCAACAAGAGCTGGTTTTTTGTTTTTGAATGAGTACCTTAGCAGTGACGCTTCTAAGTAATATCATTAGGTGGATAAATATGATGCCAGAAAATTCCACATAAGAAATCACAGTGAAGCTTGGTAATATATTTTAAAATTGACATTTGTGTTGCTATATTGATATTTTGTATCTGGAGGGTTTGCAAATTGATAAATTACTGGTAATAATATACACAGCATTTCTTCTCAGAATTGTTCCAGCCATGATATTTGTCTCTTCTTTCTGGATAAAGGAAAAAAGATAAATAAATGTTTTATTGGCAGCAGTGCGAAACAATTATTGGATTATTGAAAACTATGTAGAAATGAACTGGGGAGCAAGGAACCGCTTCCATCATCTGTGTGCAATAGAGGTTTGTTCTTTGACACAACAGACTTCTTCTGTGTGCTGTATGGCTGCTGCTAAATGCTGCTCTTGAATAGGTGGAGCACAGGGAGGATTTTTACCTGAACGCCACAGCCTAATGTAGATTAGTGGAAGTAATGGGGATGGCGGTGAAGACAGATATTGCAGTTAAATGTTGAGTAATTATGCCTCACCACCCTGTCCCTCAGCCTGGTCTCATGGTGATCCTCAAAAGGTGATCTACCCCACTGACAGCAAGGGTCAGTTCTGTGGACAGCCACCCAACCTGGAGTAAGTGTTGACCTCTTCTCCATGCTGTCCGTTGATTGCCAAAATGATGGTGTAGCACTGTAGTAAATAGGTTCCCCCATTTTTTCCCTACTTGATTCCCAAAATGTATTTTGTCTCTTGCTCTTTATCATCTCTCCCTTTCCTTTCTGTTCTCCCCCATCCCCTTGACCGACCCCCCCCCCATATCTCAGTCAATGCTGGAAATGGTATTGATTGTATCTGCCTGTTTCCACTGCAATGATGGTGGCTTTGCCAAGTCCCCACCATTTCCTGATGCTGTTTGTGTTCCTCCGCTTTTTTTTCCGGCAGTAAGAAGCCGTACTTGTTCTACTTCAACATCGTGAAGTGCGCCAGCCCTTTGGTGCTCCTGGAGTTCCAGTGTCCCACCACACAGGTCAGACTCTTCCTCTACTCCTGCTGTCCTCACGTGCTTCATTTACTCTTTTCTGTCTGCATTCAAGTCTTCTTCTTTTTCTTATTGCCCTTGTTCCTCCCTTTTTCATGTCAAACTCTTACTCTGCTCCTGCTCTGTCGTTTCCATCCACCCCCTGTGCTTCATTTATTCTTTTCTATCTGCATTCAAGTCTTCTTCTTTGTTATTGCCCTTCTTCTTTCCCTTTTTCCTGATGTTCTGGTCATTACGTCATGAAGGATTCCTTCTCAACAAACCATTCAGCCATGGCGTGTAATCACCTTTTGTTCAGTGTATTCCAGTAATGAAATCAGGTGGTTTGTCCCTCTCTCACACTTCTCTGTATTCCTGGTCAGCTGTGTGTGGAGAAGTGTCCTACCGAGTACATGACCCTGGTGAAAGCCAAATTGAGCAAGAAAGCCATGGACGACTACAAACCGTTCTGCAAGGAAGGAACAGACATTCATCTGCTGGTGAGCATCAGAAAATTCCAATGGGAAAGAAAAAGAAAATGGATCTCTCCAGGTCAGAACAGCGCTGGTTATGTTGCTGGATGAGTTGCTGGAGGGATGGGTGAATAGCTTGTCCTAGATGTCCTTTAATGGTGTTCTGTATTCCTGTGCATCTCAGAGTGTTCCTCAACTCCTGAGGGAGCCCCTGTGCCCGGCCATGCTCATCCCCAGCCGACCATGTGAGCTCTCTCCTCTGTCTTTCAGCCTTACAGCCTTTCATTCATCTCTCTCTCTCTCTCTCTCTCTCTCTCTCTCTCTCTCTCTCTCTCTCTCTCTTTCTTTCTGCCTGTGGTTAGTTTTTTGGTAGTCTTTCTCTTTATGTTCCTTGTCTATTGTTTTTATTTTGAAGTATAGTAATTTCTGTGTTTGGAAAATGTCCCAATAAAAGGGGTTTTTAAATCTCAAATCTCTCTCTCTCTCTCTCTCTCTCTCTCTCGCTCTAGAACACTCTCCAAAAACTTTGCCACTATTTTCTGGGTACTCCAAAGAAATCCTTGGCCTGTTGTGCTTCCCATGCTTTCGCATTAATCGAAAGCAGCATAGAGTATTTACCTATCACGTGTGTGTGCGTGTGTGCATTTGCGTGTGTGTGTGTGTGTGTGTGCGTGTGTGCATTTGCGTGTGTGTGCGTGCGTGTGTGTGTGTGTGTGTATTTCGACCTTTTTCATCCTTCTGTGTATTTTCACCTCTTCCCTCTTGTCTAGTTCAGGACCCAGCCACCCTAATCTCTATGGTCTCTGTCTCTTCCTGCCGCATGCGGTGCATGATCGCTGAGGTTTGTTGAATGGCTGCTGAGGGGCTTCTTCTCTGCCAACAGATGGTCACCGGTGTCTCCCTGCCCTCCTCTCAAAGAATGGCATCGTGTCCGTCGAGGGGAACGACACCACGTTCAAAGATGAAGACGACAAGACGATAACCACTGCCGATCTCCTGGAGGCAGCAAAGTTAGTCCTGAACCTGTCTTTGCTTGCGTTACTGTATGCTAGCGCCGGAGTGGCTTGTATTATTTGCATAGACTGCTTTGTTGCTGTTTTTGTTTGTGTTAATCAGATTAACCTACAGGGTCCAAGTTAAACTACGCGGTCGTTCCCTGCACGTGGAACTGTGCTTCCCACTAGGGTTTTCAACACACTTGTTCCTGGTTGTGGTTATACACTTTGTTGTACGTCGCTCTGGATAAGAGCGTCTGCCAAATGCCTTTAATGTAATGTAATGTAATGATGTGGAAGCATTGCTCAGGAAAAGTTAATGAACTCTTTTTTCAAAGTGAAAGTAAAGTTCCACTTAATTGCATACCGAAGGTAGACATTTATTGATCCTTTAATAATAAAAAAAACAAACCCTGGATGGGAGTGTATTGAATGTAGCTTCATTATGTCATTATACACTTGATGCGATCTCAGCATAAACATTTGGTGCTTATGGTTCTTGTCTCTCTTTAGGAAAGCTAACAGACTTTCAGAAGTGCGTAGAGTGGCCATGAACATCTTTGAGGATTACACACAGACCTGGCACTGGATTCTGCTGTGAGTGCTTCACCCAGAGCGGTCCGGCCAGTCTCACTGTCTCGGAACTCCCCCCAGCTCACATCTTTGGCTGTGCCCCCTCAGTGACGTTTAGCTAACGGCAACCTAGTGTGTGGTTCAGTGTGAAATCCTTACACCCGTTTCTTCTATCTCTCTCTGTCTCTGTGCGGCTCGGCTCAGGGGTCTGGCGATAGCCATGGTCATCAGTCTCATCTTCGTCGTCCTCCTCCGCTTCCTCGCAGGAATCATGGTCTGGATCATGATCGTCCTCGTCATCCTCGTCTTCGGATGCGGTACGAAACCTCCTCCTCTTAAGTCGAGTCGAGTCAATGAGGGCGTCAGTAAGACAACAAACAGTCACGGCATTCAGAGACGTTAAACTGGACAAGATGCTGAACTCACACGCTACCGCAATACGTACAGTGATGATCAATAGAGACTGACAAACCACAGAAATGTTCAGTCAGTGTACATTCAGTGACAGAGAGATCAATTATCATATGACAACAGTAGCTAAAAATGCAGAAGGAGCACAGCTGGCACAGCCCAGTTACAACAGTGTATACCTTGTGATTATGCTGTGGTTTATGATGGTAAATGGTAAATGGACTGCATTTATATAGCGCTTTTATCCAAAGCACTTTACAATTGATGCCTCTCATTCACCAATTCGGACACACACTCACACACCAACGGTGAAAGGCTGCCACGCAAGGTACCAATCAGCTCGTTGGGAGCAATTAGGGGTTAGGTGTCTTGCTCAGGGACACTTCGACACGCCCAGGGCGGGGGATCGAACCAGCAACCCTCCGACTGCCAGACAAACGCTCTTACCTCCTGAGCTATGTCGCCCCTGATGTGCTGACTGGTCTCCCTGCCCCCGCCTCCAGGACACCCCTGTTTTACTGCTCTCTTACACACTGCAGGGATCATCTACTGCGCCGCGGAGTACAGCAGACTGAGGGGAGAACCTGGAGCCGACGTCACCATCACGGAACTGGGGCTCCTGACCGACTTCACTGTCTATCTGCACATTAAGCAAACCTGGCTGGCGTTCCGTGAGTCTCGCGCTACACCGCTCAGTCACGTTCATAACGGCATGGAGATCGTTTCCAAAGGCTGATGATACTATGAGACATGCATATTTTTGTGACAACTGTGGATAAGAATTGATTGAAATCCATGCTTGTATCTCGGTATGTACAGTATTGCATAGTGCAGCAGACTGTGGGTTTTTGGTAGTGTTTCTTCCCCTGTCACTAGAAAGTCGTCTCTGGCAGCCGTGTCTTTATGTAAATGCAGTTCTGCTTATCCATGGCCATAAAAAATACTCTTATCTTTTTTTTTTTTTACTTATCTTTTCGGCACTTGCAGCCAGTGGCGATAAATTGCGCAAGGCAGTTCCTGTGCATGTGTCTGCAAGCTACACTTCCACATTTATGTGATGTGGCATCAGAACTCAGAGAAATGCATATGCGCTAAGGAAGATGAGTAAAATTAGGCATCTGGGAAACTGGATTCAAATTGTGGTTATATTCCCCAGAGGAGACAATTGATTGTCTTCTTAATATTTATTTCAATTTTTTCACCCGATGATAAGCATTAAAAAGTTACCGAGCAGGTTACCCACCCTTAGAGCGTGACGTTGATGAATCCACGCTCTAGCTGATTTATCGTTTATCGGTTTATCGTTTAATGCGTTGGTCAGTTGCTACAAACGAGCTAACGCAGGCTTACATGTAAATTTACTGCCGGCGCGTTAGCATTTTCCAGTAGCGGCCGTAATTTGTAGCATCTGATGTTTACCTGCTTATTTTGAAAAAAAAAACAAAAAACGCTATGCTTTCCTACAGTAACAATAGCATTATAATACCAAACGACATGAAAGAAAGCCACATAAAACTAGGAAGCAAGGCTTTACCATCATACAGTTAAACCGGCACGTCATTCAGTGTGTACTATCGTCGTGACGCTGAGCTACTGTACGCTAACATTAGACTTTAACAGCAGTCTCAAACTCCAGACGTTGCTCACGGAAAGGCTTTGATTCTGAACGCCTGAGCTTGAAAGCTATTTAATTTTCCCTAGCTAGGTAGCAGAGCCAGCCTGTCCATTAGGCCATGTAGACGACCGCCTAGAGCCCGGGTGTGGTTAAGGGGCACCCGTGTGACGTTTTCTTTTGTTTATCATTTTTATTATATATTATTTGGGGGTCCATTTTCAAGATCTGGCCTAGGGCCCCACGGACTCACGGGGCCAGCTCTGCTAGAAATAATTTCACTGGTCATCGGGTCTTAATGATGCGATTTGTTTTTGCCAGACTCGTTTTCAAATATTTCTGGGCCATTTGCGGATGTGAGAGAGCGTTGAAACAACACAGCAGCTAAGGATTCACAGATTTTAAAAGAGCTTTCGCTTTTCTCACTTTTCATGAGCGCTGAAGGCAGGTGAATCAGTTCAGTGAACATTGGACGAGAATAACATTGCATGTGATAATGGTTTTTGGTGTATCCCCCCCCCCCCCCCCCCCCCGCAAATGCTCCATATATCTATAAATAATTTTTCACCCTAAGCGCAGTCTGATGTCTCCATTTTGTGCTGGAGCTGTGAGAGCTGGTGTCACGCAGCCGCCGCACTTTAATACTGGCGGTAATGGATAATGCTAATAATAAGTGAAATATGCATTGCGGTGAATATAACCCCCCCTCCTCATTTCTTCTTCTCACAGTGATAATTCTGTGCATTGTGGAGGTGGTCGTCATTCTGCTGCTCATCTTCCTCAGGAAAAGAATCATCATCGCCATTGCCCTCATTAAGGAGGCCAGCAGGTCAGGCAGTGTGAACAGCCCTGTATATTTAACAGAGCAGGTCAGGCAGTGTGAACAGCCCTGTGTATTTAGCAGAGCAGGTCACCAGCACTGATGACACAGACCCAGGCATAGGTGACAGTGGAATTAATGTAGTTAATGCTGTTATGATGTTATGAAGTTGTGATGTGAGGACTGGTGGCAGGCTTTAGGGTTGTGTTTTTGGTGGGGGATATAGATAAAGCAATGAATAGGTTTAAATGCTCATTTAAAATGCCTGATAACTCTTAATTGAACATATTATACTGTATTATAGGACCATTGGCCATGTGATGTCCTCGCTGTTTTACCCTCTGCTGACCTTTGTCCTGTTGAGCCTGGTCATTGCCTACTGGGCCATTACTGCAGTGTATCCTTTCTGACCTCTGACCATGTGACCCTATAGCACAGTTACCCTTCAGACGAACTCACATATGAATTTGTATGAAGAGTAGAAGAAACAACTAATCTCACAAGTCTATTCTTGCTGTTGACAATGGCATGATTAGTCTTACAGCAATAATATCTGTTGTGCAAATATATACAGAAATACTATGTGAATTGTGTAATCTGTATCATGTAACAGCAATGGTGAAGAAATGGCATTCATATGTAGTAATCGTACCTTTTTTCAGTTTGAGGAATTTTTCCACTGCAGTGTACTGCAATGTGGTTAGCACACCTGGGTCAAATACGTAATTGTTTTGGATTCAAATACTATTCTACGCTTTACTGATCTTGTCTGGTGTATTGGAACCAATGAAATGCTCTAAAAAAATGCAAACCCCGCCTTCTGGTCATAATTGGCTGGCCCAATTACACTAGGCAAGATCAATAGAACAAAGAAAAGTATTTGAATCCAAAACAAATACATATTTGACCCTGGTCTGGTGATAAGTCAATAAGTAAAGAGTTTATGAAGAGTATAGCTAAAGGCTGCTGTCTTTTTTTGAATAACTGCAATTAATTTGAATTGGTCCCAGATACATTGTGTGCCATTTTAAGTTCCTTAAGTGTCGTGCTCAGGTTCCTATCCACGTCTAAAGAGCAGGTTTATAAAGTGTTCAACCAGACAGAATGTAACTACTCTATGCACACTTGCGATCCCGAGGTAAGTCATGTGGTTGGCAGCGCTTACGACAGGAAATAGGGGCTATTTAATGAAACTGATGTTACCCAACTTTGCCAGTCAATTGATTCATTCATTCAGCTGTTTTATTGCTTATTCACGCTTTATTTTTCATTTTGCTGTTTTTCATTTTAATGTTTTATACATTAATTTTTCATTTTAATATTTTGTGAATATTTTTTTTTTCTTTCTTAATCTTTATTTTTTTATCTTGTATAATTGACTATCGTTGTGATTTTCCCTGTCTTCCTTTGCTTTTTATTATTCCTGTTAAGCACTGTTGAGCTGCGTTCTGTATTGAATGTGCTATAAAAATAAAACTATTATGATTATTATTATTATTATCCATCCTGACTCAACTGTCTGTGTCCCTCTCTCCACCAGACATTCAGCAAGTCCGACTTCAAGAAAGAGTGTCCAGACTCTGAATGCCAGTTTGCCTTCTACGGAGGAGAGACCACCTATCACAAGTTCCTAATTTTCCTGCAGCTCTACAATGTCTTCCTCTTCTTTTGGTGCGCCAACTTTGTCACCGCGCTGGGACAGGTCACTCTGGCGGGGGCCTTTGCCTCCTACTACTGGGCCTTCAAGAAGCCTGAAGACATTCCGGCAAACCCCGTCCTGTCCTCCCTGGGGCGGGCCCTCAGGTACCTCATTTACCTGAGAGCATCGCCTTAATAGTGTGTGTGTGTGTGTGTGTGTGTGTTTGTGTGTGTATGTGTGTGTGTGCGCGTGCATATGTGTGCATGTGTGTGTGTGTGTGTGTGTGCGCGCTTGTGTTTGTGTGTGCATGTGCGTGTGTGTGTATGCATGTAGGTTATATTGCATTTGACTGTAGTTCAATAACACATGGAAGACCTCTCCCTCCATCTTTATTTCCTCTTTCTCTCCCTCCCTCTCTGTCCTTGCCTTCCTCTGACCCTCCACAGGTACCACACTGGCTCCCTGGCTTTCGGGTCCCTCATCCTCTCCATTGTGCAGGTGATCAGGGTCGTGCTGGAGTACCTGGACCAAAAGCTCAAAGGTGAGAGAGGTGAACACAAGGCATCTCTCGCTGCAGAGTTAATCAAAGCTGTGAATTACAGGTCCCCGGCTGACTTTACAGTCAGCGGTTTCTGTGGGTCTTTTGGCTTCCGCATCAGGCTTTGCTGTATGCATGTTTTGTCTTGCGCAGGACGTGTGCCCATTTCCTCAAAATAGAAGTGAAACGACTTCTGACTAAATGAAACATTTGCCTGTGCAGATTGTTGGTTATGAAGTCAGTGTTCTTAAGTATGTCAGCTATGTTACTTTATATACTTAATATTAGTTGTTTTTTTGATGTACATTCAAATAGATAATAATAGCAAACTGTTCTATGCCTGAACAAGGTGTGATAAGAGACTTAAAATATAAAGTTACAAAACATGAAATTTTAACATTGATTGTTTATAGTTTCGACACTTAATTTGAAAAAGAAAGTCATTAATACATTAGGCAATAGCACAGAAATACTTGATTCATGTGACATTTTTAATTGAATTCTTATAATATAATATTTAATATGTTCAATTTATGTATTATTTTTATTTCATTCTCAGGAGCCCAGAACAAGTGTGCAAAGTTTATGCTGACCTGTCTAAAGTGTTGCTTCTGGTGTCTGGAAAAATTCATCAAGTTCCTGAACAGAAACGCCTACATCATGGTGCGTGTGTCTGTTTGCCTGAGTGTTTATGAGCTGAGGCCAACGGCAATTGTGTCACGTTATTAATTAAACAATAATGGGTGATTAGTGAAGGCACACAAGGTCAGATGTGGCAGTCTTGCTGTTAATTGATGACCAGCTATTTTAATAGTTAACTTTGTGAGCAACAGTTGCCACACCATGTATCCTATGTCATGTCCTACCATGTCCTTCCTCTAGATCGCGATTTATGGGAAAAACTTCTGCACGTCTGCCAGGGATGCCTTTTTCCTCCTGATGAGGAACTTCGTTAGGTGAGAGCTGAAAGCTGTGCTTTGTGTGGGGTATATTCAGGTATATTCCAGATCCGGTCATAATTCTTCTCCCTGCACAATATGACCAGGATGACACACAGCTGCTTTTGTCTCTGTAGGGTGGCAGTTCTGGACAAAGTTACAGACTTTCTGCTGTTTCTTGGCAAGCTTCTGATTGTTGGGATTGTGGGTAAGTGGTGGTCAATGAACAGGAAGTTGGACCATTTTTAAAAATTTCTCTGACAGCTCCTCTGTTTCTGTCTCGGTTGTCCAGGAATCATGTCATTCATCTTCTTTTCTGGGAGGATAAAAGCCCTTGAAAACCAGGCCCCCACTCTCAACTATTACTGGGTCCCAATTATGGTGAGCCATAACGATCATTTTCATGGCTGTTCCTATTCCAGAATTGTGTGCTACGGGCAAACCGGGGTGGGTCTGTGGGGTGGCCCGCTAGCCTTCTGATGGATTTCTAGCCTGTTTCAGTAGCAGGGCCAAACAACACCACTCCAAAGTCCCTGCAAAAGTCATGTAATGCCAGCAGAGACTGGTGCATGTGTGTGTTTGTGTTTGTGCGTGCGTGTGTTACTGATTATCTTGATACGTGAATAATTAAACATACAGTGAACATAATGGCTCTCAGGATAATGCTATGTCGGTTTCTCCTCAGACTGTGGCAATTGGCGCCTACCTCATTGCTCATGGCTTCTTCAGCGTGTATGCCATGTGTGTGGACACACTCTTCCTCTGTTTCTGTGAGTAAACAACACATACTGTACAGTTTTTTCCATCTTAAACATACACACCACTTTCAGAAGGGCAAGTTCTGGGGCCCTAAGCCCAGTAACATTTTTTTTTGTTAGCTACAAGAAACCTGTGGCAGAGTTGCTGCTTCTGTCGCTAATCTGTCAGGTTCGTTTTAAAATGATTAAGATGGTAGACAACTTCCAAGAAAAATCTGAGAAGGAAATATCTGTTTCAAGAGAGGTTATCATCAGATTAAGTCAGCCTACGTAAGTATTCCCTGCTCATAGGTTCAGAGAATGTTTAATATAACCTCTCTTAAAACAGATATTTCCTTCTCAGATTTTTTGTCATTAAAAACACTCTTTTCTAAACTGTAAGTCAGGGCAATTACCATTCGTAAAACATTGACTATATTGGTGAGACATTGTTGAGTCTTTACTAATAGACAGTGAACATTCCAGGAAATGACAAATTTGTAGTCATATAAAATCTTTTACATGTACATTTTAGCTGCCTAACGTTCAAACATTTCAATACACTTCAATAATAACTGTTTCTTTTCTGCGTTTGGTGGTGGTGGATTGTCTTCTTTTCTGTTAAAGAAACGTAATGCCTCTTGATTACCTATGATTGGTCGAGCCTGGCAGTGGGAGGGTCAGTTGGGAATAACTCTGTTAAAGGAATTTCAGTGGAAACACAGATCTCAGGTTCTGATACTTTGGTTTGGGTTGTATATACTTTGGGTTGTCCTGTATAACTGGATCTCTTTCTAGCCAAGGAACTATTTGCGTCCCAAAATTGGCTAAGTGAATTAGAATCTAGATTACATATGGTTGCTTTTGCTGGCTTTGTTTCTGACTGCTCTCTCCTTTTTGTCTTTTTTCCTCCTAATTTCACATCTCACGATTTCCATCATTTGCCCTTCATTATCCCTTGCTCCTTCCTTGTTTCTGTTCTGTTGTGTTCTGCCTTGCATTAACCCAATAACTAATTAACCCTACTAACACATTATGCACAAACACACACACACATACATGAACACACATACAAGGCGAGGACTTGGAGAGAAACGACGGGTCAAATGAAAGGCCCTACTTCATGGATCCGGAACTCCATGAGATCCTCTGTGGGTCCAAGTCAGTGGAGAGCAAGGACGAACCAGATCTACAAGAAATGCAATCTGAACCACAGCAGCAGGAGAACATGGAAGAAATCCAGCTGAAGCACCAGCCGTTGCAAATGCGAGAGAATGAGGAAGAGAATGCCCAGGAGGCCATCTTGGAGACCATAGAGGAAGCACCGCTGGGGACACCTCAACAAACAGACGTACCTCAGGAGAAACCAGCGGAGGCAGCACAGGAGAAACCTGCTGAGAAGCCTGGGGAGACACCTGTTGAGACACCTCAGGAGACACCTGTTGAGATGACTAAGGAATCACCTGCAGAGCTAGCTCAGGCGACACCAGTGGAGACAAACCTGGAGGAACCTACAAAGACGACAAATGAGACGCCCCAGGAAAAGATATAGTTGCAGGATAATCGTAGGGATGACCGACTAATGAAGTTGATAGAAAAGTATTGTGGCAATGCCAGGAAAAATCAAGGATGGAGAGGTGTGGTCAGAATTCAGTTATCTATTGGGGTGTGGCTCAGTTTGGTTTCTCGGTGGGGTAGCGGTGGAGGCTCCACTGACGAAATGCTTTAATATTTGGGACCTTAACTGTACTGGCTTTGGAAGGCACTGTGTCGTATTGAGGATGTGTAAACGAGTAGTAGTTGTGATGCAGAATTAACCGTGTGCCTAACTTCTATTGTCCATTTTTATTATTGTAGTGATCGTATTTAAAAACAAATGCAACACAGCTACTTCTAGTAATGTTTACAGTTGAAAACTAACAACGCGCATTACTGTCAGTTTACATTGATACCAGCAAAAGCCAAATGGTAACGGACTTTGATACTGTATGTATATATTATTTGTTACTTTGATTGATTTGTCCGTGTTGTAGCTCCTAATGAATGCATTTAAAAAAAAAAATACAATACAGTGCCACACCTGATTTTCTTTACATGTTAGATATGGTTTATTTTGTGTTTCCGCGTGAACTTTGACTGTAAATCCACCGGCCCTGTTGCCAGAGGTGCTGCCTTCCTGCCTGTCTTTCTCTGTATCGCATGCTCGTACCAAGGCCTTTCTTGCTTACTATTAAATCTGTCTTTGTATATTCTTTCCTGTATGTTCTTTCTGTGTTCTTTCCTGGATGGTGAGAGCTGCAGAGGGAAGCAGGTTCTGTATAAGGGTATTACCATGTTAATCCAAGGGTAACTCAAATTGGCTTTAGTGGATGCCTTTCTGGTAAGTTAAAGGTCAATTAAAGTAGGGTGCGGTGCACTCTGTATGGAATAATTAATTCTGGTACACCTGTAGACTGTAGGCTTTCTGTGAATGGCAGGTAGTGCATGTTGAGTTTTTTTCATCTGTATGGTACTGTATGAATTATGAGGATGCTTTTGAATAAAATAGTCCAGGGCTCTTGAGTTCATTTATCAGCTCACTGACAAATGTTTTATTGTGTCTGCTCACATTTTGACCATTTGCCATTTCTCTTCCTTTGCTCTATGGCTCACACCTCCTTTCCCTTGCTCCGCCCCCGATCCGCAGTGGAGGATTTGGAGAGGAATGATGGCAGTACAGAGAAGCCGTACTTCATGTCTGAGAATCTGCTCAATATTATGAAGGGCAAAGAGGGAAGGAGCTCCAAGTAGCCTGGGCACGAGCGAGGGGAATGGACTGAGTGAGGAGACACCGCACTGGGCCAGCTGTGGTCTACTGTGTTCAGCCCCCATGTCTGTATAGAGGAGCATCCCTGAAACACAGAGTTTTGTGCTGCTTTGTTAAAAGGCTACAGAGAGAGAGATTTCTGTCACAGACTCCCCAAAGGTATAAATAAGGACACATTATAATACGCAACAATATCTGTATATAGATAAAGATATATAGATATCTTTATCTGTTGCAAAATGAATCATAGGTATTTTACCTCCCTGCCAGATTACTGGCCAAATGAACATTATCAAGACAAAGCTGTGAATTCGAAATAGATTTTTAGAAGCTGTTGCATGGTTGTAAGGATAAAAAATTGTTATTGTTAATTTCCCTTAACATTTGTGGAGTATGTTACAAGTTAAATTCTAAATGCTTTAGCAAAGACGTTAATGTACAGCAGTAGTTCCCAACCCTGTTCCTAGAAATATGCCATCCTGTAGGATTTCATTTCAACCCTAATTTGATCATTCTACTCTCCACCTGATTCTACAAATTAGCAGCTCAAGATCTCTTGCTGTTGAATGAGGTGTGGTTTGTTAGGGTTGGAGTGAAAACCTGTAGGACGGTAGAGCTCCAGGAACAGGATTGGGAACCACTGATGTAAAGATACTGTTGCATTATTGAAATGTCCTGTAAATTCGGAAATATTGTTTTAGTAAGTAGCTTTTTTATTTTTTACATTTTGGCTATTCATATTAATGTTTTATGATACGTGCATATTAATTTTCACATAATGTATGGGGGTCAATTTATGTCTGTTTTCATATAAGCGAAACTTACCACACAACTTGCTCAACCTGATTTTTTCTTATTAGCTTCTGCATTGAATCTAGTTCAGCTCAACTCAAATCCAGGTCCCGTGGGACACAGTGCCTACAGGTATTTGCTCCAACCATCCACTACACCACCTGATTTCACTAATGATCTTACTTCCTGAACCAAGGAGGTAAAGTAATTAGTGATATCAAGTGATCTAATGCAAAATTGGAGGAAAAACCTGCAGACACACTCTGCAGGAACTGGAGTTGAGTAGTGCTGATCTAGTCTATAGAGCTTGTAGTGGCATAGCAGTTCCACTGCAGAAACTGTTTTGTTTTTTAATAAATAAAAAAATCTATTTGTGTTGTGATTTGTTTTTCCATCAGTTCTAATTTACACTGTAAAACTTGTAAATGTAAAATTTGAAGTAAGAAGTATTATACCTGGCTCTGTTCTACATATTTCTTTTTATTCATGTACAAAACTAAAGAGCCTTATCAGTGGACCTCAGATTTGACTTAAGTTAGATTTTTACTTTAGGTTAGAAATGAGTTTGTCAACTGTCATTGATCTCATTAACATACTGTATGAGTTAATCTCTGCTTCAGTATGTGGTTGTGTGGTTACCACAAAAGTAATGTTGTGAATCTTAATGAGAATTTTCCTTGTTCTTAATGTTCTTTTAAAATAAATATTCCTACAAACCTGTACAAAGAAATTAGGTGCAAAATAGTCAACAGTATTGACTTTTACTCTTTTGTCCATTGCTAAAGCTGTACCAGATTCTGTGTGTGTACAGGTTTTCATCTTATGCATTTTTGGAGTTAGTTGACTACTGGCTACATCGTATTTTCCCGGAGTTTACTCTTCTCACATTGCCAGCAGACGATTACAATTTAATGTAAAACATTATATTCCTCAAAGAATTACACCACACAAAAGTGACAAAGAGTTTGTGGCATGCTACTTTCTCTGACAATACCAAGTTTATATTATGTGAGGTGTGTAGTAAGCAATAATTTTCTATCCTGACATGACAACATATGTGGGGTGAATCCACTGACTAAAGAATGTGCGCAGGAACCTCTAGGCAACCTCGAGGTGTTTTGTTTACTGCTATTACCACCCTGTCTGTGGGACTGGGGTAGGTTGCTAGGCGACCAGAGAAGCTCTGTGTATGCAAGTGTGTAGCTATGCGTTCTCGCTAAAGACAGTCAAATATCCTGTAGTTAATAACGAAAAGTCCGTCTCCCTGAAGGTTTTGTGTTTTATGATGTAGGTAAATTAATCCTGGGTTGTGTGTTTAAACAACACTCAGAAAATGCCGGGTCCCTTTGAGTTTGAAGGCATAAAACCTTCCCTTCGTGACGGGGCGGACCTGCAGCGGAAAATCCAGCTACTTGGTAACGTTATGTCGTTTGTTGTTATAAATTTGGCATTGTACAGCGAAATGTGATTGTTTCTAGAATTAGTTAACTATTCGTAGAGTGCAGAGCACAGTTAGCGTTATTCAACATTAGCTGCAGGTAGCGCATTTTAACGTTCCGTTAGCTAACGTTAGCAAGCTAGCAATCCATTTATACAAACAGCTAGAATAACTAGCGAGCTTAACGTGATTAACCCAGGCGAAATCAAGATGCGTAGCTAGCTAGCTAGTCAGTTTGAATACTATGTTTTCGTATTTTTAGCTGTGTTTAACCGTTTTGATTCCGTTTAAATAAGAATAAGTTGGCTTTTTTCCGTCACTCAGTTTCACTGGAACATGTCTATCGCTGGTGCCAACTAACGTTACCAACTAGTTAAACTTACCTAACTACGCTAACTTAGTTAAGCGGGTTTGGAAGTCAGCTAGCTTGGTAATGGTAGAAATGATGCTGACTAACCTGTGCCGTGTGATAAATGAGCGGGTAAAATAAACGAAATCCTTTTCTGGCCAACAGAGGGAGACAGAAGTGCGTACTACGAGAGCTCGCAGTCCGCGATTAAGAAAAACAAGGATGTCATTCTGCAGCTCCGACAAGAGAACAAGCGGCTGCATAAGAAGTTGGCCGACGCCCTCACTGTATGTAAATAGATTTAGCTAATAATATCTTTCATCTAACAATAGCTATATTTATATATAGAACCAATAGATTTGTCCGAACTTCAATGAAGCTGTAAATGGGAAATTAGCTAAATAATGGGGCGAAGTAGCTCAGGAGGTAAGAGCGTTTGTTTGCTAGTTGGAGGGTTGCTGGTTCGATCCCCCGCCCTGGGCGTGTCGAAGTGTCCCTGAGCAAGACATTTAAACCCTAATTGCACCCAACGAGCTGATTGATACCTTGCATGGCAGCCTTTCACTGTTGGCGTGTGAGTGTGTGTGTGTGTGTGTGTGTGTGTGTGTGAACGAGAGGCATCAATTGTAAATCGCTATATTAATGCAGTCCATCCATTTACCATTTATAAGTATATTAACTGCGTTAGCAGATTTCACGCTTGTATCTCAGTGGCGGTCATCAGAATCCAGTCGAAGTCTTTGGGTCCAGGGGTAGCTAGGTGGGTGTAAGAATGCTTGCAAATTCATTTACTTATTAACATTGTTGCAAACATAAACAAAATTTATTGGGGGTAGTGAAAGCAAAACTTTCCAAAATACAAACGAAACATCTAAAAGATGACAAAAATCAGATATTAGTTATTATTACCCTTGCTTTCACAAGTTTTGGCATCAGAGACCACACAATGAAATGCTCATTCCTTATCCAACTCCAGCAGAATTTGTACAAATCCTAGAGGAATCAAGTTCTGTTAGAGTGAAATACCACACTGGCCTGTTCACTCTAGCCTAGCTTGTTCACACCTATCACACTAGCCTATTTGCCCTATCCTAGCCTGTTCACTATCTCACAATAGCCTATTCACTACCCGAGCACTATGCAGCCTTTATTGAGCTTCAGCCAGCCAATTATTGCTGCCCTATCCAGTAACAGCATAGTACAATATTAAACAGCGCAATAAATAATTCAGAGTAAATGGTGAATGGACTGCATTTATATAGCGCTTTTATCCAAAGCGCTTTTACAATTGATGCCTCCCATTCACCAGAGCAGTTAGGGGTTAGGCGTCTTGCTCAGGGACACTTTGACACGCCCAGGGCGGGGATCAAACCAGCAACCCTCCAACTGCCAGACAACCGCTCTTACCTCCTGAGCTATGTCACCCCCACAATCAAAGAGTTCCATGCACAGAACTAGTCGTGCTGGTTATCTAGCTGAATGTATTTGAATATGAGAGTAGAAGAGAGTATCTTTAGGCGTAATTTTCATAAATGATAGGGATAGTTTTCTTTGTATGAAGTTTGTCTTGTTGCTTAGTAGACATCCCATTGTACAGTAAGTAAGTACAGAGGAGAGCAGAGGCTATTTCACTGTGATTTTGACAGTAGTACTGGTTTTTCCTTGAACTTTTATGCAAAATGAATCATTTATGTGTTTTGATTTTCTTTCTTCCTTCTTATTGTACTATTGTAATTTTCTTTTTCTTGTAAAGTTATACCGAAGACCTGAATTAAGAGCCATATAGCCAAAACTTTACATTAAATTACTTTAATTCTGCTGAGAAAGAAAAGGATGTTAACACCAGTATCGTATAAGCATACATTTTTGTTCCTTTTTTAAAATAACTAGAGTTAAATAAATTGTGCGGAGCACACAATTACAGTGCTAATGCATTCGACTCAGTTTAATAGAAACAGCATGCTGGTGGGAGGTGATTGCTTTTCAGACCTTTAAAAACAGATTCAGGGCCGTGTTAAAAGCCGGGGCTGTAAACGTGTCCTCCCAGGGGGACGAGCAGGTGATAAAGGATGCTTTCCAGAGCCGAGGGATGGAGATCGCTCCTTTCAGGAACAAGTCTGGGAAGGTGAGGCGCCCGAAAGTCCGCAAGTAGCTCAATTTTGAGCTTTTGTTTTGGAGTCTGGACGTGTAGTCAGAGCACAGGCCGAACACGTGCATGATGTATAAATCCACAGGTGTCTGTTTTATAATCTCTTAACGAAACGGTGCTGCAGCGTTGCCACAGACCCCGTCTCCGTCTCCCCCCGCTGAACAGGCGGCTCTTCAGATCCTGGACCAGAAAGTGTGCGACAGGATGAAGAAGCTGAACGCCCTGCGGCACAGCGCGGAGACTCGCCGGCGCCGCCTGGAGGAGCTGCAGCAGCAGTACGACAGCATTCAGGCCCAGGCCCAGGCCCCGCAGCCAGACGCCACGCGGCGGGAGGAGGACGCACAGGTACGGGGGAGAGCGAGAGCGCACGTGTGCTGTGCCTGTGTGCACAGGTACGGGGGAGAGCGAGAGCGCACGTGTGCTGTGCCTGTGTGCACGTGTACGGAGGAGAGCGCACCTGTGCTGTGCCTGTGTGCACAGGTACGGGGGAGAGCGAGAGCGCGCGTGTGCTGTGCCTGTGTGCACGTGAGCACAGGTACGGAGGAGAGCGCACGTGTGCTGTGCCTGTGTGCACAGGTACAGGGGAGAGCGAGAGCGCACGTGTGCTGTGCCTGTGTGCACAGGTACGGGGGAGAGCGAGAGCGCACCTGTGCTGTGCCTGTGTGCACAGGTACGGGGGAGAGCGAGAGCGCACCTGTGCTGTGCCTGTGTGCACAGGTACGGGGGAGAGCGAGAGCGCACCTGTGCTGTGCCTGTGTGCACATGTACGGGGGAGAGCGAGAGCGCACCTGTGCTGTGCCTGTGTGCACAGGTACGGGGGAGAGCGAGAGCGCACGTGTGCTGTGCCTGTGTGCACGTGAGCACAGGTACGGAGGAGAGCGCACGTGTGCTGTGCCTGTGTGCACAGGTACGGAGGAGAGCGCACGTGCGCTGTGCCTGTGTGCACGTGAGCGGGACTGCACAGCCCGTGCTGAGGATGAGCCCTGCTGGTGTGCTGCTCGCTGGTGTGCCTATCGCTCGTGTGCTGCACTTGCCCACAGAACGAAGGGGAGGCTGCAGAAGAGCGGCCCCAGCGGGTTCTGCTCGCGGCTCTGTGTGCACATTGCTGGTGAACAGCGCCCCCTAGTGGTGCACACCTTTTTAACACGGCCCACTTGCAGCATGAGCGCTGTGTGATTACACTCAGAAAACCGATCTCCGGGGCTTCCTTTGCATGGGACAGCCGCGCTTGTTAATCACATCAAATCAATCAAAACTTTATTTATATAGCGCATTTGGTGCAGTAAAACGCAGTGCGCTTCAGTCCTGCCGCTTTGGCCCTGTTTTTCCCAGCTGTGGCAGCCTGTCTGTGCGTCTGTGTGCGTTTCAGAACCTACGCGTGCTGGAGAATCGGCTGGAGAAGGCCCAGCTCAAGTGCCAGGAAGCTGAACACATCATGAGGAGCTACTTAAAACTGAAGGCTCACCTGCAGGTAGCTGCCAGAATAATAATAATAATAATAATAATAATAATAATAATAACAACAACAACAATAATTAGGTGCTTTGTAGAGTGCTTTCAGGCCACAGGATCAAAGGACTTTACGGTGACACCATAAACATTACACATGGTAACACATAAAGAACTCCACTGTGCTGGGGCTTTCACAGATCTCAGTACTGTGAAAGCCCTCTCTGAGTTTAGATCACATTTAGGGGCTGGGATGTCTGGGTGCCATTTAGCAGACTGAAAGGTTGCCCAAGAGTTAATTATCAGGTAGGCAAAGGACACATAAATTATTTTAGAGCTAGTGTCAGCATAATGACTGAGCGGCGGTGAGAGCTGTGTCAGGCATGAACAGGCACCTTATTTCCATCGTCAGGAGGAATTTTGTGTGGAAGGCGGTGTAGACCCGGAAGCGTTCTGCCCTCTCGCCCAAAACACAGAGTGCTTAATGCAAACCGGCTGAGCTCCATTCAGCAGCAGTGCTAACGCTGCACCAGGCTAGCCCCCCCCCCCCCCCCCCGCCCCCCCCCCCAGGTCACTGCACTGTGTTCTCTCCGTCTCCCGGGGCGACCGGGCCTCTCCCCACAGGACGAGAGCCTGACCTTCCAGTCCCAGCTGGACCGGCTGGAGGCGGAGATCCTGAGGCAGAGGCAGGAGCTGCAGGACCTGCAGGTGATGAAGAACGACGCCAACCTGTCCAAGGACGTGGCCAGGGTGAGTCACGCGCTCCCAGCATGCCTGCAGAGCGTCGCCGCGGTTACCTGTCCTCCAGGACAAGCTTCCACTTTAGATTCAGTTTATGAACAGATACTTCATAAGCGGCTATAGGAAAAGGCTCTAAATGGTCTATGCAGTTCAATCATTTGAGACCATTTGTAGGTATTTCTCATGTATTAAAAGATATTGAATGGTTTCCATTTTAAACACCCGGCAGATTATGCCCCCTGATTTTTTAAATGTGAATTCAGAACCCATATGATCATGTCATTCAGTGCACCTTAAAAGCGAATTGATTTATTTTAAGTTATTTTAAAAGGAACATTGTGAACCCTGTGTGTGTGTTTCTGTGTGCACATGTCTGTCTGTGTGTGTGCGTGCTGTGTGTGTGTGTGTGTCTGCGTGCAAATGTCTGTGTGTGTGTATGTGTGTGTGTGTGTGTGTGTGTGTTCCTGATGCATACCCCCCCCCCCCCCCACCCCAATGCTGAGTGCAGGCGGAACTGCAGCGGCAGGAGGAGTTGGTGTACAAGGAGCGCAGGGAGAGGGACGGGATCCTGGCCTGCTACAAGAAGCAGGCGGAAGAGCTGAAGGCTCACAGCGAGAGGCTGGAGAGGAGAGTAGGTGTACCGCGCACTGTCTGCACCTGCTGTTCCCCGGGTAACCCGTTTGGGGGCATTCTGTTCATTTGCAGGTGGTCACGTTCTTTTCCTGTTTTGTGCTGGCTGCCAGCTGTTCCCGCACTTGTGTATGATGACTGGGACTCGGTGCTTCCTGCAGTTGCCTGGAGCTCCCTGAGTGACAGGCTGCCCTGTGCTGTGCTGTGCTGCCCTGTACTGTGCTGTACTGTGCTGTACTGTACCACGCTGTACTGTGCTGTCCTGCACTGTGTTATACTGTGCTGTGCTGCCCTGTGCACTAATGTGCTGTGCTGTACTGTGCTGTGCTGTGCTGTACTGTGCTGCCCTGTACTGTGCTGTATGTGCTGTGCTGTGCTGCGTCTGCAGGCCCAGCGCACGGCGATGCACCCGGATGAGCTGAGCAGTGAGGCCCAGCGCAGTGCCGCTGCCGTGGCCGAGGAGGACAAGGTCATACACACCTTCGAGGAGGCCTTCCACCGCATCAAAGAAGCCACCGGAGTCACCGACACACACGTACGGCCACACACGTGCACACACACACACATAAACACACACACACACACAGACACACATATACACGCATAAACAGACGCACGCATGCATGCACACACACACACACACACTCACACATAAACACACACGCATATATATACACACATACACACACACACACACACACACTCACACACACACATACACACATACACACACACACACACATACACACATAAACACATATGCTGTTGAGGTACCGTGTGTATGACTGTATCTGCCTGTGTGCATGTGTATGTCCTGTGTGTGTGAGAGCAGGAGGTGGTGGAGAGGTTCATCTCTCAGGGGGACACTCAGAAGCACCTGGAGAAGCTGAAGGAGGAGAACGAGCGCACGCTGGTGCAGCTGAAGGAGGAGAGAGACCAGCTGCAGGCCCAGTTCCAGGAGCTCAAGTACTCCGGGGAGGCCAAGCTGTCCAGGTGCAGAAAAGGGCCCTTGCTCTGTGCTGCACAGGCACATGTGGAAGGCAGTGTGAGACAGGGCTCAGCCAGCCCTGAGCCAGGCAGGCACAGCACAGTCTCTGAGCCTGTGTGTGTGTGTGTGTGTGTGTGTGACTGTGAGGCTCTGTGTATGTGTGTGTGATTGTGAGGCTCTGTGTGTGTGTGTGACTGTGAGGCTCTGTGTGTGTGTGTTATTGTGAGGTTGTGTGTGTGTGTGTGTGTGTGTGACTGTGAGGCTCTGTGTGTGTGTGTGTATTGTGAGGTTGTGTGTGTGTGTGTGTGTGACTGTGAGGCTCTGTGTGTGTGTGTGGCTGTGAGACTGTGTGTGTGTGTGTGTGACTGTGAGCCTGTGTGTGTGTGTGTTATTGTGAGGCTCTGTGTGTGTGTGTGTGACTGTGAGGCTGTGTGTGTGTGTGTGTGTGTGTGACTGTGAGGCTCTGTGTGTGTGTGACTGTGAGCCTGTGTGTGTGTGTGTTATTGTGAGGCTCTGTGTGTGTGTGTGTGTGACTGTGAGGCTCTGTGTGTGTGTGTGTGACTGTGAGGCTCTGTGTGTGTGTGTGTGTGTGTGACTGTGAGGCTCTGTGTGTGTGTGTGTGTGTGTGACTGTGAGGCTCTGTGTGTGTGTGTGTGTGTGTGTGTGTGTGTGTGTGTGTGTGTGACTGTGAGGCTCTGTGTGTGTGTGTGTGTGTGACTGTGAGGCTCTGTCCTGCTCTCCCCCGTCAGTGGGCAGCAGATGGTGGAGGAGTGCGAGGGCCACCTGCAGAGGGAGCAGGAGAAGCGGGACGAGGCCAGCGACAGGCTGGAGGCGCTCACCCGCACCCTCAACGCCGTGCGTGCCGGGGTCGATCACCTCAGCGACAAGCTGCAGCACATCAAAATGGTACAGGAGCCTTTTACACCCCCCTGAGGCACGGACTGCCGGGACACTGCCTCACACGCCTCTGATCGGGCCTGGCCAGTGCACAGCAGCAACGATTATCCACTGCTTTATCAGCACAATAACAAGGCAGCGTTGATGACATGCGGCACATTGGCTTTCTTTCGCCTTTCCAACCAGCAGCGAGTGATTGACAAAAACACATCACGTGATCATATGGAAGCTTTAGGACCTTGCTGCTGATTGGCTGTCTTTTCAACACCCAGTAGATATCAGTGGTGATGGTTTTTTTTCTGTCTGGGTGCTGCTCTCTCTGGTCGCCCTCTTTCACTCTGATCTCTCACTCTGATCTCTCCTCCCTTCTCCCTGCCCCCCCCCCCCCCCCCCCCCTTGCAGAAAGGGAAGCCCTCGAAAACCCAGGTGTCCCCCAGCTCAGACGAGTACGCGCTGGAGCTGCTGACGCAGTCGGAGCTGAGGCTGGCGTCTCTGGTGGACCAGCTGCAGGGCAAAGACCTGGCCGCCGTGCTGAAGGAGATGGAGGAGGAGGAGGTGAGAGAGCCCCGTGGTTCGGCTGGAATAAGCAATACGCTCGCCTTCCTTTCACTAGGGGGTTCCTGTTATAACTCAGTATCCATTACTGTTCATCCCTCTCCATGCTAATGCACGCAGGCACTCAACCACCCCCCTGCGGCCGAGAGAACATTCTAGGTTTGCTCCAGGTACAGCCGGCACTCTGTATTCTGGTATCATGTGGTGCAGTATTTTCCATTTTCCTGGAGTTCAACTGGAATACTTTTTTTGTAAAGGAGAGCAGACAGTGTGAGTTCCTTTATCCTGAGCTCCTATATCTGATAGAGAGAGGATCACGGTACAGAAAGTGCCACAGCCCGGGCTAGGATGGAACCCCCCAGCCACACACGGGGGGTGGGGGGTCTATTGACCATGCCGCAGGATCTCCCCTCGCAGTTTTAATAAGGGGCTCAGGGAAGACCTTTCTGCTGCTTTCCCATTCTCTAGCTTCTCTTCCTGTTCCCTTAGGAAGAGTCGGTGCGATTTCCAACGGCGCTATTATAAATAAAGCTTTGATTGAATCTTTGAGAAGAGGGAACAGTTTCCCTTAGGAAGAGTCAGTGCGATTTCCAGCAGTGCTATTATAAAAATAAAGCTTTGATCGAGTCTTTGAGAAGAGGAGAACAGTTTTTATTTCTAGTTGTTATCTATTTCCCCTTACCATTCAGGAGTGCTGGCGCTGCAAATAGCGACCGCGATGACTTCATAACGCGGAGGAGAATGTGCAATGGCCGCTCGGTATGAGAGCGCGGCCTCGGGGCCTGAGATCAGCGTCTGTCTGTGGGTCGGTCTGTCTGACGCTCTCCGCCCAGCAGGTTCCTTCGTGAGGAACAGCGATTACGCTCAGCATCAGTCAAGGCCTTGTCCCGGTGCATTAATGACAGTCTGCTTCGCCTCCTACAGAAAAAAAAGAAAACCTGTCTGTGGACAAAGTGTTCCCGGCCCAGGAATCTGATAACCTCGTGGTGTACCTGCCCCGGGTGACTTGGCACGTAAATTCATAGGGCTGACATGTCCCCGGTATCATTTTGATTTTAACGTCTGCGATTCCTTCAGAATTAATTCACATGAGGAATTCATAGTTCTCGTGTGGAAGAGAACTATTATCATTCTCACTGTATTTTTTTTAGACCCTTTGACATGCAACTCTCACAGCTTATTTAACGATTAGCCTATGTTTAGCAACAATGTTAAGTATTGTAAACCTCCCGTCTTCACCCCCTGACTGTCCAAATGTCCCAGAGAGAAGAGAAGTGCGGTTTTGTGCTCTGGCCAGGGCGATGACACCAGCCGTGCTCTCCGTGCGGTCCCCTTCAGCCCCCCCCCCCCCCCCCCCCCCCCGCTGTGACCTCACGCGCTGCACAGAGTGTCCCATTGTCTGCCGTTGTGTGTGTGTGTGTGTGTGTGTGTGTGTGTGTGTGTGTGTGCGTGTGTGTTTGCGCAGTTCCAGACCAGCATCGAGGGAAAGCTCCCGCAGTACAACATGCGCATCCAGCTGCCCGAAGCGCACAAGCAGGGCCCATACGACGGTGAGCGTCCCCGCCGCGTTCCCCGCGGTCTCCGCCGTTTCCCCTCGGCCGCGCTCACACAGACGAGGGGGGGGGGAGGGGTGCCGCTGGCCGTCCGCCTCAGTGCGCTCGCTCCTTTATGAGATCTGACGAGGCGTCGGCTCGCCGACACCGCAAACATTGGCGGTTGTCACGCCCGTGCTTTGAGGGCTCGGTGCCTTCGGTGTTCGACGTTCGAAATGAGAAAAATGTGTGAGAAGAATATGCGTCGCGTTTTGAAAGTAAACAAAGATAAGATGATGTATGGCAGCTCTCATTCCAGAGGGTTGAAGCCGTGCTCCGTGTGTGATGGATCGACTGCTACTTCAGGCATGTGCTCTTGGCCTTCAGTAGAAGAATGCTTTCTTTAGCCTTAAAGACACAACAACTTTTAGAAATTCCTTGTGCAGACATATGTGATCTGACACTTTATTGGGGGTCATCTCTTGGGGACATCTAAGTCAGTCATTGGAACTTGGTCTTTACTCAAAAAAAAAAAAGAAGAGGTCAGCAATCCAACTGACAGTCATAACATAACATAAAACACAAAAAAACTCAGTTACTGAATACAGTTTAGAGCCAAAGTAGTAGGTCTATATAAAAAAGATTATTTCTTTATGGGACATCAGTAAGAGAATGCAAACTTAAAAAGTTATTGTGTGAAAGTGTTTGTATAACGCAACAATAGCTTTAACTTGACATTTAACCATTTTAACTGGTCACCCCCCCTCCTTCCCCCGTGACCTTCATCATCATCAGAAGAAGAAGAGAGCGGGGACGACGAGGGTGACATCATCACCCGGGCCGCCCTGAAACGCCAGTCCCAGATCATCATAGACTCCAAGACCAAGAGGAAGACGCGCACCAAGAAGAAGAAGGGCAAGCCCTGAACCCCTCCCGGGACGCTCCGTGGCCGGGCGTGTGGAGAGCCTGTGTGAGGAGAGCTCAGACACATTCCTGATATTTAATTAATTACAGGCTCTGGTTCGAATCAGGGATTGAAACAATTTTTGTCAGTTGTATGTGGTGTTTGAATTATTTCAGGGTTTATTTCGGCAGGTTCAGTGGGGCACGCTTTTTGAGCTGGTGAGGGAGGGGACTCCCCTACACTGTTTAGGTATGGGGCGTCCTCATGTGCAGGATGGAGCAAGCACAAGGCCGATGGCCCCCAAACACATTTGGAATGGGAGTGTTCTCGTAAGACTTGTGTGGATTAGTAGCGTAGCAGTGAACCTTATTTTTTATTTTTTACTTACAAAAATCTTCTTTAATTTTCTTTTGTAGATTTGACCCCTTTAATGATAGGAAAGGAAGGAAGGTGAGGGGAAGGAATTAAAATACTGAAACAGGTATTACACCATTCGGTGAAATCCCACTCCCCTTACGTCCGCATATATAGAGATTAAAATTGTTACGGCCAGATTACACGGAAGAACCAAACTCACCTTTCCATGACATGAGCCATTGTTAGTCTGAAGGTGCAGTCTGACAAGCCGCTTCACTTTGTATGACATTCTATTCATACCTGAAACCTTAGTGGACTGCTGTCAGTAAGGCAGAGCTTTCTGTGGCTCTCTAGAGAACTATTAATATCTCTTCCAAATAAAAGCTAATTAATTGATTGTATGGTTGAACTATTAATAATCTCTCTTCTAAATAAAAACACATGATTTGATTGCATGTCCTGGTGTGTGTATTCTACTTTTGCCTCTACAGTTCCTGCAGACACGTCTGTATTTTGTCTTTTGACACTTTTTTGTTTGATTTTAAATCGAAAGGAAACAAAAAAAGTCCCTTTCAATGAAGGGATGCTGAAAATCTGTTGCTACATAACACAGTCCCAAGATGCACTGCGGCTCTCACGCAAGACC
This sequence comes from Anguilla japonica, assembly GCA_025169545.1. Taxonomy (NCBI): domain Eukaryota; kingdom Metazoa; phylum Chordata; class Actinopteri; order Anguilliformes; family Anguillidae; genus Anguilla; species Anguilla japonica. Next base: position 69,766,000 of record CM045884.1, on the reverse strand, counting down.
GGGAGTACAATGGCGACACAACAAAGACATAGGCACAGAGGCGATGTCATGTATCCAATCCCTGGGGATACTGTCTCATTGTGGATGAAACCTAATAATGATGTGACTCATGAACTTACACTGAGGAAAACCGGGTCCATTGTGTGGTCTGAACGCGCGGGTCTAAAAACGTGACGTTCTGGACCTTCGTGAGGCACGGCTCGCGTAGTTACCGTTGTGAGGGATCGCTCGGAGGCGCGCGGAGGCCAGTCCCGTAGCTAAACGGTCACCTTTTCGGCCGAGCCGTGCGTCAGCGCCGATGCGGTCTGCGGGCGTGGGGCGGCTCGTTGACTTGTGGTCTGGGGATTCTTCTCATTCTTGACTCTTTTTTAAAATTTGAGTGCAAGGCCATTCACGGGCGGCCTCTCCCCATGCAGCCCGTCGCACGCCGCGTCCCCCTCTCGCTGCGTTTGGCTCTGCACCCTCCGACTGGATACAGGGTCCCACCTGGTAACTGTTAACCGAAGAAACAGCAATGGCAATGCTATGTTTGCTAAATAATGTGGGGCTGCATGAAATGTTCCATCGTAATCCGCAATTAATATTCATTATGTGGTTGAGACATCCAGGGCTCACAAGAAAAAGATGTTTATCTCAGTTGGGGGGGGGGGGGGGGGGGGGGAGACCACACAGACCACACAGACCACACACAGGGATAACATCGAAAGGCCCTTGGCCAGGATCAGTGGAACCTGCCTGGATAAATAAAGGATAGTAAAAACCTACCAGGAAGTGTATTTCAAATTCATTCTCGGTGGCCGTGGATTGACAACGCTGCAGTGGAACATATTGTTGGACAGGCTTTTCCTAAATCTAAACAAATCCTTGTTTCTGCCTTTAATGCTTCTCGTTAATTTTTTACTGTTACCGTGTAATCCCTTGTTGTTCTTTTGTTAACGGCACAGTGTGTCTTTGCTCAAGAATATCAGACCCTCGAGAACAGTCGGTCGCCACTCACGCAAACGGCGGGTGTTGTTGGGCTCTTAACATAATCTGACCAATTACTGCGGGGATACAAGTTTCTTGGAAACGATCCTGTGTGAGAGCTTAACTCTGTCATGTGCCCAGTGTGTCACTTGCTGTTCAGATTGTTTGGGCTGGAATTCAGTGGTACATCGTTTCTGACAAAATGCAGATGGATAGAGGATAACAGCAAGGTGGCTTTTTCTAATCATAAGGAACTCAATGTATTTGCAATAAGCATGAAACTGACATGTCTGTATCTACAGAACAGAAAGTTAATATGTTTATTTTCCATGCTGAAACTGCATTAGCTTGGATCAAACAATGCCTTTAATGCTGGCTTGTGGCAGCTGAAGTGAATTATAAAGGGGCAGCAAAGCTGTAGAACAAGAACTATGTTAACATTTCCCAGTTTCTGTAAGAAGCAATAGCTGCGTTCTTATTCAGTTGGGTCTTTATACCTGGAAATATTTGGATTTTTCATATTGTGTAAATGTAGTGTCCAACAATGCAAGTGGTGGTATCAGTGCCCAGCTGAACAGGTAAAAGTAGGTTAAAATGAGTATTTGCTATTTGGTGAGGAAAACTGATGGTGAAGTGGAGGGGTGGTTGGTGGGACGTGGAATGAAGACTCAATCCATCATAAGCTTAAGTGACTTGGATAATGAAGAAAGTGATGAGATGAAAGTCAGCGCACGCTGAAATTGTTGTAAAATGTCATAGTATTAAAGAAAATATATTTAGAATGAGAACTATTGGAGTTCCTTGTCCATCTCCCATTTTTTTCCTTTCAAACCCAGCTGAAACTGCATTTCCTGGGCTGCAGTTAGTGTAAAAAAAAAACGTTCTTTTATAAAGCACCTCCCCAGTTCCTGTCACTCAAACTGTACATAATGCACATGAGAAGCACACACAGTTCTGTTTTGCTTGATCAAAGGGAAGGCTTATAAATAATAATAATTCACATTATGTAATTCTGAAATGCAGTGTGAACACCTTGTCACAAAGCTGTTCACCCACTCAGTGCTGATGGGAAATAAGGACACGCTCCAGGCAGGTGTGAACCAACTGTCTGATAAATGTACCTATGATGGGATTGTGAGCGAGAAATTTAAACCTGCTGTAAGAAATGTGTAACATGATGCTCCTGATCTGCATTTACAATTAATATTTATTTATTTATTCATTTATTTATTAAAAATTCACAATGATCAATATCATTTTCAGAACAATAGAATATTTCAAATAATTTGGTTGCTGGTATTTTGTCAAGAACCAGATTAATTCAACAACAACAACAACAAAAAAAATCAATTTCTAATATTTGAAATTGGCAGAAGATAATGTCAGCAAGCATGGATGGGTAAATATATTTTATGGGTAATGTTGCTTTTTTTTTAACCTTGAAAATATAAAATAACTGTCCTCCGTCATATCTATGATGCACTGACAATCTCTGTCTTTGCGCACATTTGCCAAATCCGTCCCCCTCTGCCTAATTTCTTCTAAGATGTGCGGGGTTTCAGGTTTCTGCAGAGAATTTGTAGCTAGCTAGCGACTGCAATGGCAGAAGGGAAGAAACACAAGTACTTCAAAGCAACAAGGCAACAGGGCTCTTTTCAAAATCCAGAGTCAACCATAGAATGTTTTTTCCTTGATGAAGACAGCCATCAATAAACTGAGTTTTAAAAAAAAACACCACACACACATGACTACAGCAAGGCAAAAAAATTCTGCATAGTATGCATTTGTTTTCCATTTTTAGCATTCCATCCTCTTGGCTGATGCTTCGACATGTGGCAGCCAGTACAATATATACATTCCATTGATTTATCACTGTCCTCTCTCCTCTTTTAATGACAGGTGGGGCTCCATCATAACCATCAACATCACTTGATACAAGCACATGATGCTCATAAAACCAGTTTGTCCCTCTCCGATTTTGGGAGACATGGTGCCACATTTGAACTACAGACACATGGCAAAAACTCAAACCTGATTCTTGTCACACGCACACACATAGGCCTCTTTCAATTTCATGCTTTACTTAACTGCGTTGATAATTTAGCTGACTTTACAAAAGCCAATTTAAATTTAAAATGTTTTTTTTTTTTTAGAGATAGGTAAATAAATAGATAAATGTGGCTATGAACAACTGCCTTAAGGAGACACGCGTGTAGGTAGATTAAAGTTCCTACTACCAACCTGCAAACTGCGCTGTATCAGCGTCGGTCCCTTGTCTCTTTTCATAATGGATTCAGAACCGGTAGTAATTACGCACCTGTTTTATAATTTGAAGACGCTTGTTCTGACTTTGCCAGTTCAGGTAACAATGTAGCATATTTTTGTTCTAATTCAAATTTTTTTCTAATTCAAAAACGTGTCTATGAAATATGATATTCATAAAATGGTTGTAATCATGGGGAAAAGTTGGGATTTCGTGTTAACCGAAGCTAATGTGGCCACAGAATGCAGAAAAACTACGGAATATGACTTTGGAAGGAATTGTCTATATAGGCTACGGCAATGTCAGGCGAATCTTTCAAACTGTTGACTTATTGCTTTTTTTTTTCCTGGACTCACGACGTTTCTCATTTCCCCCCAAAATAACAAATAGGAATAACGAAAAAACTTTAAACTATTATGGCATTTCCCAGATTTTGTTGTTCATCCAGTTTAACAGATCGATGAGGTCAAGGGGTCGAGCTGAAATGGCTTTTACGGTCTGCCTTACATCAGCAATGATATATAAGACGTGATATTTAAGCGATTAAATAGTAGAGTTCTCTTACCAGTTAGTGAGCAGCTTCGCATATTAGGGGAAGGAAACGCTTAAGTACAAATAAAGCTTTGTCTCGTGTATTTTTGTTTAGTAACAATTTTTCTGACAGGCCGTACCATTTCTGACAGAAAGCCCGATTATTCGTTCATTCACCATTTTCAGTGAGCCAAGCTTTTTAAAAAAAGCCTTTTCTAGAGATACCATTACTCAAACATTTTCTGGTTGAATAGCCTACTCACTTATAGGCTACCTTTTTTTACCGCCATGGAAAGCTGCCCTCCTTCTTTGCGACGATATCTACGAATAGGAATAATTGACCGTGCGGTGCGGGAAGATAAGTATAAGCATTGTTCCATTCATTTGAACTTTCGGTCAACGTAGCGGATCATTTCCTTGTACTTTTAATACACTGTGCTTTTTATAAATTCGGATACGCTCTATAATTAGTCACATGAATTGGGGATATGTCAAGTTCACGTGACTAAATTCTCTTTGCAGATGGCCACTGCCCGGGGGAGAAAAGAAAGGAAAGGCCAGAAAGTGGGTGTTCTTTTTAATGATGCCTTGCTGCTTATGCAGAATAATTTGATCTGACAGCTCTATAATCACTGGGGACAAGTTTACAAAATCATACAAAAGAGAGGGGATGCCTTCCCCTTAGCGTTGGCGATGGGACCCTGTACACACGGGCGGCTGTGCCACAGAGAACAAGAAACAATGGCCTTTCCACAAGTGTCATTGTCACACTGAGCTGAACACAAACCCTCTACTGTAAAATCACAGAATGTTCTTCCCACTGGAATACTCTAAGCATGCCTCACAGGACCGTTGATTGATCTGCCCTTTTGAAGTTTTATATCATTCCGGAGTCGATGCTCGAAACCGTAAGTACTGTAGCTTACCGTTTGTACGTACGCGTGTTTGTGTGTGATGTGTATGTACATTTGTATGTGTAAATATGTTTGTGACGGTAAGAGAGGAGGCATGGTAAAATTGAGAAAATGTTTGAAAATTAATGAATCACAAAATCAGCAGGAGACCAGACTGAGTGTGTTCACGTCTATTTGCAAACGTTTAAGATTGAACAATGTCCAGAACTAATGCTGATTATTCAACCACCACAGGATTTTGCTTATGTATTTTACACAGCCCATCTGATTTTGTTAAAGGAAGTATTGGTCTATGTAGTGGCATTTTGTGCTTTGTCTTGAAGATGGAGGAAGATTTAAGCAATGCTAGGGACTTTTTCCTTTTGTAACACCAACTCTGAAACTGTTCAGGAAGTACAGATCATATCTGCTATGATTCATATTCTCTGGACCTGCTTTTTGTGAATGCCTACCAAAGGATTAGAGGTTCCTGAAAAATGAATTGAAACAAAAATTATGTTTGTCTTAATTTCTTACACCCCCCCCCCCCACCCCAAATTGGTAAGCCACTTGAGGTAATTTGGTGTTTATTCATTTAAAAAGTATGATGGTTGCCTAAATGTAGTGCACAAAGTTGCAGACAGAATTCCATGGCGGTCCGATGGAATGGCTCTGGTGATCAATAAAAGGAAATAACGTGCACCGTGCCCTCTGAAAGGAACATTTTTTAATCTCCTCCCTCCTTTGGAGAATGGCTGTAATGGTTTCTAATGAAAACAGGTGTGTGTTTGTGCAAAAGGTGGTGCAATTGAAATGTTTCTCGCCGGTTTACTTTGGGTGCTATCATAGTTTTCTAAGGTAAGGTGTGTCTAATGATTCAGGGCAAGAATTTCCCATGATGTGTATATACATCTGAAAATCGTGACATACAAAGCCTCATTAAAGTGAATCAACACCTCGCTTATAGCTAATGTTTATTTCCACTCCCAGACATAGTAAATATCCTTAGTACACCGAGTAATCATATTACCGTAAGTATTATAACTGCATTATTTCTACCCGTTGTTACGCGCTGCCCATCAGTGTTGTTGAGGTCATTTGAAAGAGCCTCCAGTACAGCTCACTCAGAGTGTCTTTCTGTCGGTGAACAGTGGATCCTGGACTGCCGGTACCGCGTGTGAGAGAGATGCGACAGTGGAGCCGGTCCAGGCTGGTTCTGGCTGGGCGGGACCGGGGCCTGCGGGCCCGAGTGGGCCAGGTGAAGAAAAGGCTGTGCCTGGGGAACGCCCGCCACATGGGCCGCGGCCTGGAGCTGGACCTGGAGCCCGGGGTCTGGCTTCGGAGCTTCCAACTCCTGGACACCGAACGTCCCAGTCCGGTCAGTGAGTCCATGCTGGGCGCTGATGGTTCTCTTCCCTTTTGGGGTTCGGTTCAGTTTCTGTGTGTTCGCAAATACCAAACTGAGAGTTGGGGTCAGGTTTGGTATTGTAATGTCGGTCATGGTTTGCTCTTTTATTTTTGGGGTTGGTACTGAGAGTCGGGGTGCATGCTTCCAGACCCGGAATTGTGGCACACTTTTATGTGGGTGTTCAGCCTCTGAACTGAAGTGCACATCAGTTCACAAAGTAATGTTTCCATGCGATTAGCATAGTGGAGGCGAGTTTGTTAGGCTGTGGGTGCTGTGGCTTAACATGGGCTGAAGCTAGCAAGGAATTTCCACACCTTAAGTTTACAAAACATTTTATCTTACATTAAGAGCTCTCTGAAGTGGCAGTTAGAGTTCAGTTTAAAACCTATTCACAAAGCTACTGAGGCCAGCTTTTACTAAGAAATAGGGATGACACATAAGCTAAGAGAAAGGGCAGATATGACCTTGTTGCTATGGGCGACGTGTTTCATGAATGAGTTTTCTTATTCCCACAGTAATTGGACGGTAGGAGATGGGTCTGTGTTGGTGAATTTATCATAGAAGTATTGCAGCAGGAGGTAGAAATCATGTTGCCATATTCAAATAAAGATTTTTATATAAAAATGTAGGCTAAGTGTCGCTGACTGTACAAACCACTGAAGTATATATTCGGCTAATTGTCAGCTTCTTACATGTCTGCCATCGTCTAAAATAATTTGCTGATATGCATTTAAACTGACTTATTAGGTTATAATAATTCTGGCTGTTGGCAACAAGGGATCTAAGTGATGTTTTTCATTATTGTTTAATTATAGATTTTGTTTCCTTGGTCACCCTGCAGGTTTTAGTGGTTCTTCTATAGATGTCTCTCCGCCATGCCCTTCCCTGGGGAGGACATGGCAGAGAGACAATGTTTTAGACGTCAAAGAGTAAGACAAAACCTTCAGCTTTGTTTAACTATGTCTTTCATTTCTCCTAGCAAATAATCAGTTTGACAGCTATTTCAAGTGGAAAGGGAACTCAATGAAGAAACATGTTTGTTTGAAAGCGATATATTTCTGCATGTGTAAGGAATCATGGACAGTGTATGCAATGCTTTGCTGTGCAGGGTTACTTTGAAACTCCACAGAGTAGCATTTCATTCAGAAGAATTCTTGACCAGTCACTGAAGCCACTGTTCCACCACTGTATCAGTCACTATAAAAGAATTAAAGTTGAGAATACTGGATATTGATTCAGATTCAAGCTAGAACTGAAGCATTATTTTCTACTCTGTTTGCAGTGCCTGTTTAATCTTAGGAATTTTACAATGCCAGTTAATGTGGTTTCTGCAAAATTAATTTTCTACCATGTGTATTCGAAATCAAGTTACTTTCTAAACATGCATTGATATGCAAATACAGCAATAAAGCACATTTGGTCTCACCTCTTTTGAAGGAAAATTGAGCATTCTTAATCTGAAAAGAAACTGGTTTCACTGAGATACGTGGAACCACCCCACCCCTTACGTCATGGGTTCTCAGAGGCTTGTACTGATTGGATAACAGCAAATGACAGACCATAAGATCCTCTATGATTGTCTCCAATCGGCAAATCACAGAGGCCAAATGCTGGTGTCACGTGTCATCTCTTTTTTTAGCCATCATAAAAAGAGATCACCTCACATTGATGAAATCTTTCTAAGATAACTCATTGTTGGACCCTCGTGTTGGGCAGACTCCACGTATCATATTGCATAAATGACATATCAATGCCAAGTAATGCAAAATAATTTTAAGGACGGGACAATTGGCAACATCACAGATCTCATCAGTGTCATGCTATTTTAAGCACTTTGTTCAATTAAACATTGATATTAAATGGTTTCCTGATAGCTACGTGGTGATGATACCGTGTACGTGCCAAAGGAGCGCATATACATCGTACTTCTTTTACTTCCTGAAGTAGTCTATGGCCTGAAGATGGGCTTCCAAAGAACAAACTTTCAGTTGTCCTATACTCCGGGTACCGCAGACTCTGAATTTATGATTTCTAATTGAACAGTCTGCTGGATACTTTCTTAACAACTACACTTCTGAAGTTTGATTTAACAAAGCTGTTCATATGGAAGTGTTCCTCTGTATTTTATTAATTGTTTTAGATTTTATGTTTGCCCCAAAAATATGTATTTGCGTGTATGTATTTCATATCCGAAGTATAGCTGTGTGCGTACAATTGAATAATAATTCACTTTAATTTCGTTAGGCTTATCCCATGAGATATGCAGTGCTCATCATTCAGTGAGCTTTCCTCGAGCTGCTGAGATGATCACCCGCATTCGCTCCACCTTCCTGTTAAATTTCGTTTAAAAACTGGCCCCTCCCACCTCAGTCGTGTGGTTCTCAGGTGAGCAGGTGTTTAATACCCTGAGCGCTGCTTGCTATTCGGAAACTTCTTGCCACGGCTCCGACAACTTCGGGTCTACGGGGATTTAACACAGAATTTGGAGAGGCTGTTGCATTATAAATAATGCTACTTTAATTTTAAGAAAACAGCCGGTCGCGATTTAACTATTCCGTTGTAACATTTAATTTATATGATAAACGTTTTTATATTAATTTAAGTTGTAACCCCGTCTCGCTCGTCAAGATGAAGCACATATTGCGCCGAAGTCGACCAGCAAAAGTCAAAGCGCTCAAATCCTCGCGCATTATGCAGCCTTAAATCAAAGTTTCGTGAAGCGGGATTTCATTCTTAAAACACAGAAATATCGAAGATGGAAGAAATGGCTCCATAAGTAACGAGCACTTGGCGGCAGAATTTCATTATCCTTATCATCAGCTTTGGAAAAATGGGAAAATGGCAGTTAACAATGGTAATTATTATTATTATTATTATTATTTATTATTATTATTATTATTATTACTTGGTAATTGTATGTAAACTGTTCCTTTGCACCACGGGGATTTCTGAGGAATGTGTTACACTATACACCACCAGCTTGTCATAATGTTATCAATGGGGTGTGTAACACAGTTTATCCATTTAAATCTTTTGCGCGGTTATAATTTTTGCTCATGGCGGGCTTGTGCTCATCCTCTTGCTGGTTGCTTCTTGGCGGTACAGTCGTTATGCAGTTGCACATAGTCAATATTCCTCTGACGGTGTTGGTTTGTGTTCTGAATCTTTTTGCTGTTGCTCTGCCGTGATGAGGACACTTTGGCACAGCTGTATGCCCGTGGCCTTGCAGTCTGAACATGCTGAAATAAGCATGCGGCTGTTAACTGTCAAAAAATGTCTCTACTCTTCTGCTTCATTCATCCAGAAGTGTGTAGGCTAGCTAAATCTTTTGATTGAACACAGGCTCCAGTGTGTGTGTGTGTGTGTGTGTGCGCGCGCGTGTGTGCATGTGCATGCGCATGTGTGCGCACGCGTATACATTTATGCTTGTGTTTGTGGGTTTGCGTGTGTTTTAATAAGACAGTCGCACAGTTGTTGATGAAATTTCTGTCCTTGTAATTAACAGACAGTTTGTCTATGCCAACCCAGGGGTGTTTTACCTTGTTGGAGCAAGGGTGGCTCTTTAATGATTGGGAGTGCAGTACCTGCATTGGGGTTCGATGAACTCTTCTTCATTGGCATGTATTGGCATGTCTGAACTGGCATTCATACACTGTGGATGAGAGTGCACCTGTTCATCTGGGTAAAACAGTGATTTGGATTTGAGCACTGCTCCCTGAAGCAGTCTCTGCCCCAGAAATATGGAAGAAGTAGTTAGCACATCTCTGTTCCTTTTAATATTGTATATGGTACAGGCATCTTCCATCACAGGAGTGTATCCTTAAGGTACTATACTTGTTTACTCTGCACTTGTCTTACAAAGGGCAGGCCTGTCTGAATTACCTTGTTTGGAAAAAATATCCTGTCATTAAACCCCCTTGTCCAGTTCCTTGGACATTTTACCTGCTATATCTCAAAGTGTCTCAGGAGCCCCCCTCCCCCCTGATGTTTTTGCCAGTACCCATGGTTTCTGATGATTGACTGCTAGACGCGATGTTCGCATCAATTGATGGTTTTTGCTGAGTTAAATGGTTACACTTAAAAAAATTTTTTTTTTTTACTGTATATGACAGTGTCATTTATGATATCCACACTTCCCTGTTGCCCATAATCATCCAGCTTTAGTGTTATGTATGCTTAATTGCTTGGAGTTTTCTATGCTGTTGTAGAGGGCAAATGGATAAGCGTGACCTCATTACCCTTCCCCAAGACTTGCTTATCTTCCATAAAAACCGCAGGTACCCTTAACTGCATTGATCATGGTATTTGGGAGCTGTGCAATATCCCAAAAAGGAAACAAATCGATCCATATGGGTATGGGACATTGCCCAGGTTGGGATATTGTCTTAGGTGTTCTGGCGATAACAGGAAAGCTAGTCCTATGTGACGAGGCCTATGAGGTCAAGGCCGTCCTATGGAGGTTTGTGAGTGATTTTCATGTGAAGTAGTGCAGCTGTGTTCTGCCTGGGTGGCTGTGGTTGAGAAGAGCTTAGTCTCGCAGAACGGTTGAAAAAAAAAAAAAAAAAAAAAAAAACAGCATCAAGTTTTTTTTTCTTTTTCACGTGCCTCTTTAAATACTGACGTGTTGGTGTCAGTCACCTGCTTTTTTTTATCTTAAAATGCAGGTGACTGCATTCTTTTCCCATTGAGCCTTGAGGACGGGATCTGATCGTCTTGTGCAGATCCCTGGCTTGATTAGATCAAGAAAGTTTCAGTGATGTCATAGTCGGGCTTTTTGAGGAAGTGTGGAAGGGGGCCAGGGAACTGAACTTAGCACCTTGACACTTGGAATACCCACCCTCTCTACGCTCAGGCAATTCAGTGAAACCAAAATTTAACTAATGTGTGTGCTGCCAAATGTTTTTTTTTTCCCCATTCTGTGAAGTTGACTGGTGTGAAAACCTGGGACAATCAAGCCTCCAGGTCCATGGGATGCGCAGTGTACTCAAGCTCACAATGCGCAAATGGGTGTTTCATTTTGTCACATTCTTATTCAACTGGTGATAATGGATTCTTTACAGCACACAAGCCAAGCACAGGGTAGTCATGCCCCCCCCCACCCCCCCCCCCCCACCTGTGAAACTGGGGTGGTGGTGTACTTCTTCCTCATGATGCACTGGTACTGACTGGCAGTCATTATTCTTGCAGGTCCGTAGGCCTTACGGTGGCTGCTGTTTTTAAACTGATGTTCAGCACTGCCATGCAATGTTGAATTTTTTTGCCATTTCGCAACCCATCAGCATTCCATCCCTTCCCAGTGAAACCTGACGGGCAGGGTGGGTTTCTGGGCTCTGATGTCACCTCTTTTAAACACACACCTTTTGAGAGAAAGACCTGTCCCTTCAGTTTCACACAGAACCTTATCTGCATTTGAATAATAAGCTAAGCAAATGGGAGAATCACTCCACTCGAAGCATTAAGGCACTCACACACTTGGAAATGTATTTCTGTTAAAAGAGCTGACCCCTCCCCATTCCCATTGGACTGGACTTCTCTCTTTTTTTTTGCTACACCAGGTAAAAAAAAACAAATAAGCTGTGTGAATAACATATCACTGATCTGTCCTTTCCCATGAATACAACCCACATTGATTCGATAACATGATTAAAATAGTTGCAAGTCCAGTTATCTAAAACAACTTCCCTTTAGTTTTTCTCCTCTGTTCTGAGATTTCTAAATGTGAAGAAGGCAAATCTTCCTTACTGGTATACTGAGACATTCTTTGTGGAAATTCCACGGCATTGTTTCGGTCACCTGACTGATGGTGTTTCTAAGTTGTATTTTGCGTTTTCTTTTCCTGGATTCCTGTGTCGCATGATAACACAGGAATTAAATGGCTTCTCTTGAGAGATTTACCGAGCAGCAGTTGACACAGTGTGTGTGCGAGGCAACTTAGGCTCATGTTGTGTAGTTGTGTGGTGTGTATTGTGGTGTAGTGCAGTGGAGTGCTGTTTTGTAATACTGTGTTTTAGAGGGGTATATAGTACAGTGCAGTGTGATCTGGTACTGCACTATGGAGTGTGATGTGCTATAATGTTCTGAAGTACCTTTTTGGATATATGGTTTTGTCCTAGCCTGCAATCCTTTGTCATCAAAATCTGAAATAGAGTAAGGAATGATAAGTGAATAATATTCTCGTTTCCAATGCATTTTTTGCCTAACAACTATTGGTCTATAATTGTGCATCTATTAATTGATAGTTAAAATTTAAATCCTGACTAAGAATACGTAACATTTGTCTGTTTATTACGCATAGTATTTAAAGTTAACAGTACGACACATTCTTTTCTTTTTTCAACATCACAGTAATGATTACCCGCAGATTGGTTCTACCATTGATTTGTGTCCTGTGGCCGCAGTGGCTTCACACATCCTTTATTTAATGGCCTAAAACCCTGCCTCTCATTACGTTACCCAGGATCCCGTGCAGGAGTGGGGGGAGGAGGTGGAGGACGGGGTGGTGTACGGGATAACCCTGCGGCGGGAGGCGGTTCCGGACCCCCCCAGCCCTGTCCCGGCCGCCGCCCAGCCCCCCGGGCCTTCGTGCAGTACCGCACCTGCAGGGTGCGGCGGCTCAAAGCCGCCACCCTCAACCAGCTGATCACTCACCTGCTGGACCCCGCCTGTCCCGAGCCCGACTTCGCGCACATCTTCCTGTCCACGTACCGGGCGTTCTCCGACACCCGCACGCTCATCGAGCTGCTCTTCCAGAGGTATGGGGCTGGGAGGATCTGGGTGCCCTTCGCTGTCATTGTGGTCTTATCTTCTATGGTCTCTCATTTGGTGTCTTTTTATTTTTATTTTTTTGGTGCAAAAATTCCCATTAGTAGTCTTCCTATAGCCATTCTTAACCGTAGCTTTTTCTCATCATCATGAAACTGGGAGAGGGGGTGCCTTCTTTGCTAAATTTCTTCAATTAAGTTGAATTTTTTTTGAAGAGGGTGAAAAAATGTAAAAAAAAAAAAAAAATACCACACAGATTTCTGCACCAGAATATCAAAATGTATAAGCCGTATTCTGGGCAAACCATTAGTGGCAGTGACACAAACACTTCACACCATGTGCACTGAGTAGATTCACTCATTGAGTAGATGAGTAGTTGTCCTCCCGACCTTAAAACTCTTGCTCAAAGTGTAGGCACTTCAAATCAGACGGCAGGAGGCACCAGGCCAGTGAGAAGGAAACCTTCAGCTTGCTGACCCCTCCATGCAGGGACACAGCTCTTTCTGTAATCCTGTCGGACTGAGGTCCAGCCTCTGCTCTGCTATGCCTCATGGAGCTTGTAAGACCCGTCCTGTTCACACGCACCCCTGACCGCTCCTCTCTGGCTCTTTCCACAGGGATGACATGGTGTCTGAGCTGGACAACAGCGAATGCCAAAAAAGGTGAGGGGCCAATTTGCTGCCGAAATATTCTAATTCTCCCATTTCACCTGGCTTTGGATGTGCTCCGACCTCCCAGGACGTGGGTTTCATTGTCATGTCACCCCCTCCACCCAACCCCCCTCTACCCCCCCCACAGTGCCCTGATGCCCCTGATCCGGACCTGGCTGGATGAATACAGCGAGGACTTCTGGGAGCCCCCCCAGCACCGCCCCCTGCGGCTGCTGTCGGCCCACCTGCACCACCGGCCCTGCTTTCGGCGCCTGGCCCAGCGCACCTCCGCCCTGCTGAAGAAGTTCCAGAGCGAAGGTACGGAAGAGCAGCGGCTCCTCCCCGGACGACGCCGGAACCGTCTCCGACGTTTCCGGAGGAAGTCAAAACGCTGGACCCGTGTCAGACCTGAGATGAGATGTTTGAATGATTTGTACCTCCTTACCCATTCGCTAAAATATCACCCCCCCCCTCTCCACCGCCCCCATTGCAGAGTACAGACCTGCTGGCCTGATCACTGCAGTACAGAAGCCTGCAGTGCTGGAGGAAGAGGAAGGGACTAGAGAGGAAGGGCCCGTGTGGGAGACCAGCGAGGAGCTGGGAGACTTTATGCACTTCCCTGTCCGTGACATCGCAGAGGAGCTCACGCGATTGGATGCGGTAAATGTCAATCACTTCGCTGTGTTATCACTGTGGGGCTCCCAAAAGCCAAACTGTAATAACCCGCCTCTTCCCTCTCTCTCTCTCTCTCTGTCTATTAGGGACTCTTTGTGAAAGTGGTCCCGTTCCAATGTCTGGGCTGCGTGTGGTCTCAGCGGGACAAGAAGGAGAGCCGAAACCTGGCCCCCTCTGTGCGCGCCACCATCGCCCAGTTCAACGCTGTCACCAACCGGGTCATCACCTCGCTGCTGCTCTGCTGCGCCCCGCCCGCCTCCCCCGACCACCGGCGCCGGCCCACCGGCCCCGCCCGCAGGGCCCGCATCATCGAGAGGTGGATCGGCGTGGCGCAGGTCAGCGCGGCTCCTGCGCCGGTTAGCGCGCGGCGCGTTAAAGCTAGCGGGAGCGACCCGAGGCGTGACGCTCTGTTTTTCCGCTGTGTCTCCCTCGCAGGAGTGCCGGCGCCTGAGGAACCTCTCCTCGCTCCGGGCCGTCCTCTCGGCCCTGCAGTCCAACGCCGTCTACAGGCTGAGGAAGACCTGGGCCGCCGTCAGCAGGTGTGAAAACGGGGGGGGGCTCCAGGAGGGGTGGGGCAGCGCCGCAGGCGGCGACGCGTTCTGTGACCTTTGCGGAATGAAATATGTATTTACGAGCCAATCTATTTCTGTAATCTGCGTTCCTGTCATTCATGTTGCCATAGAGATAGGAATTCCGTGTACTGTGCCGTGATTCACTTTGGGCGCAAGCAATTTTGGATAAGAAATGAAGTGTCGATAATGAAAGTGGAGGGCACTCCCTCATATAATTGAAATGATTCTTGGTGTCTGATAGCTTGCAGTTGCTCTGAGTTAATAAAGCGTCTGCTGTGCTGGTCATTGCAGGGAGTGCGTGGCTATCTTTGAGAACCTGTGTGAGACCTTCCCGGATGAGAACTGCGTCCTGACCAGCAGGGAGATCCTGGTGGAGGTGAGGCCTCTCCCTGTGTGCAGCGGCGGGGACCCTCCTGTACCCCACAATGCATCTGGAGTAATGTGTCGGTTGCTCGGGCGAATGCTCGCCTGTCACCTGTCACACGAACACAGACGGGCCAAAATATTTAAGATTGTTCTCGTGCGCAGAGTGGTTGTTCTAGTCGCTGCTTCTTGTCACCCTGAGCGCTGACAGGAAAGCACGAGGTTTAGTTCAGTTCCCGAGGAGGAAAATTGCGTGTGTGTGTGTGGCGATTTATCAACTGTTGTTTTTGTGCTCAGCAGGAATGTTTAAATAATGTTTGAAACATTCTGAATATTTTACCAAAGTGTTAATTCGCCTGTGGCTGTAATTATGTGCAGGTAGTGTAGAGGGTCTGTTTACACATACTGCATGGGGAAAGGGTTGTCTCTGCTTCTGTGCTTTTGTGGTGAAAAAGGGGCTTGTTGTTGATCGTGGTGCGATAGGAGTGTATAAGCAGTTCTGCATGGAGCTGCAAAGCCGAACCCCTTTGCTGCATTTCTGAACCTGAATTGTTGGAGGTGGGGGTGTGGCTCTTTTGGTACACTGTGGCCTGTTTTCGATAAAGGGGTCTGGAATCACTAAAGGACAGGGCCGCGTCTGTTTACTGTCCCCGCGTTTGAAATGGATTTTGTTGACCCGTGGCCTCATTCTGACACCCACGGAGAGGTGCGGTGTTGTGAAAGGGTTTAATTGTTAACTGCGAAAAACCCCAGAGGTGGAAAAACATGAAAGAGCCCCTTCAGTGGAGCCGTAGATATCGGAGTCTCGAATGCTTCACATACTTGCGCAAAAGTTTTTTTTTGTTCCAGTTCTTTCGCATTAGAAGTAAATAAAGTTAAAAACCAAATTAAAATCATTTTTTTGGGGTGGAGGACTGTGGGGCATGTAGTTTTCTTCGGTCAGAATGAGGGGTGCTGTCAGTGTTTACAGAGCGCTTGGATTCGTTCACATGTTCAAGCTGTAACGGCCTCTTCCACAAAAGGACTATAGTGCAAATGCAGTCAGGCTGAAAGCTGCACTTTTTGTGTACGGTTTGTTGGCTTTTGCTAGCGTTAAAATCGCTCGCAATAGCTCGCAATTCCGCTACGCCAAGAGCCATTACTTGAAATGCGAAACACAGAGCAAGACTGAAAGTCAGCAGAAGCTGTGAATCATCTCAGTCACTATAAAGCACCTGATCTGAATTTTGTTACTCCCTTATTCGTCACAAATATTTCTGCTGCCTACTTACGAACACGAGAGCAGAGTTATATATGTAGCAGGGTGGGGTTAGTCTTGCCATCTATAGCTCTGTGAGCCTTTGTGTCACACCCAAATCCAGTTTACGGTGCTAAACACAGGTGTGTTGCTCTGTGTGTTTGTTCGTGATGTAGGATGGGAACCAGCACACTGAGGACACATCCACCCCCAGGCCTCCCAATCTCTGCACCCTCCCCCGACAGATGGTAAGGCTCCCCCTTGAAAGGTCACGTTGCTATGGTGTCATCCGGTGCGCCGTGCAACCTAAAGGGCGTGAAAGTGAAAGATGTGTTAGGAGTCAGAAATAACATCAGTGACGTTATAGTGACATCATTCACCGCTTTCCTCATTCCTTCAGAAGAATGGAAGAGTAATTGGGAGTATAAAATTAGACCTGTCACTGCGTTGATGGACGTGCGCCTCATAACCTGGCCTTTAAATAAATCCGTGAAGGGATTGTCTGTCTGAGGCCGATATCAGTTTCTGCTCACTTAATGGACTCAAACAGAACTCTTCAGTTTTCCGTTCAAAGCAGCCATTTCCCAAAAAACGGAATCTTTCCGTAAGACCAATATAGTTCCTTGTTTTTCGTGGCTTGGCTCGTGACTTCAGTGACTATAGGTAAAGTTTTAATTTTGAAATAATGTTTACCTACTCTTTGTGCAGAATGGCGCTGCTGGCGTTGTCCCATACCTGGGCACCTACCTGACTGTTCTGACCATGCTGGACACGGCACTGCCTGACACTGTTGGGGTGAGTGGACACCAGAGATACTGAAATGGTTGGAGTGAGCATGCACTGGAGTGACTGTCACACTGACTGACTCTGTAGAGCTGAGTTCATACTGGAGTGACTGTCCACTAACTGACACTGTAGAGCTGAGTTCTCACTGGAGTGACTGACCACTAACTAACTCTGTAGGGCTGAGTTCATACTGGAGTGACTGACCACTAACTGACTCTGTAGGGCTGAGTTCATACTGGAGTGACTGACTACTAACTGACACTGTAGAGCTGAGTTCATACTGGAGTGACTGTCACACTGACTGGCTCTGTAGGGCTGTTTTCACACTGGAGTGACTGTCACACTGACTGACACTAGGGCTGTTTTCACACTGGAGTGACTGTCACACTGACTCTGTAGGGCTGTTTTCACACTGGAGTGACTGTCACACTGATTAATACTGACGGGCTGAACCCACTGGACTGTGAAGTGCATGGAAGTTGATGTTGAAGTTGAGGGCAGCTCTCATGATTTCTCTCTTTCTCCTCCCTCAGGGTGGCCTCATTAACTTTGAGAAGCGGAGAAGGGTAAGTGTCCCATCCCCGTCCTCTTACGAACCCCAGTACCTCACAGTCAGACATGAAAAACCACATAAACATGTTTTTCCCCCCATGATGCTTTGCCCTATGGGCAGTGAGTTCCTTGATTGGTGTTATGAGTACTCTGAGGACACTTATTTTTAATGAACTGTAGTCCATTTTCACTCCGGGGTTGGGAGAAGATTTGCTTCTTTTTGCTTCAGGATGGGTTTATGTCGCCAGATAAACGACTCCCTAGCTCAAATGATTTTTTTCCCCTGCTCATGGCCATACAAAGATATGTCAGGCATTTATACATTACTTATCTATGCAGGTGGCTTGGGTTGTGACCTCTCTCTCTTTCTCTTTGTCCACCCCCCCCCCTCCCCCTTCCCCTCCCCTTCCCCCACCCTCAGGAGTTTGAGATTCTGTCGCAGATCCGTCAGCTCAAGCAGGCCTGCTCCCAGTACAGTCTACCCCACCACCCCAACATCGCCCCCTGGCTGCAGGAGAACAGACTGCTCACTGACCAGGAAAGGTGAGTGAGGAACAGGAGGGCTGAGGGGCTTCAGGTTGGACGGACGTGTTTTCTTGGCTTTTGTCCGCCTGTCCTGGGTGTGGTCGTGATTTCCTGGTTGAATTCCCGGCTGTGGAGAACGCTCCTGTTTCTGTTTGCCGGTGCAGTATATGCAGTTTTGAACACCTCTGCCTTTTTCTCTGTCCCTCGCAGCTATGAGCTGTCCCGGGAGCTGGAGCCCCCTGTCGACCCCTGTCCCGCGTCCCTCGGCATCTGGAACCACCTCCTGAGTTCCAAAAAACTTGCCTCGTAAGTTTCTGTGCCCCTGTCCCGTCCTGCTGTTTAAGCTGAAAATTTTTTTACAGTCTCCCTCCATGTTTCTGACCTCTCCTGCACGGATCAGTTATGTAGTGCTGCATCATCATTAGGATTTCTGTTTTTGGCTAATGGTAGCTAGCAAAAAAAACAAAACATGTTTTCACCTTCTGCCCAACCAAGTGTGCTGCTTGTTAGAGTGAGATGTGATTTGTTAAATGTGTGTGTGTGTGTGTGTGTGTGTGTGTGTGTGCGCGCAGATTTTTGACTGCGAGTGAGGGATCGGGGCGGAAGCTGCATGCCGACCAGATCAGCGTGTCGTCCTCTGGATCCAGCGGATCCGAAATGGAGGATCTCTCCTCTCCTCAGTCCTCCCCCTTCAGACTCAAACTGAAGGTACACACCTCTTTTTCAGACGGGGTTTTCTCTCTTTCTTTATTCAGGCCTTGCCCAGCTTCCATTTCAGTCCTTTTTGTTTTTTTTTTTTTTTTTTGCCCGTTAGCCTACTCAGGTGTTAAAAATGTGGGCTAAGCTGATTGATGTGTTTCTTATGTGGGCTACTGTTGAATATACCTGCGCACAACTGTGATCCTCCCTGATAGGCCGTGAATGATTGTCACGGAAGCGTGTTAGTCAGCCTTTGTCGCTGGGGCAGGGTGGGAGTCGGTGTTTTCTGCGTTCTGGGTGTTGTTTGCTCGGTGTCAGGCGCGCAGCGCTCGGCCAGGGGGAAAACGCTCACGGCCGTCTCCCCCCTCCGCAGACTTTCTCCAGGTCCTGTCAGGACGTGGCCGAGGCCTTCCCGGGCTCCTCGTCTTCCTCGCCCGCCCCCGGCCTCCGAATCCTGCTCCCCCTCCTCCGGCTCCTCCTCGAACTCCCAGCCCGACCTCTCGTCGTCGTCCGCCTCCCTCGGCGCCCCGAGCCCCGGGGCCTGCCCGCCCGGGCAGCACCAGCGGTCCGTGTCCATGGTCTCGCTGCCCGTCTACAACAAGCAGGTGGACGACTCCTGCATTGTCAGGGTCAGCGTGGAGAGCGGCAACACCGGCAACGTCTACAAGAGCATCCTGGTGCGTCGCCGCCGCCGCCGGCCGTCAGCATTCAGGGCGTCGTCGGGGAGGGGAGAGGGGACGCTTGAGACCGTTTGGGGGGTCGAGGCTCAGGGACGTAAATGATGTAACTGTGCATTTGTGGCCCTGTGTCAGTTTAACCACGGTGAAACAATAGAAAAAAAAACAATTTTTCCCCTCAAAGAAGAGAGTGTATTGTGGTTATGTTGAATCTAGACCTTGGGATTTTGTCTCACAAATATTCCATGCACAGTGAATGGTCTTTATTGTTCACCTTCTGCTATTGCCACCTTTGATTATATAAACCAACTGTAAACTGCGGAGGAAGAAACAATGCCGTGGAAGAATTTGGCTTCTTCTCCCGAGTCGTTGCTTCAGATGTAATATTTCAAGTTATCTGTGAATGCAAGGAACTTAGATTTTGTGTCCATGCCGAAAAAAGGGGAAAAACAAAAATCCAGAATATTAAAAAAGTGCGTACGTAACAACGAGCGAGTTAGAGTTTAACAGTTTTCGCCCCCTCTGTGGTGCTGTCAGCTGACCAGCCAGGACAAGACCGCGCAGGTGATCCAGAGGGCCCTGGAGAAGCACGGCCTGGAGGAGGAGCGCTGCCAGGACTTCACCCTCAGCCAGGTGCTGTCCCGGGACAGAGGTGAGCGCTGGCCCTCAGACTGCTCCGCTGCGGCACTTGCCCCCCCCCTGCGGCTTCTCGGCTGCGTTTCCGTTGTGTTCCGGTGGCTTCACGAAGCGGAGCCAATTACTTTGACCTGGCTGGTTATTTGGTGTAAAACACAGCTGGGAGCTCGGCTAGCGCTTTTCTACTTTTGCACTGCTTTGGCTGCTTACTTGGAGGCTTTTTGCCATCTAGTGGTGACGCAACGGTTCTGTCTTCTCTCTGGGGGAAGTGGCCTCCTCAGTCAGGCAGGCAGCGAGTGAGGCACTCTGGCCTTTTTGGAGCCATGTAGTCATGGCCTAAAAATATCCTGAGCTGTAAACAGCATTCCAAAATGCAGTTTCATTAAATTAGAGTAATTAACGACTGTGTATTGTTTGACAAGTAACACAGGTTAAAACCACCACGGTCATTGTCTTTGCCCTTTCAACACAAACAATGGCTTTAAACGAAGTTATTTTTAGGTGAGCGATAAACAAATAGAAAAATGTTCCCTTCCGTTTCTTTCAGAGCTTCGTATTCCCGAAAAAGCCAACGTGTTCTACGCCATGTCCACGTCCGCCAACTATGACTTCATCTTGCGTCAGAAATGGAGAGGCAACTGCAGACCCCTGGGATCTTCCTCCAGCTTAGGGTCTCTGACAGGAATGCGCCACGCCACCTCTGGCCTGGATGATTTACTGCACCCGAAAAGAGGAAAATGACTCAATTGTTCAAACTGAATTTGGCACGCAAGACATTGGAATGGCATCGCGTTTGAAATGTAGCTTGTGTTTTATTCAAATGAATACACACGTGACCATAGTCAGAACAGCCAGAGGGCCTCAGTGGCCTTTTTTACTTTCACAATGAAGCTGCTGACTACGAACTATTCATAGGTCTACATGGGACTACCTACATTTATGCTACCCTGGACTTAACTGTTTTTTTTTTTTTTTTTTCATTTTGAATGAATTTAAGATATGGAAGGAAAGCTAAGAAGCACTTTATGAAGAGTCCGAGTAAGTAGACGCAAGATTCAGAATACCTGTGAAGATGTGAAATGCTGGGATGTCAGTTGGACACTTCAGAATGGAACTGTGGTCTGGGTGACGCCAGCCATTTATGTGGAAGCTTTTTTTTTTTTTGGCTTTCTAGTCTGAACTCTAGTCTTAACGTGTTGAACAGTTTGTGCTCAAAGGACACGTTGGCTCAGACGACAAAGTCCATCCGGACCACAAATAAGCAAGTTGTAGCACATGAACTTATTGCTCGCTTATCACTCCGCTGTGGTCGTTCAAGTAATTGTGCATGCAGTGTCTGGCTCTGAAAGCCCTCTCCTCCAACCCCCATGTTATCTGAATAAGCAGCAGAAAGTGTGAAGGGCCCAAAAATACGTGCCTCTGCCGTTGAACCCGAAGCTGACGGTGGCAGGAAGGAGAACCTCAGAACGTGAGAACTTTAGAAACCAGGTTTCTTCTCCATTCCTGGATTTTTTCAATAATGAGAGAGTGGAGGCGCAAACGGCAGACAGGTGGTCCCCTGGATGGATACTGCATTAGTTCGCCTGTGCCAGAGAAGCTTCTGAACTTCTGAGGGAGTGAGTAGAGGGAAAGCAGCCAGAAACGTGCCCGTTGGGATCCCAGGTGTGGGCAAGGCGACGCATGAAAGTATGCCACCTTCCGGCTGAGTACATTCCACAGATGCCAGGAGAACGTTAGCGTTACGTAACACAAGCGCTGCTCTGCATGCAAACGACGAGAACATCGCGAGCGGCGAGAGCGGCTGCAGGCCTGGGTCAGGAGGAGACAGTGTTAGTGGTTTTTTGAAGGATTTTGATGTTTACCTTTCAGTGGTCTGTTCTGTGACACGGCGTGCCCCATTGTTTCAGTGACTGACACCGAGCTGAATGGAGGGAGGTCGATAGATTAGATAAAGATCTCTGAATGCCTTGCGACCCATAGCAATGCTTGTGGGCAAACTGTGTGTGTGTGTGTGTGTGTGTGTGTGTGTGTGTGAATGAGTGTGTGTGTGTGTGTGTGTGTGTGTGTGTGGGGAGGGTGAAGGGTCCATTTGAATTTCAAGGATATAGACTCTATGTGAACAAGAAGCTAACATTTACATTTTTGTCTTTTGTGTATTTAATGGATCTGCAGTTTTCTTTTGTCTTTTATACGTTTGTTTGACAGAAATACTTTCTGTAGAAGTGCAGAGTGTTTCTCTGCTTCCCCCTTGTGGCCATTTGTTGCTTTCTGAGGTATGGGTATGTGTGTGAAGAAGCAATTTTTTAAAAAAGAATTATGGAACAAATTCTTTTAAAAGGGAATTAGAACCAATCCAGTTCATGTTTCTGGAGAAAAGCCACAGAACTTCATGGTGTGCCAGTGTTGGAGTGTGTTTGCGAATGCAGAAGTTTGGGATTAGATGGAGATTTGGACAGTGATATGTCTTGATCGTGGGACTTCTATCAGATGGACCGACTGTGGAATTACTGTGAAGCAGAAGCTATTTCCCAGTGGGTCCTGTGAAAAAAGCACATTCTCCAGCCAAGAACTGCATTGTGACTTGGATGAAAGTTTCTCAGAAAAACAGAAATCGCACGATATGTGTTATGTGTTAGAATCTTCTTGCACACTGTCTTTTTTTATGTAATTGTCTGTTTTATCTTTAGATGTTTGAGCACTTTTAACATGCTGTATTTATGGAAAATTATTAATAAAAATGTATCAGTGCACTGTTCCCATTGGAATTAATTGGGGTCAAAAAAGACCCCATGGACATAAACCAGAGGCAGTAACTCTAAAACACAATTACCACATAAAGTAAAAAAAGACCTTCAAATTGGTGAGTGTTCAAAACAAATTCCTCTAGGAATGCATAGAATTTCATATGATCAAGTGCATTTGTTGAGATGTTGGCAAAAAGGACCCCACCCAACTAAGGGTTACAAACAAGGTGTCAACACACAACAATTCAGGGGGTAAAATTAAGAATGAAAGAGGTAGACACAAAAGAGTTAGGAACACGTAGGCCATGAAAAGATATTAGACAAAGTGTTAACAGGGATGGAATAGGCTCAAAGAGTAAATGAGTCTTAGCACACTGTGAGGATGGCAGGCAGTCAAACAGGAGGCCGAGAAAGAAAGTGCAAAAAAAAAAAAAAAAAAAAAAGAAAACCCAACAACAAACAATATAATGACAAAACTAAACAAGCAAATAAAGAAACTAGGCAATCTCTTCCCAAATGTTTCCTTCGGTAGGATTGAGTAGGCTCTTCACTTAATCACAAGCTCTACCCAGCTGATCCAAATGGAGGCCCAAATAAGTTTTCTCTCCTCAGACCACACCATTCTTACTATTAAAATCAATTAACTTAAGAGAAATAATAAAAAGTGTGATTTGCTTTGCCACATATGAAACATGAAAATACACAAACACACATTCAACAAATACGTACACAGAGTATTGAAACCAATTCCCCCTCAGGCATAAACCACCCTGAACTACACTACCCACAAGGCATAAAACCCCCCATGATCAGTGCAACACACTCCTTTGGCCGAATGCTGCAGAAATGATTCACTGTGAGTAAAACCGAGGTTTCCTTACTACTGAAAGTTTGAAATGTGGTATGATATAACCGGATATTAACATAGTGTACTGGAAATACAAATGAACGTGTGCACACGTTAAAATGCATATAAGCAGTTCGCAATTATTAATACAGTAAAATGTAAGGTTTCCATTTTAAAAATATAAACCTGCAGAGATTGTGGACTTGGTTTAGTTGGATGTGTAATGACAATCTGCCATACGACTAACAAATAAACGAACATGAAACGGACATGTGGCGCATTTACAATATATATACGCTTCTTAAAAAGACGCGCGTTTCCCTCCCTTCCTATAAGCGAGGCGTAAAGCGAATTTTGGGGGAGATACAAACAGAAGTAGTTCGTCACACACACACAACATTTAAAGCAGGAGAAGTGGATAAAAATTGATTGCCAGATTTATTTAAAAATAGCGACCAATTTGTGATTACGCAACTAGGCCTATATAGACTGTTTTACAAAGTGAGAGCTCCATAAGAGAAGGACCTACCACCTTCCAACCTTTTGGAAATGCTGGGACTAGTCAACAGGCTGGAAATGCAGGTGCGTAGTGCACAGACTGGAATATAGGGCTTGAGTAAATCCATCAAGCAGGATGGGGCTAGCCCACATAACCCACTGGCCAGTAAGAGGACTTTATACTCAATCTTACAATTTATTGGGAATCAATGCAGCAATGCAAGGATGAGAGTAACGTGCTCTGACCTTCCGGTTCCAGTAAGGATTCTGGCTGCAGAGTTTTGGATGAGCTGTAGATTGAAGGTATTGTTTGAGAAGCCAGACACCAGTGCATTTCAATAGCCTAACTGGGATGTGACTAATGCATGAACCAATTTTCCAGCATCATATGGTGAGGAAATGTATAATTTTTGATGTGTTGTGTAAGTGACAGAAGGCTGCTTTGAAGATGTTCTTAATATGGGTGTCCTGGGAGAGATCTGATTCAAAAGTAATTTTAGGTGTAACTGTACAGCTGGCTATTTTTAGGGTTGTATCATTTAAATTGGTGTTTTGTGGACAAAGAATTAGCATTTCAGTTTTTTTTTGCAATTTTCAGTATAAGTGACTCAGGCCTTGAACAGTCACCTGAAGAGCCTCACCCGATTTTGCTGATACACTACATGGCTGAAAGTTTGTGTATCTCAATACCCCAATCTCAACACCCCTGCTGAGGGAAATGCCCCATTAATCCCAAACTCTCTTTCAGTCTGTATTATTATGTGTGATGCGTACACCTCATTATTTATATTCTGTCTGTAACTAATTCTGTGTTCGGAGATTGGCAACTTAATTTCACATCTCTCCCAAAATTAGTGCTGTCGTGTGCTGGTTTTGGCAGACAGTTTGTTGGACCATTTTCTATTCCAATCTGAGGCCTTGGATTAATGTTTAAATTTGGGTTTGTTTAGACTAGAAGGTAATTCATATTGGATTAATTAAGCACTTAATGACTCTAAAAAGCCCTTCAGCAACAGAGTTGCCTATCCCTGATATTGTATACATTATTTAATACAATTGTGTCAGTCAAACTGAACCAAATAATATGTTAAATTAATGGCATATCTTACATGTTTCCAGAAACAGCTTCATGTACCACTGTGTCTAGACAGGGTGGTAAGTGGTAGAGAGAGTGGGATTCATGTAATCTATCATTTATTTTTAATTAACTATCTTGACGGTCATTGGATAATCATAATGGAATGGTCTATATCCGGAAGTTGGCCAGGACTCTGGGACCAACCATGCCCTATGTCATTGGTGATATGCTATATTTGAAGATAACACTGAGTTGGGACTTTCAGTTTTTTGTCTCCTGTAAAGAATTATGGATTGTACCCATCACAGTGCTGGGGTTGCGATAGATTGGCGGCCTGTTCAGGGTGTATTCCTGCCAATCGCCCAATGCACGCTGGGATAGGCTCCAGCACCCCCTGCGACCCTGCTCAGGATAAGCGGGTATAGATAATGGATGGATGGATGGGACAATGCTGGGGTATTGGTCTTTTCTGCTTGGACGTGAGTGAACACTGCACCCTACTGGCTCGGTATCAGCACTTCAAGCAACATTCAAAAGTCCTATCCCATTTAGCCATAGCAGTCAAACAGGAGATGATGACAGGGTGTTATATTTGAATGTTTATTCTAAGAACTGTATTCCATATAATTTAATTTAACTTTTTATATTTTTGGTGTGGGAATACTGTTAATAATTCCTCCAAAGTATGACTGAAAGTAATATCATGAAGTTGTATTTGAAATAGAGACCTAATTCGGTTCTGCAACTTTTAAGATACACACTTTCATCTGAAATTGGCGTTGATCATGAAACCAGTGATTAAGGAGTAGTCATTTTAAACAAAATTTTGGTTATGAAAGCAACGACAAATTCTATAAGCCCAAACCACGAGCGTATGTTTTTAGGGTTCTGGATTTATCAACAGTGCCGCGGTTTTGTAGTCATCCAGTAGATGGCAGTAAATACCAGAGGTGGACATAAGCAAGCTTAACGAACAAGACCAGTCTTTCTACGATCGACCACAGGAGAGCAGTAGAAGTCTTGTGAGTTGACAATGAACTTAAAGGTTGGTCTTTTAAAAGTACATTTCAGGTGGTAGTAGGTGGTTAGGATTTCGGTCCAGGAAAAAGACTACAGATAATTAACCATATTATTTAATATACTAGATATTGCAGAAAAAATGAAAAGAAAAAAAATCATACTGTTGTCTTCAGTAAATGTCCAGGTATGTAAGCAGGTTACATGGAAGCTGTACACTGTAAATAGCGAAGGACTTCATTTGAGTTATTCTCATAATCTTTGTGCAGTTCCTGCCATGTGCTGAAAATTTTAAAATAAAAATCTATTTACACCAATATCAAGTGCTTAAAAAAGTGATACCTTTGCCCATCCAAATATATTTTTCCTGGTGTACTGAGCAATAAATGTCCAGTAATAAACAAAAAAGTCCTAAGCACTGCATCCTATGCTAGTGTGTTTTTGGCAGTTATATGTAAAATTCTCTTGGATCTGCAGGGAGTGATCTCCTGCATTATAGACGTGTCTTGTAATTTAAGCACTTTTAATCTAAAAGTGTGTTTGTGGCCTGTGTGTATTTGGGAACCTCTGTAATCCATGTTCTGCCGAGACACCCCCTTATGTTATGTTATGTTATCAGTTGTATTGCGTCTGGTGTTTGAAACGGAGAGTCCTGAGATGGAATTTCCAGATTGCAGACTCATCCTGGGTGGGAACAGTTCCGAAATGTTCGTTGCAGCGTCGAACAGGTGCTCGAGCAAAATCAGCGACGGATGAGATAAGACAAGAATGTGCAAGCGGATAGGTCAAGAGTGCCGTCAATCAACGTTGCGAGCGGCTCCAGTTTCGGCCGTGGGCCCGGTTTGCTGGTCTCTTCATTGGAGACCTGGAGGCGGGAGGACACGCCCCTCCCCATCTTTTGTACCCCTGCCCACCCAGGCTCTGGTTCTGGTGAGTCATTCTTGAACTGGGTCAGACGGTCAATTCATCAACCGCCACCGCGTCGGCCGAACATCGGCCAAACCGAAACGCTTTTCTGGTTGCGATGAACTGCGGCGGAGCTTCTGGACGGTTCTCGGCCCCGCGGAACCCGGATGGCGTTACCATGGCGCAGTCGGGGCTGAGTCAGGCCGCCAGCCTGGCGGTGTGAGAGGTCGCGGTGAGTCACCGCCCGGGCCCGGTCTGGAGCTGCTCGGCAGCAGCTGGCTCGCACGTCGGCTGCGTTCAGCGCACAGTATGTCATCGCAGCCGTTACAGGCCGAATGCGCTAATGTGTTCCAATGGGTGAAAGGGGGGAGGGAGTTTAGATCACAGCAAGAAAAAAAAGTTGTCGGCAATTTGCTTAGCTTTTTTTTTTCCAGTAATTCGCTTTGTCACTCCTGACAGTATTGTGTAATGTGTGCTGACTAACCGACATTGTGGCGCAGCCAAAATTTCCTCCTTGAATTTGGCTGGTGGTCTTTTAAAAATCACACTTCTCATTGAGGCCTGCAACCTTTCTTTAAAAAAAAAAAAAAAAAAAAGCTTTTAAAACCAAACCATGACTTTAACCTTGTTCAGTGAACTGCACAGCTCCAGCCCCTCCCCTTACCACACACACACACACACACACACACACACACACACACACACGTGTGCATTCTTACAGATAGCCCCCTTTGGCAGTGAACTCGGTACCCTGCTCTCAGCAGCCGTCGGCGTGACCTGCGGGGCTTTGATCGGCGCCGCGTTTGGGGCGCGATCGCGCTAATGAACAGCCAGGCTGAGGAGGCCGTTGCGGGGGCGTCTCGGCGACCTTGCCCCGGTGCACTCGAACGCGCGGTGGCGCTGCCCGGTGTGCCTCCGGGGGAAATTCGGTCACCGTTTCCCCCCGGCTTTTTCGCACGTCACGGGAGGGGGGGAGGTTTCAGTACGGTAAAAGGTCTCGGGTCCTGTAATTAGGACAGAGGCACAGATCGCCTCTTTGTGTTCGGCGCCCCCGCTTTTTCCCCGATAAGCCGCGCCGCGGCCCTCGTCTGTGGGGGGGGGGGGGGGGGGGGGGGGGGGGGGGGGGGGGGGGGGGGGGGGGGGGGGGGGGGGGGGGGGGGGGGGGGGGGGGGGGGGGGGGGGGGGAGAGCGGAGAGAGGAAGGGGGGCTTTGCAGGAGGCACACGTGTGCTCGCTGCCTTGTGATCCGCGGGGGGCGTGGCTGTGCTGTAATCCAATAGCGCTGGTGCTCTGGGCACGGTGCCTGCTCCTCGCTGACGCTGAGGGGAAGGGGGGGGGGGGGGGGGGGGGTGGGGGGGGGGGGGGGGGGGGGGGGGGGGGGCGGAAGGCCGGAGCGGGGCAGGGCGGCGCGGCGGACGGGCCACCCTCAGTGGGGGAGAGCGGGTTGGGGAGAAGGTCAGGGTGGCAGGTGACAGCACACGGTGTGTATAAATAAAGCCGTTTGCCCTAGAAGCAGGAGCCTGTCCTAAAAGTAAGACAACCCCCCCCCTTCCCCCCCCCCCCCCCCCCCACTCCAACCAGCACATCAGCAGATCTGCGGCATGGACATGCTGCGCTCCCTAAGCCCAAAACCAGCTCGTCCCAAAAAAAGCCCTGGTCAGCCAGCCCTGCCATGTGTGATGGTCGATGATTGACATGCTCTTAATTCTGGACCGTCCCGCGGGGGTCTGCGTCGACTGCTCCTCGACTCCGCTTCTGCGAGCCCCTGAAGGATGAGCTGCGCAGGGCCTGCACAGGGCTCGCACAGGGCCTGCACGGGGCTCGCATGCCGTTTCAGCATTACTGAAGCGTGTGCCAAAGTCACCAGCTGCCAGTGTTTGCGGTGTTCATAGAGCATGTTGTTTGGTACTGGTACAAACCCTACAGCTGAGGAAGGTTTTCTGTCAATTCCACTTCAGCTCAGTTAATTCATTTTAAACGCTCTGAACGCCTGCATCTGCCAGATGCAGCATAAACTTATCGGAATGTTACCTCATCGGCATCGGCCCTATGCTGTGATTATGGCCGATACGATGACGCAATCTTCGTGCGCCAGAGGCGAGACATCTGATGCACCACTGGTGCTGTAAATGAAGTGAAAACATCATACTAAAAAGCAGCCTAATTACAAGTCATCTGAACCTCTTATTTATTATTTGTTAAAAAAAAAAAAGAAATTCACAAAGAAAGCCACACACATACTCAGCAGGTCTCTAGACTCATGTTCTCTGCTTAATAATTGCTAAAAAGTTTGCATATTTTGTTTTACAATTGAAATTTGTTACATTTTCCCTTCGTAGGCTGACAGCTGTGTTCATCTACTTCCTCCTTGAATGTGGAAACTTGGTTGCTGTTTGCATTTGTGCGCTAATATGAAACGGAGGTATCATGATTGGCCTATATGACTAGACAAATACTGATTATTGATATCAGCCCTGAATTTACACAGTGTGCAGTGTACACCCCTGAATTTCAGTTCACTTCCCGACTTATTTGAATGGGCTGAAATTGACCCCAGCTCTGCTACTGTTTGCATTGCTGTGGAGCACAAATGGGCAGCATTACTGCTCGAGGTAGGAACACAGAGCTCTCCTGAATTTGGGTGTTAGGAACAGACTGACAGAGGTGGAAAATCCACGTCCAGAATGTAAAAGTCATACCCTGTACTTTGTTCCAGTCACCACAGTTTGCTAATTTACACAATTCTTCACCTGGGAGGATGGAATTAATTGGTGAAATCAGACTGACTGACTTTTTTTTTTTTAAACTTGCAAACCCCTGAACTTTCCACTTTTGCAGACTGATACAACTTGCATGTGCTGGTTAACTGCATGTGCATGTGTGCGTGCGTGCATGTGTGACTGCGTGTGTGTGTGTGTGTGTGTGTGAGAGACTGCGTGCTTGTGTGTGTGTGTGACTGTGCGTGCGTGTATGTGTGTGTGCTTGGGTGCGTGCTTGAGTGTGTGTATGTGTGACTGCGCGTGCGTAACTGCGTGTGTGTACAGTCGGGGAGCAGACAGACAGACAGACAGCCCTTGCAGCAGGAGTGACGCAGTGGTTCTGCACAGTGTACTGTAGACATGTAGCGCAGACGCATTCCTAGACCGCAGCGGCCCACGAAGCCACAGTGTGTCCCTCGTGCTGTCTGCTGTCATCGCCCGCGTCTGCCCGCGTTTGAGGAACTGTCACAGACCGCACTGCGGGCTCAGCTTAACCACGGCGACAAGGGCCTGCTGTCGCTGCTGTCGCTCGCGTATGCGCCGCTGCTCGTGTAGCCAGTGACGCTAGTATAGGTGCTGTTGCTCGTGTAGCCACTGTCGCTAATATAGGTGCTGTTGCTCATGTAGGCACTGTTGCTAATATAGGCGATGTTCCTCATGTAGCTACTGTCGCTAATATAGGTGATGTTGCTCATGTAGCCACTGTCGCTAATGTAGGCGCCACTGCTCATGTAGCCACTGTTGCTAATATAGGCTGTTGCTCATGTCGCCACTGACACTAATATAGGTGATATTGCTCGTGTAGCCACTGTCGCTAATATAGGCGCTGTTGCTCATGTACTGATACTCATGTAAGCACTGTTGCTCATTTAGGCACAGCTTTTGATGTAGGTGCTGTTGCGGTTGTGGGTGCTGTTCCTGATATAGGCACAGCTTCTAATGTAGGTGCTGTGGATGATGTAGGTGCTGTTGCTCATGTAGCTGGCGTTATTGCTATAGGTGCTGTTACTAACGTAGGTGTTGTAATTGATGTAGGCGCTCTTGCTGATGTAGGCTCTGTTACTGATGCAGAACAGTTCTACAGGGCATTGTGACTCCAGGGCATTGGCTTCTGGGTGTGATGAAAGCACCACACTAGGCCTGACCTGTGTGCCTTTGTGCCTGATGGTACTCTTGGTTCTCTGTGTGATTTGAGCTGTGCTTGATCACATTAGGGACGGGGTATTCCCCTGCCTCACGGTCCATGTACTCAGCCACTTAATCAAAAAAGCTAAATGGGATTAAGGGAGTAAAAATAAAATACTGAAGGCAGCACCTGCAGATTTCTGAGTGATAATTCCCTGCTGGTATTGCATTTCCATTGAGTTATCAATGTGCAATAGGCACCAATGTGTAGCTGGTTTTTGCCTGTGGTTTAGCTTTTCTATTAGCTATTCATTAACTATCCATGCAAATTCATATCTCTCCTTGCGTGTGAGTGTGTTTGTGTGTGTATGTGTTTATGCATGTAGGGCGATATAGCTCAGGAGGTAAGACCGATTGTCTGGCAGTCGGAGGGTTGCCGGTTCAAACCCCGCCCTGGGCATGTCGAAGTGTCCTTGAGCAAGACACCTAACCCCTAACTGCTCTGGCGAATGAGAGGCATCAATTGTAAAGCGCTTTGGATAAAAGCGCTATATAAATGCAGTCCATTTACCATTTACCATGCGTGTGTGTGTGTGTGTTTGCTTGTGTATCTGCGTGCGTAATTATGTGTATTTTGCGGGGTAGAAGATTCACAGTTGTGCATTTCAGTTTGTGGTGTGGTAGTCATGGTTTAAACCTGGACCCAGGAGTATGAATGTGTGTAGCCAGTTCCTTTTAGAGTACGGAGTGAGCAATTATTATAGAATGGGTTCTCAGGCAGTGATTCTCCAGCTGGCCGATGCTCTGTTTAAAGTCAGCCTGTGTATATCACTGCAGGACACAGGGCTGGGTCTGTTTAAGTGTGAGGCTGCAGGGTTGCGTGAGTGTGATTCCGTGCGCCCTCCGTATGACTGACTGCAGGCCCCTGAGAGAGGAGGAGCACAGAGAGCCCCGCTCACACGCTCACCTCAGGCACATGGCCGCCAGACGCCACACACTCGGTCTGCACATGGCGGCTTGTTTGCCTCCCGCTCGCTCCCTCTCCCTCCCTCTCTCTCTCTCTCTCTCTCCCTCTCTCTCCCTCCCTCCTTCCTGCCCTCCCTCTTTCTGCTGCTGGAACAATAACACCTTTTTTTCCACCCATCTATGCCTGCATTAACGCTGCCCTCGTCTGTTTGGGAAAATGGCCCATCGAACCCCAATTACCTCAGTAGCCCTTCCTCTTTAATGTTTTTTTTTTTTTTTCCCCACTTCAGATTATATTTTTCTTCTGCTTTTCTCTGCGCTCTCACTGATGCAGGCTCTTAAGGTTCTGCTTTTTGATCTGTTACTCAAACACCTCTTGTAGTTTGTAGACCATTCTGTTCTGTAGTTCCGTAATGCATGTTCTTCATTTCCCACACTCAGACACAATGCTGGCCACTCTGTGGCTCTTTAACTGTAAAGATACTGAGCGCACAGCACGAGTCCGGTGATGCTGAACAGCCAGCTGGAAGCTCACACGCAACAACATATTTGTTGTTCTTATTCCTTTGATTGACAGCCTTATCCCAGGCCGAAACCAGAGCATTGGAAATGCGGTGAGAAGTTCCAATAGCACATTAGCAAGTGCAACACAGCACGCACGGTGTGGCTGACGTCCGAGGCAGAGCAATCCTTTCCAATTATAACAGCGATTCCTAAGCCAAACAATAAGAGGCGATAATACATCTATGAGTCATATCCCTTCTGCACGCTGAAAAAAATTGTGTCGCACGTACAGATGATTGTTCTGAAATGGAATGGAATGGACAGTTCCCACAGTTCTCTTCACGGACTACATGACCCCCTCAGCTGGCTGAACACCGCCCCCCCCCCCCCCCGCTCCCCCCGCTCCCCCCCCATCCTTCAGCCACCCACAGCAGAACCAAGCCACCCTTACCACTCCCCCAAAAATGCACCCACATATTCTGCACCTCTTCATATCGCAGATAGTGTTATCCCTCCGTATATGTCACCATTGCAGCTTCCTGTAGCTGGTCTTTTCCAGTGTCTCCAGTTGGCTGTACCTTGACACTCTGGCATCGCAGGTCTTCTCATATTAATGCTCGACAAGGCCAATTAACTAGCTAAGCCATTCAGTGAACACGCAGTTCCGGCGCAGTAGTCAGGCTGTCCTCGTATTGCATAGAATTCGCACCAGCCCAGAGACGCACAAAGCCGACAGGCCCGTAAACAACGGCGCTGTTTATCGCTCGCTGTCTCATCCCGCGCGGCACTTTATTGGTCTTTTGTTGTCTTTGGCAACTTGGCTGCAGCTGGCTGCATCTCCTGAAAAACTGTAAACAAAGAATAAAAAAAGAAAAAAAAAGAAAACATTGCCCAGAGGTAGTTTATGCAGTCCGGAGTTCACGAGGCAGTCGGCCAAGCAAAGCACCGTTTCCTTCGCAGCTATACGGAACTGCAATTTTGTAGATGTAAACATTCGGGAATAAGTGTTATTTTTCTTTGTGCTACAGAGAACAAACAAATCAAGGTGTGTCCATTGGTGTGTTTGTGTAGCAATGCTTAGCTCGGGCTATAGGTTGCATATGGTCGTTTCATTTAATTATTTTTCCCAATCTGTTTTCATCCGTTCGCCTCGCTGCATTCCAATTGATTACCCTCTGTGTTCAGAACTGCCGAGGATGTTTGTTTTGTCAAAATCACGCCAGCCGACTGTCATGTACGGCCAACGGTATGAAAGCTACTGTTGCCGCCTACAGTCATGCTCTTTGCGCTGACATTCCAAAAAGCAACGAGACGAGCACACCGCTGGACACACCTGCAAACACAGCTGTGGATTTAGAGCCCGGAGTGGACCATGCAAAGGTATGGGCCAGCTCAAAAAAAAAAAAAAAAAAAAAAAAAAAAAATCCATCCATCTCCCTCCTTTTCTGATGGGAAATTATACTAATTGCACATAAATGTAATACTGGTAAACCAAGACGGAATGCATTTTCCTCGCGTTGGCAAATATACCATTTAAACCTACCAAACCTATTGTGATGTACATAGTATATGCCGTTATAATGCCACTGTTGTATGAGTGAAAACCCCTAGGTTTCTCCTTATCTCTGCGGTGGTAGGCGAGTGCATATACCTCTACACTACCCAGACGGCCCCGAGCTGTGGTCTTTTTACGCAATTTCCTACGGGCTCTGGTCAAGGTGCTCCACTGACACATTGTCGCCCGGCTGCATGTGAGTGGTCGGTCACATGGGCTCTGCTCGTTTGCTCAAGCTGTTTGGATTATGGAGCAGGAGGGCGCAGGGAGGGGGTAGGAGGGGGAGCTGTAAACCAGCTTCTCTTCTGTCACGTCAGTATTTGAAGGATCCTCCGCTTCCTCTGAGCTCTAGTTCTCGCCGTGCGGTTGCCGATGTCGTCATTGCCAGGTTTCGGTCGTTCCGGTTGCTGGGCAATGAGTCCGATGTTGCTGTAATGCGTGACAAACAGAATGGAAGACTGCCGTCCGTTGAGTCATCGCCAAGGCTAAAAGTCTGCTTGGTGGTGTTCTGGGTCAGAGTTTCTTTTTGTTCCATCTGGTCCTTCGGTAAGCAGATAAGAAAAAGGGAAATGTCACCCCTGTTTAACCTGCGTTCCTAATATTTCATTTCCAGTGAAGTGCCTCTCGCCCCCGTTTTTTAATTCAGTAATGACCCTCGATAATAGCCGATGGATTTGAAATGTAATCTCTTGACAGTGTAAGCATATGGTTGAAAAAGAGAGGATTTTCTGCTTAACTGTGTCACAAATGTGCGCTCTGTCAGATGCAAGCATGCGTAAGTGTGGCAAACACTACGCTGATGCCAGTTAATTGAACTACAGTAGACAGATGGGAAGAGTTGTTGACAGTAATCTATGAGGTAATCGGATTAATGTGCTGTCAAGTCGTAGGAGAAGAATCTGGACACACGGCCCCCAGAAACAGTTGATATTTAAAAAAAAAAAAAATTATACGTTTTATAACTTTTTTTTTTTTACTGCACAATACTGTAAAGGCTAATTTCCTTGTCACACGTTTATGGGAAAATAAAGATAAGATTCAAGGTTTATCTTTTCCCCGCACAAGAAGGAAGTGCTGGCCCATGTGAAGGCTGTGTTCGTTTTATGTGGGGGTCACGTTTGTCTGTGTTACACATCGCAAGCGGGTCGGTTCACAGTTGTGTTGTTTACTTCTTCAAGCCCGGGACGGATCACGTGGCTGGACAATTGGTCACGTGACCCACAGGGCGTCTGCCATCCCTCTGCTGAACCTGTGCATTCAGCCGCAATATACTTTAGACATTACATGACTGCTGGGTGGCTCATTCGGGTAAGGCACCGTGCATATGGTGCATAGATGAGTCCCAAGGTCGGTTCTGGATTGTGCCAGCTCTCGCAGGAGGCAATGCGCAGTTGGCGATGGTGCCGCCCAGGGCATGGGTGGTTTCAGTTGCCCCGCATTTGTTTTGGAAACCCGCCAGGTGTGATTGGGCGGCCGTGCTCTGCGTGCTAGCTGCATGCGAGTGGTCTTCCTTCGATTCCACCCTGTGCGATTTCCCAGCTGGGAGTCGAACCTGCAACCCTTCAGCTAGAGGTTCTGTTTCTTTACAGTTCTGCTGCCCCCGAAAGGGTTCTTGGATAGCGGAGACATTAACTCTCTTTTTTTTGGTAGAGCTATTTGTTTAATTCTGAGCATGATGGCCAGACATTTACTGATGTGTGTTTCGCTCGAGGATGCAACGGCAGTGCGTCACCCAGGAACGAAACCCGCAGCCCTTGTAGTTACGAGATGGCCAGTCCTCTGGCCATCAGGCTACGCGGCCGTGTGCGCCACAGAACGCGCCACGTTTTATGGATCACGCGGGGTCACGGCGCTGTCGATCGCGGCGGTTGAAATTCAGTGTGAAGTGGCCCACAAGCACATTCCCAGAAGCCTGTGCAAATTTACATGCACATTAAAATCAAAGGGATGGGAGCGCAACAGTTTTAGTGTGATGGATGGTCGCCAGCATTCAGTACACGATGCCAGAGGCACTGGGGATTAGCCCTGGAGACTGTGAGCTTGTGCTGTACGGCTTGTTGTGGTCAGAGCTTCCTGACCTGAGAGGAACTTTGCTCTTCTGACCTATAAAGGATATCTTACCTCAGACAGCCTTTCTACCACTAAATCTGGGTACCTCTCATTCTTGAATCCTACTTTGCCACAAATAAAACCCACGCAATGCACATTTCCTGTAGTAGTACACTCTACTAAACTCTGTAATGTTTTTTTTTTTTAGCAATCTTTTAAATGACAAAACTGAGTTTTTGTGCTGTGTTCAATCATTTAATTTCAATCACTCAGGAAATTAATTTAAATTTTAATCAATTGAAAAACTGCCCACGGAACATTCTGCCTCTCATTCTTGAATCCAACTTTGCCACAAATAAAACCCATGCAATGCACATTTCCTGTAGCAGTACACTCTGCAAAACCCTCTGATGTTTTTTGGCAATTTTTAAATGACAAAACCGAGCTCTTGTGCTGTGTTCAATCCATTTACAGTACTCCAAACACTCAGAAAATTTTAATCTATTGAAAACTGCCCGTGGAACATTCTGCCATTTTTCCACCAGCGAGTTTATTTGTCATTCTTTTCTTGAACCGGCTGAACTGAAAGGGGAATTGGAAATGCGTGAGTCACCGTGCGGAGCGTAATCACCTCTCGCACTCAAGCAATTAATTAATTATTTTCCGCCAGGAATGAATACAATAAATAATGCGTCAATGGAAAAAAAAAAAATTCCCAGAGCACGTGCGCTGATTGGTCGTTTGCCAGTCACGCCCAGTGTGACGCAGGCTGAGCGCAGGGCCGGTCGCGCAGAGCCTGACCTCCGTCGCTGTGCCAGCGCACTCTGCGCTCTCAAAGCCTGGGTTTGTGCGCAGGTTCACAGGGACACAAAGGCACAAATGTGCCCTGTGCGCGCAGCTCTGCTGGAATGCGTGGAATTCTTCTGCTGTGCTTTTTTTTTTTTTTTGTGCCTCTGCCCCCACTCTTCCAAATCCCTGCTGTTATTTTTTTGTTATGCATTTTTTGGAGATTAATATGATTTAACTGTGTGTCTGTATGATGGAAGAATTTGCTTCTCCGGGGTTGGGTGGGTTTTTTCCATTAAAGTCACACCCACGAACACGCAAGATCAGAGTTTGATATTGCTCTCTTCACCCGGGGACTGCACGGGCTCTAAAAAAAAAAAACAATAAAACAGTGTTGAAGGAATAATTGGTCAGGAATTTGCCATAAAATTACCACCCGAATGCCTGCCTGTTTCCTCCACAGGTGTTCCGTGAGGTTTACTGGCACTTTAGATGACCTTTGACCCTGCACAACAAACAACCTCTCCTCTGCTGCGTCTCTCTTTTCTGTTCTGTGGAAGCGTTCCAGACTCCCATTCGAAATTCTTTCACCGTGCTTAATATGCACCAGTGCACTGTACTTGTTTTTTAATGCACTGCTTCAGATAGCCAGACTGGTTCATTTGGACGTTCCCTGCAGGAGGCAGTCTGATGTTAATGTGAACTCACAACGAGTCTTCTTCAAGAGAAACGCACTTGTCTGCGCAGGACGACTAAAGGGAGGACCGTGTAGGCATAACGCCTCTCTCGCTCCTCGAGCTGAGCCCTGAAGGGGGGGGGGTGGCTGTGTTTGCTGTATTTCGGCTTTTTTCATCCTCGCATCTTTGCATCTTTTCACGACAAACGCAGAGCAGTGACTCATCGGGAGCGGACGGCTCCCGAGTCTATTTTTGTCCCCGAAACCTCCGTCACAGGCAGGATGCTGATGCACGAGGGGCTGTTTACTGTTGCATAATCCGGAGTTGATTCATCGCAGTCCAGCTACCCGACTCCCCTGCTTCGCATTTCACATCTGCTGAATATCTTATGCTCCAGATAATCTTGATTTTTTTTTTCTTCTTCTTCTTTTTTTTTTTCTTCTTCTTTTGCTCCTCGCGTGTTACTGTCTCCGGTTTCGTGGCCGCGCCGCCGGGGGGCCGGATCACCGCAGCTTTAATGCAGCCGTCAGCACCTCCAGATAGCGGCGACTGCTGCTCCGGTGCGGCCGCTCTTCAGGTGCATTATGGGTCGCAGGCCCGGACTGCGATTTGTTTTTTTTTTTTTTAACCTCCGAGACCCAGCAGAAAGAAAGAATTGGTCTTTTAATACCGAGTTTCTTAGGTACAAAAACATGTTGCAGTGAAAATTATTTTTTTTAAAAAACCCTGTTTATTTTATTTCTAGTGCGTGTCCCTTGTAGTGTAGACTTCAGCGCAGTAGAACATATGGCTCTCGTGATTTAGACTAGGAGGAGACTCATGTCCCCTGCAGGGGACAACAATGAAGCGCTGGGCCTTAGGAGGACAATAGCCTATATGAGCTAATTCTGATGCCTAATAAAAAATAGCTTCAGGGAGGCTTACGTCACACAGGCTGTGTGTGCGCTGAAATGGGGAACTCTTAACACGGTGACCTACAGAAGAGCCTCCTCGTTAAGCATTGCCGAAACGAGCCAGGGATGAACAGCGCGGGGGGGGGGGGGGGGGGGGGGGGCGGGGGGGGGGGGGGGGGGGGGGGGGGGGGGTAGCGTGGCTGAGCCGAAACCTCTTCACTCACTGAGAGAGATTCCTGTCTGGGGTAGAGGAAAGGAAAGAATCGTACGCACAAGACTGGACTGGTGTAGTCGGAGTGGTCAAGGAGACCGAGCGTTAACGTAAACAAACAGAGGCTGGTCGGGACAGCAGGTGTGGCGGCTTTGGCTGGGGGGGGGGGGGGGGGGGCTGGTCACAGGCAGGAAGGCGATCAAAAGCTCTCATTGTTCTGCGCTGCCAAGCCACACTGGGCACAATTAAATTAGGAAGCAGGGCATGCAGACAGATGTTCTCAAAAGGCGCGGTAAGTTTGGTTTCGTTACCTGCAGTCCAGAGTATTTTATTATTTGTTGAACAGCAAGCAATCTTCAGCAAAAAAAAAAAAACAGAATACACCTCTTGTCTTTTGGGAGTGGCTGTCTAGAATAGATAATAAAAAAAACGTTTTTTTTTTTCTAGTGGAAAACGGTTGAAAGAATTCAAAACACACACCAACTGTAAATGATTAACCCGCCCTTCCAAAAACATGGTGGGTTCATAGATTTTCCAGGCTGTGTGCTTTGTTATGTCAACAGCGCTTACCCAAGTGGAATGATTCTGTATGAGGTAATAGCCAAAACACCCGACCGGTTCTGGTCAGTCAGTATCAGATTGCGTCATCTGTTTGCTGAAAAGATGGCCTTTTCCTCAGTCTCAGTGCTGGAGTTTAATGGGAGAAACTGAGGACAAAGAGCTTCACTTGGGTCTCGTTTTGATATTGCACGCATGATTTGTTCAGAGTCCAGCAGAGACTCTACCCCGGGTTTCTCACTGATAGCAAATCTGTCAGTCGGGGTAGTCTGGTGCTTTTTTGCCTCTTGCATTTCTATCAAGCCCGACCCTGAAATAGCTCTGTGACCACAGAAAGCATGTTCCATTGCTCCCCGAGGCTTAACTGGACAGCTGACAAGAATCCTTTGCTGAAATGTAACAATTCACCCCTGCACCCCCCCCCCCCCCCCATCTTAAACTGCAAGCTGCAAATACACCTCACAGTTTTTCTGGGTCCTTAAATGGATCTGTTCTCAGAGGTCTTTCAGTATTTCAGTATCCCCAAAGACTAATTTCTTAAAGCAGGCCAAATAGACCATGCTGTTATGTTACAAAAGCCAAGTGGTATAAACTGCAGGCAAGCATTCCCTGAGAGAAAAAGGGGCTGGGAAAAAAAAAGAAAAAAAAAAAAAAAAAAACATGACAGATGTTTCTTCAGTCTTTGATTAGAGCTGTATATGGTCTGGCTTCTGAGAGAAGGGAGTGGAGCTCGTACAGTCATAAGTGTGGATTGAATGAGGAGGGCAGGGGGGCGGGAGGGGAGGGGAGGGGGGGGGGGGCAGGAGCCGGGGGGGGACAGGAGCAGGGTATGGCCTAGTTTAACGGGGCCCCGCCCCTCACCCTCTGCCTTGGCCTCCAAGCCCAACGGGCTGCAGATACGCTGCCAGCGAGGGTTCACGTGAGGTTGTAGCGGGGAAAACGTGTTTTGCTGGAGGAGGGCGTTCGGTGGGTGGGAGGGGCTACGGGGAAGGGGGAGGGGCTGACCTACATTCTGAATTGTCCTTTTCTCCTCTCCTCAGCTCTCGCTCTCTCTGTGTCTCACTCGCCCATTTCTTGGCATTCTGTTAATTAATTTTAAGCCGTACAGTATGTCACTATGTCATCAAGCTGTTATGCCACCGCTCCTTTGTCCTGACCGCGGTTA
This sequence comes from Anguilla japonica, assembly GCA_025169545.1. Classification (NCBI taxonomy): domain Eukaryota; kingdom Metazoa; phylum Chordata; class Actinopteri; order Anguilliformes; family Anguillidae; genus Anguilla; species Anguilla japonica. The sequence continues at coordinate 69,725,468 of CM045884.1, read as the reverse complement.
GTCAGCATTCACCTCCCTTGAATTTTCTGTTCCACGCAGAACCCATTTTGAGCTGAGAACCTTACGTGAGCGGCAGCTCCGAAGGCTCACGGCTTCCGCGTGGAAGCTCGCCGCGTCGTGTTGGCCCCATGACCGGCCGGACAAAGAGGACAAAAGGAAGAAATAGCCGCGGCCTTGCGTACGCCCAGAAAGTGGGGCAGACGCCGGCTCGCACCCGGTGCCCCGGCGGCCCGCCGTGACACGCGCTGGCACATAGTGCAGAGCTGCGAATTTTCTGAGCGGGGGCGCACTGGACATTTTTTTTTACCCAATTCGTACCGCGGCCCCATCTCCCTGTTCTTTTTTTGGCCCGTCCCGAGCTTTCTTCCCACCCTCTCTCCCACCCCGCGTCCCCTTTTTTGGTGCCCCCTTGCTCCTCACATGGACGACTGACCTATTTTTTCCCACCGGGTAAGGAAAGAAAAAAAAAAAAAAACTGGGAAAAAAAAAAAAAAAACGAGTGAGCGAGCTATGACAGCAGCTGTAATTCATTTCTGAACTCCGTCTCCCTGCATGCTTGGTGGCCAGCCGTGTCATGTCCCGGGCCTCTCTGGTCCTCCCCAGTACCACCGTCCTCTCCGGCTCACGTGTTCCGCTCCGCACTGTTACCCAAGGTCCAGGTGCACGTGCCCCGTTGAGCTGTGACACCTTATCAGGACCCCGGCGCCATCCTGTGCTAATCCCAGAGCGGTTTTCAGACTTCCCTCAGATAAGTGGAGGCTTTACTGCACGTGAGACTTCCGAGACCTCCAGAACGCCATTGCGCTACTGTACTCTCCTGTGAGTCCATGTTGTGCCAAAAGTGTTGCAGATTCAGAGTCTTAAACCAACTGGTTTTTAAGAAACAGGGTAACATTACACCCTACAGTCCGAGTAATGATAGGGCTGTTGCGTTTTTTAATACAAATACTTTTTAAATCCGAATGCATACTTTTTTTATGTATTGAGGTGTGCATTTCATATAGCCCTTTGGTGACATTGTGCATCCATCCATCCATTATCTAACCCACTTATTCATGGTCAGGGTCGTGAGCCAATCCTGGCGTGCAGTGGGTGAGCGGCGACTGGTCACCAATCCATCACCGGGCACTCAAACCATTCACTTACACACTCGTACCTATGGGCAAGTTAGGGTCTCCAGTTAGCCTAACCTGCATGTTTTTGCACTGTGGGGAAAAACATGCAGGAAACTGGAGTACACGGAGGAGAACCACGTAGACATGGGGAGAACGTGGAAACTCCACACAGAACTTCACAGACAAACTGAATGATTGCCATTTTCAATAATCATATACTGCCCGCACAAATGTGCATCATATGCCACAAGGTTTTACCACAAGGTACATGTTGTCAAACAGCCCACTGAGTCCTCAAAAATGCTTCTTTAAACTTCATTAAACCATTCACCCCTGTACAGTTTCCTGGGCCCCATGATCACTCGCAAAGAAGCACACACTTGAACAGAGCATCTCTGTGCTTGCACATAAATGCATATCGAGTTACATAATTCGGCACCATATCTATTTAAAGTTGAGTGCGCGGATCTTTTGGTTACATCAGCAGTTTATTTTTTGCATAGCGCACAGTGTTACGTCCAGACGGCAGCAATGGTTGGTCGTTGAGAGATTCTTTGCATTTTCGCGTCGGTGGGAGAGCCGCGCCCTGGTCCTCTCTGCCCCCCTGTTTGAGTGACAGCCGAGCTCGGCTGGTTAGGTAAAGCGCCAGCATTGTGACACAGGGCTCTTAAATCAAAATCAAACAGGGGCTGGGCTCGGGTCCAGCAGGAAGGAAATTTGAGAGGCAAAGATACAGTGAGCTCTTTGTTTGGCTTTGAGTTCCTCTTTGCTCCCCTTCTCCCCCCTCCCCCATCTCATTCCCGCTTCCATCCCTGCTCTCCCTTATTCTCCCTCTCCCACTCCGCCCTTCTCTTCCTCTCTTTTTCTCTCTCTCTCCCTTTCTCTCTCTCTCTCTCTACCCCTCCCTCTCTCTATCTCTCCCCCCTTCTCTCTCTCTCTCTCTCTCTCTCTCTCTCTCTCTCTCTCTCTCTCTCTCTCTCTCCCTGACCTACTTTCTAGGTGCACTGGTTACATAACCGGGCTGCTTTGCTTTGTTCACTCTGAATGCCCGGTCCCGGCTTGCCACAGTCTCTGACCTCCAGAGAGCTTTGCTGGCTCTCTCGAGCAGGAAGTGGAGCAGACGGGGGGGGATGGAGGGGGGGGGGGGGGCCCGAATCTGCCCCGGTGCCAGGAGTGAGAGAGGGCACTGGATACAGGGTCACTGCCAGGGTAGGCAGGGAGAGGGAGCGTTGGCCCCTGACTGTGTACAGTCCCTACCTCCCCCACCCGAAATGCGCTCTGGGGTACCTTCGCAGGCCCGCGCCAAGCGTAAGGGGGTGTGCCAGCGGCTCGCCCTCTTTGTGTGGGATCAGAGGAGGCTGAGCACAGCGGGAAAATGGGGGATTTGACTGTGTAACCGTTTCCCCCGGGGTCCAGTGAATTATTCTGACAGTACTGCGGAATCTGTGCCACACACTCGGGATTCGGATGACAGAGAGAAGGAGAAGAGACGGAATTAAGGGGGAAAAAAATGGGCATGAGATTAACACTGTGGAGCATTCTTTCCCCCCCCCCCCCCCCCCCCCCTCTGGTTTCCTGAGGCTAAGGGGTTTGACCAGCAGAAAAGTGATGCATCTCTCAGGCTTGCCTTTTGAACACGGAAACATTTGCAAAGCTTTCCTGAGTCATCAAGTACAAGGTGGCGGTGCGGCTGTTCAACACTGCTGCTTCGCACAAAAGAGGTTTTTCAATGGTATGTAGCCCAGGCACCACAGATAGAAATTACCCTCCCTGACTGATGCTGGCACATTCGCAAGAATTTATTCATGCGTATTGTCCCTGTCAAATGAAAGCAAAAGAATTTAATCAATCTGTTTTTGCCCAAATGCCTCTATGAACAATAACCTGGGCATTTATGAAACACCTGACTTGGACTGGTATACAGTATATAGATTAAAGGCTTCAGGAGAAGACCTGTGCCCTCAGGTTGAACTCAATGTCTACTCAAATGTGTGCAAACATGCTGTGGTTTGAATATGGAAATATGATCCGTGAACTTCGGACCGTGGGCTGCTCTGTGGTGGCCTCATTTTTAAAAAATATTTTATATAACTGAGGCCTGCATTACTATTACGAGGCACTGCAGACCATGCTACTCTATCCACAAGCAACTTGGTCATGGAATTAAAACAAGAAAATCCTGGTAGTGTTGTAACCAGGCACCACTCTGGCCTTCCTGCTGCCCTCAGCGATGTTGCGGACTGGTAGTTGGGGGGGGGGGGGGGGGGGGGGGAGAGAGGGAGAGAGGGAGAGAGCGCCAGGCCTGGTTACAAAATAAACTCACAGCTACACCAAAACCCCCTCACCTTCCCCCATGATTTGTATAACTGACGTAAAACAGCATTTGCATGCAAACCACATGTGAATATTTTTTTTTTGTGGTGAGCCTTGTCCGTTTGTGTCAGACATCTCTGAACCTAGAGTTCCACCTCCCTAGATGTCTAGATTCTGTCTTTCGCTCACTGGGATATAACTTTCCAGTCAGTAGTGTGAATGCAGTGTATTATGAAGAGTCCTCAGGCACTCTGCAGTCGGATGAAGCGGGGTCTTAGGGGTTGTCCCATTGGGTTATTTTTAAGTTTGGGAGGTAATGTATATTTATTCGTTTTTTTTTTTTTTGCCAGAACCCACCTGAACACACCTGAAGGTAGTGAAACACTGTTTTGCAGTAATGTATCAACTCATACGCTATGTAGCAACCAGGCACTAGAATCGGCATAATGAAACATTTGATTTTTGAAACTTCCTTCCTCTTGGTGTTCTGAGATCCAGTGGAGCGGCTGGCTGACTGGGTCCAGCTCGTTTCACCGCATGGCCTAATCCTCATATCAACAACAGAGCAGAACGCGAATGTGAATCACCAGGCCTGGTTTTTACTGAGACGTGGACTCAGTTTAGATCAATAGCAGCAGCGGGATACGAGTCCTTTGTGGGGGGGACAGGGGGGGACAGGGGGGGACGGACGGGGACACTATGCCCGTTTGACACTATGCCATGAGGCCAGTAATTACTGGATGTGCACAAGCGAGGCTAGCAGGGCTTCTCTCAGAAGATGGCTCCACACAAAGGGAGGAACGCTGGCGTTCTCCTAGCCGGCGCTAACGTAGCAGGGCAGCTGGGACACACTGACTGCAGGTGCCACGGAAACCTCCTCCTCAGGCTCGGACTGTAGGAGCCAGAGATCCCCACACCCTTGTTTCTCAGCGCACGCCTTGAGCGTGTGCAGGGGCCATTTTGTGATGTAACTCGGCCCCCCCCCCCCCCTCCCGCTCCCCCACCGCGCCCCCACCCACCCACCAACCCCCCCCGACTCTGCCCCCTCTCCTGACTCCTCGTTCCTCTTCACTCCCCTCTCCCCTCTCCCTGCTCTGACTGCCCGCCCCCCCCCCACCCCCCCCCACCCTTATTCACTGACCTACTTTCCCTTGACCTGTTTTTCCAAGCTTCTGCGTGTTTGGACTGACTCAAAATGGCTAAAAAAAGAGAAGGGGAACCACAGCGGAATTCGCTGGGCCTTGTCAGGGAATGTCGCCTTGTTATCGTTTGGGCGGAACCGTGCCGATGGGGGTGGGGGGGGGGGGGATTACTCAGGACCCGGGCACAGGACAGGCCTAACAAAGGGGACAGGCTGGGGGGGGGGGGGCCGGGGGGCGTCTGATTTGAAAGAGGCGCTTTATTCGCTGGCTTTGCCCAGGTTACAGCCGTGTGAGGCCGGACCACCGCAACGCTTCTTTTGTCCCGGCCGTGGTTACGAGCGTGACCCCCTTTCCAGCGCCGTGCGCGCGAGAGGAGCCGGTCCTGACTCACTGCCCTCATTCCGCTTTTCTGAATGGCCCTGCTCGTCCAGTCAGCCCCACTGCTCCGCTTTCTATTTCTGTATTGTGTCCTTTTTTTTTTTTCTTCTCTCCGTCCATTTGCGAGGGATTGTGCTGTTTGGCCAATGCCAGTACGCTTTTGCACATATTTTCTGGTTACTGTATTTTTCGGCTCAGTTGTTTTTTTTGAAGGATTTCAGTCCCCGCCCATAGAGCTGCGTTTTTACGTGACTCTGCTGGCTTCCTCCATGCTGTCTTAAATTTGTAGCTTCAGGAGGGAAACCAGCCAGTGGATGAAAATGGTTATTTCATAGTTGTAGGGGTAGTATTATTTTGGCCCCTTCTTCAGTGCTGGGAATACATTGTCAGTGTTATATAAACGTTCTGGCTCAAGAGTCAGGCTGAAGTGGCAGCCTCTATTTTTGCTAATTACCAGCTGTTGGATTAGGAACTTACTTAAGGTGGAGAAATCGTGATAGTCAAACTGAAGATGTGAAATTTCAACCATCAGATGTGCGCATGTGCGTATGTATATGTTTGTGTGTGTGTGTGTGTGTGTGTTTGTGTGTTTGTCTGTCTGTCTGCCTTATGTAACTAGGCCACTGTCAGTCATGTACATAAGCCACACTGTTGGAACACTGTGTGCCCATGTGTCACTTTAATGCTCTCATTTCAATTAATCCTTTGTGCCAGGAGAGAGAAAGGCGGTATGTGGAGGGAGGAAGATGGACAGACAGATACAGAGAGAGAGAGAGAGAAACATGGAGCGCGTTGCGTAAGAATATAGCGGTTTCTCCTAGATGAAGGCACAAAGGCTGTTTTCAGTCACATTCAGCTGTGTTAGACAAAAGAAAAGGCTTGGTCATGTTTCCTGTGAAAGATAATCTTTATTATAGTCCTGCAAACCCACTATATATGTCTTATTGTTTAAACGGGTTAATTCAACTGTAATCCTTTGGTAAATAAGGGATGTCATGCTGAGGTAGGGTCACCATTGGGGTGGGGTTTCTGTGAGAACACTTAGGAGTCAGAGTGCAATTTTTGTAACTGTGTATTGACCCAAAAACACACGAAACGGGCGCAGGGACTTGCCCAATTAGGCCAGGTCACGGCTGTGGCACACGGTAACGCACACAGGAGCACAAAAAACAGTCACGGGACCGATTTCTGCGCAACGTGCTCTGACCATCAACCTCGTGCACGCGTGCATCGCTTGTGCTCATCCCTTTCTTCTAATGTGGCGTCACGGACGCGACTCACTCGTCCTCCGGCGAGGCGCGCCGTTCCAGCTGTTCTCCCTTCCGCGGCACATCTGGCGTGACGCCGCGACACCGTCGTCTGTGGCGTCTTCTCCTCCCGGGCCCCGCCCCGCATGGCCTCCGAGGGCCGGGCCACGGCGCTTGTCAGGCGGCCGGAGAAGCCAAGTTGTGTAAAAACGAGATGCTCTGTTTGTCCCCGAGATGGCTCAAGGTGGAAGAACAGGATGTAACGGCAACCGCACGTGTCCCAGTCAGCGAGTTGACCGATGATGTGAAAAGAGACCAATAGGAACCATAACTGGTCATGTTTAAGAGCGTAGTTTCCTACTGTTCTCGGCTGCCGGGCACCTACCCAGACCTCTTTTATTTAGCTGGCTTGAAGCACGTTGGGCACGTTGGACGGAGTGTAGCACAGTGGGTAAGGAACTGGGCTTGTAACCGAAAGGTCGCAGGTTCGATTCCCGGGTAAGGACACTGCCTCTATTTTTGCTAATTACCAGCTGTTGGATTAGGAACTTACTTAAGGTGGAGAAATCGTGATAGTCAAACTGAAGATGTGAAATTTCAACCATCAGATGTGCGCATGTGCGTATGTATATGTTTGTGTGTGTGTGTGTGTGTGTGTGTTTGTGTTTGTCTGTCTGTCTGCCTTATGTAACTAGGCCACTGTCAGTCATGTACATAAGCCACACTGTTGGAACACTGTGTGCCCATGTGTCACTTTAATGCTCTCATTTCAATTAATCCTTTGTGCCAGGAGAGAGAAAGGCGGTATGTGGAGGGAGGAAGATGGACAGACAGATACAGAGAGAGAGAGAAACATGGAGCGCGTTGCGTAAGAATATAGCGGTTTCTCCTAGATGAAGGCACAAAGGCTGTTTTCAGTCACATTCAGCTGTGTTAGACAAAAGAAAAGGCTTGGTCATGTTTCCTGTGAAAGATAATCTTTATTATAGTCCTGCAAACCCACTATATATGTCTTATTGTTTAAACGGGTTAATTCAACTGTAATCCTTTGGTAAATAAGGGATGTCATGCTGAGGTAGGGTCACCATTGGGGTGGGGTTTCTGTGAGAACACTTAGGAGTCAGAGTGCAATTTTTGTAACTGTGTATTGACCCAAAAACACACGAAACGGGCGCAGGGACTTGCCCAATTAGGCCAGGTCACGGCTGTGTGCACACGGTAACGCACACAGGAGCACAAAAAAACAGTCACGGGACCGATTTCTGCGCAACGTGCTCTGACCATCAACCTCGTGCACGCGTGCATCGCTTGTGCTCATCCCTTTCTTCTAATGTGGCGTCACGGACGCGACTCACTCGTCCTCCGGCGAGGCGCGCCGTTCCAGCTGTTCTCCCTTCCGCGGCACATCTGGCGTGACGCCGCGACACCGTCGTCTGTGGCGTCTTCTCCTCCCGGGCCCCGCCCCGCCCCACATGGCCTCCGAGGGCCGGGCCACGGCGTTTGTCTGGCAGCCGGAGAAGCCAAGTTGTGTAAAAACGAGATGCTCTGTTTGTCCCCGAGATGGCTCAAGGTGGAAGAACAGGATGTAACGGCAACCGCACGTGTCCCAGTCAGCGAGTTGACCGATGATGTGAAAAGAGACCAATAGGAACCATAACTGGTCATGTTTAAGAGCGTAGTTTCCTACTGTTCTCGGCTGCCGGGCACCTACCCAGACCTCTTTTATTTAGCTGGCTTGAAGCACGTTGGGCACGTTGGACGGAGTGTAGCACAGTGGGTAAGGAACTGGGCTTGTAACCGAAAGGTCGCAGGTTCGATTCCTGGGTAAGGACACTGCCATTGTACCCTTGAGCAAGGTACTTGCTTCAGTATATATCCAGCTGTATAAATGGATACAATGTAAAATACTATGTAAAAAGTTGTGTAAGTCGCTCTGGATAAGAGCGTCTGCTAAATGCCTGTAATGTAATGCATCTTCCTCTTATATCATAGTTGCCTACAGTTGATATCACAGACTTGATTGACGCAACTCCTGTTTATTTTTTTCCCCCGGACAGCTTGGGTGCGTGTGCGTTTAGTGTGGGCACACACACACCACACTGCTGCTGGCTCGCTGCGGTCCCTCTGGCACTCTATAATGCTGGCTGCCCACTGCCATACAGCTGGCACACCATAATGCTAATGGCTTGTGAAATATAACGCAGCTGGCGTACTGTAATATTGCAAACATTAGCATAATGCTATACTGCTGACACACTGTAGTCATTCTGGCACGCTGCTTTGCTGTTGCCTCACTGCAATACTGCCAGAGCAGACCGTGTAACACTGCTGACATAATGCGATACTGTTGGCGAAGAGACATCAGTGCTGACGCACTGTAATTTTGCTGGTGCGACTTTTTTTGTTTTGTTGATATAGCTGGCACACAGTGATGCTGTTGACACGTACTGCTGGAAAAATTGTGATTTTTTTCCTGATGCATTTTCAAATTTGTACAACACTGCGATACTCCAGATTTTCAATGACATGAGTGACATCCTACTATATTCTGCCTGCCATTAACACTGAATTTGGGTAAAATGGCCAAATGAGAACGATGTCTTTGAATCGCTTTACCTGGCACTTTTTACAAGTGACCATTGAACAGTGAGCGTCGGTAACTTGAGCAGTACTTGATTTCATTCATTAAATGAGGGGAAGAAAAATGAAAGTTGAGGACAGACAACAGCAACAACAAAATTCACTCGAATCTTATTTTGAGAAATTCGTCTTTTTTTTATTTGTGTTTTCCAGCCTGCCTCTGATAACATTTAGCATCTTTACTTGCACATCCAAGTCTTAAGGAGGGCTAATGAATACTGAGACCGCCCTTCCTTTCTTTTTCTTACAACTGTTTGGCAAAAAAAAACAACAACAAAAAAAAAACATCACTGGTGAAAACATGTTTATAGGGAAAGGAAGGAGCAAGTACACATCACTGTCAAGACAAAGAGAACAACAAAAGAAAACAGGAAACAAAAAACCTTACCAAAAATTCAACTGAAATAATAATAACAGAAATCATAATAATAACAATAATAATACAAAATAATATAATAAACCTTACAACATTGTCCAAGAGAGAAAAAACTTTACAATTATACACAAGGGCCAGTGGCAGGCACCTGAAACGAGAAAACACTTAACACGGACAGACTTTTATAAACTTTACGATCCAGTGCAGGCTCACAATTGCCACACAGTATGAAAAAGAGAAAGACAGGGGGACGAATAGAGGGGTATATTACAGGGAGGCACCTCGGAAAAAAACAGAAGAACAAAAAAAGAAAGAAAAGAAAGCAGCGTCGCTTAAATAAGTGATGATTGTCCCTGCAACTGGTTAGACATTTTTCAACCCAATTAATGATTCCAACCATGGATATAGTTACTGTTACATAATTACATACACTATCTGTGCACCCATGTAAAATTAACAGACCAATTAGGAAAAGCGGGATTAGCTGGAGCTCCTTCAGTGGGCAACATGAGAACTCTCTGACAGCAGAAAGCTTCTCTGGGTGGGAGAGGTAATGTGATCGCCTTCTTCAAATGCTAATCTCAGAGGAAGAGCTCATGATATGCTGTCATGACTCCCAGCAGTGAACAGTGAACACTGAGCTTTGTGTAATTTGCATGTATGTGTGTGCGTGTGTGTGTGTGTGTGTGTGTGTGGGGGGGGGGGGGGGGGGTTCAGTTTAGGATACTGTGTGCATGTGTGCACTGGCTTTCAGAATAATTTCAGCATTGTCTGGTTCAACATCACATTCCTCTACTTACACAGACCTTGCAAGTTCGTGTTTGTCATTTAAACTTGAATCCTAAATAAATTCACACAAATGTACGTTTAGTTACTTTACTGGATGAGTTATTTACTTTAATCGGTCATGTCGCCGTGAGCTTTTATCTCTCAGCAGCAGATGTGGGCAAAAAGAAGCTCAGACTAATGGGATAAATATAGAAACGCAAATTTTGAAGTGTGCAGACCAGTGTTCGGTTACAGTAAATGCACAGTGGACTGGTGGTTTGCTGGAAAGTATACAGACCCTGTTGGGAAGGCACTGGTTTAATTTTGTACTTGAGGTCGATCCTGTATGGCCTCTGCTAATTTTTTGTTCCCCCACAAAACAATTCAAATTCCAAAAAAGTGTTATTGCAGTGATTGGAATATCAACTGTCTCTTGAGTGTAGCCAGCCAAGCTGAATGACTTTCAGTCTGAAGAAGTTTCATTGCTGAGGAGCAGTGCAGATGGTAGATCTCAGTTCTGGATATCTGACCAGTTTGCACTGCCCCAGGGGGCCGATTACAGTGAACCAGGGCTCGGGGCTGATAACAGGAAACTAGCAGTACAGTAGTTTTTAAAAGCTGTGGTTAATAATGCCATTAAAAAAAAAGAGAAAGTAAGAAAATAAAAAAATTACATTGGAAGCTTTCTTTTTTTTTTTAAATTTTCTTTTTTTTTTTTTTTACTTAAAGTGGTATCTGCAACAGACAAGATAGGACTGCACAACAATTCCATCACTGGCAAACTGATGACATTTCAAGTCCGCCCTCTCCTCTACAACTTCTCACCTTTTGTTTTGTTTTTATGATTTTGTTTTTTTTTCTTAAAATATATGTATATATTTATATTATATGTATATATCACAGTAAAATACAATCCAAGTGCTTGCAAAGTAAAGGGTGGTGAGGCCTGGATGGACAAAGAAAATGTACAAGAGGCCTGGAAGTGATGGGGTTACAGAAGGAAGGAACTCTGGGAAATGGAACTTTGGTCAGGGATGTTTCCCAGAATGCCTTGCTGGTGTGTGGACTCCACCCAGCGAGTCCAAGTGAGTGTGACCACACGCACCGTAACAAGGGCACTTGTTGAAGTTGCAGCCTTCTCTTCTCGAATATGAATTAATGGTAATTAATGTGTCGTGGATACTGAATGTCTCATGACATATCTAACAGAGTTCCATTCCCCTTCCCATTGATACATTTAATCCCATCTGTAAGTGCCGCTGCTGTGTGGTGCCCAGAGAACAGCCCACTGGCTGGTCCATGCCATAGCATCAGATAAGAGAACCCAGAAGTCCAGCAGATACATTTAGGGGTTTACATAGTGAGTCCTGCTCTCTGGTTCTGAAGATGAGGGGTACTTATGATGCTGGAGCAAATGGCAAAGTACTGGACACAATGTATTTGGGTAGATGGCGAGTGTAGGAGTTGTCTCTGGAGAGTTTCTTTTTTCTTGAGTGACAGTTAAGGAGAGACACTTTGCCACAAAACGCAATGAGTCTATTTCTCACATCTCGCTCTCTCTCTCTCTCTCTCTCTCTCTCTCTCCCTCAGTCATGCCTCTTGTTTCGGATATTCTGACCGGCAAACTCCTCCTTCCCGTTTTCGTTCTTCTCCTCCCCCCCTCCTTGTTGCTTGCCGAAGCTGAAAGGCGACGACCTGTCCCCCTCCCCGTAGCCACAGCTGCCGCCGGCCTGCTGGGTGTTGTGAATGAGGGCCAGGTAGGGGTGCTGGGGCAGGGCCGGGGAGGTGGCCGCTGCGGTGGGGGAGGAGTCACACTGGGGCCCGCCCCCCCCGTTGCTCAGCGCCCTGTGTTTGAGCCTGAGCTTGTGGGGCAGGGCAGTGCCCCGGACCTCCACCTGGCTCTCCTCGCTTTGGTAGTGGGACCCCTCGGCCGGCAGGCAGGCGGAGGGGGAACCCGGCCGCCCGGTCGACAGGCCCTGGCGGTAGCCGCCCGTCTCGGAGCAGGAGGAGGAGGAGGAGGGCGACTCGTCGTCTGTGGAGGCCTCTTTGTCCGAGCTGCGGGGGTCCCCGTCGCTGGAGGAGGTGTCCTTGGCCGAGGACGAACGCTCCTGGTAGTACCCCTTGGTCTTGATGCTGCCCTCGTAGGTCAGCACGGGCGGCTCCTCGTCCGCAGGGCTGAGGTAGGAGTGGCGGCGACGGTACCGGTGGGGCTCACCGTCCTCGCTGCTGTGAAGGAGGTCTGGGGCGAAAGAACTGCGGCCGCTGTCCTTCCGCAGAGTGTGGCTCTGGTAATAGTGTCCCTGTGTCTCCTGATGCTGGCGGCGGCTGCCTTCAAAGCCTGGTCTCTCCCCTCCGTCGTTGTAGCTGTCGGCATCGTCGTACGGAGGGGAGTCTAAGGACTTCATCTCCAGCTGCTTTGCCACCTCCGTCGTGGAAGCCGAGCCCTCCAGCCTGGCTGGGTCGCTGCTCGCCTGGCCGAGATGGACCATGGGAGCATTGTGCTGGTGAGGGCCCGGTGGCTGCTGGTCCATGTCCTGCAGCCGGTGGCTCTCGATGGGGTAGGACACGCTGCTGGAGCGGTACAGGATCACACTCCTCTGGGGGGCGGGAGCAGGGGGGGCGGGGCTGACCACGGCCTCCTGGTGACCGCGGTGATAGTCCATGACCTGGTCCATCTCCTGGGCATGGTGGAGCTGGGAGGAGGAGGAGGAGCCCAGGCCGTGGTGGACGCTGAACACGTTGGCCTCCATCCCGCCCATGTCCATGGCGGCTTCGCGCTTGACCTCGTAGGCCATGGGCTCGGGGCTGTCCCGGGACGAGCCGTCGGACATGTCGGACAGCGAGCCGCGGGGAGAGTACTTGGGCAGCGGGGTGTGGCGCTCGCCCTCGGAGGAGTCCGAGTTCATCATCACCTGAGAGGAGCTGGAGTAGCCGCTGCTGGAGAAGTAGGGGTTCCTGGAGGAGGCGGAGCCGCCGCCGCCGCCGCCTATCTGCTGGCTCTTCTCCACGTAGGAGGCGGTGCTGATCAGGCCGAAGCGCAGCTTCAGCTGCAGCAGCTCGGTCTTCAGCCGCACGTTCTCGTCGTTGAGCGCCATCACGCGGTTCTCCAGCACCATGTCGTTGTGCCGGCGCTTCTCCCGCGAGCGCTTGGCCGCCTCGTTGTTCTTGCGGCGCTTCTCCCAGTAGGAGGCGTCCTTCTTCTCGTCGGAGATGAACTCGCGCTTGCGGCGGCACGTCATGCTGGGCTTGGGCTTGGGCTGGCGGGGGGCGCGCGGCGGGTTGCCGTGGGGCGACTCCGCCCGCTGGCTGTGGCCGGAGAGGGTCTCCAAGTTCTCGAGATTGCTGGGGTCGGATGACAGGAGGTGCAAGTTCAGGCTTTCCATAATTCTTCACTGGTGGCCAGATTTGAAATTTGGCACATTGCTGTCATCGAAATGGGATTATTGAGAAAGCCGAAGAAAACGCAGAAGTGGAAGGAGCAAACAAAGTGGTTCTTATTTTGATCTGGATTTGATTTCTAAGTGGCAGGGTCTGCAAAAAACTCCCGGTGAGGTGTTTGTGCTCTTTCGAGAGGAAACCTCATTGATTTTTGCCCTAGGATTAAATGAAACCTCACGTGTCAAGTTTAGCCAGGAAGATCAAGAAGAGGTGGAACTCCACGTTAATCTTCCACATTTATCTTGCGGTCAGATGGCACGGTGTGATTATCTCAGCACAGGGTGCTCACAGTGAATCATTCAACTCGTCACTTTGAAACGGCAAAGTGGGTCACGGGTGTCTGAGGTGATTCCTCGGGCCTGAGGAACACGCAGAACGTTCTTTGTTTCGTAATCTTCCGGAGATGTGACCCGCTGCTCCAGGCGTCCCTGCGGATCTAGGTCACTCTGTCTGCCTCAGGATTTTCTGCACCTCAGTGGTTTCCAGGGGGGCCCAGGATCTGTGTCACTGCTCACAAAGAAAGGCGTCTGGAGTCTGAAAAGGGAGAAAGAGGAGAAAACGTTTTATTTGCCATTCGTGTGTCACGAGTGCACAGGCTGAGGTACAGACACAAGAGCATCAGGGCATGAAGTGCATAACGTGTCTCGGTATGCTAAAGGTGAAGGAATTAGGGGGGATTTGTTACTTCTGAATTACATTGGTTTGCAACCATATTGAGATGCAGAGGCCATGGAGTTCCAAAGCTGCTAGTTATGAAAAAATGAGACTTCAAAAACGACAAAAAATTTTTTTTTTTTTTTTTAAAACAAGTAACTTTGGCCATATCCAAAGCAGTCACCGCATGGTGTGTTACCCATAGCAATCACGGCCTGACCTCGTGCCCCTTGTAATCAATCGGCTCTGCTTTTGACCTCCGACCTCTCTGAGTTGATGCTGAAGTATGGTGATATGATGTAACCACACATATCACATTACTAACTGCACACCAAACTTCTACCGGACGTCCAGAAATGTCATATTAATGGATATACGAGGTATGAGGTAATGAGTGTGGAGTACAAAAAAAGCTCCAAAATTTCAAAACCCTGTCATCGTTAAGTACAGGCGCTTTCCTCAATTTATTTTTGAATGATCCAAGCACTTTGGTGTACTGTAGCCCAAAAATAATAATCGGTACCACATGTCTGGCATAAATGACGAGGGAAATGAGGCAGTGACATTATTTGGCAGTTTTGATAGTAAATACATCATCTAAGCTGGAGGAAGCCTATAAGCTATTTGAGACATTCGAATGCTTTTATCTTGAAAGGGCGACATGCGACCGTGGACTCAGGCCAATGTGGTCAGACAGGACCTGAGATAAAGCTGGGGGCAGTAGGTCCCACAGGTGCAGCAGGGGGAGGATTAGTGCCGTTGTGGAATATGGGTCAATGTCTGAGCTTCACACACCACCGGCCTCCCAAGCCCCCCCCCCAGCTCCACCTCAACCCACATATAAAAGGTGCTTTTCGGATTATGGGAAATTAGCTCCTCGCGATGAGCCGTGGAAGATGGGATCATGTATATGTCAGCGCCTCGTGTCTCGTTGAGTTTTTGTTGGCAAGGCTAATAAAGATGGAGGGGAGAGGTGGAGGAATGCGAGTGAATGAGGGAAAGACCTTACATACCGGGAGGGGGGAAGAATATAGGTCAGTTCAGAAAGGCTGAGGGGGCCGGGGTGGGGGGGGGGGGGGGGGTTGACTGAGGGAGGGGGCCCCGTGGCAGCCTGCCTGCTGCTTGTGTAAGATGTAAGACCCAGAGCCTGTAACATAACTGTTGGCTGTGTCTCGTAACCACGGCGAGGGCAGAGGCGGAACTAACGACTACCGAGAGGGAAAGCCGTCATCATCCTCCCCCCCCCCCCCCCCCCCCCCCCCCCCCCCCCAGTCCTGATTACGCTCAGGCCAGGAGACAGCTTGGTGCCTCGGGCTCGATGCGGCCGGGGTTTCCAGTACGCGCTCCCGCTGCTGTGCTGTTAGGTACATGTTACATAAACAGCCACGACATGGTTTTCAGCCTTTTGTTATGACGCACATGAAATGGGGATTGGAAATTTTCCATTTCATTGTCCAAAAAAAAAAGTGATGATTTGGACTGCTGTCTGCGGTTCCTAGTCAGTGATTAATCGAACCCTGAAAGTGCTGAGAGGCTA
This sequence comes from Anguilla japonica, assembly GCA_025169545.1. Lineage (NCBI taxonomy): Eukaryota > Metazoa > Chordata > Actinopteri > Anguilliformes > Anguillidae > Anguilla > Anguilla japonica. The sequence goes on along the minus strand of CM045884.1, from coordinate 69,709,860 downwards.
CAGGCAAATGTTTATGATGCGTTTGGTCTGTGTAATATTACAGAACCTGAATATCTGTTTTGTTAGGATAGAAAATGGAAATGAAATGTTTCCTATCTGAATTATATATCATAATAATATTGCTTATATCAGGAAGGCAACATTAGGCCATGTTATCAAAGAAACAAATGTATCTATTTCCTATTTTACCGACTAATCTACAAAAAAAATACACTGCATTCTACCAGATGCCCTATCAGTGTAATTTCTACATCCATTTCTTTATTTACAGAAAAATGCTTTTCGGTTGCAACTACTTTTGCTGTTAATATTGTTTTACATTCTTTTCATTTTAAACCTGCAGTCAAAGAGTATCTGTCCATTCATGCAGTTTTCCCACTGAGACTATCTATCTGTTGCTTTAAGAATGCAACGTCGTGTAATCAAGCCTTCTGCCATGCTTTTTCTAGTGATATCGTTCTTATACCCCCCCCCCCCCCCCCCCCCCCCCCCCCCCCCCCCCCCCCCCCCCCCACCGGGAGTCTGTCATCACGTTACATAACCTCTAACCATCAGCCTCTTTTTTTTTTTTTTTTTTTTTCGCGAACTTTAATAGCCTCCTTATCCGCTTCCTCGGTTTTATGTTTTCCCCAAAAAATGCATTTGGGCCATCAGAGGCCTGACCGTCAGCAGCGCATCTGCCTCCTGTTCAGCCGTCGCCCTTCGACCGCGACGTAAAACGTCCCCCGCTGTTTGCGCCCGCGCCCGACAATTACTGCCGTAAATTAGAATCATTCGAATAGTCGGAGGCCTGCGCAAGATGAAGGGGGAACGGGTCAGATCTCGAGAACGGGGCGGGGGGGGGGGGAGCCGGAGGGGAGGGAGAGAATTTCTCCCAGCGTGTCCCACTGACCTAGAAACCGCGCAGCGCAGTAAGCGCTGGTTTCTGCCTTGACGCTGCGCAGGAAAAATAGGTCAGTGGAACTGCAAGTGAGGCACAGAGGGAGGGAGGGAGGGAGGGGAGGGGAGGGGGAGGGGAGGGAGCGCGAGGGAGAATTAGAGCATACTCTAAAAATAGAGCAGGGGAGAGAGGGAGGAGTGTGCCTGAAGAATTTTCATTGGCTGAGAGGAGGGGATTTTTTTTTTAACCAGCACTGCACGATGGAAGAAGAAAAAAATATCAGCAACGAAAAAATAATATAAATAAATAAACTGATTACACAGAGCGATGAATCACACCTAACATTAATCCCCAATGCCCCTCCTATCTCTGTGTGCCTGCAGTGACAAACAGACCAAAGCAGGAAAAATACATTTAAAAATCATACTGACATCACTATATGTACCCATTTCTCATTGTTTTTTTTCCACACCTAGGGTGGACATACCTGAAATGTATAATCCTCTAAAACACCATTTGCATCTTTATCCCAGCCAGACATGCAGAAGGCCACTGTTCCTTATAAAAGGCAGAATATTCTGGGCATAGATTTAATTACATTTTTTTTTTGGGTGTGGAAATTAATTAGTCATGGTGCATTTTAGATTCACCTATGCAAGCAAGTTTGCAAGAAATGGTGAAAAGATCTGCTGAGGTATCTTTATGCTGACCTGCACTGATCCTTTTTTTGGAGCTAAGACTAGGTGTTAGGGTATGATTCACTGTTCATGGATTTTGGGTCCATAAAAATTTGACCATACAGGCACCCCTGAGGACAGGTGTGGCATTTTTTTGTATTGTGAGAGGGACCCACGACACTGAGAGAGTTCACCTTGTCAGCCAGTTAGAGAGGTGTGCACGTGTGAGTGTGCGGTTCTCTCTCTGTGTGTGTGTGTGTGTGTGTGTGTGTGTGTGCACGCATGCAAGGCATTTCGTTTCTCTAAGCGGACACGCTCAACCACCGCACGTGGAGAGGAGTCGTTTCCCCAAATTCCTCGTCTGGGTTCGTATTCCAAGAACAGGAATCCCCGAGAGCCGGGGCAGAGTTCCAGGCAAAACTCAGGTAAACATAAAAACGCTCCGCGGCCTCCCACGTGCCCGTCCCGTCACGTGCGCCGGGCCCTCGAAAGCGCTCTGATTCACGCCCTTCAAACAAACCGGCAGCAGCAACTTTACGCCCTTGTCTTTTTTTTTTTTTACGAGCTCTTGCGTTAGCCAATGCCGCGCGAGGCAGAGCCACGGAAAGACACGGAGGCGCACTCTCAAAGTTCACCCACTTAAGCGGAATAACTGCGCTGTGGTCTAAACAGCCGCCGCTCTGCCGGTTACAGTGATCTATTTCTTTGTTCCACTGAATTGATGAGCCCGGATTTCGCTCTTTTAAGTGGAAGGCAGAGAAATTTGCTCTCTTTAACTACACAGATGAAGCTTTTTTTTTTTTACATAACTGGCAGAACATGCCATTTTAAACAGGGGAAGGTGGCAGTCAACAGAAAAGCATTAAGTGTATGAAGTATTAAGTGTAGCTGTTATTGCACAGCCCAGCTGAAGCACAAATCAGCATTTTGAAATTTCAGGGCTGTTAAGTTTCATTTCATGTATGATGTATGAAATGAAACTTAACAGCTCTGAAATTTTGCAGTGTTGATTTTCCAATTGCAGATTAATCCAATACTACGCCATTCTCACACGGCGTCAGGTTTCCCTCGCGCAGCCGAATATTTTCTGCTCGTGTGCAATTAAGGCGGCAGCAAGAAGAACAAAAAAAAAACAAAAAACAAAACAAAAACGTAATAAGCAAACAAGTCTCGACGCTCGGGGCAATTGGCACACAAACGAACAAACACAGAAAGGGCCGACTGAAGGAAGCGGTGCCTGCGTGTGTGGGCGTCCTCCAGGAATACGGGACAGGCAGAGTATTTAGGCCGCACGTGGAGGGAGATCATAAACGGATATCGCCTGGGCGGAACGATGAAATGGATGTTCCGAGATGAGGGCGGGTAATAAATCAGAGCTCCAGGCTGTAAAACATCCCCACGCACTCTTTCCACACGCCGACACGACAAATAATGTATGTCTTCAAGATGCGTGCGTGTGTGTGTGTGTGTGTAAGTCCCAGCTTGGATGTAATGACTGCGCAGATACAGGCCTACCGTCGCTGAACTACATATTGCATGCGTGCAATAGTTTTTTTTTTTACCTCTTGGTCATCACAGACACTACAAGCTGTAGACGTGCCTGACACACATTATTAGGATGTAGCGCACGTCGGTAATTTAAGGTATTTCTTTTATGTTCTGTGAATGTCCTGACTCATTTGCGGCACATGCGAAGCAAAATTCATACCGTCTGCAGTGCTGAGTGTTTCAGCGTTTGAGAACACCACAGCTGCCTCTGGTGAAAGGGCTTTCATCTCTTTGAAATTCTGGACTTAATTAGGCTTGGTTGGGGGAGACGTTTTCGACCTGCAGAGCTATTTACTTGCAGCAAATCTGTAAGACGGAGAGCAGAATATCTCAGCCGTTCAGTTCGTGCAATAAGCTGAGACTCATAATTTTGGATATCCCCCCGAGACGACCAGAGCAAAGGGAAGGCTTGTACCCATGCAATTATAATTTAGTCATTTAACAGACACTCGTGTCCAGGCCAACTCACTGTAATGTAGATTTTTACCTCCATTGCTTGCTTTCTGGGGGTTCAAGTGTGGTTTTTGCCCCAATTGCTGCTTTCTGTTTCCTCTACAAAGTATCTCTGGGACAGTGCATGTCTCTATAAAAAGCGATATACGAATAAAAACTGTTGAATGAAACCACAACATACTGGAATCACAACAAATGCTACAGTACACTTAGTGGATACTCTTATCGAGAACAGCGCACACAGCTCGTTTTTAGAATAAAAATAAGAATCATGTTATCCATTTACTCAGCTGGATTTCTACTGAAGAAATTAAAGCTGGGAATCTTTTTCTAGGATACAGCAACAGTGCCCAGCTGGAGGAAACCTGTAGCCACTGAACTGCAGGTTTTTGCATAACTGCACCTGTGCCTGTAACTGAGAACCACACTTTGCCAGAATGTCAAATCTCTCCCAAGGAAACATCATGGATTGACATGCCTGATGACAGCCTTGTGATGTAATAACCATGCCGGCTGCCACTTTTCTTCATGCACTTCCACCAAACAGAAAAGGTAGCCATGTAACTAATTTCCTGGAGACAAATAATTTCATTTGTCAAGTATCAAAGGCACCAATAAAATTCAACGACAACAAAAAAGAAAACGAAAAAAAGTGACTTATACTCAGTACACCATGCTAGTCTGTGTTGTGTAGGTTATATACAGTATGTGTTAGTAAACCTAGTTTTTTCTTGATGATTATCTTACAAGTGAGAAACCATGAGGTAAATATTTAACGTGAATGTTTTTGATGTCAAGACTCTAAAGATGAACTACAGCAGCGCAAACTTTGTAGTCTATGAGCTTCTCATGGGAGCAAGTATTTTTGAACAAAATTTTTTTTTGTCTTTTTTACTTTTATGTGCTTTCATATCTGTTGTTCAGAATCAAACAAGAAGACAGATACTGCGAATTGACCTGGTGTAGACGAACAGACAGAATTACAGTGCACTCATCCAAATTTCTTATGTAAGGAAGCCTTAAATTATTCCTTTTTTTTAAAGTTTTACTCCCCCCTCCTCTATCCTTTCCCCATGTGACGAATTTGACCTACATTTCAACGCTGGCAAAATAAACTGGGTTAAGCACCGACCAACTGGCAGATCCACTCAGTGGGAACACCACAGACTCTGGGTTTCCACTAGTTGCATCATCTCCTCTACACAAGCCGTTTAATAATTATTTTTATTACGCAACCCACTGAAGCCCTCTGGAGCTGCCGTTCTGTCAGGGAAAACTACGGGACATGGTTAAGGATCGATGCGCAACACACCTGTGGAAATTTGCCCTCCCTTTGCCTTACTTGTCCCATCGCAGTGAAATGATATGTAGCCTAGTTTTATGAAATATTTGTCACTTTTCAGTGGTTAACTGGTCGCTACAAATGTGTTAGTGGTCTACTCCTAAGTGAAGATATGTTAAAAATAATATGCATGACATTATATTAATACATTAATTTAACTACACACCATACCGCATTCCTTTGCATCTAAAGGTTTCAAACTCAATAATAGTTCAGTGAAACTTGTACAGGGATATATGGCTACCTACAATATCCATTCCTCAGATAATGTTAAGCGTCCTGGGTATGTCGAACTACTGTAGGTCACCACATGGGATGCCCTTTTTATTCCCGTGCTGAATGTAAATCGCGTTTTGCAACGTAGGAACACATGCGAAGAAACTGTCGTACTAAGCCGACTACAAAACCACTGGAAAATTGCGGAGTCCTGAGGGAGAAAAAATCGTTCATAATTTACGTCACACAGTACCGACCATTGCAGTCGTTACTTTTGAAGTTCACATGTGAGTCAGGTTCACGTGTGGAATCCTTGCAACAAGCTGCTGGCCCACTGTGCAAGGGTGGGCTACATTTTACCGCAATATGGCTTCTTCCCTAAACAGAGTTCACATCAAAGACAGCTGCTGCACAAGCGGCCACACTTTCAAAGAATGCTATCGCCCCCTAAATACGTTCACTGCAATTAAATGTTCTTCGCTGGGGGCTATAATTCCATCTGTATCTTTGCTATTTAATATATTGTAGACAGAATTTTAAATAATGTGTGGTGCATCTGAAAGGATCGGATGAATCTGGACCCACATGTATTTAGCTCTTTTGCTTTAACACCTTGCCTTGGAACAACTGCAATGTAATTCCAAATCAAAATCGAATAGCCTACTACCGCCACTGGTCTATATTTATACAATACACGTGAATGAACTGTCTCATTCAGGAAGGTTTAGATTTCGCACATTTTGTGCAATTTATTCACCTCATACATCTGTATTATAGTCTATGTGCATAAAATAAGTTATATTCTACAAGCGTCACGGTAGGCTATCGTCTTCCAACTCACTAGCATGTTACAACGTTGCAGTCCAAACAAAAAATTAAAGTCGCAGCAAACGTTACATTCAATAGCCTTGATGAAACTTTTGGAAATTTTCTTTGCCCAGAGTCAAAATGAGGTCATAGCTCATAGTACAAAGCGATGACCTGCACAACAGTATAGAACACGGCCGTTACGAATTATATTCAGAGTAGTATACGTGAGTATCCTAAACCGATTAAATGTGTGATTAATTTATCGTACTAGTTCACTGTTACAGACTAACTACAATGAGGTAAAAGTCTACAAGTAGCTCCAGAACCACCCCGCCTTACCCGCTGCAGAGCACTACTACACGTGACAGCGAGACAAGTGTTCCCAGTTTGTCAAAGGAATTCCAATTGTCCGCGTGGACTAATAACTTCGTTAAACCACATTATTTTAACTAAGCGCTTCCTTTACAGTGACAAAGAACTCCACGAAACTGAACTGTCGTTATCAGAATACGGAAATAAGGGCGTATATTTTACAATACGCATTCTGATTTTCATAATTCTAAATTGAATAGTCTACGACTTCTTCATACGTAGGCTTATATAAAATTAACGCAAAGCTTTGGAACGTTTTATATTTTTGTTAATACACGAAAACATGCATGTTTCGAATGACTCAAAGAGCAAGCAAAGGCTGCAATAGTCTTTAATACTCTAAATGTAACTATTTCAAGTATGAATTCCTCCAGCAAACTTGTACCTTCCGACCTTTTTATTTTCCAAAAGGAAATGCACCCCAAGCCCCCAATACATCAATACGGCACCGAAAGGGGGGGGTGTAGTTGCCTCGCCTTGACATTGAGAAAATGCGTGGCACGACGCAGCCAACATGCAATTGTCCCCGCATCACTTACAATCCGCAAAACCAACAGATTCAGTAAGAATTGCAAAAGAAAAAACAAAAACAGTTCATAATCACATTTAAAGTAATCGACTGGAGAGGCGGTTAAGGATATTATATGATATATATATATATATATCCTAATGCAACACGTAGTAGGTACTATGTAAAATAGCGTACACGAATTTTCCAGTCTGTTTTAGCAATATATTTCTCCTGGTTCAGTTTACAAACCTTCTCATCCAGTGCGCGTTTTCCCAGGTAATCATGCATTTGTAGGTATAGGTAAATGCTACGTAAACATAACCTACCTTAATATCGTTTAATTACAAATCCATATCGTCGCTTCTGTTCAGGAGTTATGGTTGTAGTGTATTCTCGCTTCTTTCTTTTTTGTCTCCCAAGTTTGGACTGAAATGTACTGGTGCGGTCAAACAGGAGTCTCTGGCATCAAAGGTAGTGTTTCTCAGTCTCAGCGTATGGGTTCCGTGTCTCCCTTTTTGCTTTGAATCCTCGTGTTATGTTAGTGACTTGCTCCAATTCTCTCTCTCTCTCTCCCCTCCCTCTCTCTCTATCTCTCTCTCACCCCCCTCTCTCTCTCTCTCAAAATGTATGTTAGTAGGTCAGTAGTTGCATAACAACACGCTTTGGGTGCCGTGTCACGTTTTTGTTCTCCCTTTCTCTCGTCCTTCGTTTCCACTGCTACTCCCTTTGCAATGAGATGTGAGGAGTAGAGGGGGAGGGGGCATGGGATTGTGGTATCAGCATAACGCCTGGCCAGCTCAGATGTAGGGCAGAGAGAGAGAGAGAGAGAGAGGTAGGGAGAGAGCGAGCGAGACGTTTTTAGAAACATGCCAACAACTGACGATATTCTAAAGAAAGTAAGATTTTATGTGCTATTGTGTGGAAGTGTATCAATAGCACTCAGCATGAAGTGGGTGGTTAGCCTACGCAATACGATTCAGTGAAGGATGCCAACGGCAAGTGGGTTTGGATGCCAAATTTAGTGTGTTTTTAAATAATGTTTGAAAAAAAAAATGTGACATGCAGAAATCCAGTTAGTCTTTCTGTTTATTGCGCAATGTTTGGAGTGGCGCGCCAAGTTCTCAGCCGTTAATACATTGGTCTGATGTTTATTTGCTAATCTAACGTCTTTTACACATGATTGCATTTTCACATATTATTTAATTTGTTGGATTTTTATTCTTGTAACAGCACGGATTAAGTACTTCGCCTAATTGCACAACAGCAGTGTCACACCCAAAACTGTAATTCGCCACCCCCTTCCTGGTCTCCAGACCAAGTCCATGGCCCACACAGCATTGTTTGTAACCTGACTAACTCCCGTTCTCTGAACCTTTACAAGCGTCTTGTGTATTATGTAAAAACAAGAAGTGCAAATGCAGAACTGGAGCCATACTTGGGAAGGAAGTTACAAAAAGCTTCTTAGGAATCCAGTAAATTCAGTTCAGAGGAAACCGTAATGCTTTGTCACTGTTTACCAATACAGCAGCAGTAATAAGCTTATCAAATGGAAGACAAAGTGCATGTTAGACCTATATTGCTTTCAAATATTTTGGCACACTGGCTAATGAGATATTGTTTCATAAAGACGCATTTGTGATACATGTGAATGCCGTTTGATGTGTTTACTGTAATCAGTTAGATAATTAATATTATTATATAATTTGTGGTAAAATTGAGAGTATCAGGGATCGGTCAGGGCTTCAACAGAGTATTACATTTTATTTGCAGTTTGAAATGAGTTAGGTGCCTGCAACAATTTTGTTCTGGAAGCTTGCTGTGGATTAAAGGATTTTGAAAGCATTTATTGTTTTACAGTTTAGTATAATTTATTTTCCTTCTTGTAACACAACTCAAACTGTGCTAATGTCCTCTTGATGCTGCAAGTTTCTTTGTGAAAACGAACTGCATCTGTAAATTTGGCCTGTGGCTGTCTCTGTGGCACTGATCACGGTTCCTTTTTTTTTTTTTAGAACAAATATCATTTTGTTGTGTGCACTGGAAATAAATGTAACGTATCCATGTGTGTAAATAAATAGATGTTCGAGGCCTTGCGATTTCACTGAGTGAATGATGAAAGCCACAGTGGTTTATTTTGTGTGTGTGTGTGTGTTTTCCATTTGCAGATGGATTACCTGTGTAGATGACAGTGCTGTCTTCAGTTACAGCAGGGGGTTCCGCATTAAAACGTTAAGGGGGCATTTATGCTGGTTATCAATTAACTTGGAAAGTGGTTATGATTCGAATTATGCATGCAGCGCAGCAGCATGTCCAATATATCAGTTACTCACAATGTGTAATGTAGACCAGAAGATTTATGACTAATACAAGAAAAGGGACTACAACATTAATTAATTTAGGTAATTATGTAGTAAAATATGTTATTAAGCAACTTTCATGGAGTCACAGTTTTTTTTAAATTTATTTTTTATTTTTTAACCAACAAATATCTGGAAATATAATGGAAATGTTATTTCATTTGCCTGGTATCTTCCTGGTTTCCTATCAAATTGTTTTCCAGAAATTATTTTACCATTTGCAGTACAGCAAGTATGAGATTTTGCAGATGGATCTCGGGTTAGGTGTTGAATAGGTGTTGCTTTCTTGCTTGATTCTTGTGACTTGAAAAACACACACTTTCAGAGTGAGGACAGACAGAGCTGGCAGTTGGAATTATTGGCAGACCAGGGACACAAGACAAAACAAGTGCACAATTTCAGAAGGTGTAAAGTGACCGGGGCAGCCTTTTCTTCCGGGAACAGGTGCTGTGGAGTTCCTAGAGGTTGGTCACAGCAAGTGGATGGATCTTTCTTTGTTCTTCCACACTTGAGGACACAAGCAGGTACCCAGCAGGCACCCAGTCTCTCAGGTGTTGAGTTCTGGGTGGGGCTTGGAGGGGGGGGGGGGGGGGGTGTGTTAGTGTGTCCACGTGTTAACATGTCACACCTTCATGCTCACCCACACACCCGTCTTCCCAGCCATTAGAATTGTTGGGGGGATGGAGTGTTCAAAAAAAAATGTTTTACCCTGTCACCTGAGCCAGCTAAGGCTCTTAGGGTGTGAATTATGCTGCAGTTATTCCTCTGGGTTGTTTTGTATTTAGATTGATACAGTTGGTGTGCGTGTGTGTGTGTGTGTGTGTGTGTGTGTGTGTGTGTGTGCATGCGCGAGTGTGTGCATGTGTCTTTTTGTCTCGGGTTTTACTTAACTGGTCTTGACAGGGAAAACTAGGATGGTAAACGTATGGAATGCTCAACATGGGAATTTGGTTTCCGCGTGTGTGGGATCAAATGAGTCACCTGCATTCTTTCCACATTGGGTAATACACTCTTTGTTTGTGGCTAGATGTCCTTGCAATGGCATCCTCACACTGGAGGAATTGGAAAATAAAAATGGAGAAAAGCTCAACACCCATGATTAGGATCATCTCTCTCTCTCTCTCTCTTCTCTCTCTCTCTCCCCCTTCTTTCCCCCCTTCTTTCCCTCTTCCCTGGCTGATGAAGGGAACAGAGCTAAAATGCTGGCCTTGAACTTGCTGCCCCCATCCCCCCCTTTTCCCTTCCCGTACTTTCCCCCCTTCAACCCCATCCCTCCCAGCTGCGTCTGCAAGGGTTCCCATGGCAACAGCCGTGCTTCCTGCCTAGCAACAGGCTTTCTCCTCTGCAGAAGAGAAGGGGGAGAGTTGGGGGGATGTGGGGAGCTGGGGGGTGACAAAGGGCTGATATGTGCTTGTCTTATACACAACCCCTGTCAACGGGGCAGACGTAACTCCGGCAAGTCTTCATTCCATCTCCCCTGCTGAGGGCTCCTGTTTCTGAACCAAACTGCCCTGCTGCTACCAGAGCGCTGCACTGAGGCAGAGATGACCTCAGTCGCTCACAATATGGAGCAAGGTGTGCTCTAAAGAGACGGACTGAGGGTGACAAAGGGATGCCATTTCCTGGTCTACATTTGCATGGGAATTACTGCCTGTTTTCATAATTTGCCTCAGGCCTCATCCCTCTTCTGCCTTGTTGCGTTGTTATCTTATAATTTAATGTGTGTTGTACCCCGAGGATCCTGGCGAACATGGTTTGATATCAAATTAATCTAACTAATTAAGCAGATAATTAAAACAAAACCATTCATTATTCTTGGTGATATGTGTGCCTACACACTATGCCAATCACCCTGCTTAGTCATACAGCCAGGAAGGGAGTCTGACCACACACAACTTTTGTGGTACATTTGAAACATCAAATGTGTAAAAGATTGAGGAAATGAACAGTTCCGAAGAAGGGGTATATAATTAGGATTTTACACGTTGCGTGCGAATTTCGGAGTGCTTCATCAACAGTAGTTGTAGGGAATGTAGTCTACACGTTGTCTTTCCTGCATAAACTCGTCAACGTGACTGGCACTACGAAGCTACGAAATCGTCATTTTTTTACAACTCCAAATGATTCGTGATCGTAGCTGCCCCCTAGTGGCGTGTAGTTATAGCAAAGTTAAAAAATAGATCAATTAGAGTTTGATTGAATAAGGAAACCAAAATGTGCAACAGTTGTTAAAATTGTTAGTGTGGGCCAATGTTGGTTAATGTTAATGTTAATGTATGGTTAATGCTAAAATACAATTAATCCATGGATTCACTAAACATTTCACTTAAAAATGCAAGTGTTTCTTTTTTTTTTTTTTTAAATGACTGATTCAATTAGAAATGGAAGAAATACAAAAATTAATACTTGTACTTGGCAGTGTATTAGCGTACCTAGTAGCATATGCATGTATTTGTTATTGTGATTTTTTATTTTCAAATATGTTAGTGCATGTGAATGTTTAATTGTGTATTTGGAATTATTTCGTTGTTTGCATGTGCATACGTGCTTTTAGCTATGTATAATTGGTGCAGTTTATCTCCTGTGAACTTGAACTGTGTACCTATTGCAAATGTGGATATCGAGGTATAGACATGTATATCAGACGTATAATACAACAAATACAATAGGTAAGGAATACATCTGGATATTTCTCTCTCTCTCTCTCTCTTACTATTTTTCTCTATCCCTGTCCCCTCTCTGATTATAGGTTCGTGACTCACACAGAGTGAAGAGCTCAACAGTAAACCCCATTCACTGCAGCTGATGGCGTCCCAGAGGCACCCCGTGCGCTGGGTATTGTATGATGCTCTGTGATACTGTATGCTTCAAACAAGTCCTTTCAATGGAAATATACTTTCCTAAGTATCTGAGTTTGAAAGAGAGAACTTCCCCCTTCTCGAGGACTGTCACTCAGCTGCAATACAAACTCAGATGAATGGAAATGGGTCATTAATGCGATAGGATTCAATCAAAATATATCTGACACATATCTACAAAAAAAAGTGTTACTTTCATATCTTCACACGTTTGGCGAGTCAGTTCTGTCAATTTCTGAATTTCGCAAGTGCGTTTTTTTTTTTTTTTTTAAAGAAAAATGAACACGCGCCCTTAATTGTGAGTCAGAGTTCAGGAGAAACGTTGGTCACATCCAGGCCGTGCTCTTTCTTTCTCAGCTGTAGATCGTAGAGACTGCGCTTTGGCCCCGTCCAGGCCCTGCTTTGCCTGTAGCTCACGTGTCTTGGCAGCGCTGCTGCAGCAGGAGCAGCAGCGCAGGGCGGTGGCTAGCTGGAGGAGCTCTGTCTGCTCACGCCGGGCCTGGCCCTCGGTGGGGGCCGGGGCCGGGGCCCGGGCGGGTGGGGGGGGGGGGGGGGGGTGTTTCTGATGTCTGTACAGGCCTGTAGCCCTCCGCGCATCTCGCACGCGGCTGTCCGGACACGTCGGCCCCGCCTGCGCTCGCTGAGTCACACAGGCGCTAAGTTTACGAAGGCGTGTACGTTGGGAAAGAACAATGGCCGCTCCTTACAGCCAGAAACAAAAACGGAAGTGAAATCTCAATAGTTTTTTTTGAATATTTGTCTTTTTTTGTGTGCATTAATCGCGCTAATCGTCCCTAATTAATGGTTTACCTGAAGTGCCATCCAGTGCAGAGACACCTGTATAAATTCACTGATAACATGGTATGACGCACATTTTTTAATTTTTGATAATCTTGCCTAAAATTAATTTTATCTTTTGTATAACGACTTCAGCTTCAGAATTGGGCTTACAGATAGTCAGCCACAGTGAGGTTAATAGGTAGGCCGTTTTCAGTTGTGAATGCACAGCTCGTATAGTCTGTGCTACTCAAAGGCTGGAATCTGTGTCTTAAAGGGGCAGTTCACCCAAAAATTCCATCTATCCATCCAGATAGATTCGCTGAGATTTGATGTGTTTTTCTAGGTATCCGATATTAAAGGGAAAACAAAATGCTGAATTACAGCTAATGTACTGGACAATGGTCAGTGTAACATCACCCCTGATAGAGTACTTCTACTCTAAAAGAATAATAAATAATAAAATAATAATAGAATTGACTTAACACTTATGCTTTGCTGTGAGCGGTCATTGCTGAAACAAGCTCGTGTAATATCAGTATCAGTAACATGCGCTACAATAAAAGTAACTTAAATTACCAGTTTTAGGCATGAGGCCATGTTTTAAAAAATCAGCTGCCATCATGGCATCAGTGTTCTACTGCATGTGCCAGAAGGTTCCATATAGGATTGCTCCCCACTGGGCATATGAACATTTGTGATGGGTTTACCCATAAGCCTCAGTGTAATGAACAGGCTAGCCAATCAGATTCTATTGCTCTGTTTAAACTGAAGGCTGCCACTTTGAATGGGAATTCCCACATCTGTGGCTTGCGATGAGGGCATCATGTGACCTGAATGCACGAGTCACTTTTTTATTCCAAGCAGGACTGGTTTAAAATCAAAACCAGAAATACAGCATTTTCCAAAAAAAAGGGAAACATTTATTAACAAGTGAATAAAACCTATTGCATATTATTTTGCAAGACAGTTGCATAATCAAAATGTTATGATATTTAAAATGTCCATTAAATAAACAATGTTTTTTTCAGCATTGTACTGTAACAATGGTTGCGTACATAAACATGAAAATACAAGTTACTGCAGAACAACGCTGTGTTGAACAAAAAAACAGCGGTACGAAGCAGCAGATTACATAGTGTTATGTCACGGTGGTGTGTCACAGACAGCAGGATGTTTTCAGTGTTGCAAAGTAATCCTGCGTGTTCAGTAGTTTGTACAGTATGGCGTGGAACAGCAATTTAGATGGCATTCGTGACAACGAACTCCACACTATTTGGAAATACCTGAAGGGAAGAGAGATGTGGATTTGTGTCGTTGATTCTACAGTAATGGTGGCTGCCCTGTATTCAGGAGGAACTGATTGTAACTGGACACTGTAGCTACAGCAGTTTGCTGTACCAGCCCCCCCCCCCCCATGTTAAGCTCATACTCCTGTGCTACTACCATTTCCATTCTCTTTGCCTGGGAAATGCTCTTAATCGGGGTGACCTACTTTGTGCTTGCTGTTGTATAAGTAAGTGCCTGGTGTTGTATAAGTGCGCAGATGTGGTCAAACGGCTTTCCAGTCCAGTTTTGATCGTTCCACATTGTGTGTGAGGGGGAATGCGTGATGGCGATAATGTGTAACGGTGCTGGTGGTGTCTGGACTACCTGCATACTTCCAAATGGTTACTGAAGACCGTTCCACTTAATCTAGCAAAAAGGGAGTGGAACGTTTGCGGCTAGGGTTCGGACAGGCATAAATGGGGTCAAACCTATTCGAACCTTTTTTGGCCCTTTATTTAACAGCACAAGAAGCAGCTCGCTGCCTCATCGAACCCAGGTTATTGCCAGAGGAGGTAACACACAACCATACTAACACCCCTATGTTTTTTTTAGCTGGTGTAAACTGTGAGTGTATACAGTATAGTAGTACCTGATATGTCTGAAGGCATATGTACAGGGAAGTGACATCACTGAAATGACTCCCATCATGCTTTGCCACCTCACAGTAAACACACAGACGAGGAGAACAGGAATACAATACAGATCTTTCTTTAAAAAAATGAGAAGAATTGTATATTGCACAATACTGTACAACACTGTAGATACAATATTGTCTTACAAAGTTAGCTGGGATAAGTCCATTACTACTTGAGGCAGGTAGCTTATGCATCGAGAGAAAGCCCTCGCAAGTGCGGTTTGTACAGTTTGACCTTCTGTTTGACCCGAAAGTAGACAGCGTACAGTTAATAGGAAGCCTCGCGCGCATGTGTGTGTGTGTGAGGTGTGGACATCCCGAGGGCAGAGGTGTGTATGTGTGTTTCAGGTCCTCACAGTGTCTGACAGAGGGCAGGGGGATAGAGGGACCAGTGCGGTGTGTCGGCAGAGCGGTGCCTTGCTGTTGAGGACATACACTGTACATCTGGAGAGCTGTGCCCTGTCTGAGGCAGAGGCCGAAGAAACGCATTGATCCCGCTGTATCCCAGCGCAGCCCAATAATTACATGTGACCGTTCACCTAAAGCAGAGCGAAGACACCCCTGATATAACAAAGTGGAACTCGTCGAAAGTAATACCAGCTTGTGACGTCAGAGAGGTTATGGTATCTTGATATCAGAAAGAGAGGTTATGATATCTTGATATCAGAGAGAGGTTGTGATATCTTGATATCAGAGAGAGGTTGTGATATCTTGATATCAGAGAGAGGTTATGATATCTTGATATCAGACAGAGGTTATGATGTCTTTCGGGTCACGTGGAGAGGCGGCACAGTAAAAAGCGACCAGCAGACGTCTCCGCTGCGCTCCTGCTCCTCCCGACTGTCTCTCAGTTCACTGCGGAGTGGACAGGCTGCCGAAAGGCCCAGTGTCCGTCTCCGGGTCCTTCCGTGCGCACAGAGGTAAAGAGTCTCCCTGTCCCGCGTGCGGCCTTTAGCCCATCTTGGAGAGCAGCTGCTGGGAGAAGAGCTTCTTCAGCTGGGCCACCTCCTCGCTGAGGGAGCTGAGCTGAGACTTGAGCACGCTGTTCTCCGCGTGGTACTGCGAGTCGGCGCCGCCCTGCTGGGGAGGCAGGGCGTACGCGGCGGGCTGGGGGTAGCAGTGCTGCTCGGGGCGCGGGTACTGCTGCTGCTGCTGCTGCTGCTGCTGCCAGGCGCACGGGCCCTCGGCCCCCGCGAACGGGGCATGGCCCCTGGCGGCGTCCCGGCCCGGCTGGGCGGGGCTGCGCCGGCTCTCCCCCCCGTCGCCGCCGGCGTCGCCGCCCCCCGGCGTCTTGAAGCGCAGCTTGTGGGGCAGGCTCCTCATGCTCTCGGCGGGGTCCGGGCCGGCGGGGCAGGGGTGCGGCTCGTACCCGGGCTCCTCGCCGCCGCCGCGGGGCGACAGCTTGCCGTGCTCGCTCAGCCGGTCGTCGAAGAACACGGGGCTGCCCACGCTGGAGCCGCCGGGCGTGGAGAAGCCCGAGTCCTCCGACACGCTGCCCGCGTCTCGGGCCACGCCCCGGCCCCCGTACGGGCAGCCCGGGGCGGGGGGGGGGGAGCCGGGGTGGGCCCCGTCGGCCGGGGGAGATAGTAGCGCGGCGTGGGGGGCGGGGCGGCGCAGGGCGCGGCGGGGTGGGGCGGCGCGGGCGGGTCGGACGGGTCCTTCACCAGGCCGAAGCGGAACTTGAGCGCCAGCAGCTCGGCCCGCAGCCGGGCGTTCTCCTCCAGCAGCGCCATCACGCGGTTCTCCAGCACCATGTCGTTGACCCGGCGCTTCTCCCGCGAGCGCTTGGCCGCCTCGTTGTTCTTCTTGCGCTTGTCCCAGTAGCCGTCGTCCTTCTTCTCGTCGGGGATGAACTCGCGCTTGCGCCGCAGGGCGCTGCTGGGGCTGCTGCCGCCGCCGCCGCCGCCGCCGCCCTCCTTGCGCTTCAGCGCCGACGAGCGGCCCAGCAGCGAGCGCGCCAGCAGGCTGCTCGACGTCAGGATGGACACCGTCTCGTCCGTGAAGGACAGCGCTCCGTCCGACGACTCCGCCTCCAGCTCCCTGACGCTGGACGCCACGGGGGACACCAGCTCCTGCAGCACCGCGTCGCTTTGGCCTGTCATTTCTTCGGCGTTCTCCTCCAGAACCTTCACAGCCCCGCTCATCAGTCTTAGGGACCCGCTGGCTTGCGTATTATTTCTTGATTTTTCTTTGAACGAGGTACAAGCGCTAGAAAACAACGTTGAGAACGAAGTTACGGATTGGGGCCCCGGACTTCGGAGTGATCTTCCATGCAGCAACAGCTCCACCTAGCGGTACAGAGAGAGAAGTGCGGGAAATATTAAGTGAGGGGAATTTGTGTATATGTTATGTAAGACCTGTTACAACACAGTGTTACGTAACCAGTTACATCTTTCCTGTGTAACTACATGTTGTACGTATAAGGACTTAATGCAACAATTCCATTCAAACCGATGACTGAATCTGATAATGTCTTCTGTTTTATTAAGGACTAACTACTGAAATGCGCAGGGAAATCGGCTTCATTTTTTTGTGGTGGCCGTAGTCATTGTGGAAAATTTCGCTTTCAGTCTAGACCAACCATTGACCTAGAACTGAAATTGACTTATGATAATGAAATCACGCAAAAAGTTTATATTTTGAGGCGATGGAATCGTAAAATCGATAATAAAAGAGTAAGAACATACGCTACTCAACAATGTAGGCTATTGTGTTTATTAAATAGTCGAAGCCGACATATTGAAAATAATCTGTACCGTCTACATTTTTATATCCTTAACCGAAGTAATGCTTCCTGTCTACAACGCACATACTTAATACACTTTTCCTGTTGTCAACAGACAAAGTTGATGCACTTTTCGCAATAAAAGGCAGTTGACGTGCATGTGTCCTGAAAAGCAGAAATGTGTTGATTCCAGAATGCAGTCAACGTTCCGCGCCAGTACACTGTAGCCTAGGTAAGTCCTGAACACACTGTTCGCTTTCATTAGTTTCCCAGAAATAGAGGCTGAACTATCAGGTGCAGCGCGTATTTCAAGCCTCGCCCTAAATGTCATTTCTCTGGTTATGCAACATTACCACAAGGGCGCTCCGTTCGAACATCCTGTACTCGTAGGCTATTACATTCATTCCTCAGGCGAATCGCCAGCATTGTTATTTATACACTGGGCTCCGCGAACATCTTTGTAACGTCACCCGTGAGAAATCATGGAATTTCTTTATTCTGAAACAGTCACAAAGTGCTTGCAATAGCAGTTAGCATTTTTACTTTTTTGACAGATTTACCTCTCGCACAAAATACAAACGTTGTCCTTGTTTCAAAAGGCTAGAACTTTGACCACGCGGCAACAGTAGGCTACAGTTTATAGGGCACCGATTCACATAATACATTACAGCGCACATAATACTGACACAATATTCTACTTCTCTGCTGTATTCGGAGACTTGGTTTGCCGTTGTTCTTTAATATGTGTGATGGCTGCACACCGTCAAAAAATAGATGATGGTCTTACCTGTGAAGAAATAGTTCGGTCCTTTTTATTCCTTTCGTATACTACACTTTAACTGAAGGTGTACACCTGACTTATGTAGAACAACTAAACGATTGTCCGTTTTTATTTCAGCTAGCTCCAGTACCCTAGTAAAAAAAACACTTGTTAACGTATGCGATACGGAGTAGGTTGGCAGTTGTTCTCCCACCTCGTCTCGCTTGTTTCTGCTCGGCTGTGGATGCCGCAGCTCGTATTTGTTTCTTTCACCAACAAGTTCAGCCGAGGACGCCCCCTTACCTTAGTTGAACCCCGCGGCCTGAACAAGCGACCGGCGTTAAGACCGCCCTTCTGTTTAAGGTCCACCCCGTCGCGGGAAAGCTCCGCTAGCTTGTAGATATCCGCGTCAACTAACTCACGATCACCCAATTTCCTTGACTATTTTCATTATGATAATCTTTTCATGAAGATCCCCCCCCCCCCCCCCCTTTAGATCGTTCAAGAGACATTTCTTCCTAAAATTTAGACGTCCGATTTCAGTTTAGTTTCTAGCAGGGTTGCTGTTCAGTCCGCGCACGCTCGGGAAGCCTGGTCGCTGATTTCAGTTCACTTGCATTAAACCCATCGCCTACACATATAATTTTTAAAAATTAAAAATAGATTTATACTTGACTGTTCCTAGCTTTCAAAAATGTTGTTTTTATAAGTGGCTGTCTATTACTGACAAGGGATGCATTAAACTCTTCAGCTTCAGTAAACGCCAGGACTGGGCAAGACACAAATGATAGAATAAAAAAACAAACTCATTTAACATAATTTTGACAACATGGCCGCCTGAAGATGTTGTATTATCACATTATAGCAACGCAGACGTATGATACATCGTTCCGTCTGTACCTGTTGAGATCAGATCAATAAAACTACGTATTCACTCTAATTTTCAGCCAAATGGGAAATTGATGCGCAAAACAAAGTAGTAAAAGTCAGTGGTGCAGAAAGATTTTTAAGATTTGAAATGCAGGAACACACCATAAAAACTTGTAAAGTAATTAAACAGTTTCATTAATTATGTTTTAAACTTCACATTACGCTGGTTATTTCCTCCCCTATTCCATATTTGCTGCATGATTAAATTAAATACTAGCTCAAATTAAGAAATGGGCCCTGCCATGCAAAATGCTTAATTTATTATACGTCACAATGTTTTAAGACCAATTATCTGCCTTGTTTAAACACACCAAGGAGGATAATACGTCATTCAATATTTGTGTTGACTATGCTCAGGAAAAAATAACTGTCAACTTCAGTGTATAGATGTATTAGTTTGTACATTACTCTCGGTCCTTCATTTGGTTTAGCTTGTCAACATTCATTGATTGCAAAATGTACTTTGCCATTCTAAAGCTACTGTGAGCCAAGTAGTAAAAAAAATAAATAAAATAAATTAGTTTGCACATCATCAATTATGGCCTGTAGCATCTGAGTTCATTTTTTCCCTGGGAAAATGGTTTAAAAGCAGTGCTGATCATAGTGAACTCCCCAGCTCTACTCGTACTTTGCAGTTAATCATGTAAATATTTAGAATATTTGTTCAAATTCGCAACACATGGAGACAACACCCCCCCCCCCCACCTTCGCTGGTACATGTTGAAGGGACCAGGGTGAAAAAAGTCATGTTTGCAATTCAGCACGAGCTGAGCTAACCCCACAGAGATGCTTAGTAAGACTTTCGGTAGTTTTATTTTTCACGCTCTTTGGCCAGAGTTGCTAAACGTTCTTGGTGAAAACAAAGTACTGGGAACGTGCGAAGTGAAAAAATTTAAACTATTTCCAGCTCTGTCAGGAAGGGATTTTTTTCCCCCCGTTTTGCTTTTCTGCCTCAAAATTTCAGTTGTGTCTGTCTGTAATAAGCCAGCATATCGGCCTTGTTGGTACACTCCCACAACCACCTGTCCAGTTACAGATGAATGCCCTTCAACTTGGAAGGAAAGGGAAGACATTCCTGGCTGTTGTTGCCTGGTGTTTTTTATTTTTATTTATTTTTTAAATTTCATCCACCCTTTAATTATTTGATAGGCTTACTGAAAAACTGATTCAACATCACCTACCTTTGCCTTTGCTAATTCTCTCAAGGACACCAAATTCTCCAAACAGAATTGAAAAGAAGCATACATTTTTTTTATAAAAAATTATTATTATTTTTTTAAAAGTGTCAATACTCTCTGGACGTGGTAAGTGGCAATTTAGACTCAGCAGAGTCTGGACTGGAGTGCATGTCAGCCTTTATGAAAAATTTATGTGAGAGTAAACTGGATTTATTCATTTTCCATTTTTCAGTGCCACAGTGGTGCAGTCCATTGTATTTTAGTTGAGAATATCGCATAAAAACAGAACAGACTGTGCGTATCACAGCATGCAATGCACACACGCGCGCACACACACACACGCAAACACATTCTTTGCATTTTATTTTCACGGGACAGTGTGAAGACACATGACAAGTTTAAGACTATTCGGTGTGAGCTGAAATGTGATTGCCATGACATACGCGAACAGCCTCCGAAGCATTCCAAACGATAATATCAACTCTACCATTCGTGCGGCAACAAAATATTGATCCATAAGCTCACTCCAAAAAGTTAGTGTGAGAGAGAGATGTCAACTTTTCGAGTTTTTCGTCTGAATTCGGGACAGTGTCGCAGAGAAGGCCTTTCGTGGAAGTTCTGCAGGGGGCAGCTGCTTAAAGGAGGGAAGTTAATTCAAACCCAAATCTCTGCGTCAATGGGACAAGGAGCGAGAGACTTATGACCAGCTTTGGGCCTTCATCATCTGTACACAATAGAAGCCCAAACTGGGGGATGAGCACAGCAAAGGTAATAATGTGACTCAATCTTTCTCATCTTTAATCCTTGGCACTCCCTCCCCAAACAACCTCTCCTACCTTGCCCCGCGGTGCCCACCTCCATGGGCCCACCGAGCCCTCCCTAAATCCTACCCTCACCGCCGGGTTCACGGCTAACGACTGGCCTGGGACGTCTCATCTTCTCCGTGGTTTTGTTTGGGGATTACTGCGACCTCAGTATGCGAGGTGCACCTGTTGGTCTCTCCGAGCTGGGATAACAAAGCTGCTGGGTGTCTCTACAAAGACCTCCTACTCCTGCCTGCTTCTTCTCCCCGTGGTTACCGCCAGTGGAGGGTCAGTCAGAGATGCTCTGAATAGGCAGAGACGTGAAAGATTCAGATTTTAGAATGGAGAAGCGTGGGGCGCTGCATGCAGACACAGGGAGACGACTTTGACCAATCGCATTTGCTGTACTCTAACAGGTGTAGATAGAACAGTTCAAGATGAAAAGGGCCCATCCCCCCTTCCTGGATATCTGTGCAAGCTCAAAGAGCTGTACACTTTTTCCTCAAAAACATTCTTTCACAACCTGAGCTTTAGTACAGGTTTGTGGAGCATGTTGCCATAATTGCTGATTTGTCGTTGTACTACTCTATAGTACAACGCCATGCAAAAACTCCATGAAGATAATACACTTTTGCTGCCCAATTGATTGCTGACATATCATTTTCTATGCCGACGCTAATAGGTTGTTTATCATCCAGATTGCCACCACGTTCATTTGTGTTTGGAGGCATAATGCACTGATGTCATTTGTTCCACAAAAAAATCTTTTGGTTCCCTGAGCTGTCGCCACAGAGCCCAGCTTGGTGGCCTTTAGCAAGCAGCACGTGTACTTCGCCAAATTTAATTCCCGGTCCTGTGAAAAGTTAATGCCAGTATGGTGTCGTTCAGGCATTAGTGGGAGATTTCCTCATTCAATTCAATTCCAGTGAACACCGGTAAAACCACAATCAAATGACCTTGCAGGCGATCTGGACTGAAAATCAGATGGCAGTGGGGCTGAATAACTTTGATAACTTAGGTCTGAATGAAGGCCCGTCCATCCCACATGCTCTCAGCATATTGTTTTTTGGCCAGACTAATAAACTGTAGTTTTGAACCAAAATTGCCTCACCAGGTCAGAGGGATTAAGCAGAACCAGATTAAATACAGTCTATTACATTGTGCAGTTTTTTTCTGGCCTTAGTCAGCTTGGCGACAATTCTGAGCTTATCAGACTTAATACATATAATACAAATAAATTATTTTGTGTTGCGTCAATCTGTAGGTCCCTGAGAAACTTGAAATTGAAAGTTTTGTAAAAAAACAAAAAATGGTAAATGGACTGCATTTATATAGCGCTTTTATCCAAAACGCTTTACAATTGATGCCTTGCATTCACCAGAGCAATTAGGGGTCAGGTGTCTTGCTCAGGGACACTTTGACATACCCAGGGTGGGGGATCGAACTGGCAACCCTCGGACTGCCAGCCAACCGCTCTTACCTCCTGAGCTATGTCGCCCCAAAAAAACAGTCATTTTGAATATGACATGCTGCTTACAGCTGACTGAATTATGCATTTGCACTACATAGTTGGTTGGTCATGCTCAGCACATTCTATGTTATTTGTGTTTGTCCTTTACTAGGTTTGGTTACAAGCAAAGCCAAAAGCAGGAAGGAAAAAAAAAAATCTTTCAGAAAAGTTCCCCTTTCTGTTAACGGGAAGCCCGGCGGTGACGCAAAGTAAATTCTCACTTAACAGCGACAAACCAGACGCTGAACCTCTTGGATATGTTTTTGTCATTTTTTTGTGTTTCTTTTCAGCCTTTCGAGATGTTGCGTCATGATTTCATGCGGTGGTGTGCGATGGTCTGCCCCTCTGTGGTTTGCTGTGAGACCCACTGCACCCACCTTGAGCCAGGATCGCAGTGTGGACCCTGGGACCCTGAGGTCACTGTCCTGGCACTGTTTGCTGTGATGAACATCGTAAGCCTGAGATGTTCAAACATCCAGGGTTATAGGGTCAGTGTAGAAGAGGGAAGAGATGGACCAAAGGACGAAGGCAAGCTCGAGCCTATGTGAACTGCGCTCATGTAACACGGGCATGTTACACGCATGCACGCCCGAACATGCACACGCACGTGCACACACACGCACACGCACAGGAACATTCCAGTGTGCATGTACATGTTTACCAGCACATATGGTCTATAAAGCTATGGCTGAATGAACAAACGCGGCACTCGTTATTTTTATTGATTTAATTGTTTATTTCTGTTTATAAATTTGGCACACAACATGGGGCTGAGAGTGTCCAATTCCCAGGCCAGTTTGGCGTGGCCAATCGTCTGCAACCGCCGCCATGTTGATGCGTGAACTCCCCTGCCAATTTGGGAGAGTGTAGTCATTCATGGTTCTCCTTTGAAACACCAGCCAACTGCTTCTTCTTACACCACAAACTACAGCTTGGCTCGCATAGAGCGGAGTCAGAGGAGGACCATTCATACACGGCTTTAACATGCAGTCCACGGGTGACTGATTGACCAGTGGGGGTCGCTAGATAGCAATGAAATGCGGACCCCTAACTAACTGAACCCTCCCATTCCCTGGTGCAACGCAATCAGCAGTTCCGCATCGCCAATGTGGAGCTACCAGCCACAATCTAAACTCGCACAGTCTGGATTCAATCCGAGGCCATGACACATCGCAGTCTGGTGCCTGCGCTCATTGCTTTACACACCGTAGCGTGTGTCTGTAGTCTGACAGCCGAGCCCGAGGAGGTGTCATGGCTGCTTTGACAATAAAATTACTCTCAGAGAGCAGCTGATGTTTG